>CAWUFW010009335.1:0-600000 GCA_963921515.1 Calotriton arnoldi | reverse complement strand
AGGCTAGAGACCATATGGAATCTAGAACAAGGTGTGCACTACATTAAAGTGATATACTCAAACTTTTTTACAAATTCAATACAATATCTTTGGACTTGCTTTTCTTTTTGAATTCAACAAATTAAAGATGATGAAAATGATCTGTGTGCTGCACCTTCATTTGTGTCTACCAAACATTGTCGCTAAATGCATATGAGGCTAGAGACCATATGGTATCTAGAACAAGGTGTGCACTACATTAAAGTGATATACTTAAAATGTTTTACAAATTCAATACAATATCTTTGGGCTTGCTTTTCTTTTTGAATTCAACAAATTAAAGATGATGAAAATGATCTGTGTGCTGCACCTTCATTTGTGTCTACCAAACACTGTCGCTAAATGCATATGAGGCTAGAGACCATATGGTATCTAGAACAAGGTGTGCACTACATTAAAGTGATATATACTTAATTTTTTTTGCAAATTCAATACAATATCTTTGGACTTGCTTTTCTTTTTGAATTCAACAAATTAAAGATGATGAAAATGATCTGTGTGCTGCACCTTCATTTGTGTCTACCAAACACTGTCGCTAAATGCATATGAGGTTAGAGACCATATGGTATCTAGAACAAGGTGCGCACTATATTAAAGTGATATATACTTAAAGTTTTTTGAAAATTCAATACAATATCTTTGGACTTGCTTTTCTTTTTGAATTCAACAAATTAAAGATGATGAAAATGATCTGTGTGCTGCACCTTCATTTGTGTCTACCAAACACTGTCGCTAAATGCATATGAGACTAGAGACCATATGGTATCTAGAACAAGGTGTGCACTACATTAAAGTGATATACAGCTGAGCACATTACGAGTTTCCTCACTGCCCTCCTTTTAATGGCAGTGTGCCCACCATGAAAAGGGTGGTGAAGAGGAAACCAAGAGGGCCCGCACAGGGCCCCATGTCTCCTTTGTGCATGGTAGTGCATGCAGATGGGCACATGTTGTGCCCACCTGTATTTTTGCACCCCCTGTTCATGCACGGAAAGAAATCCAAAACATTGTGCATTTTTTTCCGTGCAGGACGGGCTGTGACAGTCTCACGGCAGTGCATGTCTAAGGCACATCAATGTGCCTTAGATACGCACCGCCGTGGGACCGCCGCTGCAGGACCACCCGACCTGGATTCCAATCAGAAAATGCCAGCTGATCAGACTACGGGTTTAGCAGTCTCGCAGCGGGGAGCTGGCGTGTTGGCCCACTGCGGGATCGCCAAATTCTTAATCAGGCACTCAGATTTGCAGAGAGACTTTCCCGACCCAAACCCTCCACTGTTCACTTTGAACAATTACGAGAGAATAAAAACCTACAAAAAAAAACAGATGGAACTCTAAGGCATCTTTCATCAGATTCCACCTAGATGCAGCCACAAACCATGCAAATTTTTTGAAATTGTTACACATCATATTGGCTCAACGAATCTCAACATCATCACGGACACCTTCACTTCCCTTCTATGTCCCCTCTTTTGACCCACACATCCCCCTATTGTCTCTTGGTTCGAACATAATGTCTATAATTGGACTGTCCTTCCATGTATCTTTTACTTTATTACACTAATCATGTTTGGATACAGATCCTACGGGTTTCACCCAAAAGTGTAGCTATGCTTATATATTATTTGAGCAGTGATCTAGACTAACTGTGACTGGGATGGCCTGCCAGTTGCAATTGTTTTACAATAGTATGTTGATTTATGTAATGTTTTGAACCAGTGCCTCCTGTCGTGCTCAATGCCATTGCAAAGGGTAGCTAGACCTTCTGGGAACCTGTAATGTAATGTGATGTAGCTCGCACCTGACTACTGTAATTGATGTAAAACTGTCTGCATCGATTAAAATCGATACAAATGATTAAAAAAATAATCACGGACACTTCCACGGAGAAATGTGAAACTTTTGCATCCTTCTTTGACGTGAATATATTAAAAATTGACAGATCCATCAATAACAACAACGTAACAGCATGGTTTACAAACATCCACACTCAACATGAGCATATGGAGAATTCAGCCATTAACAATATGTACGTTTACTAATCACCATCAAACTGAAGAATGGAACAATATGGAAGGAATTCAAATCCCTACATCAAGATGAGATTCGCATGAGCATAATGTCTATGAAGCCAACATCACATTTCAGTGATCCTCTATCTCCTGTAATCATAAAAGATCAAAGCCAACTTGTCTCCCTCATCTGGACAAAAATCATGAATGCATCACTACACAAGGCATCATACCAGACTGCTTTAAGCTAGCCCAAGTGATGCCTCTCTTGAAAAAACATGACGCCGATCTAACAGGTCAAAATAGTTTTCGGCCAGTATTTAACATCCCCTTTACTCGCAAAAATGTTGGAAAATGTTTCCACCCCCAATTATGTCAACAATTCAATCTACTAGGCTTCAAATCGGGCTTTAGAGCTAGGCACAGCATGGAACTGGCCATACTACACATCGTGGACGACGACCTCAGAATAATAGGCCTGAATGAATCCTGTCTTCTCATTCTTCTTGACCTATCCTCGGTGTTCGACACAATCAATCATGAATACCCTATGGAGCTACTGGAACACAGAATGGAGCTCTCAGGTAATGTACTCATGTGGTTCAACTCTTTCTCTGCAATTGCTTGCAGCAAATCAAACTGGGAAACTCAATGTCAAATTTGTACCCAATCAAGATGGGAGTAGCTGAAGGATCCCTGATGTTCCACACACTTTTCAATTGATACATAGAACAGCTGATGGAGATCTTCAAACAGGCAAACCTAGCTTGACATACTACACAGATGCACGTAGCTATGCCTAATCATTTCCTCAAGTGATGATATCATAAGACTTAATGACATTCTTGGGGAAACCCAAACATGGCTGTCAAAAAATCACCTCAAACTGAACGCTTTGAAAACAGAATTCCTACTCCTCTCCCCTCCTCACTATCCACCCCAATACAAGATTGAATAATCCACCTAAATGACCTCAACAATACACCCATCACTGCTGAGTCTACAAAATCCCTCTGAATAACTCTAGATAGAAACCTGGATATGCAAGCACACATAAGCTTATCCACTCGCAGTGTATTTCACCAGTTGAGCCGCCTTATTAAGGTGAAATCTTTCGTACCTCCAAAAGACTTTAAAATCGCAGTACAATCCATGGTAGTGTCAAGGCTATACTACGGAACTGCAACCTTAGCTGGCTTACCAAAGGCACACACTCTACCACTAAAGGCAACACTTAATATACTTAATGCTGCAGCAAGATTAATAACAGGAAAGAGGTGTTTGGACCACATCACTCCCTCTTTTAATTGTCTACATTGGCTCCCAGTAGAAGCCATGATCCAATTGAAAATAGCTTGCCTCACACACAAAGGCCTGCACCATCATACACCTAGGAGTCTCAGAAATACGCTCATAATATCAAGGAAAAGCTGTTCTTTACAGAGCCTCCTGCTGGGACCTCCCACATTCAGAAAAAAATGGACCTGTGCCTGTACCTTCTCTGGATCTGCACTGAGAATATGAAACTCCCTACCTTCGGTTATCAGGTCAAACCCTTTGACACCCAGCTTCAAGAAAGAGGTCAAAAGGATTTTTCTAAACAGATTCCTAAATTAAGATGTGTGGACTAATCTCTCCTCACCAACAGGGCTCCTGCTCCGACAGATTCAGCTATATCAGCAAGCACATGTTATTATGCCTACATAAGGGGTGCTGTGGTATATTGCATGAAGTTTATCTTATGTTTATGATGTTTAACAGGACATGTTGTACAGTACCCTGATACTCATGAGTCATGTTCGTGCTTTATAAAACTCTCTAAATAAATAAACCTTATCTTGTTGGACAATTCTGAGTTTAGAAAAAGAGACTAAGTATAAATGTTGAAATCTTTACCGGGAGGAGGCGCCAAAAGTAAACGGGCAACACAACTTTTTCATCATGGTCTTGTCCAATGGCTATCCAGCTTCAAGAGAACCTCCCCAGATACAGCCTGCAACCTTGTCTCGCTGGAGGATTCTGACTGCCATTTCATAGACTGAGTACCAAGGTAAAATATCCAGGAAATATTCAGGAAACATTTAGCCTATAACATTCCCATTAGTTAAGAATTCAGGGCCAGATGTATCAAGAGTTTTCACGTTCGCAATCGGCCCGTTTGCGAACGGGAAAAAGCCTTTTGGGATGTATCATCCCAAAAGGCCATCGCAAAATAAGGAATTGCAAAATTTGTGATTCCCTATTTTGCGAATGCATTTAAGGAATCTCAAATTGCGATTACTTAAATGCAATTTTGCAAGCACCTAAAATTTGCAATCTGGCCTTAAGGAATCGCAAATTACCACCAACTTCAAGTTGGTGGTAATTTGCGATTTCCTAGAAAAATGCACTTTTTTGCATTTTTCTAAGTGCCATGTGGTGCACATACATGCCCTTCGGGCATGTATGTGCGCCACATGTACACACATGCATGTTTCAGGGGTGCAACAGGGTGTCCTTTTGGCACCCTTGCACCCTTGAAATTGCATTCGCAATTTGCGAGTACCTATTGGGTACTCGCAAATTGCGAATGTCTTCCCATTCATTTCCTATGGGCCTCTAGGTTCATAGGAATGAATGGGTATTCCTTAATTGTGAATCGCAATTTGCGATTCGCAATTAAGGAATATGTAGGAATCGCAATTATTATTGCGCAACCTACATACATTGCATTTTGCAAGTCCTTAATAGCGAATCGGTAAAATTTGCTATTAAAGACTCGCAAAATACAATGATGATACATCTGCCCCTAGATCCGCTGTTAGGATCAGAGGGTTGTTTCTATTTCACTGAGAATCTCCATGAATTCTGCATTGAGTTCAAGTATAGTTTTTTATAAGTAACTAAAGCAGTCACGTTTCATCATGGATCACCATAGAAGCAAGTCAGAAGATGTTTATGTTGAAGCTTTTCCTCATCTGCCCAACAAGGGCTTCATAGCATATGCTTATTGGTAACATCAGTATATTGTATGAACCGATATTACTAAAATAAATAACATTTGGACATGAGATTTAGACTTATAATAAACAGTTAAAGATTGACGAAAAATCAGTGTTGACATAAATCAAATTCTGATTCAATTTTATTTGTTTACAGAATATACCTCACTTCAGAAAGAATTAATCAGTCTGTTAAATATTGTTCTGCTCAATCCATGAGATGTGATGTTAAACTGAAACACTGAGAGGCAGATGTATCAAGGATTGCATTTGCGATTCCTTAATAGCAAATTTTAGCGAATTGCTATTAAGGAATGGCATAATGCTATGTATGTAGGAATCGCAATAATAATTGTGATTCCTTAATATTCCTTAATTGCAAATTGCAATTCGTAATTAAGGAATACCTTCCCATTCATTCCTATGGGCGTAGAGGCCCATAGGAATGAATGGGAAGACATTCTCAATTTGCGAATCGCAATTAGAGAATCGCAAATTGAGAATGCAATTTCAAGGGTGCCGGGGTGTCCTTTTGACACCCTGTTGAACCCCTGAAATATGTATGTGTGCACATGTGGCGCACATACATGCCCTAAGGGCATGTATGTGCGCCACATGGCACTTTGAAAAATGCTAAAAAGTGCATTTTTCAAAGAAATCGCATAATTTGCGATTCCTTAAGGCCAAATTGCACTTTTTTGGTGCTTCTTACATTGGATTTAAGGAATCGCAATTTGCGATTCCTTAATGCAATCGCAAAATAGGGAATCGCAAAGTTTGCGATTCCTTATTTTGCGAGGCAGTTTTGCCTTAATACATACCACTAAGCAAAATTGCGTTCGCAAACGCCGAAATTCGGCGTTTGCGAACGCAATTTTGCTTGATACATCTGGCCCACAGTCACTTGATTCTAGGGTAGTCAGCTTGACATCACTGAGCACCTTCTGCATGAAATTTACAAATACTTTTCGATGAAATTATGTAGCCAAGTCAGATGAAGCTCATTGATAAATGAAGGTATCTAGACATTTCATTATTTTTAATGTAAAAATATGATCAAGAGGATCATTCTCCCTAAGCATTTGTTCAACTCACAACATCTCTAAATCTGAATTTCCTTTTTAGAAAATCTCCTGCTTTGTTTGGAATAAAAAGAAACGTAGAAGAGCATACTAACATCTGCATGTACTTATTCTTAAAAGTGGATAGGTTCTCTCAGGCTGGAGGCTTTTTATTGAAGCATATTGGGTAAAAAGGTAAAAAGGCCCAACACAATGTAAACTCCATCTGGACAATGTTTGGATTTGTTTAGTAAACTGGATGCGAGGATGTGCCATTCAAGTCTAAGGATCCGGAGTTTTTAAAGAACTCAAAGTAAAAAAACTTGGCTACACTCTTCAGGGCTGGTGTAAGATTAATTGTTTTAAAAGAAGAAATCCATACTTTGCGATCATACTCAGTTACCCAGCATCTTTCACAAACATTATTCTGAAGTTTGAAAAAGCAAAATACCGAAAAGAATTCATGGTTATTTTTACCAACCATAATTTTAATTCTTTTGACCATATTAACATCGATTTTGAGGTTGTTCCAGAGATAGACAGCAGCTCACTTTGCTTAAATTATTTCTCTTTTCTTAATTTCATTCTGGACACTATAAGTCCCCCTACTTATGATTTTTGTTCATGCTTAACTGACTCTTGATCTGATGACTGATAACTTTTGGCATCAAAATGGGCGATATTGCCAATTAATTTTATTGCTGTAAACGAATGAGCTCAATGACTTCATACACGACATTCAGTGTTGTCTCCAACAAAATTTAACATCCAGCATTACTCATTTTCATTTGCTGTTTATTAAACAACGAACAAAACTAATAAATGCTGTGGGCTATTGCCTGTCTTTTGATAGCTAGAAACTGAAAAATTAAGAGGGAATTTTCTTTTATTTAATGGCGGAGTGAAATTATTTAGGCACATCTTTTTGAATACCAAATGACTTTCTCACAAAAGTAGTTAAAAAGATGCATAAACATATGGGCCCTATTACTCGAGTGATTTTATAACTGAAGATATTTAGGGATAGATTTATGAACTTGTCACGAAGCTCAGCAAGTCATCTTGCTGCACTTCTTGATAAGGAAAGGACTGTGTAGTATTCAAGTCAATGTGGGGCATTCCTATATTTTCCCCTGCGCCGGGGACATTTTGGCAGCCCAGGATCAACGCAGGCACCCTTGCACGTGGTGCAAGGGTGCCTGCGTTGCATGCAGGATTTTTTTTGTGCAGGACGGGGCACCTATTGCAGGGATTCAGATTGGAAACAGAACTGTGCCATGGGAGAACAGCATGTCAGAATGTAGGGGCTGAGTCTCACTACTACCCCAGTAACTGTAGGCCCAAATCCAACTAGCTCACAGTGCCTCAACTGAACCATGGACACAGATCATCACCTTTCGTCTCACTCATGCACTCCATAGAAAACAGATGAAAGACACGTAGGAGGTTTACAATATATTTATTGAAACAATTGTGGTCTAGTTTGAAGCAGGTTTGCTGCGATTAGTAAACAAATACAACTAAGAAATGTAATTAGCAATGCTAACAGACTGTAGGCTATGAACAGCCCGACCATCGCAATTAATCTATCTTAGCATACCCTCACTACGCGGTCGCAAGTATTTATTAGTTATCTCTGGGATTAGCACTGAACGCCATACCTGGTGTGTGAAGTTAGGTGGTCCGCAACTTCGGTGTAAACTTAGTTTATGCAAAGCTGCTGCCTCAGTTTCAAGACTGATCCCTCTTCTGGAATTCTCCCCTCTAACCTCCAAGAGGTCGAAACACAGTTTATGTTATGGAAACTGTTGTGTTAGAAAACCTGCAGCTGTGCTACTGTGTTATGCCTAGAAACGTTAGGAGATGTTACTGACTAGGCACAAGAAAAACAGTACAATATGTTGTTCGACCTTTAACTAAATATTCAGACTAAATTCCAGAAAAAGTCACTGAATAACAAATAATATGCAACGGGTGCTAAAATAATAGCATGTCACAAAAAAAAATGTATTATGTTGTCGTGTGGTTTGTGGCCTCCTGGTCTGCCTTGCTACGTTGGCTTAGGCCTGGCTGCCATGATGCTATTTTGCGCACGTTACTTTGTGCCTTTGTTTTTCCAGCCTCTGCTTCTGCCCGGCTATTTTAGAACTGTCTGCATTTCTATCTTTTCACCTTTTTTCCCGTTCCCTTTGGGTTACGTCTGCACAACATGTACAAGGTCGAAAAACAACGTCCCTTGTTCTTGCTGATTTGGCCAGTCCCTCGCACTTAGACATAACACTAAGTACAGCTGCCCTGGAGAAATTCGTGTGCTTTTAATATTGTGATTTCACGGTTAGAGACACTTGGAGAAAAACCTTTCCAGAGAGAAGAGCTGTGCTTGTCTGATGATGTAAACCTTGCATCTAGATATTGAGGTATGGGGGTTCGCTTGACAATGCCCAGAGGTCTTCTGTTTTTATAATACACTAGCACGGGGAGGGTGGTATGGTCATTTAGCCCTATATCCACTGCTTTATGAAATGCTTTCCCCGTTTGTGTTCTATGGAATTGTAACTATGCTGATGATATTATCCTTATGCATTATGCTGATAGTACTGGAACGTGTACTGTATATTAGAGCACGTTAGTTGAAATAAATATTTTGAACTATACAGTGTCTCTTATTACGCACGTTGTGTACAGGTATGAGTGAGTTATGAAAGGGTGTTCTTGTTCCCGCGAGTCCTGAGAGAGAGAGATACCATGTTCTGGGTTGTCTAATCATTGGTAGCATCGCTGCTCATGAGACGCTACAGCTAGTCGGAATGGGATTGTGGGTACTAAGGTTTATGGTTGGCTCACCACTATAATCCGAGGTCCTATTATCCTGTGCATAGCTCTGTGTATGTGCAGAATCCCTACAACATGGAGCAACCAACGATTGGCTGCTTATCTGCGAGACGCTTGAGTAGTGCTTGTGCTTGTCCACAACCCCCTTTGCAGACGCTTCCGGAAGCGTGTGTGACGGTGATATCTCCTATATTGACGTTTTTATAGGTTCTTTCAAGCTTGAAGTTGTTAAAAGGTTTTTACATAAAACCCTATATTGTGCTGCCTCATATTAGGTTGTCGAAAAATTTAAGCCTTAAATGGCTGTCCAAATTGCGGCACATAGCCGCGCAGCGCTCCGGGCTCACTTAACAGTGTATGGAGTGCCTGACGCGGGTGTCGATCTGATCTTTGTGGTACAAGCGGATCCTGCTTACCACTTTGAGGGGTTTTACTCTTGGGTCACTTTTCCGGCAGTGGATGGGACTGATAATTTGTTCCATGAATATACAGCCACCGCTGTTCCTAATCACTATAGACCTTATAGGAATCTTGAAGTACCGATCACGGCATGGCAACACCGTGTTTGGTTTGATGGCGCCCTCCCCCAACTGGTTACCGCGGTTTGTTTAGGCCCCTTATAGATTGAAGGAGCCACTTGGCCTGTTTTGGCCGGGTATACCCCACACCCGCGTTATATGACGCTTGCAGTCGGTGAACTGCGTAATTTGCATTCGTCTTTGATACGTGTGCATAGAGCTTTAGTACAGTTTGTTACAGGCAACATCCAGGGAGCCCCGCCTGGAGTTGCAGCCCATCCAGCTGGAGCAGGCGGTGTAACCATAAGTCCCGTCATGGTTAATTCGGTGATGGGCAAGCGCCCACAGAATAAAGATGATTTTCCTTATTGGCTTGCAGAAAAATTTGACCAGCTGGAGGCAGTTTTTCCAAATACCTCTCCCGTGGAAAAACATAGGATTCTGACGATTAGTTTGCCAAAAGACTTGATCCCCGAGTTGGCAGAATGCAACAACTGGGGTAAGGTATTCGCAGCAGTATATGCGAAGTGTTTCGGCACTCCTTCCATGATGGTTCTCCCCTCTGTAATTAAACGTGTGCAGGATGAGCATGGCCCTGAAGCGGCTGTGGAATTAGGGATGAGACTGGTGGGAGTGTTCGACGTAGTAGCTGATTTGATCCTTGCAAATGTCAAGGGCGATGCAGTTAACTTTCAAGTAGCTAATGCTTTGGCTTTGATCCCAGAACCGGACAAGCCGCGCGAATTACCGAAAATTATTGCACAGGCTTACAAAACAATTGGCCGCAATAGCCTGGGAGTCAAGCCTTTTGCAAAACCGCAAACACAATCGCAACAACAACCAAAAACTCAATCTGAGAAAGATGAGAAACCGTTCTTTACTAAAAAGAGCTGGAGGTTGAAAAAACAGGGTAAGCAACAGAAAAAGCCAGGGTCGCGAGGCGCTTTCCCGGTTTCAGTCTCTTCTGAACGCACTTATGATTTGCGCGATAGGGCGAGAATTAAATCTCCAGAGAGATTTCAAGTCCCTGATTCGCGTTCTCCTCGTTCTTCACAGGCACCAACAACCTCACAGGCTGGTGGAGGAGATCACCAGGATAGAGGCAGGGGTCGAGAGGCTCCACAGGGACGAGACCAACCTCGACAACAAGTCCGAGGGAAATCAGAAGAATTTCAACGTTCTCGCCCACAGTTTCAGAAGAAGAAAGTTGCAGCTGTAACAGCAAGGTATGCCACAGACGGTGAGAACGAGACTCCTGAATTGGACGTGGGCAGTGACACTCCTAGACAGCACCGCGGAAGTTACCATAGTGCGGGAGGCGCTACGTCCTCATGTGGAGGCGACAGCAACTGAAACATTCATTACTGTCGAGACAGCAGACACCAGAGTGGCACCCCCTGACAGACTATATAATATTGTCATTCAAATTGAAGGTGACATACAGCGTGTTATTAAAGGGATTTTTTGGGAGAATCTGACCTCTTCGTACGACATTCTGTTGGCAGAGGTGGATTGGCCGCCCCCATTCGTACTTGCTGCGCGTAAATCGGAGGAGGTAATCCTTCCGAGCTTTTCTCATCATGTCCCCAAGGACAAAGTGGAGGCTCTTGCAGCTGAGTGGGCTGTGTCCCTGGCTCCAGCGTTATACCGCAACCACGTGGGCTGGGATGAAGACTCTCCCCCCCATGATATTCCTTTGCAGTCGCTGCCACAGCCACAACCCCAATACCCATCAAACGGGAAGCTAAAGGTCCCGTTGCTGAAATTCTGAAACAGTTAGAATATCAAGGAGTGATTGAAACATGCGTGTCACCTATGAATAATCCCCTTTTCGCGGTTTCTAAACCCGATGGATCGTACCGCTTAGTTTTGGATTACCGACATTTGAACTCTCATTGTCGGACCTTTGTGGTGCAAAACACACACAGTTCTGCACTTGTAGACAGTCTTGTTCGTAAAAAATATAAAACTACACTTGACCTATCCAATGGATTCTACACGCACAACTTGGCCCTGGAGAGTAGCCAATGGAGCGCTTTTACCTCCGGTGGTAAATTATTCAAATTCCGGCGTTTACCTATGGGCTACAAAAACAGTCCAGGCGTATTCGCTGCCGGTGTTGTCTCTTTGTTAGACGGCATAGACTCAGATGCATGTTCGTACGTCGATGATATCTATCTGACAGACGACGAATTATACCCGCATCTTTCCCGAGTGGACCGCATTATTCTAGAATTTGCGGTTTTAGGTTACAAGTTTAACTTTGCCAAATCTCTCATTGCTGAATTTACCGTTTTGTTTTTGGGCTATGAGCTCAACAATGAAGGTAAGGGCTTAGCCCCCCATTTCCTGGAGAAATGTGCACTTTTGTGCCCTCCAACCACTCTGAAGAAACTTCAGTCTTTACTGGGTTTTCTAAACTTCGGGCGTATTTACATTCCCGAATATGCCCAGCGTATCAAGCCACTGTATGCCTTGATACAACCTAACTTTTCGAAGTCATGCTGGCTTCCGGAGCATACCTCCATACTGCAGACTTTGCAGACAGACCTACTTGAATCTAAATTCTTGTTGACTCATGACAACCACACAAACCTGGTGATTAGAATCATTCCAGGGGCAGTGGGTTTCACGTACTTAACCTTTAACGAAGGTGACACAGTACCGATCGCATACAAGTCACATCTTTACACTTCTGCAGAAATGCGCTTTTTTGATCAGTGGAGAAAGTTTTGACTGCAGTGCAAATGGCGATTCTAAAGGAACGCGCACTGGCACAGGGAAAACGCATTCTGGTGGTAACACCATATCCTGCCCTAGAGGCAGTGACAAAAGCAAGTGTTCCGAACTCTAAAGCTTTGCACCCCCGTTGGATACTATGGGCAACATCTTTGACGTCTCCGGATGTCACTTTTATCTTTGATTCTTCTCTTCAGACTCAGGAGTTTTTACAGTATGAATTCGTTCATCCTCCTCCTCTGTCCTTGCTACCGCTTGAGGAATACGAATGTATTATCTATACCGATGGTTCGGCACAACCGGTCACGGGTTCCAAGCATGCTTATTCAGCAGTGTGTGCTATTGTTGCAGGTGCCATGGTGAACGGTAAGTTCAAATCAACTGTAGTGCACACTCAGGCACTAGGAGACAGTACTGCACAATTGACCGAGCTGCGCGCATTGGTGCTCGCACTTGAGTTTGCTAATCCGGATGTGACCACGCTAATTGTGTGCGATTCTTACTACTGTGTTCAGTCTTACAATGAAAATCTGTTCTTTTGGTCGCAAAACGACTACAGAGACGCCAAAGGTAGCACAATTAAGCATAAAATGCTTTGGGTTCGAGTGGCAGATTTGAAACAACGTCTGCCACTCACACAGGTGATTCACACTCTTGGCCACCAGCGTGTGGTCGCACACGCTCTCGGTAACGGTTTGGCGGATGAAGCTGCCAAATCAGCAGTAGCCACGTGCTCAGTAGCAGCAGTTACAAGATCCATGTCTAAAATAGATACTGATATTTTGGCAGCTATTGCTGCGACGAAGGAAGGTGCTAATTACCCACGGGGTTTCCCTTCCAAATACTCTTATCAATTATGTCCCGAACGGGCTCCTTACGTAAGAATTCCAGACGTTGGTGATCGGCTGATTCCCAACGCGGACCGCAGACTTTCCTTGATAACAGCCGCACCCGAAGGCATGGCTTCGGCTCATGCTGGCGTGTCTGCGACTGTTTCCATCTTGCAGCAGCGTTACTGGTGGCGTGGTTTATACAAACAAACCCGTACTTATGTGCTTTCTTGTGACGTTTGTCAGCAGATTAAGCCTTCCACGGTTACACGGCCACCACAGACCCCGCTCTGCATTTCAAACAGACCTTTTGGGTGTGTTTACTTGGATCACTGCGGTCCATTTTCTTCTGACACTGCATATAAATACATCTTAGTTGCAGTTGATTCGTGCACACGTTTCATCTGGGTCTGGCCACAACGGAGTGCTGACGCTCGAAATGTCATAAGGGATTTGCGTGTCTTTGTGGGAATTTTCACCTGTGGCACCTTCCATTCTGACCAAGGTCCGGCGTTTGCCTCTAAGGCTTACAAGGACGCAATGGGTTCACTGGGGGTGCGGGTGAAATTTTCGTCTCCATATCGGCCTGAGGGCAATTCGATTGTTGAACGAATGAACCGTGACTTAAAGCAATCCTTGACAGCTAGAGTCTTAGGTACTGGCAGGAACTGGCTGGCCCACTTGTATATCGTACGACGTGCACTTAATAATCTCCCTAGAAGACCTCTGGGTGGGCGGACCCCATACGAAATGCTCTTTGGCATACGAATGTTTGCGCCCGACCTTGATGGTCTAGACATGGTGGCGCAATCCGCCATCTTTGATGTAGATAACCATTCTACTATGTTACAGGACTTACAAGAAGCCCGAAACAAACTTGCAATCGCACATTTACCTTCAGCCACAGACGCTGCGCTGCAGATTCCGGTTGCCGGCTGGCTTCCGAAGATTGGAGATCTGGTTCGAGAGAAGGTGGAGAACAAAAAAGAATTCGGCCCCTCTTATCGTGCACCAGTTCCAGTCCTTGGCTTGAAGGGAACTCGTACTGTCATCTTACCACCGCTTCCTGGTCGCAAGGAGAACAGATACATCTCAGTGGAAAATGTCAAGCTACAACATCTGGCCGATCCTGAATAGTGTTACACCAGCGGTCTCTTGTCCTGTCATTTCCCGGACAAATGTTTGTGGCCCTCCGGCCCGAACGGTCACTGATGTTGCTATCGAGATGGTAGATTTGCCTGATTGCTTACTCGACGACCCGGACTCCCCCTGCAACGAGGAGACTGAGTATACCTACCCCGCCAACGAGTCGGTGGCTCACCTACCAACAACGCCACAAAGCCCAACACGTTATTCCTTTGACTCGGATTCCACCTCATCACTTGTCCCATCCAAATTCAGTATTTTGTATCCTGGCTCAGAGACAATTTTTTGATTCCCCCTTGGACATACATCTGGTTGGTACTATTCCTGATTTTTCTGTTCATGTCCGTTGGCTTTGTCACAGTGTTTTTTCTACTCATCAATGGTCACTATTTACCAGAACGCTCGGCAGTGAACTGTGTCGCTGGAACTTTGGCTCCACATTCTTCATCTCACATCATGAAGCGTGACCACACATTTGTGAACATTTCAGCTTTTCCAGTCGCTGATGGCATCGTATGGGATGCGGTAAATTTCCAAATTCATGGACCAACCGAGATTATTAATGTACCAAATGTCCTCCGTGTTTCAATGGGTGATGTCGTTAAAAGTAATATTCATTCTGACGATTGGGATGTGCATGCAGTTGAATCGTTATTTACTGATTTGAAATATTATGCTGCTTTTAATGCTGAAGATTTGTACATGAATTCTGCAAGTTATGCCGATTTGTATTGTTACCAGCATTGGGGCAACCACTTTGTCCATAAACCAAGTGCACTGCGTGGTCCTTTTAACTACACCCAATGGGAGCATTGTCCAACCCCTTCGCCTGGTAGCTCCCAGACTCTTAAAAATAAGTTTACTTATTTTACAGACTTTGATAGATCGAACCCTGGGTCCTATTATTTTAAATTAAACATTTCATCCACTCAGAAAATCATGTTGACCCACACCAAATTGCTATATTCGGGTTCCTTTTTGAGCGCCTTAGCTGTGGGTGGTTATGAGGACTGGAAGGACACTATTGACTTGAAATCTATTTGGGGCTCCAAACCATGGCAGGTGCAGGGCACAGAAGCCTTGCACCGTGCTTGCCTTATCCCGGCCCAAATTTAGTTTTTGAATAATACCATCTATCAGACTACGTATTGGGGTTTGGCTACTTCCAAACAGTTGAATGCACCTTCCATTCCTGTTTTGTCATCCACTACCAACTCAAGCTTGCATTTCAATATGTCCCTTACATCAGTGCAAGCTTTGTTTCAGAACAATTCGTTTAATGTTTCCACGTTTGTTCAGTCACCCTGGTTGGCTTGGCCGATGGCAGCAGATGCGTGCCAGCTGCGTTTTCATGACTCAGCTCCTGGGTACAAACAGGATAGGTCAGACCCGAGGTTTTCTGCCTCTCGTAATGTTACAACATATTCTGTTGGTAAATTATGTAAACAGTGGTTGCAGCACTCTTCTTTAGATTCTGTAAAACAGCATTTGTCCCTGCTATCAGGCAACATTGATCTGTCCGATTTTGTTCTGGGGCCTCGTGGCCCTCGATCTAAGAGATTCATTTATGAGACTTACAATGAACTCTGGAAGCTTTCGCAAATTGAAGCTGCTTCCCGTCTACGGGAAATAGATCAAGCAAATTTAGAAAAGGTGCTTGCTGTTGTTGACAATTGTATTAATACCCTGTCTTCCCGCATTTACACATTAGAGAATATTGTTTCCTCTGTTGTTGATATTGTACAAGATGATGTTTCTGTGTTGTATCATGGTCAAAATCAATTGCGTTCAGTAATGCAGTTTGCATGGACTTTGCAAACACTTAAAATGGGTAAAGTTCCTTGGCACTTTTTGAACACCTCTGCCTTATTCCTGCCCTTTAATTTAACTGACAAACAGCAGTTCATGTCCATGAAATATGCAGCATACACTCTGTTACATATCGAGAAAATAGAGCCCTTACCATTCTCTGTGGCGGAATTGGATTCTGCGGTGTGGCTAGTACACAGGGTTATCGCTTTACCTTTTTCTTTATTTGAGTTCAGTTCCTGCATGAAACATTATCCTGTTGGCCGTTTTCAGCCTTTAGGCATTGCCTTCTTGCATGAGCTTTGGTCCCTACCTTTCCTTTATAGATGCCTTAGGGACGGTAAGGAAGTTTTTCTCACAGGAGAGTCATGCGATTCTACTGTGGGTCATTCTCTTATTTGCAAACACATTAAATTGCACGGAGCTTGTAACGTTTCGGCTCCGAATCTTGCTTGTGTTTTAAAGGGCATTCCTGCTCCTGGTATTTCTCCTACTTTCACTGTGCTTGCAAATGGAAGCTATCTGCTTCTAAATAATCAAGACTGCTGTGGCATGCTGGCCGGCATACCCTATATTGTTACGGTTTCACACAGGGTTGTCTGCTGCAAAAATGTGCTTTTTCCTCCCCCGCACGACATCATAGATAGTTCCGTTTGGCCTTCCATTCCTACTCTGAAGGCGGATTTCAATAAATTGATTATAAAGGCGCTATTATTGAACCAGGAGGTTATGCTCACATCCGCCCGGGAGACATTCATTCTCCAGGTGGCGAGTACCCATAGTGAAATACAGGCCCTTTTGAACACTAACCTCCCACAACATTTCGGTGAACTGATTCACCGTGTTTTTAATGCATCACGCACCGAAGGTCTGGTGCACTTTTTTAAAGTTGTGGGCTTCGGCCTTGTAACCTCCTTTCAGACTATCTTTGGTGTAATACCAGCTTTTATTCATTCCATTTTTTCCAGCGTCTTTGGCGGCTTTCCGTTGATCCTCGCCTTAGCGGCTGGTATACTGCTTTTGGTCTGTTTACTACGCAATGGCTGCACCTCCTTGGGCCCTTCTCGACCCAGTTCAGCTCCAGATGCTCCGTGAGCGCATCCTCGCTGGCTTCGGCATCCTGCCATTGGCGACGCTCAGTGTGTCCTATAGACTTTCTTTTCGCTTTGCGTATTTCACTTGCGTGCAACCTGTGATGTCTTGCATCAGATGTCCTTTCTCGTGGTCCTTGGATTATTGCCTCTCCAATACATCTCTGTCTCGACCGGATTTTGTCCTACTGGTGGGTCCCTTAGAGGCCCATGAACGGGACTGTTCCGGTGCAGGCTACATGGCGCGTGCGGCTGCACTGGGGATTTTGGCACAATGGGATATCTGGGCGGCTGCTCAGAATCTCCTACACCAAAGTTATATTGAGTACCACGCAAGTTGTCCCGCAATGCTGTTCGCTGCTCCCTCTTGTGAGGAACATGACTGCAGTTTTGATTTATTGGATTGGATGGCGTCGCTTTTTTCCGACGATTCCAATGATGTCCTCTTGGAAGGTGTGGCGTTTTTCTGCACTTACACTCTGTTGGATTAAGGGGGCCTTCGCTTTCCGCGACCTGCCTCGCTGGATTTTTTATTATTCTACAATTTTTTTCTTTCCCATTCATTGTCTTTCATGGGGACTTTTCCAAAACGGATGTTTCTGTTCTGCTCCATCGATTTGAACTCTGTCTTCGTCCTATGTCTTAGCCAATGGACTGCCCAGGGGAGGGTGTCGTGTGGTTTGTGGCCTCCTGGTCTGCCTTGCTATGTTGGCTTAGGCCTGGCTGCCATGATGCTATTTTGCGCACGTTACTTTGTGCCTTTGTTTTTCCAGCCTCTGCTTCTGCCCGGCTATTTTAGAACTGTCTGCATTTCTATCTTTTCACCTTTTCTCCTGTTCCCTTTGGGTTACGTCTGCACAACATGTACAAGGTCGAAAAACAACGTCCCTTGTTCTTGCTGATTTTGCCAGTCCCTCGCACTTAGACATAACACTAAGTACAGCTGCCCTGGAGAAATTTGTGTGCTTTTAATATTGTGATTTCACGGTTAGAGACACTTGGAGAAAAACCTTTCCAGAGAGAAGAGCTGTGCTTGTCTGATGATGTAAACCTTGCATCTAGATATTGAGGTATGGGGGTTCGCTTGACAATGCCCAGAGGTCTTCTGTTTTTATAATACACTAGCACGGGGAGGGTGGTATGGTCATTTAGCCCTATATCCACTGCTTTATGAAATGCTTTCCCCGTTTGTGTTCTATGGAATTGTAACTATGCTGATGATATTATCCTTATGCATTATGCTGATAGTACTGGCACGTGTACTGTATATTAGAGCACGTTAGTTTAAATAAATATTTTGAACTATACAGTGTCTCTTATTACGCACGTTGTGGACAGGTAGTGAGTTATGAAAGGGTGTTCTTGTTCCCGCGAGTCCTGAGAGAGAGAGATACCGTGTTCTGGTTTGTCTAATCATTGGTAGCATCGCTGCTCATGAGACGCTACAGCTAGTCGGATTGGGATTGTGGGTACTAAGGTTTATGGTTGGCTCACCACTATAATCCGAGGTCCTATTATCCTGTGCATAGCTCTGTGTATGTGCAGAATCCCTACAACAATGTGTGTCTCCGCAAAGCAAAGCCAGCTAAATCTGCTACCCTGTGTAACCAAGGGAGAACCACAATGGGCCAAGAAGAGGAATTACTACACCACCTCCTTTGTCGGGAAAGTAACTTAGCAACTAACTAAATAATAAAACAAAAGCCCAAGCTAAGTAAGTTCAATGCAATATGTTATACAATAAAATTATAATCAAAATAAAAAACATAACATGACGCTATTGAAAATGTGGTCAAATTATGGTGAGTGGGATACACCCAAGACTTCTTCCAAAAGATCACAAGATCAATTGTTAGTGAATCCAGAATGGATATAATCTCCGCAGACAATGATTCAGCTATAGCCCCGTTTAAAAGCTCCATAGAACAGATATGATCCTCATTATCAGACGATACTGAAGAAGTAGCCAGGGAACCCGCATGCGTGTTATTAGAGTTAGTGTTCGGTGTTTTATGTGCCGAAGCACTCAGCTCCCTAGGGGTAGGGGCTCGTACCATGCATCCTGAACGAGCGGCAACATTGTTCATGGGACAACTCCGAAAATGGGTCTTTATCGAACTCATCAACAGGTTCAAGTCCACAGGAACAAGCTATTGCAGAGCCAAGCAGATATCCAGTTCCCATTCAAAGGGGAACCATAGGCAATGAAACACTGGCTGTACACAGGTAAACTAGGCGGGTCGGAATGACAGTGACCAGTCAGTGGTCAGTTTCTGGAGCAAAGGGACTACAAAGAGTTGTATTATGTGCTCAGGGCACTTCTGGACCAGTGGCAGTTCCATTACCAATGGGTTTTGAAACAGAACATCCATTGGGCAGTAGAATAAATTACACAAAAATGCCACTAATGAGGAATAACAGCAAGGGTATGCCTCCGAACATGCTGGAAAATAATGAATAAATAAATGCCGGTATTTCTCCAAAAATGTGTTGGAAGGAACTGGCCAAGCCAGTTCCGATTATTTTTAAAAAGAGTGCAATTCCGGCAGTGTTGGAAGCATTAAATATTTGGTGCACTAGCTCACCGAAGTGTCATGGCAGATTGGTATTAAGCAAGGACTGTATTTCGCTGGATAATTTCTATTTGAATGTAACTCATTTAGTGCTTTCTAATAGGTCGCAAATCAACCTACCTCATTAATATTAATGAGGCCGGTTGCGACTCATTAGGAATCACTAAAATCACAGGGATGGTGGCCTGTTGAGGTCAGCCGATCACCATGTCTGTGATTGCTTTTAAATAAAGCAATCATTTTTTTTTAAAATGCAGCCTGTTTTTCTTGAAGGAAAATGGGTTGCATTTAAAAAAGAAAAATTAAGTTTTGTTTTAGTTTATCAAGAGCAGGCAGTGGTCTGTGGGACCACTGTTTGCTCTTAAATTCATTTTTTTTACGAACATTCACAAGGGGAAGGGATCCCTTGGGGACCCCTTCTATTTTGTGAATGGGTTACCACCTACTTGAAGCAGGTGGTAAAATGCGAATGTTTTGCAACCGCATTTTGGTCAAAAAACATTCCTACATACCGCTGAGAATCAGTATTAGGGAGGGATGCCCTAAACACGCCCCTTACTAATAACGAAATGGTATGTATTCGCAATTCCAAACTGCCATTCAGTAATATGTTACTGAATCGCAAATTGGAATTCATACATATCAAAATGCATCGAATCGGGCAGTTTACGACCGGTAAAATGCATGATACATGTGGCCCAAAATTTGCTACTGAAGCATTACATGTGTCATGAATGGTAGCGTATTTACAGATAAATGAGTGACCAACAAAAGAGTCACATTCCTTTCCAGTAAGATAGACCTCTTTCTTGGCCCGCTCACATTGATAAAAAAATGGGAGTGACCATAACTCATGAATAAAACTCCCCCATAGGGCTTCACATCTACCCAATGTGGAATGTTTCATGCAACTTTTTAACTGGAATGTTGAAATTGGCAAAGATGTTACGCCATGTATCAGCCACACTGTGGATGGTGTTTCTTCTATTGTGAATGGTAGTAATATCTTGAGATGTAACATTGTGTATGTGGCATCTGTTTTGGCTTTGAGTTGTTGTTTGCGCGTCAGATTGAAAGTCAAGAACAGCTGTGTCGAATTAAGCTAACACCATGACACACAACGACTTTTGAGTACTTGAAGTGTCCAGCTAAATTGCATGATAGATCTAAGCTGACTTTGCCCATAGTACGATGAAGACATATCACTGTGCATAATATCGATAACAGACGACCCAATGTTGTTTAAGTTCTAAATGCGAGAAGACAACATACTAATACTATTATCAACAACGAAAAGTACTTTATCCAAATTATCTTGATTCATTTGTCTTAAATGCTCAGCAGCTTCCATTTGTGATAAGTTCCAAATTTCATTATAGGTGGCATAAATAAATCTTTTTGAACGTGGAGACTTAGGACCCAGTAGAAAGTCTGATAGGTCCATGTCTTCAGAAAGGAGAGAAAGATGGTGTTTTACTGCAGACACTGTGAAATGTTCCAACCATTGTTGGCACAGTTTCTCCACCGAGTAGGTGGTGACAATACCTGAATGTTAAAAGTGGGAATAACGGGGGTTGGGTCTGCTTGCCTCAAACCCCGGTGTGGAATAAAAAAAAAGTGCATAACAACAATTTGTGTCCACTGGCCACAATCACCACCCATTGGGACCTGAAATTGTGGATTTAAATGTACCATTCTGCATCATACTATAGAGTTGTTCTTCAGTGTAACTTGTGAGATGTTGCCAATTATGAAATTGGGCAATAAAAGGAATATTAGGGGCATTCATGTCTTTAATTTTTGCCAGTCCTAGACATGTAGTCTGCTGAACTGTATCATTCAGAAAAACCATTTGTGTTAGAATTGAACAGGCTTGGAATAAGGTGTCCGTCCCCTGAACTTGCCAAGGTTTGGTACCCCAAATTGATTCATGTCAATGATGTCTTTCAATATTCAATGCGCTTCACGGCTAGTTCGAAAACAAACAAGTCTGTATATATTAGATTAGTTTGTGTAAGCATATATTTCTTTGGTGGTGTAGGGACAAGTTTGAAATAATATGATGTTTGGTCTGATGTATCATATCCAGAAAAATATGTGAATTCATCTCTATATGTTTTAGAACTCCCTTGTGGGGGAGTAAGACAATGTTCCGATTGTATATAATTACAAAGGGTGCTTTGAACACTAGCTCAACGTAAATAGTGATGTCCATAATGATGGTAACAGAACATTCCACCATAACTAGCAGAATTCATGTACAGATCCTCTGATTCAAAAACAGTATAACGTTCCAGCTCTGAGTACATGGAGTTTATAGTTTGGACATCCCAATCATCAGAATGTATCCCAGGTATAATTACATCACCCATTGAAACCCTAAAAACATAGGAATCTGCAGTATTCCTGTAGGGCTGAAAATATCACAAGACACTTTATCCCAAACAATTCCATCAGTTACTAGAACAGCTGAAATGTCCCCATGGGACAAGTCTATTTCTAACTTATGCGAAGATGGATGAGGCATCAACACTTCATCGATCAGTTCTCTGGTAGAGCATTCTGGAAGGTAATGGCCATGTATTAGCAAGAAGAAGACAGTCATAAATCCAATACAAAGGAATAGAAAAACCATGGAAAGTGTTATCCAAACATATATCCAAGGTGGGACTAGATAAGTGTGTTTCAGCCTTGAAAAGAAAGCACAGGCCTGTGCAGGTGGACTGTCTAAAATGGAGGAATTGTCAAAAGAGTCAGAAAAAATATCATGTGACCCTATGTAATAACCAGAAGCAGTTTGTTGAAATACTGGTGTCACAGGAACCGTACGAGATCTGGAGAATCCAATAAAGGTGGATCTTTAGAAATGATATCAGCTGCAGTACATGCCGTAGTGAGTACAGTACTCACTTTAGTCATGTGGTTAGAAGTTGTAGCGGAATTGGGAATTAACTGAAGTTCATTCTCCGTTCCCCCCAGCTGGGGAGAAACATCTTTGTTGGTGCTCACAAGCTGAAGAGGAATTTCCTGTATTTTAGCGAGAGGAGTTAGACTACTCCTCGTGGTCTACTGTTTAGAATCGGCCACATGATGTAACTTGATGTGATCAATGGAGACAAAATGTTGTCTTTAGAACAAGCAAGCAGTTGCAAAATTACTGTTCTTGTACCTCGAATGCCAAGGACTGGCACCGGTGCTCGGTATGATGGGCCAAACTCCTTCTTTACCGCAATCCTTTCATGAACGAGATCTCCAACTTGTGGAATCCAGCTGGAAGGTTCTGGCTTCTCCTTAATTCCCACAGAGGCAGACATCTTCAATTGCTCATTGGATTGGCCATCACAGAAGTTTTGTAAGTCTTGTAAGATAGCACAACGATCATCTTTGTCAAAAGGAGTGGCTGCCATCACAATGTCGGGACCGTCAGGGTCTGGAAGGGACATTTTGCTGCCAAAGAGGACCTTGTATGGGGTCTGGCCACCCAGAGATGCTTTAGGGATATTATTAAGTGCTTGTTGTATGACATATTGGTGGTAGATCCAACTACGCCCTGTACCTAATACTCTAGCTGTTAAGGACTGCTTTAAGTCACGGTTCATCCTTTCCACAACAGATATGCCCTCAGGCCGATATGGAGAAGAATAATGTAGGTCTATACGCAGGGTAGCCAGAGTATCCTTATAATCCTTAGTGGCAAAAGCAGGGCCCTGTTCTGAGTGGAATGTGGTGTTATATGCCAGAGTTAGGCCCATGTAGCAACGCTGCACATTTTCTTACATTGTCCTCTTTTCTGCACAATAACATTATTGTGTGACCTTTTGCATATATATTCATATGTGACAATGTTGGATTAGTTTCTCTGAAACTGCTTTGCTTATATGCCTGCCTTCGTGCAACATTATCATGATGCCTTGAACACAGAGTACAAGGCCTTTATGCACAGGACTATCTACTTATTCATAACAATGCTAATCTGCAAGTACATCTCAAAGATGCTTTTTTTTATAAATAAAGACACATTTCCAGGGGTTAGCAGAGAAGACAATTCTACTGACATCGAAAGGTCCTGCATGCTGAAGCTTCGCCGAACAGCTGCCTGACATCTTAATGAGGGGTGTCCAATTCGTGGCCAAGACGGGGTCCTACTTTCTTACCTGCCAGGTGGTGGGGTTGGATCATCCCATGGGGGGATTCTTGGCTCTACACCTACACACACTCTAGACATACCTAGTGTAAGAATTGCACATTAGGAGTACGCCTGATTACCACCTTGCATTATATGCCTGCATATATACTCTGCATTAGCACCATGGTGGAACTGCATCTGCTATTTAACCTTTGGTGCTTGTAATCACTTTTATCTGCTTTTGTCTCTAGTTATTGCAGCACATGTATTCTATACGAGAATAACATTGGTTCAATAAATATATTGAAAATGTCCCACTGAGAATTCTCTGTATATTTCTCTGAGAGCAAGAGTGCATGAGTGGCTGAGCTAAAGGTTCTGATCTGTTACCACAATCCCTGAGGGGTCAGCATTGTCAAGTTGTCATGTTTAGTGGTTGCCAGAAACCATTTGCTCCCTATTTGGGTTAGGGGCCTTATGGTGGCACTGTGAGATAGCTGGTCTCTTGGCCAACATGTACTACTGTGTTGCATGGATGCATTCTAGGTACCTCATCCCAAGTTTTTGTTGTCCACAAACACACAGGTCCTACAGATTAGTGGGAACTACACAACATGGCACCACCAACGTTGGTCGGGTTCTTATTTTAAGGGCCACCTGAGTAGTTCAATCGTGCCTTCTCAGAGACTCCTGCTCACCTCCAAAACAGAGAAATCCATTGTGGTAGGGAAATCTGCCTCAGCTGAGTAGGTATACCATATGTATTGCTGTAGGTTATTCAAGCTTGTAGGATAAACTTCCCACATTGTGCTTACCTTATCTCCATAAATGTATTCACTGATTTCCTTTTCTTCAAAACATTTCTAACAATGTTTGAGAATGGAGAAGAAGGAGCATTAAACATAGCAGAGAACTCCAGACATGCTATTACTATGAAACTATTAAACTATGGTCTCCCGGCTACGGGTGGAGATGTTACCTTCATGGTTGAGGCACACGAAGCATTCAAGACAGAGGTATTCTATTCCTGGGTTAAATTCCCAGCTGCAAATGATCATGCACAAATGTTTCATACCTGCATTGAAAATGAAACACCAGAGGAATACATACCATATGAGGAACTAGAAATTCCTCTCTCTTACCCGGAGCATATTAATTGGTTTAAAGGCACCCTCCCACACACTACAGAAAATGTGAGACTCGGCCCACTCAGCAAAGAAGGAGCGACATGGCTGATCTTAGCTGCATGCATAGGGCATCCTGATGCTGCTAATTTAACTGCAGCAGAAATGCATACACCCTACTGAGATTTAGTGAAAATATGCAGAAATGTCACACAGTTCAAAATGCGAACACTTACAGTTAACCCTGTGCAGACTGCTTAGGCTGCTCAACCACAATTGGCTACTATGGGTATCAGCCCACAAACACTGAATTCCGTTATGGGAAATATACTCACCAGTCAGGAGCAAATTTTGTTCTGGATAGCACAAAAAACAAGCCAGCTTGAAGCAGTATTTCCACATATGGGTCCGCAGGAAAAGCACAGAATACTAACTATTGCTTGCTGATGGGGATTGCTCCCCCAGTGAAAGGCTGCACCACTTGGGGTGCAGTCTTTGCTGCCGTTTATACCAGAACACATGGTACCCCTTCACTGGCTGTTTTACCTGATGTATTGAAGCAGCTTATGAATGTGTACAGGGCAGCACCTGCCCTGGACTTAGGGATGAAATTGATGGGCAATTTTGCAGCAGTATCCACCAGTATGTTAAGTAACATAAAAGGGGAGGCAGCTGTGTAAGCCATACGCCAGCGCTTGAGGGATTTCACTCCTGCACGACATGAGCGGGAATTACCAAACATTATTGAAGAAACATATGATACCTTAAGTAGAGGTAATTCGGGAGCCAGATCTGGAAAACCCCAATTTAAGAGTAATTCTGAAAAGGATAACTCTAAACAAGCTCCAGATTCTTCGACGAAGATGAAGTGGGATAATAAACAAAAAATAAGGACAAGCAAAGACACGGGGTGGGTCTCCTCAGCAGGAAACCACTGAGAAAAGATACAATCTTAGAAACCGTGATAACATTAGAAAGCCTGACAGGTATCATGCTACTGATACACGTTCCTCTCGTTCCTTTCAGGAGTCATCAGATACGCATTCGGAGACAGGTGGACGTTCATAGTGCAGATCAGAAGAGCACATCAAGCCAGAGAAGGAATCACAACGCTTGTCTAACTACATCATTGATAAAGAAGAAAAACCAAAGAATAATAAACCTCAATTCGAAAAAGGTAGCCGGAAAAAACTCTGCTTCTGAATGGGGAATGGGCAGTGACAATGTTGGACAGTGTGGCAGAAGTCACAATAGGTCACCGGAAACTGATGGTTTATCTGGTAGCAGTACCGCTGAGTGAGCATATCATGGTGGAAACACTTGATACTAGGGTAAGGAGTCCCCATCGTTTATCCAAAATTACACTCCAATTGGAGGGGGACATAACCAGAAACACCAAGGCTCTGTTTTGGGAGAACTTGACGTATGGTTACGATATTCTCTTGGCTGAAAAAGACTGCCCACCTGGGTTCATAATGGAATGCCCAAACAGGGAAATAGTAATTTTACCTGCTTTTTTCAACCTTGTTCCAGAATCAGTTAAACATTCTTACACCAAGGAGTGGGTATTAGCGCTAGCTCCTGCATTATACCGAAATCATGTTGGGTGGGATGATGAGTCACCTCATCATGAGATCCCGTATAAATCATCTCCTCAACAACAGAGACAATACCCAATAAAACATGAAGCTAAAAAACAAGTTAGGGAAATCCTAGAACAGCTTGAATACCAAGGGGTAATAGAAAATTGCACCTCATCAATAAATAATCCCTTGTTTCCCAAAATGAAACCTGACAATTCATACCGTCTAGTATTAGAGTACAGATATTTAAACACATCTACTCGCACATTTGCAGTACAAAATGCACACAGTGCTGCTCCAATGAACAACATTGTGCAGAAAAAATACAAAACAACACTAGATATCGCAAATGGATTTTTCTGCCAAAATATAGTGTCTGGAAGCAGATATTTGACAACATTTTCAGTGCTAAATTTAGCATAGGCAATCTTATAATTTGCCTCAAGGGTATAAGAATAGCCCTGGGCTGTTTTCAGCCAGATTAGCGGAGTTACTTCAAAATTTTGATGAGGCGGCTATGAGGCTATGTGGATGATATCTATCAAAAAAACGATGAATTAATGCAACATTTGGACAGAATAGACCGCATAAATCTGAGGTTTGCTCACTTAAGCCACAAATATAATTTTAAAAACATCAAAAATTGCCCATCTCAATGTTCAATTTTTAGGATACGAATTGTCAAGTGAAGGCAAAAGCCTGGCGACCCATTTTTCAGAAAAATGTGCATTACTCCAACCTCCAACGACTCTGAAAAGACTACAATCCATATTAGGATTTTTAAATTTTGCCAGAACATATGTTTTGAATTACGCAGAATGGGTAAAACCATTCTACGATAATATTAGACCAGACTTTCCAAGCACACATTGGATATAGGAACATACAAACATTTTACGTTCCGTAAAAGCTGACATGATAGCTTCCAAACATGTACACACACATGTAACACGACCAACCTGGTGATCTGCGTAGTCGCTGGACCAACCGGATATACATACATCACATTTAACAAAGGTGATACAGTATTCATTGCATACAAATCACCTTTGTACACTAACGCAAAAATGTGTTTTGCATCGATTGGGAAAAAACTTACAGCGTTACATACTGCTATAGTGAGAGAGAGAACATTAGCCCAGGGAAAACATATAATTGTCGTCACCCTGGTACCGACCTTAGAGGTTGTCACCAAAGCAAGCATTCCTAATGCCAAAGCTTTACATCCAAGATGGATACAATGGGCTAACTCTCTCATTGCATCAGATGTAGATTACAGATTTGATTCTACACTACAAACATAAGTGTTTTTGCAGTATGAACAAGAATATCCTCTACTGCTTGAAATAATGCCTCTACATCGATATGATTACATCATCTACACTGATGGGTCTGCCCAGCCTGCCGTAGGGACTTAGCACCAATATTCCGCAGTGTGCGCAATCATAAAGGGGCACATGCATGATGGCAAGTTCCATCCTGAAAAAACAAACACACAGTATCTAGGGGACTGTACAGTGCAGCTGGCAGAACTCAAGGCCCTGCTACTAGCACTACAAAATATGGATCATCGATTCCCCACACTTCTAGTGTGTGATTCGTATTACTGTGTCCAGTCATATAATGAATACCTTCATTACTAGGGCCAGAATGGATTTCGAGATTCCAAGGGTTGCACAATAGAGCACAAGATGCTTTGGGAACAGGTGGCAAAATGAAAAGTGTGCTTGCTACAGGCTCATGTAATACACACATTAAGTCATCAATGTGTTGGCATTCACGTTGCAGGGAATTCAATGGCTGATGAAGCTGCTAAGGCAGCAGTTCGTACTGCTGCTATTGCTGCAATCACTCCTTCTAGTATGAGAATAGACAGAGACATCATGGTGGCTGTCAATGCTTCATGCAACAACACACACCTGCCAAAAGGCTTTCCACTCAAGTACTCCTACAAGTCCTACAGGTCCTTCGGACCCCTGCCCTCCGCACATCTTCCACAGAGCCGCCGCCGCTATAGCACCCGAGCTACGCCGCACCGACAACGCCACCTTCGAATCCAGCACTTTTCTCGACGACTGGAAGCGGGCAGAAGTCAAGCCCCTCCTCAAGAAACCCTCTGCTGACCCTAAGGACCTGAAAAACTACCGTCCCATCTCTCTCCTTCCCTTCGCAGACAAAGTCACAGAGAAAATCGTCAACGCCCAGCTGACTACCTTCATCGAAGAGAACGCCATCCTTGACTCCTCCCAGTCCGGATTCCGCTCAACCACAGCACCAAGACCCCCCTCCTTGCTGCCAACAACGACATCCACACGCTCCTCAACCATGGCCACACCGCAGACCTCTCCGCTGCCTTCGACACCGTCTCCCACCGCACTCTCGCAGTCAGCCTTCACGACGCCGGCATATGGGGTACCGCTCTCGACTGGATCGGCTCCTTTCTCACTGGTAGAACCCAAAGGATCAGACTCCCTCCTTTCCTCTCCGAACACTCCGAGATCATCTGTGGACTACCGCAAGGATCATCGTTCAGCCCCACGCTCTTCAACATCTACATGGCCCCCCTCGCCACCATCGTCAGACAGCATGGACTCAGCATAGTATCCTATGCCGACGACACCCAGCTCATCCTCTCCCTCACGAAGAACCCTGAAGACACAAGACTCAGCTTCCAGGAAGGAATGAAAGACGTCACAGCCTGGATGCGCAGCAGCTGCCTAAAGCTCAACTCAGAGAAGACTGAGGTCCTTGTCCTGGGACCCTCCCCTACTGCATGGGACAACACCTGGTGGCCCCCTGCCCTCCGAAACCCTCCCACCCCTACGGACCATGCCCAGAACCTCTGCATCATTCTCGACTCCTCCCTCACCATGACTCGCCAGATCATTGCCGTCGCCTCCACCTGCTTCTCCCTCCCTCCGCATCCTCCACAAGACCTTCAAGTGGATCCCCCCAAAGCCAGAAAGACCGTCACCCACGCACTCATAACCAGCAGACTGGAATACGGGAACGCCCTCTATGCCGGAATCAACAAATCCCTGCTACACAAACTCCAGACCATCCAGAACTCCGCGGTCAGACTCGTCCTCGGCACCCCACGTCAGGAGCACATGACACAGCACCTGCGAGACCTCCACTGGCTCCCCGTCGAGAAGAGAGTAACCTTCAAGCTACTCACCCACGCCTAGAAATCCCTCCACAACATCGGACCCAAATACCTCAATGAAAGAGTCTCTTTCCATGTACCCAAGAGAAACCTCTGCTCCACCAACATCGCCCTAGCACAAACCCCGCACATCCGCAGAACCAGAGCAGGTGGAAGGGCCTTCTCCTACGCGCAGCCATGGCCTAGGACGGGCTACCAGCCAACATCAGATGCTCCCCCACTCTGCAAACCTTCAGGAAGAGCCTTAAGACCTGGCTTTTTGGCTGACCCGGAGCTGCACCCCCCCCCCCCACCCCCAGTGCCTTGAGACCCTCACGGGTGAGTAGCGAGCTTAAAATCCCCTGATTGATTGATTGATAGATGCACAAAACGTATGTTCAGATTTCAGGAGTGGGGGATAGAGTTATATCAAACACTGTTCGTAGATTGGCATTAATACGAGCTGCACATGAGGGTCTGGGTTCAGCACATGCAGGCATTACTACTACAGTTTCATTACTGAAGCACTGCTATTGGTGGCCTGTTCTTACTAAACAGACCACAAACTTTGTCCTCAAATGTGATATCTGCCAGAAGATGAAGGGTTCCACCGTAGCACATCCACCACAAACACCTTTATTGATTTCAAACAAGCCTTTGGCTTGTTTGTATTTTTGGATCACCGTCGTCTCTTACAATTAGACGGGGCTTGCAAATACATCTTGGTGGCAGTGGATTCATGCTCCAGATTCTTCCTGTTAGTATGGCTAAGGCGGTCGGCTGATGCTCGAACTGCTATAAAAGACATGCAAGTCTTTATCGGGACATACGCAATTGGCACACTACATTCCGACCTGGGTCCGGCGTTTAGCTCTCTGGCTTACAAAGAAGCTGTGGTAAATTTGGGTGTGACCTTGCGGTACTCCTTCCCCTATCATCCTGAGGGAAATTCGATAGTCGAGAGGAAAAACCGTGACTTAAAGCAGTCTTTAACTGCAAGGGTACTAAGCTCATTTCGCAGTGGGGTCCATCACCTATATGGAGTCCAAAGGGCACTTAACAACATGCCATGGACATCCGTGGGTAATCGTACTCCATATGAAGTCCTTTTTGGGGTAAGAATGTGAGTCACTGACCTCGATAATGTTGGCACAGTGGCAGCAGAAAAACCATTTGACATCAATGAACGTTTAGCTGTTTTACAGGAACTAAATGACTTCTGGGACGAACAAAGCAATGTCCAAGCAAAACGCACCATCACTGGTGAAGTGAAGGTTGTACCTGCAAGACCCGGCTGAATCCCGAAGATTGGGGATCTGGTCAGGGAAAGAATTATGGACAAGAAAGAATTTGGGCCATGCTACAGAGCACCTGTTCCTGTCCTGGCTCTTGAAGGTACCAGAACTGTACTTCTTCCGCCCCTTGCGGTCGACGAGTCAAAAGGTTTATCTCCATTGATCTGATCAAACCAAACTATGTGGTTGATTCTCAACAGTAAACCACGTGGCATCCTGCATAGCCAATGCTCTCCTCTTGCTACAGTACAGGAAGTTCAGATGGAAGCTTTAATAACTAAAGAAGATTCCTCTCTCCAGCAAGAAACAGTGGACAACAATAAAGTATTACTTCTCCCTGTTGAAACAACAGCAACTGTGCAATCGACTAGTACAGAGACACAAATTTAAATTCGACAACTCGAAGAGAACAAAATCTAAGTCAATATACAAAAGATGGAGTCATCTCCTGGTCCTATAAAACCTGCTGAGCTGCCAAAAATAGACCGAACGGCGTCTGGCTACTTCATGGACTATGATGATTTCTCTCCGGATTAAACTGAACCCCAGCCACCATTGCCGCCGCCTCTCCCTTTCAAGCTACAAGTGTGTGCTCTCTATCTCTGACTGAAAAAGACATACCTTGGTACTCCTTAGTTGCAACTTTGGATTACAATTGGGTTTCTTTTCCTGGTCCTCTGGATTGGTTTGGTGACTGTCTTTTTCCTGCTCCTGAACAGACATTATCTCCCAGAACGCTTCTCAGTCCAACCTGTGAACTTGGTATTGAAACAACCACATGCATCATCATACCGTGAACAAAGGGACCTGTTCCTGGTGAACATTACAGCAGTTCCAGTTCCAGAAGGAATAGTGTGGGACAGGGTATCGTATGATGTATATGGTCCTACCGAACTTTAGCAAATTCCATATTTGTTTACATTTTTTAAAAATATCATCACCTCCAGTACTTTCTATGATGATTTGGTTATTGATACAGTGCATGATATGCTAGGCGATATAGAGCAATTAACTGTTATTTCTTCTGATGAATTGTATGATGGTACATCGTATTGTAATGTGTTCTGTTATCAACATTATGGGCACCATTTTCTGCATAAAGCAAGCATCCCACGTGCTGTTTATAATTACACCCAATGGGAATCCTGCCCAACAACACCAAAAGGTAGTTCAAAAAAGTTTGCACAAAAGTTTGTCTATTATTCTTGTTTTGATACATCAGACCCAGCCTCATATTATTATAGGCTTGCACGTACATCTGCAAAGAAAGATATGCTAACAAATACCAAGCTGATATACTCTGCTTCTTTTCTTTCCCAGTTGTCTGTACAGGGTTTCAACTTTTAAAAAGACACAATAGATACAAAATCTGCTTGGGGGACAAAAGATTGGCAAGACTGAGGCCTTGTTTAGAGCATGCCTAATACCACATCAAATTATTTTCCTGAACAAAACTGTGCAACAGACCTCCTGTCTTGGAATAGGCAAGATTAAGGATTTGAACACTCCTTGTATTCCCACATTCGCATGTTTTGAAGATTGGCAACATTTCACAAGATACAGTGAGGATACACTGGATGTCATACTATGCAATGGTTCTTACACTTCATCAGACCCAAATGGGAAGGGTTGGTTGGTTTGGCCTATAGACACTAATGGGTGTCAATCCAAATTCCTGGGTATTGCAAAAGGGTTTAAGATCAACAGACCTGACCAACGATATATACAATCTGAACACTTCGGGTGGTGACCTCAACACTTTCTCAGGTGAAGCAACACTTGTCCCTTCTGTCTGATAGCATGAATCTCAGGAATTTCTTACTAGTTCCCCGGAATCCACATCAAAAGCGCTTCTTATATGACATATACAATGAGCTATGGAAGGTCTCTCAACAGGAAGCTGCTGTAAGACTGTGTAAGATTGATAGGATTAATCTAGAAAAGGCTTTGGCAGTGGTTGATAATGGCATGACCACATTATCCTCTAGGATATATTCATTGGGCAACATAGTGTCATCTGCAATTGATATGATACAACAGGACATGTCTATTTTACAGCAGGAGCAGTTTCAACTTCAGTCAATCATGTTGTTAAGCTGGACACTTAAAACCTTGCGTTCTGGCCCCGTGCCATGGCGCTATATTAACTTCACCAATCTGTTTTCATCATACGGTCTAACTGAAAGACAGATATCAATGGACCAAAGAGATGCAAAATATACCATGTTGCACATTGTAAAATGAGACAAATTCCCTTTCACTGTTGCCAAAACGCCTTCCACGGATTGGATAATCCATGGCTACATTACCCAATTCCAGTATTGTCTTCAACATCACCAGGTAGGCAGGTATGAAGCGTTGGGGGAAGGATTTGTGCATGAATACTGGGAATTAACTTACAACTTCAGGTGCAGGAATGTGGACATGGAAGTTTTTCTCAGTGGTTCCGACTGTGAGAACACCTTAGGGGGGTCCTTGATTTGCAAGGGCATTTGACTTTACGTGGCTTGCAATGCGTCGGTTGCATACTTGTCCTGTTATCTGAAGGGTTCTCCGGCTGGGAGATTCATCAGGTTTTCAAGCTGCTCTCTAATGGGAGCGATTTGATGCTGAATGATCAAGGCTGCTGTGAAGTGGAACCAGGCATCGCTTATTTGTAACAGTTAATTTCATAGCTACTTGTTGCACACAAGTATTTTTTCCATCAGCCCACAAAGTTAGGGAGGCAACGCTGTGGCCTTCGATAAATGTTTGCGACATACGCTTTGATTCTCTAAGCAAACTGAAAGCCATGCTTTTTCAAAAGGATCCGCCAAAGAGATTTTTGACCTCCAGGTTGTGAGGACTTCATCCGAAATACAGACGTTACTTCACACTAACTTCCCACTGCATATTGGGGAGCTGGTCCACTGTATCTTTAACATGTCTGATACGAAGGAGGTAGCCCACTTTTTTAAATGTATTGGCTCAGGACTGGTTAGCACCTTTCAGACAGTTTTTGGCATTACACCATCCTTTATACACTCTGTACTAGGAAGCGTTTTTGGAGGTTTTCTGCTTTTCCTGTACTTGTGGTGGGGATTCTTATTTAAATTTTCCTGCTCCGCAATGGACGTCCCAGTTCTAACTGGATTGGAGACAGCACTGCCTGTGCTACAATGCCGTTAGCGCATGATTTAGTGCTTCGGCACACCTCAGCTTCAAGAACTGAATGAGCATTGGTTCTTGACATTAAGGTCTGTTTGGCCTCACTGTGTACAACCTGTATTCTGCTGCCTGCTTGGCAGCCATGAATGCGTACTGGATTTCTGTCTTGGATCGCAATTTGTTGCGCCATTGGACATTGAAGTGCTGATGAACCCTATGAAGGCCCATGGGTATAGTTGTCCCCAGCGTATTCCTTTGCTGCTGAACACATTCTTCCAGCCACCCAGGTATGCCTTGGCTCCTAGTGAACTGGATACCGGCTCTGCTGGATGCATACAGGATATAGTACCTCCCCCGGCGGCTGCTTTGGGAGCTGGATGGAACCACTCTCGCTTCATAAACCTGCTTCGAGGTGCACCACTTGAAACGTCGTCTGCAGATGCTAGCAACAGCAATATTGCGACTACCACTCAGAACACATAAACAATTGGCTTTTCCATTTGGTGGGAACTATTTGGCCTGTTTTTAAACAAAATGAACCATAAACAATGTTTTTCTGCTTTTATTCTAGGCATCGTCGCTTTCTGAGTGCTTGGGGTTTCAAACAATATAATTACTTTTTTAATGGCTTTTATGAGTATTTTTAAGGGGAAGCTTGCTTTTAGATGATTTTAAAAGTGGTTTTAGACCTTTTAGTTTAAATTTATATAGGCCTGCTGCCTAGTTAGATAGCTTTTTTAAATTGACCCTTAGTATGAGGAGTGGGTGTTAAGTGCCCAACTTAGGCCCATGTAGCAACGATGCACATTTTCTTGCATTGTCCTCTTTTCTGCACAATAGCATTATTGCTGTGACCTTTTGCACATATTTGCATATGTGACTATGTTGAATTAGTTTCTCTGAAACTGCTTTTCTTATACATCTGGCTCCACGCAACATTATCATGATGCCTCGAACACCGAGTACAAGGCCTTTACGCACAATGTACAAATGTTCTTCTATCTTCATCCACTGGGCGACAGGGCTATCTACATATTAATAACAATGCAAATCTGTGTGTACATCGCAAGGAGGCTTTTTATTATAAATAAAGAAGCATTTCCAGGGGTTATCAGAGGAGACACATCAGCTGACCTCGAAATGTCCAGCATGCTGAAGCTTTGCCAAACAGCTGTCTGACATCTCTGTGTGGGGTGTCCAATTCATGGCCAAGACGGGGTCCTACATTCTTTACTGCCAGGTAATGGGGTTTGATCATCCTGTTGGGGGATTCTTGGCTCTACACCTACACACACTCTAGACAAACCCATTGCATAGTAGGAGTATGCCTGATTATTACCTTTTATTATATTCCTGCATACATACACTGTCTTAGCACCATGGTGAAACTGCATCTGCTATTTACCCTTTTGGTACTTGTAATCACTTTTATCTGCTTCTGTCTACTGATTATCAGAGCGCATGTATTCTATATGAGAATAACGGTTCAACAAATATATTGAAAACGTCCCACTGTGTATTCTCTGTATATTTCTCTGAGAGGAAGATTGCACAAGTGACTGAGCAAAAGATTCAAATCTGTCACCACGATCCCTGAGGGGTCAGGGTTGTTGTTTTCAGTGGTTGTCAGAGACCATTTGCTCCCTGTTTGGGTGAGGGGGGCTTATGGTGGCACTGTGAGCTAGCTGGGCTCTAGGTCGAGATATACTACGGGGGTGTGTGGAACCAGTCTAGGCACCTCACCCAAAGTTTATGTTGTCTACAAACATGCAGCTCCTAAGGATTAGTGGGAACTACCCAACAGTAGCACAAACATATGTCCCAATAAAGACTTGCAGATTTTAATAACAGTGCGAGTGTCAGACGAACATTGTGGCCACATCCAGAGGAACCCGGAGCAGAAATCGACTGCCAGGAGAATACATTTAAATGCTCCATCCATATTAAGAGAACCACAGTGGTCCAAGTATATGAAGGCAAAAGGCTTGTTGGAAATCTACAGGTGTGTCTGCGGTGGATGTGCCACGGTGGAAGCTTTAATTTGTTGGCATATGTCACAACAATGGGCATCATTCTTGGCCTGTTTATATAACAACCATGCCACCAGTAACCTTGCTGTAGCAACGAAATTATGGCCACCACACTGGCGTGTGCAGAAGCAACACCTTTGTGTGCAGCTATCAATAAGGCTAGCCTGCGAGCATGGTTTGAATCAAACGATTGGCAACCCCTGGAATTGTTATAAAAGTAACATTTTGTTCACTTAAAGGATATGTGTATTTAGTTGGAAAACCTTTAGGTAAAGGGGTGCTGTTGTGTGTAGCATTAATGGCAGCAAGGATATCATTGTCTACTCTTGTTTAAAAATGAGTAATCGCAAAAATGTTTGCAGATGAAACTGCAGATTTGGCAGCTTTATCAGTCAAAGAATTCTCTTCAACATGTGGTCCCACAAGTTGATGACTCAATGTCTGAATGACATGAGTATGTGGCAACCTATCTTTAAGGTTTGCCACTATAACCCAAAGCAGTTTATGCTTTATTGTGTTGCCTTTAGAGTCTTTGAATCATTTTGGCAGCAATAATGCATATTGTCGTTAAAAGACTGGACGCAGTAATACAAATCACACACTATAAGTGTAGAGAGTTCTGGATCCGTATGTTTCAGTGCAAGTATCAAAGCTTTCGGGTCAGCCGAATGGCACAGTGCAGTCCCCTAAGGACTGTGTGCAAGTTTTTTGCGGTTGGAATTTTCCGTCCAACATCACACCAAGAACCCAGAATATAGCAGGTTGGGCTGAATCATCAGTATAAACAATGCATTTATACTGATCAACAGGTAAAATATTACTGGACAAGGGATGAACATGCTCATATTGAAGAAACTCTTGTGTTTGTAAAGACGGGTCAAAGACAAAGTCTACATCAACAGCTGTCAAGGATGTGGCCCACTGTATCCATCTAGGATGGAGGGCATTCGCGTTAGGAAAGCTTGCTTTTGTAACAGCCTCTAAGGCTGGGAATAGAGTGATGAAAATGATGCATTTTCCCTGTGCAAGTGGCCGCTCTTTAAATATTGCCATTTGCACCGCAGTCAGTATTTTCTCAGTGGATGCAAAACGCATTTCTGCACTGGAATATAAATGTGATTTATATGCAATCTGCACTGTCTCACCTTCGTTAAAGGTGACGTTAGTGAAACCAATGGCACCCACAATGACATGGATGACCAGGTTTGTTCTGTTTACACGTGTATGTAAGTGTCATGTTACAAGCAAATCATACTGTAAGGATCTCAGGGTGTTCTGATGTCCAATGTGAACTTGAATAATCAGTTTCGATCAGTTCATACGATGATTTAATGCGCTGTGCATAATCAGGTATGTAGGTTCTGCCAAAATTAAGGAATCCTAACAAGGATTGCAGCTTCCGTAGTGTGTTTGGAGGTGGCAACAGAGCACACTTCTCTAGGAAGTGAGGTGTTAGGCTTTTGACTTCATGTGTAAATTCATTTCCCAAAAATAAGACACTTAGAAATGCTATATTATATTTCTTAAAGTTGAACTTGTAGCTAAAGTTGGGGAATCTAAATATTATGCTATCCACTCTTGCTAAGGGCCTCATTAAGAGTTTGGCAATCCGATGGACTGTCAAACCCAAGGTGGCGTTGTGGGTACCACCGCACCGGTGGCCCGACCACCCTATTACAAGTAGGGCAGTCGGACCACCATGAGACCACTGCGGCCACAAGGCATCCGCAATCCCTGGTGGTCTTGCAGCACTCTGAGGCTCCTAATATGCTGGCGGTGCCGATGCAGCACCGCTAAACATATTAGGAGTTTCCTCACTGCCACATGTGGCAGTGAGGAAACAAAGGTGGCCCTACAGGTCCCCCTGTTGCCTATGCACCAGGGGATACATGCAGGGGAGGCACATGGTGTGCCCATGTGAATGCATGCACTCCCAGTTCCTTCAGGGGCATTGGCTGCAGGAATGTGCAATGGTGTTCCCATTTCATTGCCTTGCTAAGGTTCATGTATGAGCCTTAGCACTGCACCGCCGTGAGCCAACCGCCGCATGGCTGCTCAACCTGGATTCCAGTCGGAATCCGGTGGGCGGTCTCAATATGGCTTTGGTGGTGTGGCAGCAGGGCGCTGGTGTGGCGGCCCACTGCCACACCGCCAAAGTCATAATAAGACCCTTAATATGTGTTAAACTCATCATCCATCAGGTAGATATTGTCTATGTAGGACAATGCGTCTCGGTCAATATCTTGTAGAATTGACACTATGTGGGCAGCTAACAGTCCAGGACTATTCTTATATCCCATAGGCAGACATGAAAAATGATGTTGAAAGCGAGTGCCAAGAAGGCTGTCCAATCCTTGCTTTCAGGTTCTATATTTTGGCAGTTGTTGTCGCTGCCAGAAACTCTTGGAGATTCCGGCGCACTATAGTGACCTCTGCCACACTGTTGAGAAGAGTTACCACCCACTCCTGTTCAGCAGCAGAGTTCTCAGTGTTTGTGGCATATTTTGCAATTATAGCCTCAACTTTCTTTGTGTGAAATTGGGGCTTAAATTGAAGAGGATTTTCCTCTTTCTTTATCTTCACATCAGATGAGCATTGTGAGTCCCTTTTCAGTTTCATGTACTCATTCGGTCTGCGGTCAGAATGCCCTTCTCTCTCGTATTGCTTGTCAGACAAGTCCTGAAAGGAACAAGAAGGACAAGTATCAGAAATCTGATATCTGTCTGGTGTCTGAATTTGTGTGCAATCACGCAAATTATAGCATCTCTCAGAGGGCGCCAGTGGCGGAGAACCTACACAAGATTTTCCTTTCTGTTTAGGTTTGGATTTATCCCATTGTTTTTAAACAAAATCAGGGTTCTGTTTGGCAGTTTCTTTGTCGGAACTAGATTCACCAAGTTGCAGTTTACTAGGCCTTGATCCCAAATTATTGTGTTCTAAAGAAGTATAGACATCCGCAAAATAGGTAGCTCACATTCCCGGTCGACTTTGGCAACCTGGAGTGAGCCGCTGGCGTATAGCCAGAGAAGATGCTTCACCTTTAATGTTAGACAGACTCATTGCAGACACCACAGGAACATTTCTCAATAGTTTAATCCCCAAATCCAGGGCAGTAGCTGCCCCATGTTCATTCTGTATTTGTTTTAACAGCTCCGGCAAAACTGACACAGACAGAGTACTATGACTAATGGTATATACTGCAGCAAATACTGTGCCCCATGTAGTATAGTCACCTATTACAGGAACCATTCCATGGGGTAAGCACATGGTCAATATTCTATGCTTGACTTGTGGTCCTGTAAGGGGAAACATGACTTCAATCTGATCAATTTTTATGGTATCCAAAAAGGAATTTTTTCACAATTTGTGGGAATTTTGCCCATAATTGAATGAACAATCACAGGACTTATGGTTGGCACTGCATGCAACTGGGCTTGCCATGGCAGATCAGCCCTTGCTGGAGCCAGCCAACAAGGTGTGGGAAACATATTGAGTTAAGCATCTGTATAGTCTAACTAGACCATTGGTAATTGTTGTAGCATTGAGATTCGCTATATTAAAGAATGGTGTATAACCAGCTAATGCTGGCCAGCTAGACCCTTCATTACTAAGGGGACCCATGCGTACTGGTGCACGTACATGTATAAAAAGTATCAGAACTAAGTCTGATGTTCCCAATGTGATAGTGATATTTCTAAGAGCACATATGCTCCGTATAAGTTTTGTGAAGCAACATTAGTGTATTCATGAAATGTATTAGTATTAGCATCCACAGCCGGAAAATTGACCAAAGAATAAAAGACCTCAAGGCGATAGTAGGCCTGGGCGGTAAATTCCGTTCCGCTCGCGGAATTTGCGGAATTTGGGTAATTTCGCGTTCGGCGGAGAACGCGGAATTGCCAAAAATTCCGCGATCCGCGGCTTCGCGGAATTGTTTGCTTGTTTGCGCTTTCAAAATGCGTGTTCGCGAGATATTTCCCCCCAAGCACGCAAACAGCGTTCGCGAACAGGAAAAAAGCATCGCGAACGGGCGGAACAAGCAATTCCGCGTGTTCGCGGAGATTTTTTACCGTTTCGCGGAGCTTTGCGTAGCGCAACTACGCAAATTCCGCCCACCCCTAGGCGATAGCCATCATGGGCTTCAACCACAAGATAAAGTCACCACCTGCATTAGTAAGGTCATGTACAGTTACATGTGACTGTATCACAGGTCTGTAATGAGGATAGGCTGGGGCTGCACCATGACTAAAACGGTAATGGAAACAAGTGCAAACACAAATATGGGTAATCCTTTTAAAAGTTCAAGTTTGAAAAACCAACAGAAAAAATTTGGCGCTACCTAAAAATACTATGGAGGATATATCCCTAACACAACAGATGTGTCAGGTGGTTAGTGTGAGGGTACAAAAGGCACACACAAGCACTACTCAGGAGACCCATTGAATTAGTACCAGACGATCATTGTTGGTGCCATGTTGCATGGATTCTGTTTGGAAACAGAACTGTGCCTTGGGAGAACAGTACATCAGAATGTAGGGACTGAGTCTCACTTCTACCTCAGTAAATGTAGGGCCAAATCTGACTAGCTCACAGTGTCTCAACTGAACTCCTAACTTCCCAGAGTAAAAGGTGATTTCGGCAAACCTACAACATGAACCACTGGTCCTCAAGGGAACCGGGGAAACAGATCATCACCTTTCATTCTCAATCATGCATGCCCATTGTAAACAAAAGAAAGACATGAAGGAAGTTTACAATATATTTACTGAAACTATTGTAGTCTAGTTTGAAGCAGGTTTGCTGCAATTAGCAAGCAAACACAACTAAGAAAAGTAATTAACATTACAAACAGACTGTAGACTATGAACAGGCAGACCATGGCAACGAATATATCTATTTTAGCCTACCCTCACTATGTGAGCATAGAGATATCTTAGTGATCTCTGCGATTAGCGCCAAACCCCATACCTGATTTGTGAAGTTAGGTGGTCCGCATAGTATGTATGAACTCAGTTTATGCAAGGTTGCCGCCTCCATTCCAAGACTGATCCCTCTGCTGGAGTTCTCCCCTCTAAACTCCAAAGGGTCGAGACACAGTCTATATTATAAAAACTGTTGTGTTAGAAAACCTACAGCTATGCTACCTTGTCATCCCTAGAAACGTTAGGAGATGTTACTGACCGGGCACAAGAAAAACAGTAAATTATGTTATTTGACCTTTTACGAAATGTTCAGACTAAATCCCAGGAAAAGTCACTGAAAAACAAATGTATTATGTGTGTCTGCGCAAAGCAAGGGCAGCCTGAAGCTACTAACGTGTAGCCAAGGGAGAACCAAAGTACTACACACCTTTCTGCACAAAATCAATCCGAGAGCTATATTCCTCTTTCTATGTGTGCTGCAGATGCAGCACACATAGAAAGAGGAAGTAACGAGGAGAAAGATATTTCTCCTTGCTATGCCTCCCCCAGAAAGGCGTAACTTTTTGGTGCATTCCCAGGTTTACCAATTCCAGTAAATCTTGGAATGCGTCAGAAACCATGGGAGTTGCACACACGCAACACCCATGGAACGACTTCCTTGCACAGAGTAAGGCAGCGCAGATATTTAGGCTGCATTGCTTTACTCCAGATTTATAGAGGCACTCTGGGCCACACAAAGTGGTCTTGCATGGCTTTATAAATCTCACTTAAGGTTTGCGTTGAGCATGTACCATGTTGCGTGGTGCAAACGCTCCACAGTAGCTTGTTTAAGGTTCTGCGAGGATATACAGTAATGTCATTTTATTATTTTTTCAGCCTGTACGTTTTTTGAGATGATCTTATATCATGTTGTATGAAGAAAACACCCTAATTTTTTTTATTTTTTTTAAATTAAGCAGGACTTCTCACACTACTCCTCAGACAGAGAGGAGCTGTTTCATATCAACCTTAGCCTCAGAGGTGTGTGTGAATTTAAACAGATGCCCTAAAAAGCTTTTTGACCACTATTAAAGACTGGTGTGTGCTTTCGCCTCCCATACTGTTTACAATATGAATCACCCTACAGCCCACCACTGACTTATGCACCTTTGAACTCTTATTAGATTGCTAATTCCTTACTGTGAGAAATTGCATTGTTTGTTGAGGGGGGTGAACCCCTTCTCAAGCAGCCACAATTCTTGTCAGGGTGAACCACAAAAATCACAAAATTAACCTGTGCTTAACCCTCTGGTAGCTTGGCACAAAAGCAGTCAGGCTTAACTTAGAGGCAATATGTACAGTATTTAAGGAACATACAAACAGTAATAGAGTGAAAACACAAGAATAATCCTACACTAATTTAGAAAAATAGAGTAAAATGTAATAAAGTATTTGACATCAAAATGACAAAAAATCCAGTCAGTAGAACTAGAGATGTGCAATCTCAAATATTTAAGATACGTATATCTCCTAAAAACACAATCAAAATGATGGGCAACCCAAATAGCCCCTTGAGAGATTGGGTATCAATCTAGGTAAAGGTAAATTTCTAACAAGGAGATCACCTGAACAATCATTAATCAAACAGTAAATATAGATAGTATGTCCCAGAGTGGTGAGAAATAGAATTAGGCTAGAGGCCAAAAATGACTAAAGACGTAACCCTGGGCGTAGTTCGCGTAGTAGCGCTACGAGTAGCTACACGAAGTGCACTTCGCACTACGCGAGCTACGCGTAGCACTACGCGAACTGCGTAGTGCGGTAGGAAATGCTGTTCGCGATGATTGCACAGTGCCGGATGCTTGTCCGCACTGTGTAATCATTGCAAACGGCATCTTGCACAGTGCAAGCGGTCGTTTTCTGCCGCTCGAGTAGATTTGTACTCGAGCGGCAGCTTTCTCAACGCAGACTGGTAGTTTCTCATCGCGAGCGGTCGCGAGCATACGCGACCACTCGCAATGAGAAACCTGACCTCCCCGCATTGAGAATCTCGCCGGGAGGTTTATTTTCCACGCTCGCGATCTGCAACTTGATGTTGCTGATCGCGATCGAGGAAAAAGTCTCGCCAGGATGTCATTTTGCTCGCTCGCGGTCGCCAACTTGACGTTGAGGACCGCAAGCAAGCAAAAAATGACCGCTATGCGTGTTTGCACTGTGCTACGTGCAATTCGCGTAGTGCGAAGTAGCGCAAACTACACGAGCGTAGCGTAGTACTTCGTCCAGGGTTACTAACGAGTGACCATATGAATTACTCAGAAAGGGAACAGGCATACACAATCACAGATTCAGCAGAATTGTCTGTATTATTTATATCTAGAAATAATCAAAGGTATAGGATACATAAACCATGCTCACCCTATATACATTAATCTTGTACACACATAGTAAACCCAAAGTATTTTCTAAACAACATATGTCGATGAATCAGTCCTTTATATGCATCAATTGATCCAGGGATCCAAGGATTTATATGTGAGAAGTGAAGAAGACGTTGTTTTGGTCTCCTGTGTCAATAGTACGAGAGAACATCCTCAGGACCATACACTTTAAGGAGATTCAAGTTGACTCAGAAAGACAAATAACTAATAAGAAAATGATAATGAAGAAACAGTACATAATAATGATTGTACGCCTGTATGTTGACAAAACACTGTGTTGACATAACACTCATGATCGTCACACGTGCAACTCGGCAATCAACTTGTGCTTGAAAGTGAGCATTTAGCAATAGATCATTAAAAAGAATTAATATGAAATACCCAGGTTGGATTTTTCTGTTTGTCACCACTCTGGGACATACTATCTGTGGTAACTTTTGATTAATGATTCTTCAAATGATCCCCTTGTGCGCAATTACCTTTTCCTAAAAGCACAAAGCCCCACTCACAGTTATCTAGTTGTGCAAAAATGAGTGAAAGTTACAAGTTCAGACTGACCACAATGGAGTGCAGGCAAGATTCAAGAACCAGGTTAATCCAGCTGAAAAAACATTCTAAATTCCAGCGTGAAGAGTCCAGTTTTGATGGAGGCGGCCGTGACTGCAGGGAGAGTGTAGCAGATGGTTGTCAATGTAGCGAGAAGAGCAGGTCGGGCATCGTAGATGGTCATCACTGTAGCGTGAAGATCCTTTTGGACATCACAGACAGTTGTTGGTGGAGATTGTCATTGGTGGTTAACGCAGGCTGTCGATGCTGTAGGGCGAAGTGCAGATCTCACGCTGCCAGTTGTCGCTAAATGGTTGTAGAGCGAAGAGTCTGATTCACTGGAACTTTGCATTGGTGGTGGACATTTCCTGTAAGAATTTGGCGCAGCAGGCCTTTTTACAGTCGTGCAGAGCCTAAAACTTCAGGATTTGTCCTTTTCTTGAAGAGTAATTCAACTGATGCCACACCAAGGGTCCAGGATCTAAGGGGCACCTCTTGGGATTCAGGAACTCACTCCAGTAGAGGCCAGCAGTGGTCAGGCAGGTCTAGTTACAGGTCCAGGCTACAGGTCAGCTGGACAGATGCAGAGAAACATCTCCAGAGCTTGTTATGTCCCTGTAGCTCAGAGCAGGAAATCAGTCAGCAGGCCCTTGGAGTACTTCAGCCTGGGGTAAAGGGTGTAGGTCTAGTCTTCCTTCTCAGCAAGCAGTGCAGGCCTCAAGCATCAGGGCAGTAGGATGTCCTTCTTCTGTGCTATCCACATTTCCAGGAGTGTACAGAAGAGTGGATCTGAGAGTCCCCTTTTCTCTTTCCTGGTGCCCACTTTGAGGTGGGAGAAGTAACTGGAGTTTCCCTCTACAGAGGTGTCTGTAAATTCTGAGTCCCTGCCCTGGTCCCAATCTATGTGGGGAAAAATAGGCTAGAGCGAAGTCCTTTATGTGTGAGCTGGGACAGTGCTTTGAAATGCCAGTGTGGTAGGTAACAGCTCTGCCCCACATCCTGCTAACACCCATATCCTCTATTGTGATGTTGTCTGGGTGGAATAAACAAAGGCAAACTGCCAGCTGCACTTGATCATGAGACCCAGGAACAGACTGCAGGCACAGAATTGTGATTTAAAATCTGGCTTTACCAGTAAAGAGGTTGTTAAATTTTAATTCCTCAGACAACAAACATGACTTTCCTACATGCTCCCAACCAAATGTTACCACTTATTAAATGTAATAAGGGAGCCCAATGTTATCCTAAGGGAGAGGTAGGCCTTACAGTACTAAAAAAACGAATTTAGGAGTTTTTTACTACCTACATATTTTAAATACAATGCACCTTGCCCTATGAGCTGCCTAGGGCCTACCCTTTTGGTGACTTACATAGATATCAAAAAGGAAGGTTTAGGCCAGGCAAAATGTTTATATTGCCAGGTCAAAATGACAGTGTAAACTGTACACACAGGCTGCAATGGCAGGCCTGAGACATGTTTAACAAGTCTATTCAAGTGGGTGGCACACTAGATGCTCCAGGCCCACCATTAGCATAACATTTACAAGCCCTGGGTACATGTAGTACCATTTTACTAGGGACTTACAAGTAAATTAAATGTGCCAATGAGGTGTAAGAACATTTACCATGTTTAAAGGAGAGTCCACAAGCACTTTAGCTTTGTTTAGCAGTACAAAAGTGTACAGAGTCCTAAGATCAACAAAAACAAAGTAAGTAAAACAGGAGGAGTGAAGGCAAAACATTTGGGGATGATCCTGCAGAGAGGTCAAGGCCAACACATATCTTTCTTGACATGTCTCAAGAGCAGTGGGAATAGAGAAACTGGAGAAGTTTACATAGGTAGACTAAGTGCTAGCCATTCGAAACAGATGGTTTGAGATTCGATACATCAGACAACCGCTGACGACATACAAGCTGGCACAGATTACCCAGAATGAGAACCCTACTGCTGAGGCAAAATTGTTTGTGTTTCTACCTACTTCAGAGCATACACTGTTGGCTCAGTTTCATAATACCAAGAGGTACTCAAAATAGAAGAAAAAGTCTCTTATTCCATACCACGACTTCTTGGAAGAAATAAGAAATAAAATACAAATTCACATTATCAGTATATAATTGGGAGATTTTATAGTCCTACATTAAAAGCCACACACTGATAAGATGTTTTCTGTATGTTCTACAAGTTTCTGACAGAAGTTAGTTGAAGGATTGCTAGCTGCAGCAGTGGAGAAGAAAAACTCTACAATCCTTATAAATTGCATACTCCCTTGTTATGTTCAGCATATGCAGGGAAAGTGAGAAATAAATGTCCTTTCAGAAGAGGCTGGCCTTATTTGGTCACCCTCTGCTACGTGGCCCGGCTACAAGGAAGAAGGCAGTGACTCCCACATACAGATTGCGGGCTGAGGGACATACATTTTTCCAATAATAATGATCCAGACAGAGACACAAAGAGGGAAGCTGGCCATGATTGTCATAACTGGAGGAAAAGTGGGAAGTGAGTGGAATATAATTGGTATTCACTATGTAAGAAGTTACAGTTGAAGAGGAGAGCTTGGACCTTGAGGAGTTGTGATGTTGTTTCCTTCATTTGTACCGAATGAAAATGAAAATAAATCTGAAAAGGGGTTTGACTGCATGCTGGGATTGATTGTTACATGGAAGCAAGGAAAAGCGCTGAACCAAGAAAGGTGTGCTTATGCCCTCATTCTTTCTCCCTGGGCTTTACTGCATTACACAGAGACATGAATAAGAAGGAAGAAATGGTCCCCTGAATGTTCTGTACTCCAATACTCCTCTCAAAATATATTAGACTTTATGTCAGAATATCAAGTGACAAATTATCGATCTGCAAGAATATTGAGTTTGGAATATTGACTAACACTATTTCATAAAGAGTTGAACTGTTTGCAAGTTGATATAAAAAAAATCAATATTGTGGTAGAACATCAGCACTTCATTGCATTATAAATGACAGACTCAAATTGCCTGAAAATAGACCCTGCTACTTAGCATATTGCATAAAATCCATGAAGAAATATTGTGTACTACATGTATTTATTTTGTGCGGTGCTTGAATAGATTCTAGATGGAAGCCAGCAGAGTGCTTCACAGAGTCAAAGTCAAAGACCCAGTCAGTGGGTGATCTGTGGCAGAGCTGTGTTCTGAAAGTGGAACTGGACTGTAACATTGTTGTGATGCAGAGTTCATGAAAGAAATTTGTGTTCTCACCTTAACTAGAGTAGTGTTGGAGCATTCCTGATGGGTAAAGGATTGACATTCTACATCCTGGGTGCATACATGGAGGAGAAATTATATCTTTTTTTTAATTCTATGCAGTTCTTTGTGTCTTGTTTGATGCTGTCCTGGCTGCAGGGTATTTGAGAGCAACAGGAGGTGGTGAGCTCATCAGTCAGATAGATGGGGGTGCTTGCCATTTTGGCTTATTGTTCCACTACTGACTTCTTGCAGCCATCTTTTCATAATATTGGGGAGACAATCTACCTTGTTTCTGGCATGGCTTATAGTTGAAACTGACAATTGTTTATCTGTGCCTAATATATTAAGGGGCTCACCGGAGTTGATGTGTGGTTAGTAGCTTTTAATTACATTCCTTGACCTTTGACCACTTTATGTATTTTACAGTTTGTAGAAGATAAAGATTGCATCTCTCTTATTGTCCTAACTAAATCCTTACCATTATATTAGCAAGTATTTTTGAGCTCACCAGCAAACTTACTTGGTGTGCACAAGTTCTGTAGGCATCAATTTTCTCTGTGTTGCAAAACAATACCGGTTGTTGTGTTTTTAAAGATTGCAGTATGGGAGAGGTACCTGCAAGCAGTCTTTTAAAGGTTCAAGTCCTGCACCACTCTAATAACTAGCAACATCTTACTTCTCCTCACATCTGTAGCCATTAATTCTATCCATTCCTTGTTGTATAAACATATTCTCTAGATTTGCCCCAAGTTTGTTCTGTTTTGAATCTATCTTGTGGAATTAGATTGTTGTTGCGATTATATGTTGCTGGAGGAGTGGAGCATTCTAGGCAAGTCAGTTTGTTGCTGGCTGGCTTGGGACAACGGTGCTCATGTTGTAGTGTCTCAATGAATATATATCTTATATCATTTGTTTATGAAGACCCTCACCTCACAACAGATTTAGTGATGAGGAGCCAACTTCAAGACCAACACCGTGCCGAGGTAGTCCAGAACCCAGATTTTGTATTGTGTGCAGTGACCACAATGACAAGTACAAATTTGCCTTCGTCTCAGATTGTGTTGGGCAACACAATCACTGAATAATGCAAGAGAGGTGTTTGCACCTGGTGGTGAGGTTTACCTTTTTCTATTTTAGTATTTGGAGTAACTTATCTGTTGAGAGCGCAACAACCACATATGCAGGTCCTCATGGTCTAACTCTTGTCTTGAGCAGCCGGCGCAAGCACTGTGGCATTGGTATTCTCTCTGTGATCTCAGTGACATTCATCCTTAGTGTAGCAGCTTTGATGTATAGCATGCTCTGCACATAGTTATGGATCAGTCCTGCAGCACGTAATTAAGTATGTAATCAGCAGCGCCATCTTGCCTTGGAAACAGGCTGAATGGAAAAAGGTGGAGTGAGGAGTTATTGAACAGTTTCAATGTGCTAATTTCTCATTGCTGCCCACACCACACTGACATACAAGTAGGTGTTTTTTCACATTATGGTGATACACACCAAAGTTTCTGTCTGTGCGCACTGTGTGAACGTCTTCAACAAGCATGTTTATCGGTAATGCACATATTACACAGCACTACAAGTTGGTGTCTCACTCCATATTTGGGGTGATACACACACCAAATTATCCCTCTACGTGCCTTGTGTGCCACAGTATAACGTTTGTGGAATTCTGACTACTTTCTACCTATTTGTTTTTACTTTGTTAGTGTTTATACGTTTCTGTATTGGCATACCTTGGGTTTTATATTCTCACTATGGAGTTATTCTGTTCTATTAGTACACCTCCCTTATTTTTATTGCACCTGTCATAGAATGGGAGGATTGGAGAGGTATGCTTGAGAACTATGTGGAAGCTTTAGATGGTCAGAAGTTTTGGCCCTCTAGAAAGAAGGCTTTGTTGTTAAATGCGCTGGCAGAGCAGGGCCAACATATATTTAAATATTTAGCAATTGCTTTGCAACCTAAGAGCCAACTTATACAAGATGAATTTGCTGAAGCAAAGAAAAGACTTGAGTTGAGTTTTGCCAAGGAGATAAATTTGGTAATGGCTAGGCACATATTTTACCCCCAACAACATGATAATAAATCAGTCAACAAATTTGTCTCCAGGCTTAGAGAGTTATCCATTAAGTGCCAATTCGATGCTATGACTGATGAGTTGATTCGGGGCCAACCTATTGTTTAATGTGAGAGTACAAAAATTCAAAAACGACTATAGACAGCTAAGAATCCATCCCTTAAAGATGCCATTGCCATTGCTAAGGTGGTGGGGTAGCCAGAGTTTTGCATGAAAGAGATGAAAAAGGACAAACATGGCAGTGATATATCAACCATTGAAAAAGAATGTCTCTGTTACAGATGTGAATGGTGTACTTAAGTCTAGCAATGGAGTCTTTAAGTATAACCAGAATGTCAAGCCTTGGAACCATTGTGGTAATTACTCACATAAATTAAATTCAAAGAGTTGTATTGCAATTAATTGTGAGTGTAGAAGGTGTGGGGGCAAAGGCCATATTGCTGTTGTATATAGAGACAGTAAAAAATCCAAAGTAGCATCTGTGAGTTATGAAAACAGCTTGGCAGTGCTTACGGAGAGGATCTTGTGTGTTTAGACCGATCAGTGAAAGAAAGGGAGAAAATGCAGGCCAAAATATATGTTCATTGTAAATGAGCAAATTGTGGAGCTGATGGTGGATTCTAATTCCATGTACACCATTATTACACAATATTTGTTTAATGAACATTGGTCTGGAGTTGAGTTGCTAACTAAGGACATTAATCCTGGTGGATATCCAGGAAAGTCCATTGATGTCTTAGGTTTTATCTTTTCTACCATTGAGTTTTGAGGATGAAAGATGGAGGGAAAGGTGTACATAGCTGTTGGGTTGGATGCATCAATATGATCTTATTATAGTCATTAACCCACATGCACCAAATCAGGTCAAGGTCATTGAGGAAATTTCTATGTCAAATATATTGGATCAGGCGTGTGAATTCTTCAAGGAAAATTTGGGATATTTGAAACGGTATGTGTCCAAAATTAGTTTGAATTATGATGCTGTTTCAGTTCAGTACAAGCTGAGAAGAATTCTTTAAGAGGCTAGAGCAACTGTGAGGGAAATGTTGGAGGAATTGCTTGTAAGTGGTGTCATTGAACCCATCAATACATCTAGCTGGATACCTCCTGTAGTCATTATGGAGTAAAGAGATGGGCATTTTTGATATTGTGTAGGCCTGGGCAAAGAAAACTCCACTGCACTCTACTTGCAGAGTTTGTGGAATTCGGCAACTCCGCGTTCCGTGGATAATGCGGAGGTACCGATAAACTCCGCACTCTGCAACCAAGCAGAGTTTTTTCTGTTGGTGCATTCATAACATCTTTTCATGCACGTGTAATTTTTCTTCTTTTATAAAGGAAAAATGTTGCACAGTTCAGTATATTTTCTCCATGTTTTTTAATAAATTTGCAATATTCATTTAATTCACTATGTGGTCCAGTCTGCCAATGGGCCTTCCAGCCTGTAGGCCGAGTACTAGTCATGGGTGCATGAAACAACTGTTTCTGTGGTGTCTGTTGAATTGAAACATCATTTAGGCCATGGATGGCATTGGAATAAATTACAAAATGTGTTTGTTTTGGGGTATTTCACTTTTTTTCTGCAAGCAGTTTATAGGTGGGGTTATATATTTGATGCCTTTGTGGGATGTGTGTTGTTGTAAAAAAAAATTAGGCCAGTTCATTTTTGTTTTTGCATTGCTGATTTAATGTTGTTTTCTCCTGTGTTACCATGCCTCCTTTGTCTGGCCAGTGTTTGAGTGTGTTTGCCATAGGCCACCATTTGTCTTTGTTCCCATTGCATTGTGGCCAGGAACCATTTTGTATAGTCTGTGTTCATAGGCCTGCATGTGTTCTTTGTTTTCCATACCTCCTGCTTGTTGTTTGACCATGTGGCTAGTGGCGGTTTTGTGTAGGCAGCCAGTGTGTTTTTTGCCATAGGCCTGCATGTACTCTTTTTTGTTGCCATGCCTCCTGCTTGTTGTTGTGACCATGTGGCTGGTGGCCATTTTGTGTAGGCAGCCAGTGTGCTTTTGAAATAGGCCTGCATGTGTTCTTTTTTGCGGCCATGCCTCCTTGCTGGTTGTTGTTGTGACCATGTGGCTGGCGGCCATTTTGTGTAGGCAGCCAGTGTGCTTTTTGCCATAGGCCTGCATGTACTCTTTTTTGTTGCCATGCCTCCTGCTTGTTGTTGTGACCATGTGGCTGGTGGCCATTTTGTGTAGGCAGCCAGTGTGCTTTTGCCATAGGCCTGCATGTGTTCTGTGTTGTAGTCATGCCTCCTTGCTGGTTGTTGTTGTGACCATGTGGCTGGTGGCCATTTTGTGTAGGCAGCCAGTGTGGTTTCGTCATAGGCCTGCATGTGTTCTTTGTTGTGGCCATTCCTCCTTGATGGTTGTTGTTATGACCATGTGGATGGCCGCCATTTTGTGTAGCCACCCAGTGTGCTTTTGCCATAGGCTTGCATGTGTTCTTTGTTGTGGTCATGCCTCCTGCTTGTTGCTTGGCCATTTGGCTGCCGACCATTTTGTGTAAACATGCCTCATTGCTTGTTGTTTGACCATATGGCCATTTTGTGCAACCATCAGTTTAAAAGCCATTTTCATTGGTATGCAGAGGCTTAACCCTCATTTGATTTTTTATGTTTCCCTTATAAATCAGTTTAATAAATTCATATGCTTGAGGCCTAGTAGCTCAATGCTCATACTAAACTGTATAAACAGTGTTTTATATTGTATACTTTTATTGTAATTTTCACCTGCACTGCTCCTTGCCTCCCAAATCCCAATGGGTTTCTCATGATAGTCTCCTAGTACATCAGCAATATCATTTTTTGACAAACATTTTTATTTAATTTTAATTTTTTTTTTCGATTTATTTAATTTTTTGACAATTTTCATTTAATTACATTTTTTTTAAATATTATTATTTTTGTAATAATTTTTTTTCTTTTTCACATTTTCCTTAACATCCGTCATCAACCCCACGTCTGCCATACGCGCACATTAGCATTAATTTCTAAGGATTATTCCATTGTCACCTGCATCTCTCTGAGTGCCAAACCCCAACTTCGTGCACATAAAGCAAACAGTTACATCTGTATGTTGTTGCTATTTCTTATCCTTCCTGATCCTGAGTGTACATGAAAGTTTATGTTGGTGTGGATTTGTGAATGGATACACAGTATTGTTTACAATTATTTACAACTTAAGTAACCACACTAAATGATATTGTTTGTACTAATAATTCAACTACAGCAATGCCACGTTTCACTGATGTTCTTGCTTGTCTACTTTTAGGTGCACAAGAGAAGAGGCATCACCCACAGTATTTCCAGACAGAAGGCCTGTGCATGACGTGACGGGTGACCACAAAATACGGACATCTCTTCAGCTTGTGAAGCTAAGTGGCACTGCCAACTGACAGCTTCAAGATGGCAATCAAAAGATGGGGGGAGATAGAGGTTGAGGTTAGGTTCACCCTCCTAACTGAATGAAGTTTCACAAAATCTGGAATACCAGAATAAAAAGTCCCTAGTATTGGGTCGACATGTTTCGAGCTGTCCCCCCGGAGATGCGGTCTCCGGGGGTGCCATTAGGTGATTTGCCAGAGGTGCGCTTTGACGAAGGTGTGACTACAAGCCCCTCTACCCCTGCAGATCATGAGGCAAAATTCTGCTTAAACTAAAATACTACATGTCAGCGATTAACCGTATGTATTACGTGTTAGGTGTATACACAGTAGATGTGCACCTCATTAATTCCTCATTATAGGATTGCTTAGGAGTGGCACACATGGGGCTGGTCCTCGTGTGGTCCTGAAGAAGAGCTTTGAGGGGACAGCTCGAAACATGTTGACCCAATACTAGGGACTCTATACTCATTATAGTTAGACTTTCCCTATTATTAACCCCTGTTTTTAGTCATACCAACTAAGGGCAGGAATAAAATATTAGCCCACTAATTAGGTATTTTTAACTGTTTGTTTTTCCACTCCACTTTCACTGCACTACACATTTTTCCACAACCTAGTGCTCCTACGTAGTTCCGCAAGTCGCAGCACGCCTCAATCCGCAGCAGATTGAGAGGATCCCAATGATGAAGCATGCCACCTAGTGGAAACCCTGGTGGGTGAGGGGACTCTAGAAAAGAATTTTTCTTTCTGGAAAGAGGATTTTCATACATGTTCAGTGAAAACCATGTTCTTCCCCACGGTTAGGTTTTTATTCTGGTATTCCAGATTTTGTGAAACAGCTTCAAGAGTGCCCCAATGAAAGGTGCTATCCAAGAAAGTGGCCAGTAATAAGACAGAGCTTACCACCACTGGTATGTTGCCCCATGCCTTTTTTGGGCAAAAATCTGTGCCTACCGCTCTGGCCTCTGGCGAGCAAGCTGGGAGCAGCACTCCCACATCACCATCCCCACCCCCACCTAGGCCCAAGCCCTTGTCTGGCACAGAGGCATCCACTCTAATCACGGCAAAGCCAACGAGCAGTGACATTGAATTGGAGTCAGCTCTTTTGCAAAGTAGTCCCAAATCATTGCTGGGAACTCAGCTAAGTGGACCACAACAGCTGCAGCCAACAATAGTAGTTATTCCCGAAATAGCAGCACTTCAGGAGACTGTGCTTCATGCTCAGGAAGTAGAAGAAGCGTCTCTTTCAGAAGATCCATTGTCTTCCAGATCTCCAGCAAGAAAAAGGAGGGTTAGGGGTACTCCACCATCTTCTACTCCAAGCCCCCCTTCTTATGATCAATACCCCACTTGGATGCCACCTCAGACTGAGATATGCCAGGAGAGGCTAGTAAAAAGAAAGGTTCCTGAAAGCCTCATCGTTATGGATGAAGAAGAGGAGGATGACGATGAGCTAGTCATCATGGATGTTAGCCCTGCCCCAGTGGAGACTGAAGTTACCCAATCTCAACCTTCTGTGAGGGATGTGGCACAGAGATCACCACCACGAGCTTCCATATTTGCAAGGCCTCGGCTGCGACCTACATCCACAGTCACCTAAGTAGAAGTAGGTACTACAGAGAGGCAAATGTCAAAACGCCCACCTACCGCCACTTCTTCTGACATTGGTAGTGTCACCAGTGTCAGAAGTGGACCTCCCCAGTTTGGGACTTCCTTATGGTTAGCGATAAGGAGTCAAACAATGCCATATGCTCCATTTGCAGAGCAAGTCTTATTGGGGTAAGCTTGTTACAAACTATGGTACCGGAGGGCCAAACAACCCATTTGAGAAAACACCATGCAATCCACTGGGAGGAGCACCTTAGAGGCTTAAAAAACTGCAAGTGGTGTTACTGAAGGAGGTGAGAGCAGGGAATTCAATCCAATCATGGTGGAAGGTGTAGGTCCCCAACAGTGCAGTAGTATCACCCACATCAGTGGCATCTTTAAGTAGGAGGGGTAGTATGAACGCAACCACCCAACATTATATTTGTACAATGTGAAGCTGGCTAAAATGTTAGTACTGGACCCCCTCCCTTTTTCTTTTGTGAGAGGAGTGGATTTTCTAGAATTTGTGCCGGCCATCTGCCTGAAATGAAGGGTTCCCAGCCGCACCTATTTTGCCAGAGTTGCTATTCCAGCACTACTTCACGATGTGCTGTGTAGGAGAGTAGGATCTGCTTCACAGGGGTACCCCCACTTTTTGCTGATACTTCACTGGTTTTCGACATTAGTCTGGCTGGGGCCCTGCTATTCAGAACCCCAGCCTAGCTGTTTCCTCTTTAAAAGGGTCTCCATGTGCCTTAGGCACATCACTGATTGGGATCTGGAGTGCCCTTGTAAGTCCCTAGTATATGGTATCCTATGTACCAAGGGCATAGGTACCTCAGAGGCCTGCCAGGGGCTGCAGCATGTATTATGCCACCCCTGATAGGCCATCCAAACTGGCACCACAGGTCTGCTACTGCAGCCTGGGTAAGGTGGTGCATGCACCCCTTGCAGTGGTATAGGTTACCTATATCACTAAATGCATACACACATATAAACCTATAAGTCACTCCTAAGGCAGGCCTTATAAATCCTAAAGGCAGAGTGCATGGTTCCTATGTGAGAGGGTGCCCCTGCATGAGCAGGGCCCCTCTGCAGCGTTCGGAGACCATCTCTGATGCTGTTTGTAGTGCAGCCTGACCATATACTCTTAAACGCATTATATCCTCGCGGTAAAATGCTAACTATGGAATGGCTGCACCTAAACATGTCGTGTTTGGTGTCAAACATCTTGGAATACTACCCCCCGCCAATCCTGGCGGCGGGGGTAGCATTCCACCCTTCTAGAGGGAAAGGCATGTTAACTCTGACGAGTCCGGTAACTTCTTTCCAGAGCCTGGCATCACAAAATGGATGCTGCTGCCACAGACACGAGTCTGGCCTCCTGCTGCTGGACGAAACTCCGGCAGGGGAGGCCTGGACAATAGGTTTCCTGTCCCAGGGAGGTGTGACCACCTCCCCAGACAGGACAATGTGTATTGGGGCTGGGCGGGAGCACTTTCGGGTGCTTTGAAGTCCTGCACTGGGGGCACATTTGGTGTCCCTGTGCATACCCCAGTTCAAACCGGATCAGGGGCTTGCAGCCCCTGCTTTGGCGCGAACTGGACAAAGGGAAGGGGTGTAGCCACCCCTCTGCCCTGACCCACCCATAGGTGGGGCCACAGAGTAGTCCATCCCCTATTTTTAGAATAAAGGTAGGAACCCAGTCCCTAGGACTTTAGATTATACCTGGACGAAACTCTGAAACAGAATCCTGGACCTTCGACGCTCTACTCACGATTAGAGGACTGAAGAATCTCCCTTGGGGTCAAGGAGTGACTCCCATGCTTGGCAGGCACCAAAGAAGCATCTGTCCGGTTCGCATCACTGAAGCTCCTGTCGGACGCCGAAGTCATCGCATCACCAGAGGTGGATTCTCAGACTTCCCCGAGGCTACCCTGAGTCCCCAGCAAAGCTGAGGCCCGTGGCTATCGTGGGTGACGTGAGACCGTGACCCCTGGACACCGAGCACATTTGCAAGTGCACCATCTTCTGGGTCTCCCAAGAAGTCGTGCTTTGGGCTCCGAGTAGCCCTAGCCTCCAGCACCACCTGCACCGAAGATCACTGGCCCCCACTCCACGAGTGTCCTGTAAGCCAGCTCCACGTGCGGCGTCACGAGGCTCCTTCGCGGTCGCTAGCCCGTTGGCTAGTAGCCCTTAACGAAGGCCAATCTTTTCTTTACTTGACAGTCTGGTTGCTCCAGGCCTGCCCTCACTTACCCTCGCTGGGTGAGTTCCCCAGACCTTGCTGGTCTGCATCATCGACGATCTACATCTTACTCGAGACTTGCCGTTGCCAAGGCTTGTTGGGTCCAATCTGGTCGCCGACACCTCTGCACTCGACAGACATCGAGCAACAGCCCGAATCCTGCTCCTGGTCGCCGACAACGCCTCCCGGACCTCGTGGCTGAAGAGTCAAGACAACCGTCATCGAATCTGAAGCACTCGACATCGGTGGGCATCTGTCCATCGCCTCCCTGGTCACTGGCTAGTGACCCAGACTCTGTCCCCTCTGCTTTCAGGTTCTTCAGAACTCCGATCCACTCTTGGATCCACCCGGACACTTTTCTCCTGGTCGCCAGCAGCACTTTGCAGCAGATCGCCATAAGAACCGACGACGAAACCCGACCCCGAAAGGCACCTATGCACCCGGCTTCCCTGGGTGAGGTAACACGAGTACTCCGGTGCTCCCGTGGGTAGAGACTCTTCAAAGTCCTAGATCTCAAAGGGTTTTGTCCTAGTCCTCTTCTAAGTGTCCCTTTCCTCTATTTTCCCGATCCCGACTTTCTCCATAGAAGTTAACGGCGTATCGCGGTTGTGTATTTACACTGCACGCGTCTCCCGTGGGTCCCCTGTGTCACTACCTTGGGTGGTTCCTTGTGGTCCAAGCACTTCTAGAGGCTCTAGGCCTAGTGTCTAGTTCAGTCGTGGTTCGCATACCACTTTATTGGTATATGGTTTGGTACGCCCCTAGGGCCCAAACGTGTATTTGTGCTATTACTGTGATTTAAGATCTTATAACCTATGTATTTCGAACTCTAGCCTCATAAAGAGACTAGAGGGGTGTGTTTAGTAATAAATACATATATTTTGAATATATACCTGGTGTGGTGCTCTTTCATTTGGTCACTCAAGAGATTATAGACTGGTAAAACAAGCTGCTTTACATTCCTTCAAGACTTAGCCTGAAGGCTGCTCTCCACAGCTACCACTAGGATAGCTTTCAATAAGGTTGTCTTTAACCTACCTACCATAAGAGTCGATTTGGACTGGTGCAAGGTGCCCACTATAATTAGTGGACAGCATATGCCAGGCCAACTTCTCACATTGGTGTGCAGCGTGTGGGATTCCAGCTTGCTATTGTTTTACCAGATAATCTCAATTGAATTGATCAACTGAAAACCACTAAAGGTACCTAAGGTACATATAATTTAAGCTTAGAATATCAGTAAGTTCTACTGAACTTAGAGTTGTGTGTTAAGGGATAGCACAACCCTTTCTACAACTCAAGAGAGTTTAGTAGGCCACACTAGAGTAGGTAGTGCATACACCACACCACACTAGTAATGTCTTTAAAAGCAGGATCCAAAGATGCCCTGCAGGAAGCCATTGAGCTTCCCCCTCCAAGTATGACACACTCCCATTCTTGGAACTGAGAGCTTTGTGTAACGTGAGGAAATTAAGGACAGGCCAAAGTCCCACCACCCAACACCTCCAGGAGTTGTTGGTGGCTTATGATCTTAGTAAGTCTTCAGAGACTGAAGGGGTAGGAGCAGAGGGTGGGCCAGCAGATGAGGAAGGGGCCAGGGGTACCACTACCCCCAGCCCCCCTCTGAAACTGACCAGGAGGGTGACAATGACCCTGACCTGGAAAACCCAATCCCTTCTGGGGAAGATGAAGATGAGGATCTGGAGAACCACACCTTTGTCCCCCCAGGAAGGATTATGAGTGTGCTCAGAAAGTCTAGGTCTCCTTCTCAGGAGTCTAACCACTCTGGCACCTCCATAGGGAGCTCTGTTTCTTCTCACAGGAGGGAATCCTCTCATGAGAGAAGAAAGAGGCTGGTCCAGTATGAGGAAACTCAACTGGAGATCAGGAAGAAGCAATTGGCTTTAGATAGAGAATCCCTAGATCTCCTTAAAGAGAGAAGAAAGTTGGGACTAGAGTCCCATGGTGGCAGCCATGTCCCTAGAGATAGGGAAAGGTCCTATGACCATAGGAACCTGAGCAAGATTGTCCCTCCCTACCAGAGTGGGGATGATATCCACAAATGGATAACTGCTTTAGAGAGGGCCTGTAAAGTACAGAAGGTCCCTCAGGAGCAGTGGGCGGCAATCTTGTGGCTCTCCTTTGCTGACAAAGGTAGAGACAAGCTCCTCACTGTTAGAGAGGAGGATGCTGACAATTACAAGGTCTTGAAGAGTGCTCTTATTGATGGGTTTGGCCTAACCACTGAACAGTACAGGTTGAAGTTCAGAGACACCCAAAAAGCACAGACTCAAGACTGGGTAGACTATGTGGATTGTTCTGCCAAGGCTCTGGAAGGCTGGTTGATGGGCAGTAAGGTGTGTGACTTCTCAGGATTGTATAATCTGATAATGAGGGAGCAGATTCTTAATAACTGTCAAAACCAGCTGTTGCATCAGTACCTGGTTGACTCTGATCTGACCTCTCCCCAAGAATTGGGAAAGAAGGCAGACAAATGGGTCAGAACCAGGGTGAAGCAGAAGGTACAGAACCAAGGTGGGGAAACCAAGAAGCAAGATGCTAAGAACTCTGACAAGGGTGGGGAGAAGGGTAAAGATCAAAAGTCTTCATCAGGCCCCCAAAAATCTTCTTCTGGTGGGGATTCCCAGTCTACCAAGGGTAAAGGCCAAAGAAAACCATGGTGCAAGGTCTGTAAGCAAAAGACCCACTGGACCAGTGATTGCACCAAGTCCAAAGACTCCAGTCCAGCACCCACCAATGCCCCTAAGGCACCTGTTCCCCCTAGTACAGTTGGTGGAGGTGCTCCAGCAAAGGGTTTAGTAGGGTTCACCCTGGGAACTGAGTTGGGCTCTGACTTAGTCAGGGAACTGACTCAGGCTGTGTTAGTCTGTGATGGAGGCATGGATGTGACCTCCACTGTGAGTCCCAGTAATCTGGGCAAGTACAGACAACAGCCTTTAATCAATGGACGAGAGGCTTTGGCATTTAGGGACACAGGGGCAAGTGTCACAATGGTGACACAAGACCTTGTGCTACCTGGGCAAGTTATACTTGGTGAAATGTACCAAGTGACCAATGCTAGCAATGTCAGAACAGACCATACTCTGGCAGTTGTTAACTTCTCCTGGGGAGGGGTAACTGGCCTTAAGAAGGTTGTGGTAAGTGCAAACCTACCAGTCGAATGCTTGCTTGGCAATGACTTAGAGACTTCTGCTTGGGCAGAAGTGGAGCTCAGGACCCATGCAGAAATGCTGGGGATCCCTGCAGATGTGTTTGCTGTGACCAGGTCACAAGCTAAACTGTCTAAAACTGAACAGGCCTTGGATTCTGGAAGAATGGACCAAGTGCCTTCCAAGAGGAGGAGTAGTAGGGTTAAGGCAGTGCCTTCCCCTTGGCTCAGGAGGAAGATCAGTCCCTTGAGGGGGATGATCTCAGCCCTGAAGAAGGAACTGTCCCAGAGGAACTTGAACCTGAACAGGTTGAGTTCTTGGGGACAGGGGGACCTTCTAGGGCAGATTTGAGCCAGGAGCAGCAGAGCTGCCCCTCCCTTGAACCCCTCAGACAGCAAGCTGCTGCTGAGGCTGCTGGGAAAGCTAGTGGTCCCCATACAGTGTATTGGGATGATGGACTCCTGTACTCAGAGAGTAGAGACCCCAAGCCTGGTGCTACCAGGAGGTTGGTAATACCTTTGAAGTTCAGGGGCTTCCTATTGACCCTAGCCCATGATATTCCCTTAGCAGGACACCTGGGCCAGAACAAGACTTGGGACAGAATTGTCCCTCACTTTCACTGGCCCCACATGTCTGAAGACAGTAAGGAGTTTTGTCGCTCCTGTGTAACCTGCCAAGCCAGTGGCAAAGCAGGTGGCACTACAAAGGCCCCCCTGATACCACTACCTGTGGTGGGGGTGCCCTTTGAGAGGGTAGGGATTGACATTGTTGGTCCCATGGATCCCCAAACAGCCTCTGGGCACAGGTTTATCCTGGTGGTAGTGGATCATGCCACCAGGTACCCAGAAGCTATTCCCCTCAGGACCACTACAGCACCTGTGGTGGCAAGGGCCCTCCTGGGAATCTTCTCAAGAGTGGGCTTTCCTAAGGAGGTAGTATCAGACAGGGGTGCAAACTTCATGTCTGGTTACTTAAAAGCAATGTGGAAGGAGTGTGGAGTTACTTATAAGTTCACCACACCCTATCACCCACAATGCAATGGTTTAGTTTGAGAGATTCAACAAAACCTTGAAGGGCATGATTAAAGGGCTCCCAGAAAAGCTTAGGCGTAGATGGGACATACTCTTGCCCTGCCTTTTATTCGCATATAGGGAGGTGCCTCAGAAGGGGGTTGGTTACAGCCCTTTTGAACTTCTGTTTGGCCACCCTGTGAGGGGTCCACTGTGCTTGGTGAAGGAAGGATGGGAGTTACCTCTCAAGCCCCCAAAGCAAGATATAGTGGACTATGTACTTGGTCTCCGCTCCAGGATGGCTGAGTACATGAAAAAGGCAACCAAAAACCTTGAGGCTAGCCAGGAACTGCAGAAGGCCTGGCATGACCAAAAGGCTGTGCTGACTGTTTACCAGCCAGGACAGAAGGTGTGGGTGTTGGAGCCAGTGGCCCCAGCAGCTCTCCAAGACAAATGGAGTGGACCCCACACTATTGTTGAACAGAAGGGTGAGGTCACTTACTTAGTGGACCTAGGAACACCCAGGAGTCCCCAAAGGGTTCTCCATGTCAACAGACTTAAGCCATATGTGGACAGGGCAGACATGGGCTTGCTCATGGCTACTGATGAAGGGCAGGAGGAAGAGAGTGACCCACTCCCTGACCTGCTCTCACAGAACCCTGACGATGGGTCAGTTGATGGTGTAGCCTTGGCAGGCAGCCTCACTACCCAGCAACAAACTGATTGCAGGCAAGTCCTCAATCAGTTTAGGCATATGTTTTCACTGACACCCAGTCAGACCACCTGGTGCACTCATGAAGTGGACACTGGGGACAGTCTGCCTATTAAAAACAAGATTTATAGGCAACCTGACCATGTCAGGGACTGCATCAGGACTGAAGTCCAGAAGATGTTGGAATTGGGAGTGATTGAGCCCTCAGATAGCCCTTGGGCTAGTCCAGTAGTCCTAGTACCTAAAGCTCACACCAGTGGTGGGAAAAGAGAGATGAGGTTTTGTGTAGACTACAGAGGCCTCAATGCAGTCACTAGGACTGATGCCCATCCAATACCCAGGGCAGATGAGCTCATAGATACTTTGGCCTCTGCCAAATATCTCAGCACATTTGACCTAACAGCTGGCTACTGGCAGATCAGACTAGCTGATGCTGCAAAGCCCAAAACAGCATTTTCAACCCCTAGTGGGCATTATCAATTTGTGGTGATGCCCTTTGGTCTGAAAAATGCACCTGCCACTTTCCAGAGGTTGGTGAACACAGTTCTCACAGGACTGAAGCCTATAGTGCAGCTTATCTAGATGATATTGCTGTCTTTAGCTCCACCTGGGAGGATCACCTGGTCCACCTCAGGAATGTTTTACAGGCCCTGCAAAAGGCAGGCCTGACTATCAAGGCCACTAAGTGCCAGATAGGGCAGAGTCAGGTTGTGTACCTGGGCCACCTTGTGGGTGGAGGCCAGGTTCAACCTTTGCAGAGCAAGATCCAGACCATCATGGACTGGACTGCTCCCACTACCCAGACTCAGGTGAGAGCCTTCTTAGGCCTGACTGGGTACTATAGGAGATTTGTCAAGGGGTATGGATCAATAGTGACACCCTTGAATGACTTAACTTCTAAGAAAATGCCCAAAAAGGTTCAGTGGACAGTTAGCTGTCAAAAGGCATTTGATGACCTCAAGCAGGCCATGTGCACTGCTCCAATTCTGCAGAGTCCTGATTACTCCAAGAAGTTCATTGTTCAAACTGATGCATCTGAATTGGGGGTAGGGGCTGTACTGTCACAATTGAATGAAGAAGGTCAGGATCAGCCAGTAGCTTTTATTAGCAGAAGGCTGACCCCTAGAGAGAAACGTTGGTCAGCCATAGAGAGGGAGGCCTTTGCTGTGGTCTGGGCTCTGAAGAAGTTGAGGCCATACTTGTTTGGTACACACTTCCTGGTTCAGACAGACCATAAGCCCCTCTTATGGCTAAAACAAATGAAGGGTGAAAACCCCAAACTGCTTAGGTGGTCCATTTCCCTACAGGGGATGGACTTTACAGTGGAACATAGGCCTGGGAGTAACCATGCGAATGCAGATGGACTCTCTAGGTATTTCCACTTAGAACATGAAGACTTAACTGGGCAAGGTTAGTTTAATGTCCCTACGTTTGGGGGGTTGTGTAGGAGAGTAGGATCTGCTTCACAGGGGTACCCCCACTTTTTGCTGATACTTCACTGGTTTTCGACATTAGTCTGGCTGGGGCCCTGCTATTCAGAACCCCAGCCTAGCTGTTTCCTCTTTAAAAGGGTCTCCATGTGCCTTAGGCACATCACTGATTGGGATCTGGAGTGCCCTTGTAAGTCCCTAGTATATGGTATCCTATGTACCAAGGGCATAGGTACCTCAGAGGCCTGCCAGGGGCTGCAGCATGTATTATGCCACCCCTGGTAGGCCATCCAAACTGGCACCACAGGTCTGCTACTGCAGCCTGGGTAAGGTGGTGCATGCACCCCTTGCAGTGGTATAGGTTACCTATATCACTAAATGCATACACACATATAAACCTATAAGTCACTCCTAAGGCAGGCCTTATAAATCCTAAAGGCAGAGTGCATGGTTCCTATGTGAGAGGGTGCCCCTGCATGAGCAGGGCCCCTCTGCAGCGTTCGGAGACCATCTCTGATGCTGTTTGTAGTGCAGCCTGACCATATACTCTTAAACGCATTATATCCTCGCGGTAAAATGCTAACTATGGAATGGCTGCACCTAAACATGTCGTGTTTGGTGTCAAACATCTTGGAATACTACCCCCCGCCAATCCTGGCGGCGGGGGTAGCATTCCACCCTTCTAGAGGGAAAGGCATGTTAACTCTGACGAGTCCGGTAACTTCTTTCCAGAGCCTGGCATCACAAAATGGATGCTGCTGCCACAGACACGAGTCTGGCCTCCTGCTGCTGGACGAAACTCCGGCAGGGGAGGCCTGGACAATAGGTTTCCTGTCCCAGGGAGGTGTGACCACCTCCCCAGACAGGACAATGTGTATTGGGGCTGGGCGGGAGCACTTTCGGGTGCTTTGAAGTCCTGCACTGGGGGCACATTTGGTGTCCCTGTGCATACCCCAGTTCAAACCGGATCAGGGGCTTGCAGCCCCTGCTTTGGCGCGAACTGGACAAAGGGAAAGGGGTGTAGCCACCCCTCTGCCCTGACCCACCCATAGGTGGGGCCACAGAGTAGTCCATCCCCTATTTTTAGAATAAAGGTAGGAACCCAGTCCCTAGGACTTTAGATTATACCTGGACGAAACTCTGAAACAGAATCCTGGACCTTCGACGCTCTACTCACGATTAGAGGACTGAAGAATCTCCCTTGGGGTCAAGGAGTGACTCCCCTGCTTGGCAGGCACCAAAGAAGCATCTGTCCGGTTCGCATCACTGAAGCTCCCGTCGGACGCCGAAGTCATCGCATCACCAGAGGTGGATTCTCAGACTTCCCCGAGGCTACCCTGAGTCCCCAGCAAAGCTGAGGCCCGTGGCTATCGTGGGTGACGTGAGACCGTGACCCCTGGACACCGAGCACATTTGCAAGTGCACCATCTTCTGGGTCTCCCAAGAAGTCGTGCTTTGGGCTCCGAGTAGCCCTAGCCTCCAGCACCACCTGCACCGAAGATCACTGGCCCCCACTCCACGAGTGTCCTGTAAGCCAGCTCCACGTGCGGCGTCACGAGGCTCCTTCGCGGTCGCTAGCCCGTTGGCTAGTAGCCCTTAACGAAGGCCAATCTTTTCTTTACTTGGCAGTCTGGTTGCTCCAGGCCTGCCCTCACTTACCCTCGCTGGGTGAGTTCCCCAGACCTTGCTGGTCTGCATCATCGACGATCTACATCTTACTCGAGACTTGCCGTTGCCAAGGCTTGTTGGGTCCAATCTGGTCGCCGATACCTCTGCACTCGACAGACATCGAGCAACAGCCCGAATCCTGCTCCTGGTCGCCAACAACGCCTCCCGGACCTCGTGGCTGAAAAGTCAAGACGACCGTCATCGAATCTGAAGCACTCGACATCGGTGGGCATCTGTCCATCGCCTCCCTGGTCACTGGCTAGTGACCCAGACTCTGTCCCCTCTGCTTTCAGGTTCTTCAGAACTCCGATCCACTCTTGGATCCACCCGGACACTTTTCTCCTGGTCGCCAGCAGCACTTTGCAGCAGATCGCCATAAGAACCGACGACGAAACCCGACCCCGAAAGGCACCTATGCACCCGGCTTCCCTGGGTGAGGTAACACGAGTACTCCGGTGCTCCCGTGGGTAGAGACTCTTCAAAGTCCTAGATCTCAAAGGGTTTTGTCCTAGTCCTCTTCTAAGTGTCCCTTTCCTCTATTTTCCCGATCCCGACTTTCTCCATAGAAGTTTACGGCGTATCGCGGTTGTGTATTTACACTGCACGCGTCTCCCGTGGGTCCCCTGTGTCACTACCTTGGGTGGTTCCTTGTGGTCCAAGCACTTCTAGAGGCTCTAGGCCTAGTGTCTAGTTCAGTCGTGGTTCGCATACCACTTTATTGGTATATGGTTTGGTACGCCCCTAGGGCCCAAACGTGTATTTGTGCTATTACTGTGATTTAAGATCTTATAACCTATGTACTTCGAACTCTAGCCTCATAAAGAGACTAGAGGGGTGTGTTTAGTAATAAATACATATATTTTGAATATATACCTGGTGTGGTGCTCTTTCATTTGGTCACTCAAGAGATTATAGACTGGTAAAACAAGCTGCTTTACATTCCTTCAAGACTTAGCCTGAAGGCTGCTCTCCACAGCTACCACTAGGATAGCTTTCAATAAGGTTGTCTTTAACCTACCTACCATAAGAGTCGATTTGGACTGGTGCAAGGTGCCCACTATAATTAGTGGACAGCATATGCCAGGCCAACTTCTCACATGCTGGAATTGGTTGGACAAGCTTTGCAGCAGAGTGCTGTCCACACTAGCCACCTGACAACAGACATTTGGACCAGTTGCCAAGCCACTGATTACATGTGCATCACCACACACTGGATCTCTTTCGTGGAGTAAGAGAAATTATATCTGAGGGTGTTGACACTGCTGAAATTTTTTATGGAGTTCAGAAGCATGCAACAGTAGCCATGTTCAGCATGGAGAAGTTCCATACAGCTACAAACATCTTGGATGATTTTAACAGCAAGGTCTTTGAATGGCTGCGACCCAGAGGGCTTAACATTGGATTTGTTGCCATGGACAGTATAGTTAAGGCAATGACAGATGGTGGCTATTTCAGGGTCCTGTACTTGGCATACTACATCATCATTATACAGGACTTTCTAAAAAAAAAGGCAGAGTCAGCAACTTACTGTCCACCTGCAGAAGAATCTGCACTAATTTCAGCCATTCTTTTAAAGCCCAGAATCAGTTGTGGATCATTCAGTGTGATAATAGAATGCCAGTTAAAGCACTCATACAGGAGATGCAAACATATTGGAGCTCGACTTATTAGTTGTTGCAATGTCTGTTTGAGCAGTACACACCGATCAATTAATATGTCATGCAAAGGGGGATGCACCTGTGAAAGACATGATCATTGAGATGGAGCAATGGGGCCTAGTCAAATTCCTTACAGAGATGCTGCTTCCTTTTGAGGTTTTCACACGGGAAGTCAGCGAGGACAGTACCATGGGCCAAGCTATCTCATTGTTGCATATGCTACAGGAACAACTAAAGGAGGTATCTGAAATGTACGCAGGTGTGGATGAAAAACAAGATGCACATAAGTTGTTGGAGAGCTTAATCCTTTGCTTATCTGTTAATACAATGCTGCAAAAAGACATTGTGTCATCCAAACAATACATCTATGCCACAATTCTTGATCCACAGTACAAACAATTACTGGCCACTTTCATTCCTTTTTCAGACGGGGATGTTTCAAACTACAAGACGTGCATTGTTGAGCAAGCCAGCAACCTAGAAAAAGAAAGACTGGGAAATAAAGGCCCACTCCAGAGCACAAGTTCTGCGGTGCAGCCTTCAACCTCAATAGAGCCTGAGGGTAGTGCTGTTGGCTCACAGCAGCCAAAGCCAACAAGAACACCAGCAACAAAAACAGGAAGAGGAGCATCAGCACCAAAATCTACATTTGATTGGTTTCTAAAGGCAGGGTTTAAGTCCAGTGCAGAAGTGAGGGCAAAAGAGGTCGAGTAAGATGGAACACCAATGACTATTGAGATGATGGTCCAGGCCTATCTGGATGTCCCAACAGAGGTCTCTCTGGATCAAAACCCTTTGGTGTATTGGTATGGGAAGAGGCGCCAATGGCCGGTGCTCAGCAGGCTTGCAATAAAGTATCAGGCTTGCCCGGTTGCCAGTTTGTCTGCTGAGTCTGTGTTCAGATATGAAAAGCTACAATGGTTCTGTCGGGAAAGAGCTATTTGCTTCACAAATAACAGATAAATCATAAAGTATCTTGTCTATTCAGTGCAGTTGGAACATAGAAAGACAGGCAAGTATGCGTTTGAGAACAAAGGTTTTACTTTTTGTTCAATAAAGCAATCTTAATATGCATTTTTGTTATAAGGCTGTCAAAATTCAAAACAATAGTGTATGGTTCAGCCTTATCAAGTCTCTTGGTCCCAAACCAATAAGCATTTGTGCAATTCACCAGAGACATTGTCTTCTCCGTTATTCTGACCATTTTTAGCTTATTCTCTTTTGATAACTTGTACATAATTTATCTCACCCATGTATATATGAAACTCACTGCGCCATTGTCATTGAGCACTCATTTCACTATATTATATGTCACCACAATTTTGCTTTGAATTTTGACAGCCTTATAACAAAAATGCATATTAAGATTGCTTTATTGAACAAAAAGTATAACCTTTGTTCTCAAACGCATACTTGCCTGTGTTTCTATGTTCCAACTGCACTGAATAGACGTGATACTTTATGATTTATCTGTTATTTGTGAAGCAAATTGCTCTTTCCCGACAGAACCATTGTAGCTTTTCATATATGTACCCAGGTTCTGAGGGATACAGGGTTACCCCATTGTTATTACACACGAGTCTGTGTTCAGTGCAGCTGGTGCAGTTGTCACAGTGAGAAGAACTAGTCTCTCACCTTAAAACGTGGAGAGATTAACCAGGATCAAATGAATCAGCACTTTATAACACTGAATTACACCATACCTGAAGTACAACAAGAGAAGGATTATGGTGATTGGTCAGATTCAGGTCATGGTAGTGTGTTAGCTGACCAACTTCTCGGTGAACCACCTGAGTTTGAAGACAAACTCTACTTCCCTGACTAGTGAGCAGGCCTGGGTCAACATAGAACTTTCTATTGCTGAACTGCTTTGACAAAAAAAAGCATATCGCTAGGGGAACATAATATATTATTTTGTTAGTTTGGTCGTGTCTGACCGACTAATGCAGCCCACCATTTTAGACACATATATGGCCAGAATGGAGTTGGACCAATGTGCAGTGAAGAAGCCTCCCCCTTTACCTTCAAGGACATTGGAGAAACAATGCCTGCCTCCATCCCATGGCTATCTATCCTTTCTTTAATCTCCTAGCAGGACTGACCCACAATATTTGATTTACAAGACTGGCCAATGTGTGTTTCGTGAATCAAAGAGGATCAGCAATATACCACTGTGCTTAAATTGGAACAGTTAAATGCACAAATGAGTGATATATGAGTGATTGTTGTTGGTGAGTGTGTTGAGATGATTCATGTGGCGGCAGACAGTAAGAGTTGGTGTTTAACTATAATTATGAATCTTGATTGTGTTTGTGACGATTTACAATGTTGGTGGCCTAATGGGTGATCAATTTTTTCCTGAAGGTGATTTTTTCCTTCCTTTTTGACACTTAGAAAGGTTAGTTTGCCGGGTCCACACTGCTTTGTTTTCTGATTCACACTCCTCAAAGACCCAACCAGTCCGTTTAGCTAATAAACACAAATCTAGTCTACCCAAAAAAAGGACTCAATGTTTCTCTTGTTGTTCATCATCAACAGCATTGCCCTACACAACAGGTTGATCGCTCTCATTTGATTGGGGACTGGAGTAGGAACAGACTACGGAGTTGGACATACTCATTACTCAGAGTCAGGCGGATGATGGAAGGACTCCGGGTGTGAGTCGTGACTACTTCAACAACTGCCAGAAGAAGGAATTTATCAACTTGACAGAAACCTACAAGGTGATGACTCTAAGAGGCCTACTCAACTCTGTGAACTGGTGAGAGGTGCGTTGATTAGTTCATTTGGGAAATTGAGTGCTGCTCAGTGTATGTGCTGGCTTACTCAAAATTTTACTATGTGGTTGGGTGGGGGTCTGATGGAGGTAACAGGAGAAGACATGTGATGATGACAGTCACATCATCACATTATGCATGTGCTAGGCCAAATGTTACAATGATGATCATGACAGTTGCGAGTTTGTTCAGCCTGATACATGCAGCCATTTTTCTGTAATTGTTGTAATTGCTCTCGCTTAATTGATCGCACATCAGTCATAAAATGAATGATTGCAAAGGACTATGCACTTGCTCTGAGTCTTCTTGGTATACTCCTCACAAAGCTCACTTTCTGTCCTTCTCCTTGATTCTACAATACCATTTCTTCTTTACAATCTGCAGGCCTTCTCTTCTCCTGCACAAAAAGCAAATGCACCATAACACTCATGCTTACCTACCAGACTGGTGCAACCAGGCACCCAAGATTGTCGGACAATCCATGAAGAATACAGATGCATCGCCCAATTTGGCAATACAGTATAATTTTCATTTAATAATCAAATTTTAGAAAAGTGTGTGTTGTTCGCTTCACTCCTACTTAATTTCAATTTAGTATTTTTCAAACCTACGTGACAGAACATTTAGATATATAATAATATAATAATATAATATAATATAACTTGTAACTTGGGTCTCTCTGGGGCTGACGAACTTTGCAATGCATTTAAGTTAACTGTGTCATAGTCATTCCTTCGTTTCGTCCCACAACAGAATGATGATGGTTGGCTGTGCATCGCCCAGATGAATATTATCTTTGTGTAGTGTTTGCCACACCTTTCCCATCTACTCATAAAACCCTAAACCCTCTTCTCCCACGCTGTGTGATTTATTGAGGTGTGACTTAATAATATACACCATTAATTGTTCACACACTTTGTGGGTTGGATATGATGAAAGCATCCCCAACTCAGTTCAGGGTCATCAGTTCTTCTATTACCTAAACAATAGCCCACACTAGCCCCAATTACCCAACCATGCATTATAAGTGATCGCAATCTTAAACATAGAAGAACATCATTCATCAGCATCATCATTCAGGCATTGTGTTGCATAAACGCTTAATCATGTCCACTCATGACTTTCAGTTCACTTCACGATTTGAGTATTTATTTATTTATTTGGCCATTTGTAGAGCGCATGGTTACGACCACCGGTGTGTCCCCGCGCTGAAACAGGCACTCTGAAAGGATGTGACAAGCAATGTGCATGTCTCACCGAGTTGCACACACTGGCCAGCATGCTACCTTTGTTATGTTGTTACGAACAACCAGGTCTTCAATTGTTTGCGGAATCTAGTTTCGCATGGTTCTGTTCTTAGGGCCATCGGTAAAGTGTTCCACGTTTTTGCTGCGAGGTATCTGAAGGAGCGTGCCCCCATTCTCGCTTTAAATATTCTTGGTACAGACACCAGTGCCTTACCCTTGGATCTTAGGTTCCGACCTGGTGTGTACTGGGTTAGTAGTGGTTGAAGGTACAGTGGGCCACTTTTTGATAGAATACAGGGACAATGGCACATTGCCTTGAACACAATTCTCTTTTCCACAGGCAGCCAGTGTAATTCTACTAGGGCTTTCTTCGTGGAGGCTCTTCTCGGAAGACTAAGTACCAATTGAGCCGCCGCATTTTGCACCGTCTGTAGTTTGGATAGTCCTTTTTTTGTAGCGCCAAGATATAGTACATTACCGTAGTCCATTTGGGAGGTTATCACAGCATGTACTATGGTTTTCCTAACATTGGATGGCAGGAGGTCAAGGATTTTTCTCAGGATTTTCATGGCCCCGTAGCATTTGCCCGCTACTTTCTGAATCTGGCTATCGAATGCCAGTTCGGAGTCGAACCATATTCCGAGGTTTTTAACTTCTGATTTCGGGGTGGGTAGTTGGCCCAGCGATTCAGGCCACCAAGCTGATGACCATATGGTTGGGGCCTTGCCCACAATCATTACCTCCGTTTTACTCCCGTTTAGCTTAAGGCAGTGGTTTGACATCCAAGCTGCCACCTCTTCCAGATATTTGGAGAATCGGATTGCTGCCTGTTCCCTGTCTTGAGACAGCATCACAATTAGCTGAGTGTCATCTGCGTAGGACACAATGGACACCTTATGCTCTTCCACTCACTCAGCCAGCGGTCCCACGTACAGATTGAATAGAGTATGGCTCAGGATCGATCCCTGTGGGACACCCTGGGGCAGGGGGATACTCGCAGATAGGTATGTCTGTTGTGCAACTTGGAAGCTCCGCGCGGATAGAAAGGATGTTATCCAGCGCAGTGCGCTTCGCCTGATACCACATGCCTCTAATTTCTGGAGGAGCAGCTTGTGGGAGACGGTGTCAAACACCGCGCTGAGGTCCAACAGGATCAGCGTGGCCGTCTGCCCTTCGTCAGCATATTTTCTTAATGTTTCCGTTGCCAGGAGTAGTGCCGACTCCATGGAGTGAGCTGCTCTAAAACCTGATTGAGAGGGGTGCAATAGGTCATTCCTGTTGATGTGGTCTACCAGTTGTTTATTGGTTACTTTCTCAGCGATCTTTGCCACAAACGGTAGCAATGAGATGGGGCGTAGACTTTCTAGTACCGCTTGCTCTACTGACGGTTTCTTTTTGAGTGGACGAACAATTGCTTGTTTCCATTTAATGGGGACCTCACCTTTCTGAAAGGAGCATGTGATGAGCTCAGAGATGTATGGCATGATAAGGTAACTGTAGTTGTTATTAAAATACTAGCTCACCATTGCTCTGAATAATTTAGTATTGCTCGTTATATTTTCACTATCAGGTATTCTTTGCTGTGTAGTAGTCTGGTCTCAATTGTCTGTAAAGCTATGATATAATAATATATAACCCACTAACTCAGTTTTTATTTCAATGTAGTTGCCTGCTATGAATAATCCTTCCGATTAATCCTACAGTTAGAGTTCAGCTAGGTGGGAGTGGGTGGGAGTGGGACGACCTCGCTTCTGATTCCTTCACTATAAGTGCTCTAGCCTGCTACTACTTCCACCACCATGTCACCTTGGGAAACCATGCAGTCCTCGCTTCCTCAGGTAAGAGAACTACTGAGCATTTGTTGTATTTGTAGGCAATATATGCAATGACAACCCCCCATAGTGGTCAATATAGTTGCAGACTGCAGAGACTGGGAGAGTAGTAAGAGAAGGGCACCACATAAATATTTGTTATACGCTATCAGCAGATTTTAAAAACAAGTTACAGAGCTAAAAGGCAGCAGTGCAAAGTAAATCACCCCAAACAAGATTAGAAGCCTAAAGAACATAAAATAAATATTTATTACCCTAACAAACAATTTAATAAAACCCACCCCTTCTACCCATGACTGGACCACCCCTCTCCCCAAATAATTCTCCCCAACCCCAACCAATGTCCAAAATGTCCATTGTCCAACAACTAAAGTCCAAACTGTCCCGATCCCACCTCCTACATTCCCACCCTCTCCACCTCCTTCAAGTCACACCCACCCAAAAAATGTTTTAAAAAGGGAAAGAAGAGGGCACTAAACACTACGGGCCAGGAGCTTTCTGAGGTGTCCCTCCATCTGTATGTGCCTGGCTTATATGTGTGCCAGCCTCAACAGGACGCGGCGGAAGTTGCAGTAAAAAATTAAGGGTGGGCAGCAGCGATGGAACACCGGTGGCAGGCGGCTGCCAGCGGAATATGGTGCAGGTGTTATTGAGAGGTTGGAGGGGCTGGGGGCTGGCTTTGGCCCTGGGCAGCTGCCTCCTGGTCCTCCTGGGCCACAAGCCGCTGGTGCTCTGCCCATATGGCCTCCAGGTTCTGCTGCCGCAGCTGGGCTGCTACATCCTGCTTAGATGGATGACTAGCAGGAGTAGCTAGAAAGAAAAAAGACCAATAGTAAACAATGCCCTGTGCAAACCACTTGTTTAAAATTATGTAGTGGGATGCACAGTAGCAGTATTACGCTGGTCTCCTAGGGTCATTTGATTCGATGTGATTAGAGTCACAGCCATTACCGACACATGCCTCACATAAAACTGAAGGAAACTGTGTGTAAGGAATTAAGGCAGAATAGACTTGGCACACCAGTTTAAAAGAAACTGTTATTTTTTTTCTTTTGAAGGATTTCCTAGTAAAAACTAAACAGACACTTTGTGTGGAAAAATAAAAAATCAATTACCTCTCATTAATGAGTAAGGCATTATGCACTATGGAGTACAAGTATTTTCTCTCTTGTTGTGCTAAATTAATGGAGGCATGCTAGCTCAGCTGCTACCTTGGTCATGCTTGTTAGTTGTACTTTGCTACTCTCTGTAGTCTGCAGCTGGGGCAGCTGCAATAGACAATTATCTTATTCCAGTGGTCCGCTCATCTCCAATATGCCTTTTAATTTTTCCCTGACTACAAGGCAAATGAATAATATGAAAGATACACATCACGTCATGCAGATATCCTGTCTGCCGTAAGCAGATGGTGGGAAAAGTGATGCACTGCAGTACAGGGAAAGGATTAAGGAACGGGATATAGATTGTATTTGGCACATTTGTCACAGACTATCCCATCTACAAAAGTCAAGGCACTTACTTTATAAATATTTTTTCCAACAAATACATTTGCTTGGTAGTAAGGAAAGGAAACTTAACTTACTGTTCTGCAGGGTAAGTAAGAGGGATTAGGCTGGGTAAGTAGACATTTTACTGATCATTATCATGTGCCTATGCTTTGGCTAGTGAGTCACAGTGGTTGACAAATGTTCAAATGGAAAAATGAAAACAGGTGTAAATCCGTTATCGAAGCCATGCTGAAATATATCACTTGGCCAGAAAAATGTGAAGCATGCAAAGAATGGATTTTTAAAATTTTTGGAAAGGCTGGGATAGAACTCTGGAAAGAATAAAGGAGTTAAGTGCTAGAAAGTGACTGAGTGAGCAATGGGAGGGAAGGGTAAAAACACCTTGTTTTCACATTGCCATGCATTGAAAACTTTGTAAATGCCACATGAACTCAAGCAGATGCACATTGCACACCCACCACTGCAGCGTCAAATTGAACCATGCAGCAGTTAAGTCATCATGGGTGGCACTGGCAAAATGCCATGGGTAGGGAGGGAGGTGGTGATTGATCATGGGTGGTGTACATAATATCTGCCTTGCTTAAAAAATACTGTGAGTCAAGCGAGTAGACAGAAATACCACCCCAACCCTTTTAATCAAAGCTTTGATAAATCCACTCCAAGCAAGTGAAGTAGGTGAGCACGCCCCTTGTTTCTTCATCAAAATAATTATCCATTCATCATTGCATTGTTCTTCTAGTATTCTTAATCTTCACCCTTGGCTTTGATACACACCATTTAAGCTTTACATTCTCCCAAGTCTTTCACTATTGAAAACCATCCATACATATCCATCCATCCATCCAAACATGGCTCTCAATGAACCTTTCACCAACATCCATCTACCCACCCATGCATCCTTTCACCCATTCACCCATCTTAGTTTTACCCACCTGAGTATTCTTTTCACCTACCCACCCACGCAGGCAGGCATCCTTTCACCCATACCCTTTCACCCACGCAGGTAGGTATCCTTTCACCCGTATACCCTTTCATCTGTCCTTCACCCACCCATGCATCCTGTCACCCACCTATATGCATCCTTTCACCCACACATCCTTTCCTTTCACTCATATTACATTTTACCCATCCTTTCTCCTTACATCCTTTGTTTCCTTTTCCATCAACCCATCACTGTTAAAGTTCATTATGAACCTTTGCCTGCTGAGTTGCAGACAGAAGAGGCCATTAACTATTCAACTCCGCTGTATCTGCTAAAGCGGGCTGTTCACGAGTCAACACCCTTGCATTGAGTATATTATTAATTGTCCATAAGCAAACAATGTGACATACCACAGCCTGTCCCTGCTGCCACTGGGACCTCCCTTTCAAGCACCGCTGCCGCGTCTGCTCCACTGGCGATCTTGCTGCTGGCCCCAGCACTGGTGGTCTGTGTGACTAGAAAAAACATTACACATTTTATTTGCCAAATACGCCTCCCCCTATTTTTTTTCCGGCAAAATACAACAACAATACATCACTACAGAACAGTTACAGTATCTTCTATCAAAATATCACGTAGGACATTTTGTTGGTTGGTAATGTTTGAAAGACCAACTAGTCAAGCCAACCAAATACTTTTTGTATTGGAGGGGCAGAGCTACGATGAAACCGAGTTCTTGAAGCGCAATTAAGGGGTGCAATAATTGGTCAATGAAGGACATATGGTCTTGGTTGGCAAATGCAATGGGGACGTCCTTCTCATACTTCCAGCCATGCTGCACTGTTATGAACTGCTGGTATACTATGATAATAATACATACACAACATTGGGGGGTCCATCATGACCATGGCTACTCTCTTGTTTTACTGTTTGAGCATGAGCAAGAACTGGAAAGCCTTCTCAACAAACATGGGTAGAATACCTTACTTGAGCATGCAATCTTCACAGCAGAGTACCTGACCTAAAATGGGTTCCAGTACCATCAGTCCACAAGATATATAAGGGGAGAGGCAAAGCTTACTGACAAAGCAGAAGAAAGGAAGCTACAAACTAGTACAGACAGTTTGAAGTCAAGTACAGAAACTTGAAATAGAGAAAATAAGTAAATAGGATAATGCAGGGATAAGAAGAATTTAGGAAACAGATAGATTGAAGAGGGATTGGAAAGAAATTAGGAGACAGGCACAGTAAAAAGGAAAAATTATACTAAATGTGGAGCAGTAAAACTTAGGGAAATAATATTAACAACAGGAGGACTTACTGGGGACAGCAGAGCCATCTTCTGTTGCACTTGTGGAGGCACCTCTGGCTCCCTCACCCATCTCGGGGGATCCAGGCCGAGCCCTCTTCTTGGCCCTGGATGCAAGAAATAAAGAATATAAAATAAAAAAAAGATTAGTGGTACAGTTAATAATCTCCCCAAAAATATTTTGACAGGGAAAGACAAATGCAGTAACATTGAACTTTTCTAAATCAGATCTCCTACAGTACTAGTATCGTGGACCCATTCCTAATTTTCTAAACCTGACCCTATTCCAAATTTCCTAAACTACATTTTGGAACTACTAATAAATTGCAACTAATGATCCTTGCTTCTCATCTCCTTCTCAATCTATCAGTCTCAAGTTCAACTCCCTTTGACAGGCCAACTCGCATTTTTTTCATTGCATTGATGCATTAATACTACACATCACTGGGAAATTGCTTGGAGTTGGGACTGTACGAGCTGTAAAATAGAAAGGCACAGAGAAGTGGAAGAACGTGCTAACTCTCCAATAACTACTATCTTAGTGACAGGACAGAGGAGTCTCTGCATGACTTCTTAAATAATCAGCCCAAGCGAGTGCTGAGTGGATTAGGTAGCGCCGCTTTGCGCCTGTCTAGATGATGATCACATAATATTTGTAACATACACTTAACTTACCTGAGTGTGAGCCGCATGCTTGCTATTTGGGAAACAAATATTACCATAGATAGAACACAACAAATAAATAATTATTACTCACCGAGCCCCACAACCTTCATACCCAGCAGGTCGAGCAGGTCCAGTTCCCAATCCAGGATGTCGGCCCACCAGTGCATAAGCTGTTGTTGGGTGTGCCAGACTCCAGAGCTACGGCGCACAGCCTGGCGCACCCTCTCCCAGTGCTGCTGATGCTCGCGGAGGCCGTACCCACTGCCAGGCCTGCCACCTGCTACCAGGGTGGAGAGGAGGTGGCTCTGCAAATAAAAAACTAGCGCAGTCACCTCCACCTCTGAAAAAATGGTGCGGGCTATACCCCTTCATTGAGCCGCAGACCACAAGTCAGAAGGCTTTTGCTACGGGTGGTTTGGGGGTTGCTGGAGCTGCTGCTCCTCTGCTCTGCCATGGCACTGAGTGTGGGGAAGAGAAGAAACAGGAAAAGGAAGGAAGGAAGGAGAAAAATAAGAAAGTAAAGCAAAAAAGGGAAAAAGTACAAAAGTCACACAAAAAATACAACTTTTTTTAGAACAAAACATAAAATACACAAACACAAAGACACATGGTAAGATAATAAATACAAATGAGGGGTAGATACGTTTGATAGGGGGAGGATTATAGAGATTAAGGAAGGATTGAAAAGTAATCCCTAGTGCCATAAACAGAGCAAAAACATGATGGGCATGCAAACCGCATGGTGCCATTTGTGTGCGCTTTCCAGCACAAGAACGCACTTTGCACTGCGTATAACATAAAAAGTCACATGAACAGGTGTGGTGAACAGCTCCTCAAGCTCATGGAACTCCGCGTAGCATGCAGAGGTTTTTTTTCACTTCACGGAGTTCTATGTAGCGTGACTACACGAATTCCGCTGGGCCTAATTTTGTGTAGATTTGAAGTCTTTATATCAGAATGTGGTCGTAGATACTGTTACTGGCGGGGGATAAGTATTTTTCAAAGCTTGCTCTAAAGAATGTGTACCATCATTTTAAGTAACATGAAGATTCTAAACCTCTTACAGCTTTTATTACTATGGAAGGTATTCAGTTCACGCACATTCCATTTGGCTTATGTTCATCTGCGGGTGTGTTTCAAAAAAATGATGTCGGAAATTTTCAAAGGGATTTCAAACATCCTGTTTTTTCAGGATGATATTTTGGTGTTTGGTGAGACAGTCAAATAATCTAATCTTGTACTCAGACAAGCTTTGCACAGACTGAAGGAGGCAGGTCTTACGCTTAGACAGGATAAGTGTAAAGGCCTGATTACGATCTTAACAGATGGGATACTCCGTCACTAACGTGACAGATATCCTGTCCACCGTATTACAAGTTCCATTATATCCTATGAAACTTGCAATACGGTGGATGTGATATTAGTCACATTTGTGACGGAGTATCCCATCTGCCAAGATCATAATCAGGCCCTAGGTTCTTAGTTAAACAAGTTGAGTACATTGGGTACACAATATCCGTGTGTTAAACCTAAAGAAAGTTACTTGAGTGCTATTAGGTTGGCACCACCGCCATCAGACATGGAACAATTGTGATCCTTTATGGGAATGATTTAATATTATACTAAACACGTTGAAAGGTTTACAGATAAAACAGAATCTATGAGGGTATTGTTGACAAAAGGGTGTAATTTTGCGTGGGGTGGTGATAAACAAAAATGTTTTGAGGAATACAGACTGATATTTACAATGAAGGTATTTTAGTACCATTTTGACACCAAGTTAAAGTCTATTTTGACAGTTAATGCCAGCGCTACAGGAGCTGTAGTGTTGTCTCAATTTTACAGTAGGACAGAAAGTATTGGAGCTTTTGCATGGAGAACATTGACCAGTTCAGAATGCACTTACTCAGTCATTGAGTGCTAGAAATGGTACTTTGTGCAGGGTCATCCCCAAATTTTGTGCCTTCCTCCTCCTCTTTTTGCAAATTTAGTTTTTGTTGTCTTTAGGACTCTATGTACTTTACCACTGCTAACCAGCGCTAAAGTACTTGTGCTCTCTAGTCTAAATATGGTGGAATTGGCTTATACCTAACTGGCAAATTTAATTTACTTGTAAGTCCCTAGTAAAGTGGCACTACGTGTGCTTAGGGCTTTTAAATTAAATGATACTAGTAGATCTGCAGCACTGATTGTGCTACCCACTTAAGTAGCCCTTTGAACATGTTCAGGCCTGCCATTGCAGAGCTTGTGTGTGCCAGTTTTAACCTGCCATGTCGGCCTGCCAAAATAAAACGTTTGTCAAAAGCTGGTAGCTGTGAAGTCAACCAGACCCAGGACACAAAACTTTCTGGCCCTCAGGCATCCAAATTAAACAAAATCAGCATTAGTTAATCTGAACGACACATTAGTGTCCTATACGTCAATTGTTTCTTTAGTGGAGTCTTAATTGTGCCAGTATTCAATGTTCATACAAAATGCTGCTCAAAACTTGCATCTGCAGCAGATAGTGATCCAGAATACACAATGAGTGACGGTTTCTTCATAGTCCCAATGCATTTCAGTTGACTACACAGCTGCCAGCTTTTGACTTTTGGATTTACACATGTGTTCTGCATAGACCACGAACCACGGCTGCACACTTAAAATATTAATAACCATTGTGATAAAATTGAGGAGTTTTGTTTATGCTTTGTTTACAAATTTGGAGTGCCTTCTTTCACCCATATCAAAATAAACCTTTTGTCTGGCTCAAACTTTCCTTTTTAATACATATAAGTCATCCCTAAGGTAGGCCCTGGACAGCTCCAATGGCAGGGTTCAGTGCATTTAAAAAGTTAAACATGTACTTTTAAGTTTGACATGTTCTGGTAGTGTAAAGACTCTTAAATTAGTTTTTCACTACTGCAAGGCCTATCTCTCTCATAGGTTAACATCGGAGTTCCCTTGTTACAATTTATAAGTGTCATTTCCAAATAGGAAGAGATTACTTGTTCATGTTTGGTGTCCCTGTAATCCTAATTTAAAATCCTAATTTATGATGAAATCTGATTTTAAATCACAATTCTAAGAATGACGCTTTAAAAAGTTGGCGTTTTCATCCCTTAGCCATTTAGTGCCTACAGCCTGGTCACAAGACTGGGCGCAGTTGGGCTTTGTGTATTCCTCAGCCACACACACTAAGAGCTTAGGTGAGACTGAATGGGCTATCACTGTCAGGATGAGAGGGAGGAGCTGGGCCCAGCCTCACTTGCACCTGAACAGGCTGTGTCCTGTCTCAACACAAAGGGCCTAATCACCCTGGATTGTCACTTCTGCCAGCTAGGAGCCAGGGAAGGTGAGGTAGGGAATTTCATGCATATCAAAGACACTGTCTAGCAGCTTCTTCCACCTTCCAGAACAAGGGCGCCAGGTTATAAAAGGAGGTCCTAAGACACCGCCACTTCAGTATACTTCTGAACCTATGGATACTCTGCCAGGTAGAAGTACTGCTGTGGTGCTACAGGTACTGCCACTTTGCTGGACGGCTACTCTGAAGGAGCAACTGCCCTGTTGTGCTCGCCAGCTGCCTGCTGCCCTCTTGTCTGGGGAAGAAGAATTGGACCCTCAACTCCATCCAGAACCCAGAACCCCAGAGTGACTCAAAGGGCTAGTCTGCTGGCCTCCTGATCTGAGCCTAAGGTACATAACATATTCCCCAACAGCTCCTTAACCCATTTTCAGTGAGTTCCTGACCCCCAAAAGGCAAGTTACCAGTCCTATGCCCTAGATGCAGCGCTTGAGCTCTGAAATTCAAGCTTTTGGGCTCTTTGTGACTACGAACCGGCCAATTCGCACCAGAACTGTGCTGCTCACATGGAAAATCAGAGCGAGCTGCCTCAAGTTTGCATCTAAGCACATTAATCATCAATCGTCCACATGGACCGCGAGACTTCAGCCCACCCATCCGCAATGTCTGGCCTGCTCCTCACCAACAGCAACACTCTCCTTACTCCTGGAGATCTTTCATGCGAACAGGACTCTTTGCTCAAAATTTGAGAAGGTAAACCTTCAGCGACACTTGTGACTGTATCCGATCTGCACTCCATCGTGGTCGGCTTCAACATTTGACTATGATTCGATCCAGCGTGACTAGATATCCCCTGTTGGTGCTTTATGCTTTTAGGTAATATATTGCAGTTTATTCTTTAAAACTTAACAACTCCAGCTCTACTGATTGGATTTCTGTCATTTTGGTCTTGTTTTTTTTATTAAGTCAAGCTCCATTTTCCTAACCTGGTGTGGCATCTTTTTGTGTGGTGTTTTCCGCTGTTTTACTGTTTGGAGTGTTGAACAAATATTTTACACATTGCCTCTAAGTTAAGTCTGACTGCTGTAAGCAAAGCTACCTGCCTTGAAGAGCCCTGCTCTTGACCCTGTCCCGCCTTATCCAACCCCCATCCAACCCCCATCCATCCCCCACCTATCCCAATATCAGTATCCTGTGCCTTTGTTATAAAAGATCTCAGGCCCCGAGCACTGGTCATTATTTGTTCATGATTGGCTTATGTAAGAACCCAGCCCCTGAGCACCGGGCATTGTTTGTTCATGACTGACACCTGTATTACCATTCCATACTTCCTATTATATGCACGTTCCATGATTCGATGATATTAGTACCCGTGTGAACACTTTAAAGCCCTTGAGACTCATTGTCAATTACATACTGTATTGTGTGCAGAAGTCCAGTGAGAATTAACTTCTTGCAAGACTACGACAATTCACGGTGGCCATCTTGGGTGTGGTTCTATTTTAAACATGCCCACCACGTGCTTGCCTCATGGTTTGCATCCAAGAAAGCCCTCCATCTTGACCTGCTTACCTCCTGAAGGCTGCTCACGTCTCTGCACACCTCATGGAGCCGCTGCACGCCTCACACACTCATCCCCGCCGAATTCTTCACCAAACCATTGCAGCCATCATCCATCTGGGAAAAGAAAAGGATAAGGAATCAGACAACGAAACCACCAGAAGAACATGCTACTTCCAAGGTACCATACATTGAAAAGCAATTATTAGAAGTGTGAAAGCTTAACCAGACTCTCTTAAAATCAAAGACTTTCCTGATATTTATTTAACCAAGACTATTCGGATAGAAAGGTTAATTATTATTATTATTATTATTATTATTATTCAGCATTTATTAAGCGCATAGCTACCCTAAGGCATCCAAGTGCTGGTGGCAGAACAGGAGAAGGACTGAAAGATTATAGGAGTAAAGACATTGTTGGTGCACTTTGCTGTTGTGTACATGAATGCAAAATGGCACGAGTAAAGACATGGTTGGTGAGTCGTACTGTCGTGAACGCCAGATTGTTCATCATATGCTGTGTGGCGCAACACAACACAAATTTTTACTTCTAGCAATCCATTAGGTAATTACTGTTAGGTTAATGTTCCTTACATTAATTATTTGAGTTGTTGATTGTTAATTAAATACCTGTGTATTGCAGATCTAACTATTGGGATATCCAATAATTGAATATCCGAATATTATTTACCAGGAGAACTGGCTGAAGTATTCCACAGACACACCATAAATCTTACTCTTTCATTCAGCTGCTTCTCAGGTAGACTACTCCCGCATTCACACAGGAGGGAATCATTGGGTAGATGGGATTGCGGGTAACCACTGCTATATATATTGATACTAAATCACGTCTTTCTTTAAAGGTCGACGGATGTCAATATCTAACAATTGCCAAAACAGGCCACTTCCCAGATTCTGACCTCTCGGCTGGTGGTACACTTAAAGTCTCAGATAGGGACGTTTGGAGCACGGGAGGTGGGTCATTACTTCTTTAGGAAGCGACATTGTCGCCTTACAAGGTAAGAGTGTATGTTGTTTGATTTGACATTACCAGGGGGCTGAGCACAGGTAAATTTGGGGTTTCCTTGTGCCTTACCCTGACTAGGATTGCGGTTGCTGCTTGACCAGGGCTCACAGCCCAGTCAACCAACAACAACAACCCAATTTCTAACATTGGTGATCAGCGGTGAGGATAGGACTTGTGTATGTGCAGTGCCATACAGTGTCTTGGTGTATGCTATCATCCCAGATTTAAGACCATTATGATTTTATTTTTATTATCTCCTTTTTCTCTCATTTGGTCATTTTTCTAAATTTGACACTTGCTTCACCTTCATCAGCTTGGGACTCTTTGTTGTTGCACCTGTGATACCTTGCCAGAATGTTCATGGATCTCAACTGCCTAGCATACTGTACTGTGAGGGAGCTGAAGGAGCTCTGCAAGGAGAGGGGGCTGTCTGTGCAGAAGAGATCCACTAGTGGGTCATTCAGAAAGCCATGTATGCTTATGAGGAAGCAGTCTTGTTAAGGGCTGCAACAGAGGACCAGGAGGGTGATGACTCTGGGGAGAACTACTTTGCCACTGAAGAGAACACAGAGCCCTGATTCTACCTGGACAGCCCAGAACCAGGGCCTCAAGATGTCCCTGAGAAGGATGAGGAGGAGAGAAAAATGAATAGGCAAAGGCTCCAGATGAGAGTGGGGAGCCCACAGAGAGGGAGTCCCCTACTGGATCCAATGGAGGAAGCAGTGTCTTCTCTGACACAAGGTCTCTAGAGGAGTTGAAAGGCAGTCAGGCTGACTTCAAGGAAGGGAATGACATAGACAGGTGGTTTGAGGCATACAAAGTTGCTCTAGAGGTTCACAGGATCCCTGAGGAAGATTGGGAAGTTGGCCTTTGGAGGCATATTCCTAGTGTTGGTAGGTATGCCTTACGTGCGCTAGAGAAGGGAGCCAGACTGAGGTATCCCACTATAAAGGAGACCCTTGTCAAGCGATATGGATTCACTCCAGAAGAGTACAGGTTGAGATTCAGGGACAGTCAGAAACTGTCTCACCAGTCCTGGGGGATTTTGTGGATTACGTTAGCATGGCACTGGATGGTTGGGTAAAGGGCAGTGTGGTACACCTATAAGGGGCTGTACAATTTGAATGTCAAAGAGCATATGTTCAGTCACTGTTTTTCAGTGCTACACCAACACCTGGTTGATTGAAGGATCACTAACCCCAGGGACCTTGCAAATGAGGCAGACCTCTGGGTTTGTACCAGAGTGTCCGAGAAAGTTTTGGGGAGTGATCGTAAGGAGGGTGGCTCAGGTACCATCATCAGAGTGAGGGGGAGGTACACAGTGACCCAAACAGGTCCCAGTATGGTGAAGGGGGGAAGGGATCCCATGTCCCTTCTAAGGATAGGAAAGGAGGTTATGGTGGGTAGAGAACCAGGGTGCCCTATTTACAGCCCCAGTTCTTGGGTTGCTCCCAAAGGGGGCACAGGCAGGGTGGCCTGGTCTGTACCAAGAAACCATACATTGGTGGGAGCTCCACAGTGTCAGGGGAGCTGGATGGGACGGCTGCTACAGGCTCCCTACCAGCTCTGTTTCCTGGGGTTACCCATCCACATGATGGCTCAGATGGAGAGGCAGGAGATGAAACAGTCCACACTGGGAGGATCAGTGGGTCAGGGGTTGCCATCTCTGAAACAGAGCACCCCAAGAATGACCTGGTGAGGCCACTTCAGACCAGGGGGGCTACATGCACTGTCATAGGGACAGAGGGCTGAGGACCTACACCAGGCAGAGTCTTGCATTAGATAGGCAGAGTGTGTCACACTTGAGGGGGTTAGTGTTTGCCCCCTGGAAGTCCTGACTCACCAGACATATGTTCAGCCTAAGGGTACAGAACCTGAGTTGAAGTACCAGTTTCAGGATACCACCCCTGAGCTGGTGGGAGGTAGAGTGGGAAAGGGAACAAAACACCTGGAGCTACAGCCCCCACTCTGAAAACCCTTAGAGGTCAGAGAGCCTTGGATGGCCTGGGCCTGATTTTGGACGCTGACAGTTGTTGGTTATTATCCTTATGGACAGAGTTTTCTTTGGGTGGGAGACAGAAGTCAAACCCAAGGGGTGGAATGGGCCACATCACTTTGCTGGCCATGGTGATACTGTCTGCCTGCTTGGATGCATCTGTGAGCAAGTTAAGGTTAGGTGCTGCACAGATCTGGTCCACAGAGTAGGAGAAAGGTTCCCCATGGGTCAGTTCAGTGGCTCAGGAGAGCTTAGACAGACTGGTCCATATGAGTTCAGAGAGGTGTAGAACTGACAAGTGCCCCTGAAATAGAGGGCCATTGTCCACGTTCTATCGCCTAAGCTGGGAAGTCCATCAAAGTATTGTTTTGTCTACCCTGGCTTTAGGCTGGTGGGGGTATGAATTGTAAATGGCCCTTTCTACAGGGTCATCTCCAGACCTATTGCCTTACTCCTCCCCTTTTTGCTGAATTAGTTTTTGTTGGCTTTAGGAGTCTGTGCACATTACTACTGCTAACCAGCCATAATGTGCCTGTGTTTGTTGCGGGGATTCTGCACATATACAGAACTATGCGCAGGAAAACAGGACCTCGGTGTATAGTGGTGTACCAACCATCCACCTTAGTGCCCAAAATCCCAATCCGACTAGCTATAGTGTCTCATTCGTTCTCTGTACTACAGCAAAGCTACCAATGATTAGACATCCCAGAACACGGACTCTTTCAGGAATCGCGGGAGCAAGAACACTCTTTAATTACTCACTCATACTTGTCCACAACGTGCGTATTAAGAGACACAGTATAGTTTAAAATGTTTATTTCAACTATCGTGCTCTAAGACACAGTACACGTGCCAGTACAAGCAGCATAATGCATAAAGACAAAACAGTAAGCATTGTTACAATTTCATAGAATACAAACGGGGACAGCATTTTATAAAGACAGTGGATAAAGGACTAGAATGCCTTGCCACCCTCCCTGTGCTAGTAACTAGTTTATTATAAAAATAGAAGACATCTGGGCTTTGTCAGAGGGATCCCCATACCTCAAGAACTAGATGCAAGGTTTACATCATCGGACAAGCACAGCTCTTCTCCCTGGAAAGGTTTTTCTCCAAGTGCCACCAACAGGGAGATCACAATATTAAAAGCACACAAATTTCTCCAGTGCAGCTGTATTTCATGTTATGTCTAAGTGCGAGGGGCTGACCAGAACAGCAACAACAATGGACGTTGTTTTTCGACCTTGTACATTGTGTGCAGACGAAAACCACAGAGAACATGAAAAAAGGTGAAAGGCAGAAAGGCAGACAGTTCTAATGTGAACGGTCACAAGCAGAGTCTGGAAAAACAAAGTCACGGAGTAACGTGTGCAAACGAGGCATCATGGCAGCTAGGCCTAAGCTAACCTAGCAACGTCGACTATGAGGCCACAATCCACACTACACCCTCCCCTGGTCAGTCCATAGGTCAAGACATAGAACAAAAACAAAGTTCAAATAGATGGAGCAGAATGTAAACGTCTATTGGTGGGAAATGTCCTTTGGAAAAAAAAAAAACATGGAAAAAAGTTCTAGATAGGGCCCGAAAATAGGTCACTCAAAGAGAATAAAAAAAAACATTTATGCAGTTCATTGAGAGTCAATGCAACTAATCCATTAGAGTGTAGGCGCAGAAAACTGCAACACCTTCCAAAAAGACATCATTGTCATCGTCTGAAAAAAGAGATGCCATCCAGTTCAACAAATCAAAACTGCATTCATGCTCTTCACAATAGGGAGCAGAGATCAGCATTGTGGGACAACTTGCGTGATTCTCAATATAACTTTGTTGTAGGAGATTCTGAAGCAGCCGCCCAGATATCCCATTGCGCCAAGACACCAAGTGCAGCCGCACGCGCCATTAATCCATCACCGGAACATTCCCGTTCATGGGCCACTAAAGGGCCCATCAACTGGTCGAAATCCGGGTCAGAGCAAGACATATTGGAGAGGCAAATATCCAAGGACCAAGAGAACGGACATCTTAAGCAGGAGATCACAGGTTGCATGCAAGTGAAATATGCAAAGCGATAAGAAAGTCCATAAGCCACGCTGAGTGTCGCCAGCGGCAGGACGCCGAAGCTGTCAATAATGCGGTCACGGAGCATCCGCAGTCGCCCTGGGTTGTGTAGGCCCACAAGAGGTGCAGCATTGCGCAACAGACAAAGTAAAAGCAATATTCCAGCACCTAAGGCTAGGATCAATGGGAAGCCACCAAAGACGCTGGAAAAAATAGAATGAATAAAAGCCGGAATTACACCAAATATAGTCTGAAAGGAGGTCAAAAGGCCAGAGCCCACAACTTTAAAAAAGTGTACAAGTCCTTCGGTATTAGATGCATTAAATATACGGTGAATCAGTTCACCGAAATGTTGGGGGAGGTTTGTGTTCAAAAGGGCCTGTATTTCACTGTGGGTGCTGGCCACCTGGAGGACGAAGGTCTCCCGTGCGGAAGTTAGCATAACCTCCTGGTTTAATAATAGCGCCTTTATTCTGCTCAATTTATTGAAATCCGCTTTCAAAGTCAGTATGTAAGGCCAAATGGAACTATCTAACTTCCAACGCGGGGGTGGAAAAAGCAAATTTTTGCAGCACACTATGCGTTGCGAAACTGTTACAATGTAGGGTATGCCTGCCTGCAACCCACAGCAGTCTTGACTATTTAAAAGCAGAGAGCTACCATTAGCAAGCATAGTGAAAGTAGGTGATATAACAGGAACAGGAATGCCCTTTAAAACACAAGCAAGATTCGGGGCAGAAACAGTACAAGCCCCGTGCAATTTAATGTTTTTAAAAACCAGGGAATGACCCACTGTAGAATCGCAAGACTCCCCTGTGAGAAATACCTCCTTGTCATCCCTAAGGCATCTGTATGTGAAAGGTAGGGACCAAAGTTCATGCAAAAAGGGCACTACCCAAAGGCTCAAAACGGCCAACTGGATAATGTTTCATGCATGAACTGAATTCAAATAAAGAAAAAGGCAAAGTGATAACCCTGTGTACTAGCCACACTGCAGAGTCAGTCTCCGCCACAGAGAATGGTAAAGGATCTATTTTTTCGATATGTAGAAGAGTGTATGTTGCATCTTTCATGGACATGAACTGCTGTTTCTCAGTTAAATTAAACGGCAAGAACAAGGCAGATGTGTTTAAAAAATGCCATGGAACCTTCCCCATTTTTAGTGTCTGCAAAGTCCATGCAAACTGCATTACTGAACGCAATTGATTCTGACCATGATATAACACAGACACGTCATCTTGTACAATATCAACAACAGATGAAACAATATTCTCTAATGTGTAAATGCGGGAAGACAGGGTGTTAATACTATTGTCGACAACAGCAAGCACTTTTACTAGATTTGCTTGATCTATTTCCCGTAAACGGGAAGCAGCTTCTATTTGTGAAAGCTTCCAGATTTCATTGTAAGTCACATAAACAAATCTTTTAGGTCTTGGACCTCTAGGTCCTAGAACAAAGTCGGCCAGATCGATGTTGCTTGATAGGAGGGACAAATGTTGTTTTACGGAATCTAATGTAGAGTGCTGCAACCACTGTTTACATAATTTACCAACCGAATATGTCGTAATTGTACGTGAGTCAGAAAAACGTGGATCTGGTCTATCCTGTTTGTAACCAGGAGCAGAGTTATGAAAACGCAGTTGGCAGGCATTAGAGGGTATGGGCCACACCAACCAGGCTGAGCGATCTAGTGCAGAGACATTAAACGAGTTATTTTGAAACAACGCTTGCAAACTTTCAAGGGAAATATTTAAATGCAAGCTTCTGTTCGGCCAGGAAGACAACGCAGGAGTGGAAGGTGCATTCAATTGTTTGGAAGTTGCCAAACCCAAACAAGTTGTTTGATATATAGTACTGTTTAAAAATAACATTTGTGTGGGGATAAAGCAAGCACGGTGCAAAGCTTCTGTACCGCGTACCTGCCATGATTTAGTGCCCCAAATAGATTTCAAGTCAATGGTGTTTTTCCAGTGCTCATAGCCACCCACAGCTAATGCGTCCATAAAGGAACTGGAATATAGCAATTTGGTGTGGGTCAACATTACCTTTGGACTTGAAGAAATGTTCAATTTAAAATAATAGGACCCTGGGTGAGATCTGTCAAAGTCTGTAAAGTAGGTACATTTATTTATCAGTGTTTGGGAGCTACCTTGCAGAGGGGTCGGGCAATGTTCCCATTGGGTGTAATTGAAACTACCTCGAATTGTACTGGGTTTATGCAGAAAATGGTTACCGTAATGCTGGTAACAATACAAATCGGCATAATTAGCAGAATTTAAGTACAAATCCTCAGCATTAAAAGCAGCATAATATTTCAAATCAGAAAATAACGATTCAATGGCATGCACATCCCAATCATCTGAATGAATATTCCTTTTTACCACATCACCCATGGAAACACGAAGCACATTAGGGACATTAATAATTTCAGTCGGTCCATGAATTTGGAAATTCACTGCATCCCATACGATGCCATCTGCAACTGGAAAGGCGAAAATGTTCACAAATGTGTGGTCACGCTTCATGATGTGTGAAGAAGAATGCGGAGCCAAAGTTCCAGTCACAGAGTTCACCGCAGAGCGTTCTGGCAAGTAGTGACCATTGATGAGCACGAAAAAAACTGTCACAAAGCCAATGGACATGAACAGGAAAATCAGGAATAACACCAACCAGATGTATGTCCATGGAGGGACCAAAAAATTGTCTCTGAACCAGGATACAAAAATACTGAATTTGGTCGGGATAAATGATGAGGTGGAAGACGAATCAAAGGAAAAACGTGTTGGGTTCAGTGGTGTTGTAGGCAAATGAGAAAGAAAAACACTAACGGTCCCTACAATGGATTATAGAAAGGGCAAAACTGCCTCACTTTGGATCAAGTGTCCCTGTGTATACACAACCAATCTAGCACACAGGATGAGCAGGAAAAACTTTCATTTTATCAACATAACCAACAAAATATACATGAATGAAAAAAGATTTATTTTTTCAAAAAATATTTTTGCAAACATACAAAATTTATCGCATATTTATACAATTGATATAATAGCACTCCTCCCTGGAGAGGTTACAATCTAAATACAAAGAAAAATAAAAACTTTAAAAACTTTTTTAAAAAACAGTCGACGCGGCGTTTTGGTGAGACCTTGATTATTTCACCTTCTTCAGGACTAAAAGTTTTCATAAAAATCTTACGATAAATTGGATTATGTACAAATTACATAATCTGTGAAGGGTAAAATCTCATACCACATCCGAAGGCTACAATGATAGGGCCTTTGAAAATGATAATAAAGGCCTTCTCTTTGTCCGTTAGAGCCACCGTAATACAGGACATACACGGATTAAAATCAACTCTGTCAGGCCTTCTTCTATTTTAGACAGCAGATGTGCCACAGACTTCAATGGCGAAATTTTAAATACTGACATCGACGTTTTTCAGACCCGGAAGTCCGTTAGAGCAGGGAGGCTGTCCGTCCCCCATTCGAAAACCGCATCGCCAATGGAAAAACGTCGATGTCAGTATTTAAAATTTCGCCATTGAAGTCTGTGGCACATCTGCTGTCTAAAATAGAAGAAGGCCTGACAGAGTTGATTTTCATCCGTGTATGTCCTGTATTACGGTGGCTCTAACGGACAAAGAGAAGGCCCTTATTATCATTTTCAAAGGCCCTATCATTGTAGCCTTCGGATGTGGTATGAGATTTTACCCTTCACAGATTATGTAATTTGTACATAATCCAATTTATCGTAAGATTTTTATGAAAACTTTTAGTCCTGAAGAAGGTGAAATAATCAAGGTCTCACCGAAACGCCGCGTCGACTGTTTTTTTAAAAAAAAGTTTTTATTTTTCTTTGTATTTAGATTGTAACCTCTCCAGGGAGGAGTGCTATTATATCAATTGTATAAATATGCGATAAATTTTGTATGTTTGCAAAAATATTTTTGAAAAAATAAATCTTTTTTCATTCATGTATATTTTGTTGGTTATGTTGATAAAATGAAAGTTTTTCCTGCTCATCCTGTGTGCTAGATTGGTTGTGTATACACAGGGACACTTGATCCAAAGTGAGGCAGTTTTGCCCTTTCTATAATCCATTGTAGGGACCGTTAGTGTTTTTCTTTCTCTGTACTTACCCCGTCCCTCTGTGTAACATTGGGGTAACTCCCTCCTTTTTTTTGTCTTAGTTGTAGGCAAATGAGCCACTGACTCACTTGCGGGGTAAGTATACTCAGTTTCCTCATTGCAGGAGGAAGCCGAGAGGTTGAGCAGGCGATCTGTCAAAGCGACCATCCCAATGGCAACATCGGCGCCTGTGGAGTCAGGAGGGCCACGAACAGGATTTCTTGAAATTGCTGTACATGATACCGCAGGTGTTACACTATTCAGGATCGGCCAGATGTTGTAGCTTGACATTGTCCACTGAGATGTATCTGTTGTCTTTGCGACCAGGAAGCAGTGGTAAGATGACTGTACGAGTTCCCTTCAAGCCAAGAACTGGAACCGGTGCACGATAAGAGGGGCCGAATTCTTTTTTGTTCTCCACCTTCTCTCGGACCAGATCTCCAATCTTTGGAAGCCAGCCGGCAACCGGAATCTGCAACGCAGCGTCTGTGGCTGAAGGTAAATGTTCGTTTGCAAGTCTGTCACGGGTCTCTTGTAAGTCCTGCAACATAGTAGAATGATTATCTATGTCAAATATTGCGGCAGTTGCCGCTATGTCTAGACCATCAAGCTCTGGCACAAACATCTGTATGCCAAAGAGCATTTCGTATGGGGTCCGCCCACCCAGAGATCTTCTAGGGAGATTATTAAGTGCACGTTGCACGCCATACAAGTGGGCCAGCCAGTTTCTGCCAGTACCTAAGACTCTAGCTGTCAAGGATTGTTTAAGTCACGGTTCATTTGCTCCACAATTGAGTTGCCCTCAGGCCTGTATGGAGACGAAAATTGCACCAGCACCCCCATAGACCTCATCGCGTCCTTGTACGCCTTAGAGGCGAACGCTGGACCTTGGTCGGAATGGAAGGTGCCACAGGCAAAAATTCCCACAAAGACACGCAAATCCCTGATGACATTTCGAGCATCAGCACTGCGTTGTGGCCAAACCCAGATGAAACGTGTGCATGAAGCAACTGCAACTAAGATATATTTATATGCAGTATCAGAAGAAAATGGACCACAGTGATCAAGGTATACACAACCAAATGGTTTACTAGAAATGCAGAGCTGTGTTTGTGGCGGACGTGTAACCGTAGAGGGCTTAATTTGCTGACAGATGTCACAAGAAAGGACAAAATTACGGGTCTGTTTATATAAACCCTGCAACCAGTAACGCTGCTGCAAGATTGAAACAGTTGCAGACACGCCAGCATGGGCCGAAGCCAAGCCTTCGTGTGCGGCTGTTATCAACGAATTTCTGTGGTCCGCGTTGGGAATCAGCCGATCACCAACGTCCGGAATTCTTACATAAGGAATCTTGTCGGGAGTTAAGTGATAAGAGTACTTGGAAGGGAAACCCTGTGGGTAGTTAGAACCTTCCTTAGTTGCAGCAATAGCTGCCAAAATCTCATTATCTATTTTTGTCATGGATCTTGTAACTGCTGCTACTGAGCACGTGGCTACTGCTGATTTGGCAGCTTCGTCCGCCAAACTGTTTCCGACCGCGTGTGCGCCCACACGCTGGTGGCCAAGAGTGTGAATCACCTGTGTGAGAGGCAGACGTTGTTTAAGATCTGCTACTCGAACCTAAAGCATTTTATGCTTAATTGCGCTGCCTTTAGAATCTCTATAGTCGTTTTGAGACCAAAAGAATAAGTTGTCATTAAAAGACTGGACACAGTAGTAAGAATCGCATACAATAAGTGTAGTCACATCCGGATCTGCAAACTCAAGTGCGAGCACCTAAAGCACGCAGCTCGGCCAATTGTGCGGTACTGTCTCCCAGTGCCTGCGTGTGCACAACACTCGATTTGAACTCACTGTTCACCATGTGACCTGCCACAATAGCACATGCTGCTGAGTATGCATGCTTAGAACCCGTGGCCGGTTGCGCCGAACCATCGGTGTAAATGATACATTTGTACTCCTCAAGTGGCAGCAAAGACAGAGGAGGGGGATGAACAAATTCATACTGCAAGAACTCCTGTGTCTGAAGAGAGGAATCAAAGATAAAGGTGACATCCGGAGATGTCAAACAAGTAGCCCATTGTATCCAACGGGGGTGCAAGGCCTTAGAGTTTGGTACACTTGCCTTTGTCACTGCCTCTAGGGCAGGATAGGGGGTGACAACCAAGATGCGTTTTCCCTGTGCCAGTGTGCGTTCCTTAAGAAACACCATTTGCACTGCAGTCAAAACTTTCTCCACAGTTGAAAAGTGCAACTCGGCCAAAGTGTAAATATGCGACTAGTAGGCAATAGGTACTGTGTCACCTTCGTTAAACGTCAAGTACGTGAAACCTACTGCCCCTGGCACAATTCTAATTACCAGGTTTGTGTGGTTATCACTAGTCAACAAGAACTTAGATTCAAGTAGATCAGACTGCAAAGATTGCAGAATAAGCGAATGTTCCGGAAGCCAGCATGACTTCGAAAAGGTAGGTTGTATCAAGGCATAGAGAGGCTTGATACGCTGGGCATATTCGGGAATGTAAGAATGCCCGAAGTTTAAAAATCCCAGCAAAGACTGAAGTTTTTTCAGGGTCGTTGGAGGGCACAAAAGTGCGCACTTCTCCAGGAAGTGGGGAGCGAAACCCCTACCTTCATTGTTGAGCTCATATCCCAAAAACAACACAGTGTATTCTGCGATGTGAGATTTGGCAAAATTAAATTTGTAACCTAAGACCGCGAACTCGAGAATAATGCGGTCTACTCGGGTAAGATGGGGCCATAGTTCGTCGTCAGTCAGATATATATCATCCACGTACGAATACGCATCTGGGTCTATGCTGTCCAACAAAGAGACAACACAGGCGGCGAAGACTCCCGGGCTGTTTTGTAGCCTATTGGCAAACGCCGGAATTCTATTTGTTTTCCACCGGAAGTGAAAGCGGTCCATTGACTGCAGTCAGGGGACAAATTGTGAGTGTAAAAACCATTGGAAAGGTCAAGTGTCGTTTTATATTTTTTACGAACAAGACTGTCTACTAGCGCAGAACTATGGGTATTCTGTACCGCAAAGGTTCGACAATGAGAGTTCAGATGCCGGTAGTCTAAAACCAAGCGGTAAGACCCATCGGGTTTAGAAACCGCGAAAAGGGGATTGTTCATTGGTGACACGCATGTTTCAATTACTCCTTGATATTCTAACTGTGTCAGAATGGCGGAAACAGGACCTTTAGCTTCCCGCCGGAGGGGATATTGGGGTTGAGGCTGTGGCATAGACCGCAATGGTATATCATGGGGGGGAGAATCCTCATCCCAGCCCACGTGATTACAGTACAGTGCCGGGGCCTGGGCCACAGCCCATTCAGCTGCGAGAGCTTCCGCTCTGTCCTTGGAGACATGATGCAAAAAGCTTGGAAGGATTACTTCCTCCCCTCTAAGAGCAGCAAGAACAAATGGGGGCGGCCAATCTGCCTCCGCCAATAATATGTCGTAAGAAGAGGTCAGATTTTCCCAAAAGATCCCTTTAATAACACGCTCAATGTCACCTTCAATTTGAAGGACAATATTAAATAGTCTATCAGGGGGTGCCACTCGGGTGTCAGCTGTCTCGACAGTAATGAAAGTGTCAGTTGTTGCTGTCGCCTCCACATGAGGACGTAGTGCCTCCCGCACTATGGTAACTTCCGCTGCGCTGTCTAGCAGCGTCACTGCCCAGCAGCGTCACTGCCCACGTCCAATTCAGGAGTCTCGTTCTCACCGTCTGTGGCATATCTCGCTGTTAAAGCGGCAACTTTTTTCTTCTGAAACTGTGGGCGAGAACGGGGAAATTCTTCTTGTTTCCCTCTGCCAGGTTGTCGAGGTTGGTCTCGTCCCTGTGGGGCATCACAACCCCTGCCTCTTTCCTGGCGATCTCCTCCACCAGCCTGTGAGGTCGATGGTGCCTGTGAAGAACGAGGAGAACGCTGGTCAGGGACCTGAAATCTATCAGGAGACTTAATTCTCGCACGGTCGCGCAAATCATAAGTGCGTTCAGAAGATACGGAAACCGGTGACGCAGCACGCGACCCTGGTTTTGGTTGTTGCTTTCCCTGTTTCTTCAACTTTCAGTTCTTTTTAGAAAAGAACGGTTTTTCTTCTTTATCAGACTGAGATTTTTGTTGTGGTTGTGTTTGAGCTTGCGTTTTAGCAAAAGGCTTAACCCCCAAACTATTGCGGCCAATGGTTTTATAAGCCTGTGCAATCATTTTTGGTAATTCGTGAGGCTTGTCCAGCTCTGGGACTAAAGCCAAAGCATTAGCAACTTGAAAGTTGACTGCATCACCCTTGACGTTCGCAAGGATTAGATCAGCCACTACATCGAACACTCCCACCAGTCTCATTCCCAATTCCACAGCCGCTTCAGGGCCATGTTCGTCTTGTACACGCTTAATCACGGTGGGGAGGACCGTCATGGATGGAGTGCCGAAACACTTCGCATACACTGCCGCAAATACCTTACCCCAGTTGTTGCATTCTGTCAACTCAGGAACTAAGTCTTTTGGTAAACTGATAGTCGAAATCCTGGGTTTTTCCACAGGAGAAGTATTTGGAAACACCACCTCCAGCTGGTCAAATTTTTCTGCTAGCCAATAAGGCAAATCATACTTATTCTGTGGGCGCTTGCCCATCCCCGAATTAACCATGACGGGACTTATGGTCACACCGCCAAGTCCAGCTGGATGCGCCGCAACTCCAGGAGGGGCCATCTGGACATTGCCTGTAACATATTGTACTAAAGCTGTGTGCACACGGATCAAAGACGTATGCAGCACACGCAGTTCATCTACTGGAACCGCTAAAGGACGTTGATGTGGGGTATACCCGGCCCCATCTATTGATAAAGGGCCTAAACGAATCGGGGTGACCGGATGTGGGAGGGCGCCATTAAACCAAACACTGTGTTGCCATGCCGTGTGCGGTACTTCAAGAGCCTGATAAGGCCGATAAACATTAGGAAGGGCGGTGGGAGAGTAAGCATGGAACAAATTGTCATCTCCCTCCACCCCCGGAAAAGTGACCCATGAGTAAAACACCTCAAAGTGGTAAGTCGGATCAGCTTGGAGATGAGGGCGACAGCCGCGTCGGGTACTCCATAGGCCGCTAAATGAGGCCGGAGCACGGCGCGGCTATGTGCCAGTATATTGACATTCACAGCCATCAAGACTAAGAATGTAGAACAACGTAGTGCGTGGCAGCGCAATAGAGGGTTAACATAAAAGAGAACACCTTTTAATAACTTCAAGCTTGAAAGAACCTATAAAAACATCAATATAGGAGGTTACACCCTCACATATGTTTCCGGAAACATAAGTGAAGGGAATTGTGGACAAGCACAAGTACTACTCAAGCGTCTCGCAGATAAGAAGCCCCACGTTGGTGGCGCCATGTTGCGGGGATTCTGCACATATACAGAACTATGCGCAGGAAAACAGGACCTTGGTGTATAGTGGTGTACCAACCATCCACCTTAGTGCCCAAAATCCCAATCCGACTAGCTATAGTGTCTCATTCGTTCTCTGTACTACAGCGAAGCTACCAATGATTAGACATCCCAGAACACGGGCTCTTTCAGGAATCGCAGGAGCAAGAACACTCTTTCATTACTCACTCATTCTTGTCCACAACTTGCGTATTAAGAGACACAGTATAGTTTAAAATGTTTATTTCAACTATCGTGCTCTAAGACACAGTACACGTGCCAGTACTAGCAGCATAATGCATAAAGACAAAACAGTAAGCATTGTTACAATTCCATAGAATACAAACGGGGACAGCATTTTATAAAGACAGTGGATAAAGGACTAGAATGCCTTGCCACCCTCCCCGCGCTAGTAACTAGTTTATTATAAAAATAGAAGACCTCTGGGCTTTGTCAGAGGGACCCCCATACCTCAAGAACTAGATGCAAGGTTTACATCATCGGACAAGCACAGCTCTTCTCCCTGGAAAGGTTTTTCTCCAAGTGCCACCAACAGGGAGATCACAATATTAAAAGCACACAAATTTCTCCAGTGCAGCTGTATTTCATGTTATGTCTAAGTGCGAGGGGCTGACCAGAACAGCAACAACAATGGACGTTGTTTTTCGACCTTGTACATTGTGTGCAGACGAAAACCACAGAGAACATGAAAAAAGGTGAAAGGCAGAAAGGCAGACAGTTCTAATGTGAACGGTCACAAGCAGAGTCTGGAAAACCAAAGTCACGGAGTAACGTGTGCAAACGAGGCATCATGGCAGCTAGGCCTAAGCTAACTTAGCAATGTCGACCATGAGGCCACAATCCACACTACATGCTCTCTACTCTAAACATAGTGGAATTGGCTTATACCCAATTGGCATATTTAATTGACTGGTAAGTCCCTAGTAAAGTGGCACTACTTGCGCCCAGGATCTGTGAATTAAATTCTACTGATGCTTCTGCAGCACTGATTGTGCCACCCACTTAAGTAGCTCTTTAAACATGCCTCAGGCCTGCCATTGCAAAGCCTGTGTGTGCAGTTTTGCCCTGCCTCATTGACATTTTGCCAGAATCAAACCTTCCTTTTTAGCACATATTAGCTACCCCTAAGGTAGGCCCTGGACAGCCCAAAGGGCAGGGTGCAGTGTATTAAAAAAGTTGGGCATGTAATTTAAAGTTTTACATGTACTGGTAGTGAAAACATCTTAACATTGTTTTTCACTGCTACAAGGCCTTTCTCATATGATAACATAAGATTAGCTTTATCCCATTGTATAAGTGTAATTTCCAAATGGTAAGACATACCTGGTTCATGTTTAGTGTCTCTGGAATCCAAATTTAAAATCCTAATTTATGGTGACATTGATTTTTAAATTACAATTCTGAAAATGCAATTTTCTTGCCTTTGCCATTTGGTGTCTGCAACTTGTCTCTTGTCACAGGACTAGGTGTAGTTGGCAGTTCTGCTTTGTGTATCACCCTCCGCCTGGGACGACTCCTGGTGGCCCCCGGCCCTGGGCACCGCACCCAAGCCAACGGACCACGCACGCAACCTGGGCTTCATCCTGGACTCCTCCCTATCAATGACCAAACAAGTCAACGCCGTCTCATCTTCATGCTTCAACACCCTGCGCATGCTCCGCAAGATCTTCAGATGGATCCCCACTGAAACCAGGAAGACCGTCACCCAGGCACTCGTCACCAGCCGACTGGACTATGGGAACACCCTCTACGCCGGAACCACAGCCAAACTTCAAAAGAGACTCCAGCGCATCCAGAACGCCTCCGCACGACTCATCCTGGACATCCCCCGACACAGCCACATCACCGTACACCTGAAAGACCTGCACTGGCTCCCCGTCAGCAAGAGAATCACGTTCAGACTCCTCACCCACGCACACAAGGCCCTCCACGACCTGGGCCCAAAGTACCTCAACGACCGCATGTCCTTCTACACGCCCACACGCCAGCTACGATCAACCAGCCACGCCCTCGCCACCGTACCACGCATCCGCAGAACCACCGCCGGAGGAAGATCCTTCTCCTACCTGGCGGCCAAGACCTGGAACTCCCTCCCCACTCACCTTCGGCGAACCCAGGACCATCTCGCCTTCAGGAAGCAGCTCAAGACCTGGCTGTTCGAGCAGTAACTTACCCCCTCCCCCAGCGCCTTGAGACCCTCCCGGGTGAGTAGCGCGCTCTATAAATGCCGTGATTGATTGATTGATTGATTGATAGATAGCCACAAACAATGGGAACTTAGGTGTGACTGGATGGGCCATCACAGGCAGGATGGGAGGGAGGAGTTGGGCACAGCCTCACTTGCACCTGAAAAGACTGTGTCCTGTCTCCACACAAAGGGCCTAACAACCCTGCATTGTTACTTCAGTCAGATTGGAGCCAGAGCAGGGGAAGTAGGGAATTCCATGAACTACAAAGACACTGTCTAGATGCTCCTCCCACCTTCAAGGACCAGGGCACCACTGTATAAAAGAAGGACCTCAGACACCACCACTTTAAAACACTTCTGGACCTGTAGATACTCTGCCAGGAAAAAGGACTGCTCTGCTACTACAAGAACTGCTACTCTGCTGGACTGCTACTCTGAAGGAGCTGATGTCCTGTTGTGCTGACCTGCTGCCTGATGCCCTCTTGCCTGGGGAAGAAGTACTGAACCTGCAAATCGACCTTGAATCCAGGACCCCAGAGTGACTTAAAGGGCTAGTCTGCTGGCCTCCTCATCTTAGCCTCAGGGATATAACAGGCTTCCCAACAGCTCCTTGACCCATCGTTGGTGGGTTCCTGACCCCCAAGAGGTGCCTCTCAGGTCCTGCACCCTTGGTGTGGCTCTGGAGCTCTTAAATTCAAGCTTTTAGGCTCTTCATGACTGCAAATCACATAGAAAATCAGCCCGAGTCACCGCAAGTTCGTCTCTTCACACAACAAGCATAGATCGCTCGCGTAGACAGCCAACGCGAGTCTCCAGACCACCCGTCCGTGATGCCCGGTCTGCTCCTTGTGCCATGCCAACCACCACCAGTGGCACTCTCCCTGCTACCAGTGATCTTCCACATGAACTGGACTCTTGCCACAAAATTTGAGAAGGTACATCTTCAGCTGGATTAATCTGGGACTGCATCTGTCCCGCGCTTCATCTCAATGGGCTCGAACCTTTGACTTTGTCCCGGTCCAGCATGATCAGATATCCCAGGTTGGTGTTTTATATTACAGTTTACTCTTTAAAAATTCATAACTCTGGTTCTACTGATTAGATTTGTGTTGTTTTAGTCTTGTTGTACTCAATAAATCCAGCTGTAATGTTCTAACCTGTGTGGGATCTGTTTGTGAGGTGTTCTTTACTGTTTTATTGTTTGAAGTGGTGCACAAATACCTCACACATTGCCTCTAAATTAAGCCTGACTGTTCTGTGCCAATCTACCAGGTTAATTTGGGGTTTGCTTGTGCCTTACCCTGACTAAGACTGCAGTTGCTGCTTGAACAAGGCTCACACCCCAGTCAACCAACAACCCAATATCTAATATTGAGCGAAAGGCATAACACAATTCCTGTTATGTACAGACCATAAGCTGTTGGTTAAAATGTTACCGCCGGGTGGTGCAGGTAAGGTTTTGTGTAGATTGGCTAAGCTAGTGGCAAGGTTACAGAAATATTGCTATGTTTTGGAACAAATTTCAAGGTTGGAGGAACTGCCAAGCTGACTGTTTATCTCTGTTATCTTGTGATTCGCATTTGGAAAATGGGCCTTCCACGGTGACAAAGGAAAGTGAAGGTATTATGGCTTCTGTGCAGGATGCTATCGCTTTTAGCATTAGTGTTGTTTCCATGGAGGAATGGATGCGTGAAATGGAAGCTGATGGTACATTAAAGAAGGTGAAGCATCTTATTTTGTTTGGGTGAGACCGTATATTAAGGTACTAGACAGAATGACTGTGTCTGGAGAGATGGTAGTAATGAGGAGAGAAGGGTGTATTCCACCAGTTGGGTTACGATCCAAATTAATAGTGCAAGCGTATGAAGGTTATTTGGGTCAAATTTGCACCAAGAAAACATTGAATCTGAGAGTTGGTGGCCGGGGTTGGATAATCAAGACTCCTTGTGGGTGGAGAGTTGTGGTATTTGTGAAGAGGGAGAGAAGAGATTGAAGGTAGGGGGTCAATCGATCATGGGTCATATCGATGATCCACGATAACCCTGGCACAGCCTGTGTATGGATTTTGTTGGTCTTGTGGTGTCAAACACAATTGCACTTCTTTATATAGTCCACAAGCCAATAGAATAATTGAAAGGGCAAACAGGACTGTCAAGGGGACAATTCTGATAGTGGTGGCGAATCAGCGAGAGTTTGAGAGGATGGTTTCTGATATGATGTGGGCCTACCATTCAACAGAGCATGAGGGAACTAGGAAGATTCATTTTGAAATGACGCGTGGCAGAGTCCCGGGAGCTCAGTATGTTCCGGCCTGAATGAGAGAGCAGTTGTTCGAGAAGGAAAAGGTTTGTTGATACCCTATTTGAAGGTGTAGAATTGTGTTATGGTTGCCAATTGGGTCAAAGTGATGCCAGGTCAATCTGGCAAGGGCTTGAATAAGTTCAGTTGGCTTAAAGTACATTAAAATGGAGAGATCTAGAATCTTAGGAGGGTGCCCTGTATCAAAAAGGAGGTGAGTACAGTGTGGGTGATGAGAAGTGCAGTGGTTTCATGATGCTGTTGATTGGGGAATTGTGCCTCCCTGCACAGAGGTATGAGGGTCATACTTCGTTGGGTGGTGGAGATTCAAGGAACACTGGGAATCAGTGGGTGACAAGAAATCAAAGATCCTGTGTTCTTACAAGATTATGTACAATAAGTACTTGTTAAATGGGTACGTATTTTAAGAGCTTAGTGCCTAATTCACAGAACTAACTTACGTAAAAAACGTAAACGTAAACGTAAACGTAAAGGACTACTAACTTCTGTGAATACCGAAATGAGTAAGTTCATTCTGTGAATACCAAAATGAGTAAGTGTATTCTGTGAATACCTAAAAAGTACTAACTTTACGTTTACGTTTACGTTTACGTTTTTGACGTAAGTTAGTTCTGTGAATCAGGCCCTTATTGTCTTGTTCTTTAAGGGATGGGGATGTGTTGTATTAAATATATCTTGTGGAATTAGAATGTTGTTGGGTTTCTATGTTGCTGGAGGAGTAGAGTGTTCTAGGCGAGTCAGTTGGTTGCCGACTGGCTTGGGATGACAATCCTTATGTTGTAGTGTCTCAATAAATATATATCTTATATCATTTGTGTGTGAAGATCCTCACTTCATTTCAGATTCCAACATCATAAATGTGCTCGGTAGATTTATTCATGAGTAGATTAGATTATTTTACACTAAAGTCAAGTAGGATGATGTGGTTATCAAGATAATATGTTAGAAACAGTGGGCCCGATTCACAGAACTAACTTAAGACAAAATCCTAAACTTACTACCATTTTGGTATTCACAGAAGGTACTTACTCATTTTGATATTCACAGAAGGCACTTATTTACTCATTTTGAGTAACTTACTCATTTTGAGTAACTTACTCATTTTAGTATTCACAGAAGGCACTTACTCATTGATGAGTAAGTGCCTTCTGTGAATACCAAAATGAGTAACTTACTCATTTTGAGTAACTTACTCGTTTTGAGTAACTTACTCATTTTGGTATTCACAGAAGGCACTTACTCATCAATGAGTAAGTGCCTTCTGTGAATACCAAAATGAGTAAGTTACTCAAAATGAGTAAGTTACTCAAAATGAGTAAGTAAGTGCCTTCTGTGAATACCAAAATGGTAGTAAGTTTAGGATTTTGTCTTAAGTTAGTTCTGTGAATCGGGCCCAGTGATTTGATTTTTAACATAATTCTGTTGGCCACATTCCTCTTGCAATACAGAATTCAGCAGCAATGTTCTGTGTCACAGCACTATCCAAATAACTTGCAGGACTCACAGTCAAGTGATCCAAGGCCAGGCTGATAGGAAGATTAGTAGGTGAGGTATAATATCCACACTTCAAGCTACAATAACCCAGAGTGATGACTCAAGGCCCTAAGCTCACTTAGGCTCTTCTTGGGCAAGCTCTCTTCACCTTTGTCCAAAGCTACAAAAGCATGGGCATGGGACAGCGAAATGGCAACACATTGGAAACCAACAAATTACTCTACCTACACACTTCGCTGCTTCTGCATTAGATGGTGAAGACTGACCACTGAAATTTATGTAGCGGGATGGGTTAACATTGCCCGGGATACTTAAATCACTAGATAAAATAATAGAGATATTTGCCTCATGAATGTTTTGGTGCCTGTATACCCACTAGTGGGAGACTCTTTCTACTCAGATAAAAAAAACAAATCTTCTGCTTCTATTGTCCGCTTCTGCTGGATCGATCCTTGGTGATTAAAACATTGAACGCTAAATTAATAATTACACTCCAGGTCTGGGGTCTGCATTTGGAGACTGGCTGCTGTGCTATTGGGCAATTTTTCGATGAGGAAGGCCCCATTTATTTTGATAATCTCAGCCGCGGTCTGTGCAGGTAACAACGGTGGGGCGGTGGGGCCTGGTTGGGGGATTTCGAGGGACGATGCTGAGGGAAAACTAATTATTTATTTAATTTTCCCTCAGCATTGTCCCTCGAAATCCCCCAACCCGGCCCCACCGCCCCACTGCTGTTATCTGCATGGACCGTGGCTGGATAATCTGCGGAAGGATTTTGCCATTCCTGAAAATGAACAATTCCATTATCTCCAGATCAGACACTGGATTATCCATCCATTGGTCAGAAAAGGGGCTTAAAGACTACTGACAAAGTTTGAAAAATGGCTCCTCACTAAACACATAGACACACATCTAGTCACGGATCTATATGCATTGCTTCTTCCTTCAGTAGCAGAGCTTAGATCCCCTGCACAACTCCGGTGGGAAGCTGAATTGGGGAGACAGCTAACCAAAAAAGAAAAGCAACATATATATTATAGAGTGCGACACTAAGCACATAATACATTCAGCATGGAAACAGCTCTGAAAATAGCTACTTATTGGTATTTGACTCCCGTTAGACTTCATAGGGGCAACCCGAACCATAATGATGAATGCTGGCGACACTGTGGGGCTAAAAGTACCCTTATCCACATCTTATGGGCATGTCCTAAGCTGACCTCATTTTGGGAATCTGTGTTAAATGATAACGACATCCATTTCCAGACTCAAATTCCCCGGTTTCTGACTAAGGCCATTTTAGGGCTCCCCAACGCCCTTACATACCCACTCACGTTATGTAGGGGATGACAAATTAGTATAGCACTAGGGGCAGCCCATCAAACTATTTTGGCTCATTGGGGAATGGAAGCTATACCGTCACACCTGGGATGGCTTCACCGCCTCTGGCATGCTCTAGGCATGGAAAAGTTGACCCTCACCTTGTCAGCCCATAACGACTCACATAGAACCTTGTGGCAACCTTGTATAACCCTACTATGTCAGGAATTCAGGGACTTGACCTGCCTCCACTATCTGAGGTTACTTCACTTGACGGCACCGGCCCACACACAGGATAAGGAGGCCTCACCTAAGTGATGTTCAATATCACTATTTTTCTCTCTTGTTTATGATTGGCTGTGGGTACCCAGGGAGGGTATTAGGGTGAATTGGGAGGGGGAGGGGGGTTGTTAGTAAAATGTTACACTTCACAGCTGAAAAAATCTGTTTGCTACACAAGTGGCATTGCAAAGCTCGTTATTTGTAAATCTGTGACTTACTGTAACAAAAACAAATTTAAACCTAAATTAATAATCACAGTTTTGGAAATTAAGGGGCATATTTATCAAAGTGTTTTGCATTGCCCTTGTGCCATGCAATGGAGCACAGGGTGAGGCAGAAGCTAGAATGAGATTTACCAAGCCATGCAAGGCCACCTTGTGTGGCCCTGTGTGGCGTAGTAAATCTGGAGTAATGCAAAGCAGCACAAGTCGCTCACTTGCCTTACTCTGCCCTAGGGAGGTACTCCATGAGTGGAGTGTCGGTGTTTTCACATATCCACCCATGGATATTGCCATATTCCCAGAATAACCATGAGTGGTAGACCTGGGAATATGTCGAAATGCTACGCCTTCCCAGGGGAATTGTAACGAGGAGAAATATCTTTATTTCGCTTCGTTTTTCCTCTTTCTGTGTGTGCTGCACTCAGCAGCAAACATCTAAAGAGGAAAAAGCTTCAAAGGATTGTTTTTATGCAGAAAAGTGTCACTTCCTGCTCAAAAACAATCATAATCACAATGCAGGCACCCTTGCACCGTGGTGCAAGAGTGCCTGCATTGATGATAGGCAGCACATAATGCACCAGTGCAAGGAGAGGCCAGGAATACACTGTATAATGTCAAATATTGAGGTTTCCTGCCCACTACCTGTCATGCAATGCACAATGTGTCCCGCTGCACTATGTTGCTTGACGTTTTGATAAAACTGCCCCTAAGGAACAGATTTATCATTAAGTCACGCAGGAATGTGCTGTATTTTACATAATACAGTGCATTCCTGTCTTTTCCCAGCACTGGTGCACAATGTGCTGCCAAGCACCAATACAGGAAGATTTACACCATGGTGCAAGGGTGCCTGCTTGGCAAGCAGCATTGTTTTTGTGCAGGAAGGGACACTTTCCTGCACAAAAACAATCCCCTGAGGCATTTCCCTCTTTCTAAGTGTGTTGCAAAATGCAGCACACATAGAAAGGGGAAAAAAGAGGATAAATAAACATATTTCTCCTTGTCATGTCTCACCTGGGGAAGCACAGCAGTGTTGGCATATTCCCAGGTCTACCACTTAATGTAAATCTGGGAATGCATCAAAATCCATGGGTGTTGCATGAGAACACTCATGGAACACCCATGCACCACTCTTGGAATGCCTCCCTGGGGCAGAGTAACGAAAAGGCAGCAATTTGCGCTGCGTTGTGTTACTCCAGACTTATCAAGCCACTCAGGACCACGCAAAGAGACCTTGCATGGCTTAATTAATCAACCTTAGTAGTTGCGTTGCGCTTGCACCCCGTTGCTACTACTTGATAAATATGACCCTAAATCGCTACCTTCCAAAGTATGATGACCTCATAATAATTAAACTGATGTTACAAGCCAAGTAGATTTAGGACACCAACATTTGCTTCATTTTAAACATTAATATATATTGGTGGAAAATACAAAGATAGCACTAAGAGAAAAAAATATAAAAATAATGAATTATTAAATGAAAACAAAAAAATCTACAAAACGCTGCTACAGAGGGCCATTTTTATCAAGTAGTTGCATTGCACTTGCACCACGGAAATGGAATGCAATTTATGAAGCCGTGCAAGGCCAACTTGAGTGGCCCTGAGTGGCTGATAAATCTGGAGTAACGCAACACAGTGTAAATTGCTGGGTTACATTACTCTGACCCAGGGAGATATTCCATGGATGGTGCATGGGTGTTCCCAGATTTACCATAAATGGTAGACCGGGGTATGCTCCCAAACTGCTTCACCTCCCAAGTGAGGCATAACGAGGAGAAATATGTTTATGTCTCCTTATTTTTTCCTCTTTCTATGTGTGCTGCATTGTGCAGCACACATAAACAGAGGAAAATGTCTCAGGGGATTGGTTTTTGTGCAGAAAGGTGTTCCTTCCAGTGTAGGAGTTGTGCGCTTTTGTGTTGATATGCGAAACGCCAATAAGGCAATTGAAAGAGAATGACATCCAGGCACGCACATTGCCTACTTGATGACACAGCTAAATGGTGCCAATGTCTTCTCTTGCCTCAATCTGAACAAAGGGTATCATCAATTGGAACTCGAAGAAAAATGCAGGTACCAGTTTTTCCACCTATCTTAGTTTGTTCAGATATACGCGCTTACATTTCAGTGTGTCATCAGCTGCCAACATTTTTCAAGATGTCATCCGACGTATCATACAACCTGTCATGAATGCCTTCAATTGCAGTAATCACATATTAGTTTTTGGAGCTACACAAAAGGAACATGATAAAGCTCTTACACAAGTGTGTCATTTACTTGCTGTTGCAGGTTTAAAATTGAATGCTGAGAAATGTGAGTTCAACAAAACTCAAATTCTTTGGCCGTATCTTTTCTGATGGGGGCATGACGCCATATTCAGCTAAAGTACTAGCTTTGTCAGTCACCAATCCCCCACAAGACGTTACCATGTTATGTTCATTTCTTGGCATGACAATTTACTGTTCCACCCACATACGTGATTTTGCCACAGTAAGTGCCCCCTTAAGAGACTTAACAAAAAGAAATGCTTCCGTTTACTGGTCACATGAATGTGAATAAAGTTTTAAGAAAATCAAGCATGCAATTGAGAATGCCACTGAAATGGCCTATTTTGATCCCAAGCTCCATACCAAGGTTGTTGTTGATGCAAGCCCGGTTGGGTTGTGCGAGATCCTTGCCCAACACAGTGGACACCCAAATTCATGAAGGCATATTGTGGCATATGCAAGCAGACATTTGTCACAAATTGAGCACACTTATTCACAACCCGAGAAAGAAAGCTTAGCAGTGGGGTGTGCTTGTGAACATTTCCACGTATTCCTATATGGAAAACCTTTTGCCTTGTAATGAATCATCAAGCATGGTTTACCATCTTGGCAACCTAGAAGTGAACTTTGGGGTTTGTGACTATAGAATATGACTACACTATCGTGCACCTACCAGGGAAAGAACAAAACCCAGCTGACTACTTTTCACAAGTGTCAGTACAGTGCCCGGTACCCCTTCCAAAGCGGCCGAAGCCTATATTATCTTCATCGTAAGGTGCAATACGTTTGTCGCTTTCTTATTAGAAAAAATGATTGCTGCAATGAGCAAAGATAGTGACATGTTGATGCTAAAAGACATTATTGCACATCAATCCTGTAAACAGCACACTGGACCTCTCACACGTGACAATGAATATCAAAAGTTCAATATTGTAAAAGATGAACAGTCTGTTACTCACAAAGATATTGTCTTATGAGGTTCAAGAATTGTAATACTCGAGAGTCTGCGACAACAAATAATTGAAGTGGCCTATCGTGCAATTGTTGCCACCAAATGAGCTCTCCGAGATCAGGTTTGGTTTCCTCATCTTGAGAGTTGAAGGCCTGTCATTTGGGTAATTGCTTATCTCCCAAAACCACTCAACATGCCTTGAATATGTCTGGTTTGCCAAAACATGTATGGGAGAGAATCGCTGTTGATTTATTTAGTCCTCTTGGCAATGGACATCACCTGATGGTCGTTATCGATGAATAATCATGCTTTCCATTGGTAGAAGATCTCTGATCGACCACTCAAGAAAGAGTCATCAAGAAGCTAGGTGGCATTTTTGCAACATGGGGTGTTCTTTCAAATCCAAAGTCTGACAATGGCCTACCATTCAACAGTCGAGAATTTAGAGACTTTCTTAATCATCTCAATGTGAAGCGTCAAAAAGAGCACCTCTTTGCCACAAGCAAATTGCGCTGTTGAATGCTTTATGAGCATACTTAAAAAGAATTTCCAGCTTTCTACATTGGAGAAGCTTGATCTGAAGTCGAATGCATGATGGAAATCCACATGCGTTTTTCACACATGCCTTAGAAACGCTGTCATTTGAACAAATGCATCTTCAGCACGCATTTGTTCTGCATGCAAGTCATTTTAACAACTTGCTTTAGGGGGCGGTGGATATTGGAATAGTTTAATGTACTATTCCAACTCCAGCCTGCGCAACAGTAGGGAAAGTATCGCACTTTCAACACCACTCCACCATTGTGCCCCCCCTAAAGCAAGTCCTTGTAACAATTTGCGTGCAGAATGATTGCATGCTAAAGATGCATTTGTTCACTTGCCGGCGCTGTGAAGGCACAGCATGATTCTGGCTTCATCCTAAAGGATGTTTCCACTGAAGTCTGCTCTCAATGCTGTTCTTCGAGCTTACTGGTCAATTCCCCATTCAGTGACAGGCGAAATCCTGCCACCCTGATGTTCAGGAGAGCCATGACAACCAAGATACCACAGTGGACAAACAGAAGATCTACAACAGATGTTGAACTTTGTCAAACAGACTTGTGCCATAAGCAAAAGATGAAAGTATATGCCGATAAGCGTTGGGCTGCCAAAAACATTACTTTCACTAAAGGTGATCGAGTATTGGTGGGACAACAGAGAAAGCACAAATCTGATGCTCCATTTGATGCTGAACCTTTCAAAGTTGTGGCTAGTAAAGGACACATGGTGACTGCTCGCCATCCTGGAAAGTTCATTACACAAGATTCTTTGCACTTCAGGCATCTGCCTCATCATTCGCCAGTGCCTGATGTCAGAGATGAGACTGGTTTGAATGAGACTGTAGAGAGCCCCTTCACTGCATCTGTTCCTACCCGTGCCAGTCATTGACTCTTCTCTTCCCTCTTTCCCTCTTCCCAACCTCAGAGGACACGATCTGGGTGTTTTGTCACAGTTCCACAACTACTTATCGAGGAGTTGTAATGTATATATATATATATATATATATATATATATATATATATATATATATATATATATTACCTACTGGTGGTCGCCAGTAGGTAGTTATAGTTAGGACCTTGTTTCTATTCAAAAAGGGTTTTTTCTTTTGCCAATATCTTTGGCGCCGTTTGACGAATGTTTGCGAAATTTTCCAAACTAATGGTTCACTCAGGTCAGCTCTTGTCTTGAAAGTTTGGGGGTGATTCGTAAAGAGGGGGCTGAGAAAAAAGGGGGGTCCCAAAACACGTTTTCCCCATGTTAATTTCAATAGGAATTTTGGAACAGGCTACAGCCCGAACTGCTGAACGGAATTACACCAAATTTGCCAAAAAGGTAGCTCTTGGTTCAGAAAGTGCCCTTATTTTAAATGGTGTAAATCCGTTCAGTAGTTCCTGAGAAATTAAAAAAATTAAAATATCGATATCTGAGCACCGAGGAGGAGTCGCGAATCCTCCCGAACACGAGCTTCATTCTGATTGGCTGCCAACACTCCAAACCAGGAAGTGTTGGCAGCCATCTTGTGACTCTGTATAACCGAGTCACAAGAAATCAGTAGAAAAAAAGATGAAAAACCAGAAATGGGGGCAGGGTAGAAACACCCTGACCCCCTAGGCCTGCTCAGGGGGTCCCACAAGGACCCCCAGGCCCAAAAAAAGCATTTCAGGCATTTTTTTTTTTTTAAATCAGCCAAATTCACGCTCAGTGTGCGAATCCGGACAAAGAAAAAACGGAGCACGTGCTACCGTGCTTCGTTTTCCTCAAGCCCCTGGGTGGGCCAGGTCCCGGGGGCAATGCCCAATTATGTAGCGGGGGCCCACGGGGCCCCTGCAGTCCCAGGGATCGCCACCTCCCCAGGGCTTTATCCATAATGTGCGGGGGCACGCAGGCCCCCCGCAGCCCCGGGGACCGCCACCTCCCCGGGGTTTATTTATAAAAAAATGCGTGGGGGGCCTCCTGCCCCCCCACGCTGCCCCGGGGACCGCCACCTCCCCGGGGCTTTGATTCTTAAAAAAAAAATTGTGTGGGGGGCTCGAGCCCCCCACACGCCCGGGGGACCACCACCTCCCCGGGGCATACATAAATGAAGTGCGGGGGTCCGTTGTAGCCCCCCGGGCCCCGAGGACCACCACCTCCCGATGATTTAAAGAGTTGGGAGGGGGGCCGCGCGGCCCCCCTCCTGGAGCCCTCCTTGGCCCTAGGGACCGCCACCCCCCAGGGCTGGCTTCTGCAATGTCCTGGGGTGCCCACCCCAGGACATTGCTGTTTGCTATGGCAGGGCGGGAGCATGGCTCCCGCCCTGCCATAGCAAACACTGCTTTCCTTCGTTGAAGCAAGAACAGGAAACCTGCTCTCTCTTCAACAAAGCAAAGCAGAATTGCTTTCGGGCAAGGGGAGCTGCATGTCCAAAAGCTATGCCGGCTCCCGCAGGAGGCAGGGTAACAGCAGAGTCCGTGCGGGCATTTGGGTTCCCCCCACGGTCCCCAACTTGAGGGCTGGCCCGGGGGATGGGGTCCCCTTTATATTTTTTGTTTATTTTATTTTTTAAAAAGGAAGGCCAGCCCCGGGGGATGGGGTCACTGGATCCATAATTGGCCTTAGGAGGTGGGTCATGCGGCCCCCCTCCCCCAAAAAAATCCAGGTTGGGCAGGCCCTGGGGGATGGGGTCCCCGGGGCCAGAAGTGGCCCAGGGGAGGGGGGCAACGCGGCCCCCTCCCGGCAAAAAATAAAAAATTAAATTAAAAAACGAGGCCAGGCCCCGGGGGATGGGGTCCCCAGGGCCAATAGTGGCCCAGGGAAGCGGGGCCACGCGGCCCCTTTCCTGTTTTTTTTTAATAAAAAAATGCTCAGGCCCTGGGGGATGGGGTCCCCAGGGCCCAAAAAATGTTAAGAGAAGGGGGCCACACAGCCCCCCTTCTACCAAAAGAGAAAAAAAACAGAAGCCGGCATCTCGCCGGAGGCCCCGCCCCCTCCCTGCACCACTCTGCAAACGCACCTCCTGGTGCGTTTTGGGTTGGGGGAGGAAGTCCCCTAGAATCTTATGGGTCCTTAGGGACCAACTAGCCCACCAGGTACCTCTAGTAAGCCCCACACAGTGGGATTGCTGAGAGGTGGCCTGAGGCCATGCCCCTTTTTACACCACTCTGCAAACACGCCTCTTGGCACATTGCTGGTGGGGCGATGAGATCCTCTTGTGTCCTGAGGACCTCAGGACTAAAGTGGACTTCATCCCCAGAGCAGCAGTGTGCCAGGAGTCACGTTTGCAGAGTGGTGTAAAAAGGAGGCGTGGCCTTTGAGCACTCTCACCAATCCAGCTGTATGGGCTTACTGGCGGTAACAGGAGGGCTAGTTAGCACCCAGGGACCATCAGGAGGAAAGGGGACTTCATCCCCCAACCAAGAGCACGGCAGGAGGCGCGTTTGCAGAGTGGTGGAGAAAGGGGGTGTGGCCTGTGTCCACCTCTCAGCAATCCCACTGTGTGTGGCTTACTGGAGGGAAGAGGTAGGCTAGTTGGCCCCTAAGGACCCCCAGCAGCGAATGGGACTTCAATAACCCATCCAAGAGTGCGCCAGGGAGCGTATTTGCACAGTGGTGGGCAAAGGGGGCGTGGCCTGCTAACTTAGCAATCCTGCTGTGTGGGACTTACTGGAGGTAATAGGAGTGAAAGTTGGCCCCCAAGGATGTCCTTGGGGCCCAACTACCCCTCTTGTTACCTCCAATAAGTCCCACACAGTGGGATTGCTAAGACGTCTTCGGAGGCCATGCTCCCCTTTCTCCACCACTCTGCAAACACGCCTCCTGGCAGACTACGGGATGGGGGATGTAGTCCAATTTACTACTGAGGGAATTTGGGGGCCAAGAAGCTCTCCTGGTACCTCCTGTAAGTCCTACGCAGCGGAATTCCTGAGCGCTGGTCGGAGGCCCAGCACCCTTTCTCCACCACTCTGCAAACATGACTACTAGTTAAAGAAGTGTTTGCAATGTAATAGGTTTCGCATTTGCAAGAGTTAGAGCTATTGGCATTGTAAATGTAAAAGTTTTTTACTAATGTTTTTTGGAGTGGAGTGGATGTACGTTGTGGGTAGTGGAATTATGTGGTAAGTTATGCAGTAAAATTATGTGGATAGAAAGTATGTGGTATTTATTTTATAGGAATTATGTAGAGTGGGATTATGTGTTATGGAGAGTAATTATGTGGTATGGTAGTCTGTGTTGTGGAGTGGTAACCTCAGGTTTAGTCTTCCTCGTTTCCATAGAAGCTCAACTATGAACTCAGTGAGACAAAAAAAGAAGGAATCACTGAGGAGCACTTGTGGACCTAGTAAGAGGTATGAGCAGGGCCACTGGAATTATGTGACTGTTTGGCTGCACCGAATTTCGCACAATTATACATTTTCCGCATTAGCCACATAATTAATCATCTTTTCTCTAATCTGCATATTTGAACAAAAAAAGCCTTGTTTCTAGCTCAAACGGCTCAAACGTTACCAAAAATGCAGCGACAAGTGTTACAGTGTGGTGGAAGGCCCTTTGCAAACCTAGAATGGTCAACTGTTACTTATTGCTAAATGTGGGTGTTAAATTGGTACTAATGGTGTGCAAGCCACTCTTGCTTCCTTCTGCGCCTCTCTTGCCTCTTTCTGCATTTGTGTTGCTTCTTTCTGCGCATTTCTTTTTTCTTCTGCACTTCTCTTGCATCTTTCTGCAAATCTCTTCTACTTTCTGCACCTCTCTTGCCTCTTTCTGCACCTCTATTGCCTCTTTCTGCACCTCATTTGCTTCTTTCTGTACCCCTCTTGCCTCTTTCTGAACCCTTCTTCCCTCTTTCTGCACCTCTTGCCTTTTTCTGTAACCCTCTTATGTCTTTCTGCACCGTTGTTGCCTCTTTCTGCACCTCTGTTCCTTCTTTCTTCACCTATCTTGTCTCTTTCTGCACCCTTCGTGTCTCTTTCAGCACCTCTGTTGCTTCTTTCTGCAGTTCTCTTCCTCTTTCTGTACCCCTCCTACCTCTCTCTGTACCCCTCTTGCCTCTTTGTGCACCTCTCCTACCCCTTTCTGCACCCCTCTTGCCTCTCTCTCCACCCCTCTTCCCTCTTTCTGCACTTCTGTTGCTTCTTTCTGCACATAACTTCCCTTTCTCTGCACCTCTCTTTCCTCTTTATGCAGTTCTCTTGCCTCTTTCTGCACCTCGCTTGCTTCTTTCTGCACCCCTTTTGCCTGTTTCTGCACCCCTCTTCCCTCTTTGTGCAGCTCTCTTGCCTCTTTCTACACCTCTCTTCCCTCTTTCTGCACCACTCTTGCCTCTTTCTGTACCTCTGTTCCTTCTTTCTTCACCTGTCTTGTCTCTTTCTGCACCCTCTGTGCCTCTTTCAGCGCCTCTGTTGCTTCTTTCTACACTTCTCTTCCTTCTTTCTGTACCCCTCCTGCCTCTTTCTGTACCTCTCTTGCCTCTTTGTGCACATCTCCTACCTCTTTCAGCACCCTTTTTGCCTCTTTATGCACCTCTGTTGGTTCTTTCTGCACTGCTCTTGCTTCTTTCTGTACCTCACTTGTCTCTTTCTGCACTTCTCTTACTTCTTTCTATACCTCTGTTGCTTCTTTCAGCAATTCTCTTGCCTCTTTCTGCACTTCTCTTCCTTCTTTTTGCACCCCTCCTGCCTCTTTCTGTACCTCACTTGCCTCTTTGTGCACCTCTCCTACCTCTTTCTGCACTCCTCTTGCCTCTTTTCGCACCTCTGTTGGTTCGTTCTGCACTGCTGTTGGTTCGTTCTGCACTGCTGTTGCTTCTTTCTGCACCTCACTTGCCTCTTTCTTCACTTCTCTTGCTTCCTTCCACACTTCTGTTGCTTCTTTCAGCAATTCTCTTGCCTGTTTCTGCACTTCTCTTGCGTGTTTCTGCACCTCTCTTGCGTCTTTCTGCACCTCTGTTGCCTCTTTCTGCACTTCACTTGCTTCTTTCTGCACCTCTCTTGCCTCTTTCGGCACCTCTGTTGCTTCTTTCTGCACTTCTCTTGCCTCTTTCTGCACACACAGGGCTACTTTTAAGCTGACCTCAGGCAGAAAAGGGCTGCTGCCCTCTAAACTGCCATGCCCTATTATATGCTAGGGACTTAGAGGTAGTTGTAATCCCCCTGCCCTATTATGTACTAGGGCCTTACAGGGGAGGTCATGCCAATCACAGGGGTACCCCAACCCATAGTGTACCCTAGTGTATGTAGGTGTTTTCACTGTGTTCTAAGTGTCTTTCAGCATAGCACTGGCAAGTCAGAGTCAGTTACCACCAGTACCAGTCAGCAAAAAGTTGGGGGCACAGGATGACTTAGCAACAAGGCCTCTTTCTGCACCTCTGTTGGTTCTTTCTGCATATCTCTTGCTTCTTTCTGCACCTTTCTTCGTCTTTCTGGACTTCTGTTGCCTCTTTCTGCATTTCTCTTGCTTCTTTCTGCACTTTTCTTCCTCTTTCTGCACATGTCCTACCTCTGTAGGCATATTTAGAAATTAGCACTTAAAAACCCTTTGAAATTCACTGAAAAAACCATAGGTTTCAGGGGCATTATAGTTAGGAATTAGCATTTAAAAAACCTTAGGAATTCACTGAAAAAATCATAGGTTTCAGGGTACGTTATAGTTAGAAATTATCATTTAAAAAACCTTAGAAATTTAAAAAACCTTTGAAATTCACTGAAAAAACCATAGGTGTCAGGGACGTTATAGTTAAAAATTAGCATTTAAAAAACCTTAGAAATTCACTGAAAAAACCACAGGTTTAAGGGATGTTATAGTTAGTTGGACATTTCACTCGTGCAAAACCAGAGAAATTCGGCCGTTATAGTTAGTTGAGCTAACTATAACTCGCCCCCCCGCAATGCACTGCTGATGACGTCACATATTACAACATTCATGACATGGTCAGTGACGACATCACTGATGGCATCACTGATGACATCTCAAATGACATCACTGATGTCATCACTGATGACATCATCCACGTGATAATCTGATGCACCTCCTCATATCCTAATATAACCTTTATACACCCACTCTAAAATACAGACTACCATTTTCGAAACCATGGACACACCAATACCAGTTACTACATACCCAATCACTGATTCCTAGGTCTACACACACATCTACTCATTCACCCATACAGTCACTCATACATGCAGTCACTCATCAATACAGCACTATCATATGCACTCATACACCTATACAGACACTCACACACCGCCACTCATCCATAGAGTTACTCACACACCTAGTCGGTCATGCAAAGAATCGATCACACTCCCATTTACTCACCTATACAGTTATACACACACCACCTCATTTATTCATCCAGATACTAACACATACTTACTCTCTTATACAATCACTGATACAAGCACATGCTCATCCATACAGCCACTCTCACAATCATTCACTCTCACATATAGTTATTTATATACTCCAACACTCACATATACCGCCTTTCACATATGTAGTTACTCACACATGTACCACTGAGACATCCATTCACTAACCAACACACCCATACACACACTCACCCACCTATACAGCACTTCACAGATGCAGTCTTGAACCCATACACCCAGTAAATCACCCCCTCACACATCTATGCACAGAGTCACACACCCCCACCCACCCACACAGACACTCAGGCACCCATACAGATACTCAGACAACCAATCAATAACCCATATAGACACTCATGTAGCTACTCACCAACCCATGCAGCTGCTTACACACCAACTAACAGATTGATACAGACATTCACACAGTTTAGTCACTAACCCATGCATTCAGTAAGACACGTTTAATCACTCACTTATACAGTCAGTCATGCACCTACTAAATCATCCATTCAGACACTCATACACCCACTCATTCTTCAATACACCTTGGCATTTATATATATAAAACATATTTAAACTTTACAGAAACACACAGTCACTGGATGATGTCATCAGTGATGTCACTGACCATGTCATGAGTGATGTAATATGTGACGTCATCAGCAGTGCATTGCGGAGGCGCGAGTATTAGTTAGCTCAACCAACTATAACGGCCGAATTTCTCTGGTTTTGTACAAGTGAAATGTCCAACTAACTATAACGTCCCTTAAACCTGTGATTTTTTCAGTGAATATATGTATATATACAGATACAGATATATATATATATATATATATGTTTACTAAGGGTGTGCAACGAACTTCTCTCTGCCCGCAGAATTTAAGGAAGCTTTGGAACTCCGCGCTCCGAAGTTTGGCAAAATAAACTCAGTCAAACGCTGGCGAAGAGGAGTTCAGTTTACCAGCGCTTGAGAAACCCTAGCCCCAGCTGAAAAATCAAACCTACTACCTTTTGAAACATTGGGGCCAATTAAACTACATATCCCATGAAGCAGAGTGGCTAAAACTGGAACTTGACTGAAGCACAAACACTCAGACACGTTCAAACTGACCAATGAAGAGTACGCATTTGTACTGGGCTATAGTTAGTGACTTGCTACTCCAATTTAAATAGTCTTCAACCCACGTTCTCGGGAGTCTGGCCGGTTTTGCCCAGACTACGGCTGCAGTTAAAGCGAGGTTTGACTTGGGCGTATGCTAGGGACTCGGATGGCGGTGTGAGTTAGACTGAGTGCTTTTAAATTAACTGTAGTGTACAGAGAGCACTCTGTAATTATTTTGGGTGCCTTTTAAATCTCATTGTCCGAGTGCACTGTGTTTGTTGCTTGGTATCTCTGACGGTGACTGCTAATGTTGAAGGCGAGTCTCGCCTTGCTAATGGTCTTGGTGCACGTAGGCACCTTGATGAAGGTAATTGTAAAGGAGGCAAATTAAAGTGGAAACCAGTTTTCAATGGAGTCAGTGAGCTTGGAGGGATCTTAGTTCTCTTTGTTATGGAGGGCTGAGTTTACTTGTCAATCTCAGACCAAAGACATTTCCAAAATTCATTTCTGAGGATACTGGGCTGTAGTCACCCGAGATCAGATTGAAAATAAGTTTATAAAAACCTGGAATATATTATATACCTCACATAGAATGCATCAGCTTCATAGTTTATGCGCAGCTTCACACGTCAGTTGAAAAGGATAATTCCTCATGGACTGCTAAAAATAGCCCGGCTCTGTTATGTATATGGGGCTAGAAACAAATCATTTTCTTTTTTTTTTTTCCTTTTTTTATTATCACCATCAATTCTTCATACATTATTACACAAAAAAAAATCCATCAGATATTATACATGTAATATAGAGCAAAAAAAATAATCAAAAGATACAACAGAAAAGACTAATATTACATTGTACAAATACGAAACAAAGAGGGAGTTAAAGCAACCCTTTGGCCCGGCCCTTTAATAATTGAATCATCCCTGGGTCAACCTAAAGAAAGTAGAAAAAAAAAAAAAAAAAAGAGAAAAGAAGGCATACATTAAATCTAATTCGCCCCAGGTTTTTTTGCCATAATTAAAGCCAGGGATTATTGCTGAAATCTCTCCAATCTAGTCTTCCAATCGGCTACTGGGGCCCAGATAAGTTTGCCTAGTTTCAAAGCTTTCCACCCTTTCTTCTCATATAGAACCTTTTCTAAACTATATACAGCTAATAGGCAAGACACCCATTGTTGAAAGGTGGGAGGGTTAGGATCTTTCCATGCTGAGGTCACGCAGATCCTAACTACCGCCGTAGCAAGGAAAATAAATTTGTGATGAGCTACTTGAGTTCCACCTCTAGCCACACCTAACACCATTAGCTCGTTGGTTAGTCTTATTTGGATCCTCAGGGTTTGCCCCATAAAATATTCTATCGCCTTTTTCAAAGATTCTAACTTAGGGCACGAGGCGAACATGTGGACCGTATCAGCCTCATCACTGTGGCAGCGCGGGCAGCGCGTGCCCATGGTCCCCCCCATTGGGCTATTCTTGCTGGGGTGTAATAGAGTTCAAAAATAGTTTTAAAGTGTTGAGCTTGAAGACTAGCCACCTGTAAAACCGTACATCCTAGCTTAAGTGAGGCTATAAACTCGCTTCCATCGATGCCCAGCTTCCCCCGCCATTTCTCAGTCTGTTTTTCCAGATCGTCTTTTTGATGTTGATTTAATTCACTATAGATCTGGGAAATAGAACACCCTTCGGAGTCTCTCACCCTTTCCATAACTGTATCTCTGTCAAATATACTTAATCCTCCTCTTTTCCTTGCCAGGGCCGAACGGATCTGCAAAAATTAAAAAAATTCCCTACGCTGTAGATTAAAGAGGGTTTGGGCTCTTTCAAAAGTTATTATACCATCGGGGTCTGTAATATCACCAATTGTCTTGACCCCAAGGGCATCCCATCGTCTCATTACAGCATCATGAAAGACCTCAGGAAAGGATGGATTCATAAATAGAGGTGTATAATAATTCATTCTACCCAGTCCCAGCATTTTTCTAATAGCAGACCACACCGTTATTGCCGCACCCAAGGTCTTGAATTTAACTTTTTTATAATAGCTGGCCTCGCTAAACCTCAAAAGCCAGTTACGAGCTTCCCCATTTAAGAGTAATTCGTAAACATCTGGTATAGTGTCATCCTCCCTCCACCGGTCCATAATCTTGCCCCCTAGCAACCCACGAATATATTACATCACCGCGGCCCAGTAGTATGCTCTTAAATCGGGTACCGCCCAACCTCCCCTCTCCCTAGGGAGGGACATAAATTTGAGTGCCCTTCTCGTCTTCCCCTGAGCCCAGATGAACCGGTTTATCATTCTCTCCATTTCTTTAAACCAACTATTATCAAACTTCAGGGGAATCGTTCTAAACAAATACAAAACTTTTGGGAGGAATATCATTTTAATAATATTGCATCTTCCCACTATTGAAAGATGTAAATTATTCATCCTATCGAGATCCCTCTTTGATTTCTGGATCACTGGAGCAAGATTCTTTTCAACAATTTTGGTTAAGTCCGATGTTATGATAACCCCTAGATAGGTGGTCGAGTCCGTCACTCTTGAGTCAACCAGATTAATCTTATCATTGACCACAATTTGTGTCTTACCACGATTAAGTTTGTAGCCAGAAAGTGCCCCAAAGCATTCTGCCTCTTGTTCTATTTCATCTATTGCTACAGAGGGATTTGCGGCCGTGATTGCCAGATCATCTGCATAACTCAAGATCGTTGTTTCGAAGCCATTCAGGCAGATTGGGAGAATGCCGTTGTTCATCTCAATTCTCCTTATAAAAGGATCAATATAAAAAGCAAAAAGAAGGGGAGAGCAGGGGCACCCCTGCCTTGTTCCTCGCTTAATGTCTATTGGGTCACTCTTTTCTCCCCTAACCCGGAGTCGAATCTGCGGATTCTTATACAACGCCTGTATTGCTTTTATGCACCCCTTGCCTATTTTTACATTCTCCAGTGTTGACCAAAGGAAGCCCCACGAGACCCTATCAAACGCCTTCTCCGCATCAAGCAGAATAAGCGCCATAGGGTCTCGTGTGGCTGAGACACCATCGAACAGAGTACAGACTCTCCTGATATGTTCCGCGGTGCCCCTACCGGGAATAAACCCGTGTTGGCGGGGCGAAATCACCTTCCCTATGATATTACTGAGGCGGTTGGCTAAAATTTTTGAGTAGATTTTTGCATTGCTGTTCATTAAGCTGATCGGCCTATAAGAACCAGGTTCATTAGGAGGTTTGTCTTTCTTTAAAAAAAATGATCATGCTAGCTTCTCCCCATGACTGTGGAGGTGTTTGGCCGCTCGTAACCTGGCGCATTACATAACATAAATCTTCCCCCAGAGTTGGAATTTTTTTTTGTAAAATTCTAAAGGGATTAGATCCGGTCCAACCGCCTTACCTGAAGGCAAATCTTTAATGGCTCCCTGGATTTCTTCATCTACAAAGCTAGCCTCCAAAGTCAAAGAGTCTTCTGTTGAAAATACTTCAGCAGGGGCTAGCTCTAAATAGTCCCTTACCTCTTTAGCATCCCTAGTGGTATCCTCACTATACAGAATTTGATAATACCTGTGGAACACGTTGGAGATATCCTTGGGAGTGGTAACAACCACCCCGTCTGATGTTTTTATCTCCAAAATGTCCCCCCTAGTAGCCATCTGTCTGGTCCTTACAGCTAAGATATGTCCTACTTGTTCGGTAAATTCATGATGGATCTGTTTCCAAGCCAGAAATTTACCTGATGCTTTCGCGGCCAAGATATCTCCAGCCGCAGCTTTTGCTAATGTAAGTTTCTGCATTATCTCATCTATATTAAGACAGGAGCCAATTGCTGTAACCAGTTCTTCTTCTAAGGCCATAATTGACCCTTGTATAGCCTCCAACTCCATTTTTTCCATCTTATTCCGTTTCAGCGAATAGCTCATAGATTCCCCCCTAATACCAGCTTTAAGGGTGTCCGATACTATCCCAAACCCAGCGCTCCCCCTATTAACCTCAAGAAATTCTTTGAGCCATTTATTCATGTGTGCCACATAGTTTAAATCCTGTAATAAGGCTCTTTCAAAAGTCCAGCTCGTTACCTGAGGCTTCACTCCAGATTTTGGGAGCTCTAAGACAAGGGGGTTATGATCGGAAACTACTCGTGGTAACTTTTTAATTTTACAAAGCGAGAGAAGAGACGAAGAAACTAAAAAATAATCTAAACGTGCTAAGGCCCTGTGTGGCGCTGAGTAATACGTACTACCCATCCCCAGAGGAGCTAACTGCTCCCATGCATCTATAAGCCCATTATCTTCCATCATTTGGACTAGGGCACTATGGCTTTTCTTTTTCCGGCTTTCGAACTTAGTTGGATCCCCTCTCCATAGCCCTTTTAAGCCATTAATGTTAAAATCCCCACACGCAATTATCGGGAGGGGCCAGTTAGCTAATTGTATATTTATGTGGTTAAGCATTTCTGGGTCGTCCACCGTGGGCCCATAAATTGAACAAAGCGTAAAGATTAGCCCTTGTGCTTGACACTCCACAATTACCCAGCGGCCACACTTATCAGATATGCATTTTTTAACAATTATCCCCCTCTTTTGAGCAAGCACTGCCACCCCCGGGTCCTAGTCCCTTGCGAGGTACATGCTATTAAATGAAATCCCAATTGTTCTAAAAGGAATTTGCGAGACCCCTCAATGTGCGTCTCCTGTAGACAAACAATATCTACACGCAGAGTTTTGAGGTACTCTCTTACCATCCTTCGTTTACCAGCGTCGTTCAAACCACATACATTGATAGTAGCTATTCGCATGCTATGTGTAAGTTGTCATACTCTATATAGCCTGGCGCTTGGTACTTAATCCCCGCTCTCGCATTTTCAATAGTGTTAACTCCAAAACTACTTTTGTAACAAGATGGTGAATTTTTTCCCTGCTTTTCCCCTCCCTGATCCCCCCCTTGGCCCCCCTGCCCTCCCTCCCCCCAAACCCGTCCCCCTCCCCCCTCCCCCACCTAAAATGTGAAGCAAGCAGACCTAAGGTCTCTATGATGGAGCCTGAAAAGTCGACCCCCCTTGCTACCCTCCCATCTATTTTACTTGATGCAGTAAAATTCAACACTACCATTTTTTTTCTCCCTTTTTCCACCCCCCTCCAATTATCCTTGTTGAGCTCAACTCAATCCGTCCCCTTCGCCCTCACCTGTGCAAGCCCTTTTTTTTTTTCCCCTCCTCCCCTCGTTCTCTTTCTTTTTCCTTTCCCCCTCCCTCCTCCCCCTTTTTTGATCAATGATTTAAACTACTTATAAAAAGCTCTGTGTATAGATCCCTCAGTGAGCAGGTACCCAATTAAGTCTCTCTTTAGGATTTTAAAGAATCCATATATGTCCTAGCTTGAATCTCTGAGGTAAAGGTTCTAGTGGTGTTCTTATAAATGATCTTTAACCTCGCTGGGTTCATCAGGAACACTTGCGCCCCCATAGCTTGACATGGCTGAATCAGTTCTCTTAATCGCCAACGTCTTTCCACCGTGACGTGGCAGTAGTCTGGCTTAGTGAAGAAGGACTGGTTCTCAAAAGTCCGTCTGGGATTCGGGCGAGCCTTAGAGTAAACCTCTTCACGGAGCAGGAAGTTACCAAAATAAATTAAAATTGCCCTGGGCATTACCAACCCATCGCTTCTTGGTTGTGTAGTTTTCCTCAACATCATGGGGAAGCGATGAACACGTTGGATCTCAGTCTCCCAATTCCAATGGTGAAGTTCCAGAAATGCTCCCTTCATCAGCCTCAAGATATAGGCCCTGATGTCTTCGCCTTCTATGCCTTCTTCTATGCCAAGAATCCGGAGGTTATTGCGTCTCTGCCTGTTTTCGAAATCCTCCATTTTCCATTGAAGATCTATGAGCTGCTTATCATGAGTTTCCATCTGTGCCTGGGCTCTGGCCAAATTATCCTCTATTGTGCTTGTACGTTCTTCCACATGAGTCAGCCTTACATTTGCATCTGTACACGCCTTGGCCATTTTCCTTACTGCGCCTTGAAGCTTCTTAGTTGCCAGCCTGTTCTTCTTTCCATCCATTCGGGTCTCCTCCTGCAACTGTTTGATTGAGTCAAAGATCATTTTTAAAGAGGGTGCAGCCTCGTCCTCGCCCTCCTGTCCTGTTTGATCCGGGTAGGTTCTCCTAGTGGCCGAGTAGTCCCATTTCAGAGTGGGGTCCATACTTCCCCTGCTTCCTCTATGGAGTCCCTCTCCGTTTTTCTCCCAAGCTTGTCCATCCCTTGTTTTCTTCAAGAGTTTCTTCTTTCTGACTACTGTATCTTTTTGTGGAGAGCCTGGGCTGGTGGTGGAGCTGGAGAGCTGGATGTTGCTGCTATCTTTTGCTTCAGAGAGGCTGAGTTCAGAGCCATCCGTCACTGAGAAAAACTTGTCCCCTGGATCTAGCGTATCCTCTGGACCATTGCTTGCTGTGGCCCCCTCTATTAGCATGCTCGTATTCAGCTGTTCCATAGAGCCTGCTTGATCTTCCAGCGATGGGGATAGTCCGGAAGTTGTGCCCTGCTGAGCTTTTACCATTACCGAATGGCTCATACCGGGGTCTTCCAATGGGCTATGGTTTTGACTGTTTTGATCAATCTCAATCTCAGCAACAGTATTGCCTTGAGCCACATTCGCCAAATTCACTGGAGCGGTTACCGGTACCTTAACCAGATGGGTGTCGCATGCAGAGTCTGCCACATGAGACAGTGTTTGTTCTAGGTTAGCATTAACAACATCATTTTGCACATTTTTCCCAAGTCTCACTGCATCATTTCTGGGGACTGGCGGAGTAGTGGAAAAGAAATCTGTGATACTGTGCCGCCTCCCCAAATCCATTTGCCCCGCTTTCGCTCCTTTAACCCCAGTACCACTGCAGTCTATTTCCCCCTTCTTAGACACATCACGATTCTCAACTTTTTTCAAGGAGTCCTGAGTCGAGGTGGTTTTTGACAAGGTGCTGCTACATGAACTCACAGGGCGCGCTGTCATACCTCCTTTGGGAACCATTATCCCAGCGTTGTCCTTGAGTTCTGAGCTTGGCTGCTTATCAAGCACTTTCGCTCGCCCTCCTCCTCGGGTTGCCTTTGGAGGCATCTTTTCAATTTTGGATGGTTTGGAGCACAGCTCCGTCACGCGCCACTCGGCCTTTCCAGACGTCTCTGCTCCGGCGTCTCCAGCCCCTCCTCCTCGCCCGTTCTCAGGCGAGATTCACCGAAGCTCGCTCAGCAGCACCCGGGCTGCCACCAACACCGCCGATAAAAGTTCCTCAGCCACTCCGAGGGGGTCGAAGAGGTCTTTCCCCGGCTGGTAAGTCATGGGGGGGATCTGGTCCACAACTGTAGCTTAGTTTAATTAGTCAGCATCCAAGTTTTGACCGCAACACGCTCCTCGGTAGCAAAAGGGTGATCGCAGCGGCCGTCAGTCAGGCGCCATCTTGCTTCCCAGCACCTGTGCAACAAATCATTTTCAATTCCTGCTCAAATTCCTTCAGGATTTCCTGAAGAACAGCTAACATTAAACAAAGTCAGTTGCCCCTCTTCCATACTCCACCCGGGCTACATTCCGTGTCTACAGTATTTCGAAAATAGGAATCTGCCTACAAGGGATATTATTGATTTATTTTAACTGATTGATTTAACCGCATTTTATCCCAGAGCCACCAGAAAAACATGAATACATGAAATGGAAGAAGCACATTCATGCTCAAAATAGTCCCATCTACCACATTTCAAAAATGTGGAAATGTCTTTGCGACTTTACGTACGGGTGAGCGGAGCAGAACTCTGCAAAATTTCACAGAGTTTTATTCCTACTACGCAGAATTCCGCAGAGTATGACTCCTTGAACTCCGCCCACCCCTGATATTCACTGAAAAAAATTAAGGTTACAGGGACTTTATAGTTAGGAAATGGAATTAAAAAAACCTTAGAAATTCACTGAAAAAAACCAAAGTTTACAGGGACGTTATAGTTAGGCTCAGATTTCACTTGTACAATGCACTGCTTATGACTTCACATATTACATCATACATTATATTGTCAGTGACATCACTGATGACATCATCCAGTGACTGTGAGTGTTAAATATATATACCAAGGTTTATTGCTGAGCCAGTGGGTGTATGAGTGCCTCTATGGATGACTCACTAGGTGCGTGACTGTCTGTATAAGTGAGTGATTAAGTGTCTCTGTGAATGTATGGGTGAGTGACTGGTTGTGTGAATGTTTGTATCAGTCTGTCAGTTGGTGTCTAAGTGACTGTATGGGTGTGTGAGTGGGTACGTCAGTGGCTGTATTGGTGAATGATTGGTTGTCGGAGTACCTGTATGGGTGTCTGGGTGGGTGGGTGAGGGGGTGTGTGACTGTCTGTATGCATGAGTGAGTGAGTGAGTCAGTGGCTGTATGGGTTAGTGAGTGTGTGTGAGGGGCTGTATGGGTGAGTGACTGTGTGTACGGCTGTGTGGCTGTGTAGGTGAGTCAGTGGATGTGTCAGTGGTAAATGGGTGAGTAACTGGGTATGCGAAAGGCAGTATAGGCGAGTGATGGGGTATATGAGTGACTATATGGGTGAGTGAGTGAATGTGAGAGTGGATGTTTGGGTGAGTGTGTGCTTGTGTCAATGACTGTATAGGTGAGTGAGTATGTGTTAGTATATGTATGAGTAAATAACTGTGTGTGTGTGTGTAACTATATGGGTGAGTAAGTGGCTGTGTGATTGACTCTATGGGTGAGTAAGTAGGTGTGAGTAGCTCTATGGGTGACTGACTCAGTGTGTAAGTGGCTGTATGGGTGTGTGAGTGAATATGTCAGTGGCTGTATTAGTGAGTGAGTGGCTGTATTAGTGAGTGAGTGAATGTGTGTATAGATCTATAAATCAGTGAGTGGGTGTGTAAGTGTACAGCAACTTCACCACTATAGCCAAACCCACTTATTGCTAATCATCAGATGCAGAAATCATCAACAGGAGGAAAGCTCTGCTTAATGCCATTTATTCATTACATTAACCTGTTCTGAATGCCTTTATCACGTGAAACAAGTAAAAGCATCACTCAATTCTTAATATAAAAATAGAGATCAAGCACCTCAGTAACAATACCAAATAAGTCATCATTGCTTCTCTGGTCCCTCAATGCAAATAAAAAGTAAGTAAACTTCAGAATGCTCAAACATAAACACCTCAGCGACATTCTCGCTTTACTCAAAGCCGTCACATGCAAAGGCAGCAACAATCCATCCATCATCATCCACTGTCATAAAATGCTTCTCCAGAATATCACGCACACCTTACCTTAGTATACTGATTTCCCATCTTACTCAAGGGAACTTCGCCAAAGTACTCAGCAATGGATAGTGGAATCGTGATGACATCACCAACTACTGCCAAATAACAAGTAGGCCCTCATTATGGGTTGCACAGTATTGGTAGGTTGCAAAAGTCGTAATTACTGGTACCCTGCAGTAACACCCTTCACAGTACCATGCAATTATGAGTTGCACCCAATGGAATGTGGAACAAACCTGCCATCCTAGTTGTACCAGGCATAAAACTACACAGAATTCCCGATTCTGTTGAGTTTAAAGCACCCGCTAGTAAATGCCAGCAGGGACTTCTTTGTGGGGCAAGGGTTGAAGGAGAGGGATGGGGAGATAGAGGTGGGAATGGGAAAAAGTGTCCTGGAGGATGCTCCCCCTTCATCAGAAAGGAGGTCGGGCAGAGGCAAGCGCACTGGCTGTTGGTGCAGCCAAAGCGTAAAATGATTTTACCGATTATTATTTTCAGCCAGCAAAATATGTTCTGTTATTCTGTCAGTTGGGAAAACTGTGTGATCGGGTGGAACAGAATTCCATATGGAAATTCCACTCTTCGTGACTCATAATAAAGATCTTAACAGTTTATCAGAAAAATAATCTAGAAAACAATAACAGAGGACTGAAAAACCAGATGAACACCTACTATACCTAAAATGATTCAAGCTTCAGAAAACAGTGGAGAACTAAACATGCAATCCATGTTGGAGAAGGAGTATCCTGACTTCTTATTCTACTTGATCTCTCTGCAGCAAGAATCTACCATCAATTCCTGACCAAGTGCCTGTCAAATGTTTGGATTCTGACAAAGCTTTCCTTTGTTGAAACTACCCCATTGTCTCCAAATCTCATTAAGTCATACAGGTAGGTAGTTTTATATCCAAAGTGTTACAAGAGGAGAACTCGAAGAATATATTTCCCACAAGAACTTAAACCTACACATGGAAGTATGACGTTACAACGCATGCCTTTACCATGCATGCCTTTGCTATGCGTCCTTTACTATGCAATGTCTTTACGATGTATTGCCTTTACCACACAAGTCTTTACCACGCGTATGCCTTTACCACACATGCCTTATCTATGAAAATGTAGGTACATATCAGGTAAGTGAAACCATATATAAATTGCTTTTGCAATGGAGCCAACTAGATTGACAAAGGCTTCGAGTAAGCCGAAACGCGTCTCTCTTTTATTTTTTGGGGGATTGAGGCTGATCTGATTAAATAAAACAGATGCCGTATCTTACCTGCCTGGAGTCTGTGTCTCCTTCCATGGTTCACTCTGTGGGAGTTGGTTGTTTGTGTTCATCCATTTTGGCGTGGTTGGTCATCACGCCTCACACGGAACACCAGTCGTTTGTGGCTCTCCTCGTTGACCGCAATATTTTGGAGGAGTACGGGAGTACTAGCGGGGAGCCCCCAGTATGGCAACCGGAAAGAGGAACGAGGATGACTGCAGAGGTAGCCCAGCGCCCGCAGCGGGCGGTTTTCGTGACTGCCAGCACGGGATCTGTGTCTCCCAAGCAAGAAATGCCTTGCCCAGAAGACCGGTGCCTCCTGGTGACTGGGCACTGCGGATGGCCTATGCCGATGCGGTGGGGCTATGTTTGGCGAATTCAACTTTTGTTCACCAGTCTCCCTCAATCCCAAATCTGTGCCCAGTTTGCACTGAATCTTTCGTGCTGTTTTTTCAATTTGGACATTGAGACTTTATTTTCCCTTCCATTCAATCACAAATTGACATTTTTTAAACCTCAAAACCTGGTCAAATTTATACGTTTTTATTACTTTGACTTTAATATTGGTTTCCAGCTCGTGTTTCTCCGCTATTTCAGCATGTCGACATGATGCATTATGGGATGGGTAGTTCTGTTGAGGTTCAAGCACGCGCTGGGAAGCTGACTTATCAAGTAATGTTCACACAATATGTGTTTAGTTGCATTCCCGGGAAGCGGCTGCCTCATTTCCTATCCAGATGCCTTTCATTTAAACCTGTTATTTTCGGAGATCTCAGAGACTGGTTTGACAGTGAACTTCGCTCTCAATATGCAGGTCAGAGGCTAATTGCTGACGGAGTGGTTTCCAGCATTCACACATGGTTTACATCAGAGGTTTTACCAAGTGACTTTGGAGGGGATATTTATCGGTACGATTCTTTTAAATGTATGCATATTTTTGCAGTTCATGTTTTTAGGCATCATGAAATGAGGGTTTTGGTGGCGCAACGCATATACTATTAATTCACTACCAGGGCAGAGGGCTTGTTTAATTTATTTTGTGAAACAGTTATGCAATTCAAACAGTGATTATTGTGCACTATGCTATGAATCTAGGTGGCACACGGTTGACACTATGCACAGGAATTTGGCATATGTTTTACATGGTTTTTTTCACTGTGACTTTGTGCCTCTGATAGTATGCTCTTTATGTTTATGCCTTGGGTGGGATGGGCTATTTGGGCTATATAAATTGCTGTTGCAATGGCGCCGACTAGATTGACAAAGTCTTCGAGTAACCCGAAACGCGTCTCTCTTTTATTTTTGGGGGGAATGAGGCTGATCTGATTAAATAAAACAGATGCCGTATCTTACCTGCCTGGAGTCTGTGTCTCCTTCCATGGTTCACTCTGTGGGAGTTGGTTGTTTGTGTTCATCCATTTTGGCGTGGTTGGTCATCACGCCTCACACGGAACACCAGTCGTTTGTGGCTCTCCTCGTTGACCGCAATATTTTGGAGGAGTACGGGAGTACTAGCGGGGAGCCCCCAGTATGGCAACCGGAAAGAGGAACGAGGATGACTGCAGAGGTAGCCCAGCGCCCGCAGCGGGCGGTTTTCGTGACTGCCAGCACGGGATCTGTGTCTCCCAAGCAAGAAATGCCTTGCCCAGAAGACCGGTGCCTCCTGGTGACTGGGCACTGCGGATGGCCTATGCCGATGCGGTGGGGCTATGTTTGGCGAATTCAACTTTTGTTCACCAGTCTCCCTCAATCCCAAATCTGTGCCCAGTTTGCACTGAATCTTTCGTGCTGTTTTTTCAATTTGGACATTGAGACTTTATTTTCCCTTCCATTCAATCACAAATTGACATTTTTTAAACCTCAAAACCTGGTCAAATTTATACGTTTTTATTACTTTGACTTTAATATTGGTTTCCAGCTCGTGTTTCTCCGCTATTTCAGCATGTCGACATGATGCATTATGGGATGGGTAGTTCTGTTGAGGTTCAAGCACGCGCTGGGAAGCTGACTTATCAAGTAATGTTCACACAATATGTGTTTAGTTGCATTCCCGGGGAAGCGGCTGCCTCATTTCCTATCCAGATGCCTTTCATTTAAACCTGTTATTTTCGGAGATCTCAGAGACTGGTTTGACAGTGAACTTCGCTCTCAATATGCAGGTCAGAGGCTAATTGCTGACGGAGTGGTTTCCAGCATTCACACATGGTTTACATCAGAGGTTTTACCAAGTGACTTTGGAGGGGATATTTATCGGTACGATTCTTTTAAATGTATGCATATTTTTGCAGTTCATGTTTTTAGGCATCATGAAATGAGGGTTTTGGTGGCGCAACGCATATACTATTAATTCACTACCAGGGCAGAGGGCTTGTTTAATTTATTTTGTGAAACAGTTATGCAATTCAAACAGTGATTATTGTGCACTATGCTATGAATCTAGGTGGCACACGGTTGACACTATGCACAGGAATTTGGCATATGTTTTACATGGTTTTTTTTCACTGTGACTTTGTGCCTCTGATAGTATGCTCTTTATGTTTATGCCTTGGGTGGGATGGGCTATTTGGGCTATATAAATTGCTGTTGCAATGGCGCCAACTAGATTGACAAAGTCTTCGAGTAACCCGAAACGCGTCTCTCTTTTATTTTTGGGGGAATGAGGCTGATCTGATTAAATAAAACAGATGCCGTATCTTACCTGCCTGGAGTCTGTGTCTCCTTCCATGGTTCACTCTGTGGGAGTTGGTTGTTTGTGTTCATCCATTTTGGCGTGGTTGGTCATCACGCCTCACACGGAACACCAGTCGTTTGTGGCTCTCCTCGATGACCGCAATCTTTTGGAGGAGTACGGGAGTACTAGCGGGGAGCCCCCAGTATGGCAACCGGAAAGAGGAACGAGGATAACTTCAGAGGTAGCCCAGCGCCTGCAGCGGGCGGTTTTCGTGACTGCCAGCACGGGATCTGTGTCTCCCAAGCAAGAAATGCCTTGCCCAGAAGACCGGTGCCTCCTGGTGACTGGGCACTGCGGATGGCCTATGCCGATGCGGTGGGGGTATGTTTGGCGAATTCAACTTTTGTTCACCAGTCTCCCTCAATCCCAAATCTGTGCCCAGTTTGCACTGAATCTTTCGTGCTGTTTTTTCAATTTGGACATTGAGACTTTATTTTCCCTTCCATTCAATCACAAATTGACATTTTTTAAACCTCAAAACCTGGTCAAAATTATACGTTTTTATTACTTTGACTTTAATATTGGTTTCCAGCTCGTGTTTCTCCGCTATTTCAGCATGTCGACATGATGCATTATGGGATGGGTAGTTCTGTTGAGGTTCAAGCACGCGCTGGGAAGCTGACTTATCAAGTAATGTTCACACAATATGTGTTTAGTTGCATTCCCGGGAAGCGGCTGCCTCAATTCCTATCCAGATGCCTTTCATTTTTTAAACCTGTTATTTTCGGAGATCTCAGAGACTGGTTTGACAGTGAACTTCGCTCTCAATATGCAGGTCAGAGGCTAATTGCTGACGAAGTGGTTTCCAGCGTTCACACATGGTTTACATCAGAGGTTTTACCAAGTGACTTTGGAGGGGATATTTATCGGCACGATTCTTTTAAATGTATGCATATTTTTGCAGTTCATGTTTTTAGGCATCATGAAATGAGGGTTTTGGCGGCGCAACGCATATACTATTAATTCACTACCAGGGCAGAGGGCTTGTTTAATTTATTTTGTGAAACAGTTAGGCAATTCAAACAGTGATTATTGTGCACTATGCTATGAATCTAGGTGGCACGCGGTTGACACTATGCAGAGGAATTTGGCATATGTTTTACATGGTTTTTTTCACTGTGACTTTGTGCCTCTGATAGTATGCTCTTTATGTTTATGCCTTGGGTGGGATGGGCTATTTGGGCTATATAAATTGCTGTTGCAATGGCGCCAACTAGATTGACAAAGGCTTCGAGTAAGCCGAAACGCGTCTCTCTTTTATTTTTTGGGGGATTGAGGCTGATCTGATTAAATAAAACAGATGCTGTATCTTACCTACCTGGAGTCTGTGTCTCCTTCCATGGTTCACTCTGTGGGAGTTGGTTGTTTGTTTATATATATATATATATATATATATATTATCTACTGGCGGTCGCCAGTAGATAGTTATAGTTACAACCTATTATCCATAGGAAATCCGCGACATTCTATTTGAAATAACTCTCTTGCCGGTTGACGTATCTTCGCAAAATTTTCAAACTTTGTGGCCCGCTCCGGTCCGCTCCTACCCTGAAAGTCTCGGGGGATTCGTCAAGCGGGGGCCGAGAAAAAGGGGGTCCCAAAACACGTTTTCCCCATGCAATTTTCCATAGGAAACTTTAGACACGGCTACAGCCCGAACTGCTGAACGGAATTACACCAAATTTGGCAAAGAGGTAGTTCTTGGTTCAGAAAGAACCCTTTTTGTTAAATGGTGTAAATCCGTTCAGTAGTTGCTGAGAAAATCAAAAGTAAAAAGATAGTGATATCTATGGCCGAGTAGGGTCCGCGTACCCTCCCGATCATGAGCTGCATGTTAATTGGCTGTCAGTTGGCTGTCAACATTCCGATTCAGGAAATGTTGGCAGCCATTTTGTCCCTCGGTAGAACTGAGGGACAGAAACAAGTGCGCAAAGCGCACAAAGGGGGCAGGGTAGAAACACCCTGACCCCCTAGGTTTGCTCAGGGGGTCCCACAAGGACCCCCTGGGCAAAAATTTTTTTATTTTTTTTAAAATCGGCAGGATGCGCTCAGGGTGAGCGAATCCTGCCGAAAAAAAGCGAAGCGCGGTCTCCCGCGCTTCGATTGTATTTGCCCCCGGGTGGCCCAAGTCCCAGGGGCATGGTGGGGGGATAATTTAATGTGTGGGGGCCTCAAGGGCCCCCAAGCCCCAGGGACCGCCACCCCCGGGGCTTTTTTAAAAATGGTGCGGGAGGGCTCTGAGCCCTCCCGCAGCCCCGAGGACCACCACCTCCCCGGGGCTTTTTTTTATTAATTAAAAAACCTGTGTGGGGGGCTCCAGCCCCCACACGCCCCGGGACCGCCACCTCCCCGGGGCACTAAACATTTAAATATGGGGGTCCGTTACCAACACCTCCCCGGGGCTTTCAAAATGTAAGGAGGGGGGCCGCGCGGCCCCCCTCCTGGAGCCCTTGATGGCCCTGGGGACCACCACCCCCAGGGCCGGCTCCTGCAGTGTCCCGGGTGCCTACCCCCGGGACACTGCTGTTTGCAATGACAGGACGGGAGCCTCGCGGCTCCCGTCCTGTCATTGCAAACTGCTTTGGATATTGGAAGAGAGAGCAGGAAACCTGCTCTCTCTTCCAATATCCAAAGCCGACAGCTTTTCCACATGGGGAGCAGCATGTTAGCTGCTCCCCATGTGTAAAGCAATGCCGGCTCCCGTAGGACACGGGGAGCCGGCGGGACTGTGGGGGGATTGGGGACCCCCACAGTCCCCAACGAGAGGACCAGCCCCGGGGGATGGGGTCCCCGGGGCAAGTAGTGGCCCCCCTCCCCAAAAAATAAAAAATAAAAAGTTTTAAAAAAACGGAAAGGCCGGCACCGGGGGATGGGGTCCCCGGGGCCTTAAATGGCCTGAGGAGGGGGGCCACGCAGCCCCCCTCCCTACGAAAAAAAAAAAATCGAGGCCATGCCCCGGGGGATGGGGTCCCCGGGGCCAATACATCTCAAATGACATCACTGATGACATCATCCAGTGACTGTGTGTTTCTGTAAAGTTTAAATATGTTTAATATATATAGGGAAAGGCGTATTGAAGAATGAGTGGGTGTATAAGTGTCTGAATGGATGATTTAGTACGTGCGTGACTGACTCTACAAGTGAGTGATTAAACGTATCTTACTGAATGCATGGGTTAGTGACTAAACTGTGTGAATGTCTGTATCCGTCTGTTGGTGTGTAAGTGGATGCATGGATTTGCGAATAGCTACATGAGTGTCTATATGGGTTATTGATTGGTTCTATGAGTATCTGTATGGGTGCCTGAGTGTTTGTGTGGATGGGGTGTGTGCGACTGTGCATAGATGTGTGAGTGGGTGATTCACTGGGTGGATGGTTTCAAGAGTGCATCTGTGATAGACTGTATGGGTGGGTAAGTGTGTGTAAGAGTGTGTTAGTGAGTGAATGTATGTCCCAGTGGTACATGTGTGAGTAACTACATATGTGAAAGGCAGTATATATGTGTATTGGAGTATATAAATAGCTATAAGCGAGAGTGAGTGATTGTGATAGTGGCTGTATGGATGAGTGTGTGCTTGTATCAGTGATTGTATAAGAGCGTAACAATGTGCTAGTATTTGTATGATTAAGTGAGCTGGTGTGTGTATAACTGTATAGGTGAGTAAATGGCAGTGTGTTTAATTATTTGCATGACTGACTAGGTGTGTGAGTACCTCTATGGATGAGTGGCGGTGTTTGAGTGTCTATATAGGAGTAAGAGTGCATATGATAGTCCTGTACTGAGTGACCATAAGTATGAGTGACTGTACGGGTGAGTGAGTGGATGTGTGTGTGTAGACCTAAGAATCAGTGAGTGGGTATGTAGTTATTGGTGTTGGAGTGTCTATGGTTTTGCGAATGGCACTCTGTAATTTAGATTGGGTGTATCAAAGGTTATCTTAGGGTGTGAGGAGGTGCATCAGATTATCACGTGGATGATGTCATCAGTGATGTCATTTGAGATGTCATCAGTGATGTCATCAGTGATGTCACTGACCATGTCATGAGTGATGTAATATGTGACGTCATCAGCAGTGCATTGCGGGGCCGCGAGTTATAGTTAGCTGAACTAACTATAACGGGGGAATTTCACGGGTTTTGTACGAGTGCAATGTCCAACTAACTATAACTGTCCCTAAAACCTATGGTTTTTTCAGTGAATTTCAAAGGTTTTTTAAATGCTAATTTCTAACTATAACGTGTCTGAAACCTATGGTTTTTTCAGTGAATTTCAAAGGTTTTTAAAATGCTAATTTGTAACTATAACGTGCCTGAAACCTACGGTTTTTTCAGTGAATATATATATATATATATATATATATATATATATATATATATATATATATATATATATATATATATATATATATGTATATATTACCTACTGGTGGTCGCCAGTAGGTAATTATAGTCAGAACCTAGTTTCCATAGTAAGAGCGTTTCTTCATTTGCCAAAAATGTTGGCGTCGTTTGATAAATCCTCATTACATTTTTAAAACTAGTATGCTTCAGCTGCTGTCTTGAAAATTTCGGTGTGATCTATCAAGCGGGGACTGAGAAAAGGGGCGGGGTCCAAAATGCATTTTATCCATGTTAATTTCCATCGAAAACTTTAGACACGGCTACAGCCAAATGTTGAACGGAATTACACCACATTTGGCAGAAAGGTAGCTGCTGGTCCAGAAAGCAAATTTTTTGTGAATTGGTGTAAATCCATTCAGTAGTTTGTTAAATATTAAGGAAAATCCAAATTTGTATAACTAGGGAACCTGGAGAATCCGCAAACCCCTCCAGATCTCGTGCTGAGACCTAATTGAACCAAGTAACAGAAAAAACAATAAAAAAAAGAAAAAGGGGCAGGGTAGAAACATCCTGACCCCCTGCAGGGCCCAAAAATCATTTGTTTACAACTTTTCGCCAAGGGTAGCACTGGATCCGCGAATCCAGACTTTTTTTTTTTTAAAGTGCAGGCTGCCACACTTCATTTCTATTTTTTTTATAAATATTTTTCAAAATTCGCCCTGACCCCCCACCCCACGCCAACACAGCTGGTAGCACACCAGAAATATATTACATATTTCATTGAAAACCTTCACTTCCATAAATAGATTACAATATATATAATCACAACAAAATTCACATTTTATATACAGAGATACAGAAAAAAGAGGAAAAAAAAAAAAACTGAATTGACCGAAAACCCTCTCCCCCGAAAGTACACAGTGCAAAAAACTATATTCATGCTTCTATCTCTCTAAAGTTGGTGCTTCACCCTCTCGGTATCTTCCAACCTACTCTATCAAGGGGTCCAAATTCTCAGGCCCTTTCGTCGTGCACTGCTACCTTTTCTCATGTGTATAGCTTTTTCTAAATTAAAAACCACCAAAAACTTAGCCAGCCATTGTTGAAACCCCGGTGGGTTAGAATCTAACCACGCCGAAGCAATGTAAAGCCTTAGGATTGTCATAGATATAAAAAATCACATCCATATTCTGGCCGATCTATCTCCAGTAAACCTAGTAAAATTACATCTGGTGATAGGATTACTTTCAAATTAAGTTCCTCCCGCAGAAACCTATATATTTCTTTTTTCAAATTTCCTAGCTCACCACAGGAAGCAAAAATATATTTGCAATATCTGCTTTATGTAATGCTCATCGAGGGCAGCATGTTCATTTACCCTCTGCCTATTTTGAGATCTTATCCGGAGTGTAACACAAGAAAAAGCAAGTCTTATAAAACTGCGCTTGTAGTCAAGCGGACATTTAAATCGATTGTGCCAAATCAAAAGATTGAAAAAATCTTCTATCTGTTTTCCCCACCTTCTCTTGCCACTTCTGTGAGTATTTATTCTTATCATCAGTCATGACTGATTTGAGACACCCATAAATTCCCCCAATTGAACTTTCTCTTAAACCCAATAATTTATCAATAGTGTCAGATCTTCCGAATCCCACAGAGCCACCCCCTTTTGGTGACAAAAAATCTCTTACTTGCAAATATTTAAAAAAATATTTCAACCCAAAATTGAATTCATTTTTCAAATCATCAAAAGAAATTACACCCGAAGGGGAAAAAAAAATCCCACCTGACACACCCCTGCTTGTATCTAATTACTCATAAGTTGATCCCTTAAAAATTTCTGGTAAATTTAAATTATTAGCCAGGGACATATAAAAATGTAATCTGCGGATCCCTAATACTCTATGCACGGCACTCCATACCTTGTACGCTCCATGGAGGGTCTTAAAACATAGGGGCATATTCTCAAGGAGCCAGCGCCGATTTATCAGAACTTTAGCGCTGCAAAAGTGGCGATAGACTTATCACCCTATTTTGGCGTGGTTGGTCATCACGCCTCACACGGAACACCAGTCGTTTGTGGCTCTCCTCGTTGACCGCAATCTTTTGGAGGAGTACGGGAGTACTAGCGGGGAGCCCCCAGTATGGCAACCGGAAAGAGGAACGAGGATGACTGCAGAGGTAGCCCAGCGCCCGCAGCGGGCGGTTTTCGTGACTGCCAGCACGGGATCTGTGTCTCCCAAGCAAGAAATGCCTTGCCCAGAAGACCGGTGCCTCCTGGTGACTGGGCACTGCGGATGGCCTATGCCGATGCGGTGGGGGTATGTTTGGCGAATTCAACTTTTGTTCACCAGTCTCCCTCAATCCCAAATCTGTGCCCAGTTTGCACTGAATCTTTCGTGCTGTTTTTTCAATTTGGACATTGAGACTTTATTTTCCCTTCCATTCAATCACAAATTGACATTTTTTAAACCTCAAAACCTGGTCAAAATTATACGTTTTTATTACTTTGACTTTAATATTGGTTTCCAGCTCGTGTTTCTCCGCTATTTCAGCATGTCGACATGATGCATTATGGGATGGGTAGTTCTGTTGAGGTTCAAGCACGCGCTGGGAAGCTGACTTATCAAGTAATGTTCACACAATATGTGTTTAGTTGCATTCCCGGGGAAGCGGCTGCCTCAATTCCTATCCAGATGCCTTTCATTTTTTAAACCTGTTATTTTCGGAGATCTCAGAGACTGGTTTGACAGTGAACTTTGCTCTCAATATGCAGGTCAGAGGCTAATTGCTGACGAAGTGGTTTCCAGCGTTCACACATGGTTTACATCAGAGGTTTTACCAAGTGACTTTGGAGGGGATATTTATCGGCACGATTCTTTTAAATGTATGCATATTTTTGCAGTTCATGTTTTTAGGCATCATGAAATGAGGGTTTTGGCGGCGCAACGCATATACTATTAATTCACTACCAGGGCAGAGGGCTTGTTTAATTTATTTTGTGAAACAGTTAGGCAATTCAAACAGTGATTATTGTGCACTATGCTATGAATCTAGGTGGCACGCGGTTGACACTATGCAGAGGAATTTGGCATATGTTTTACATGGTTTTTTTTCACTGTGACTTTGTGCCTCTGATAGTATGCTCTTTATGTTTATGCCTTGGGTGGGATGGGCTATTTGGGCTATATAAATTGCTGTTGCAATGGCGCCAACTAGATTGACAAAGGCTTCGAGTAAGCCGAAACGCGTCTCTCTTTTATTTTTTGGGGGATTGAGGCTGATCTGATTAAATAAAACAGATGCTGTATCTTACCTACCTGGAGTCTGTGTCTCCTTCCATGGTTCACTCTGTGGGAGTTGGTTGTTTGTTTATATATATATATATATATATATATATTATCTACTGGCGGTCGCCAGTAGATAGTTATAGTTACAACCTATTATCCATAGGAAATCCGCGACATTCTATTTGAAATAACTCTCTTGCCGGTTGACGTATCTTCGCAAAATTTTCAAACTTTGTGGCCCGCTCCGGTCCGCTCCTACCCTGAAAGTCTCGGGGGATTCGTCAAGCGGGGGCCGAGAAAAAGGGGGTCCCAAAACACGTTTTCCCCATGCAATTTTCCATAGGAAACTTTAGACACGGCTACAGCCCGAACTGCTGAACGGAATTACACCAAATTTGGCAAAGAGGTAGTTCTTGGTTCAGAAAGAACCCTTTTGTTAAATGGTGTAAATCCGTTCAGTAGTTGCTGAGAAAATCAAAAGTAAAAAGATAGTGATATCTATGGCCGAGTAGGGTCCGCGTACCCTCCCGATCATGAGCTGCATGTTAATTGGCTGTCAGTTGGCTGTCAACATTCCGATTCAGGAAATGTTGGCAGCCATTTTGTCCCTCGGTAGAACCGAGGGACAGAAACAAGTGCGCAAAGCGCACAAAGGGGGCAGGGTAGAAACACCCTGACCCCCTAGGTTTGCTCAGGGGGTCCCACAAGGACCCCCTGGGCAAAAATTTTTTTTTATTTTTTTTTTAAAAATCGGCAGGATGCGCTCAGGGTGCGCGAATCCTGCCGAAAAAAAAAAAAAGCGGAGCGCGGTCTCCCGCGCTTCGATTGTATTTTGCCCCCGGGTGGCCCAAGTCCCAGGGGCATGGTGGGGGGGATAATTTAATGTGTGGGGGCCTCAAAGGGCCCCCCAAGCCCCAGGGACCGCCACCCCCCGGGGCTTTTTTTTAAAAATGGTGCGGGAGGGCTCTGAGCCCTCCCGCAGCCCCGGGGACCACCACCTCCCCGGGGCTTTTTTTATTAATTAAAAAACCTGTGTGGGGGGGCTCCAGCCCCCCCACACGCCCCGGGGACCGCCACCTCCCCGGGGCACTAAACATTTAAATATGGGGGTCCGTTACGGACCCCCAGAGCCCCGGGGACCAACACCTCCCCGGGGATTTCAAAATGTAAGGCGGGGGGCCGCGCGGCCCCCCTCCTGGAGCCCTTGATGGCCCTGGGGACCACCACCCCCCAGGGCCGGCTCCTGCAGTGTCCCGGGTGCCTACCCCCGGGACACTGCTGTTTGCAATGACAGGACGGGAGCCTCGCGGCTCCCGTCCTGTCATTGCAAACTGCTTTGGATATTGGAAGAGAGAGCAGGAAACCTGCTCTCTTTCCAATATCCAAAGCCGACTGCTTTCCACATGGGGAGCAGCATGTTAGCTGCTCCCCATGTGTAGCAGCAATGCCGGCTCCCGTAGGACACGGGGAGCCGGCGGGACTGTGGGGGATTGGGGACCCCCACAGTCCCCAACGAGAGGACCAGCCCCGGGGGATGGGGTCCCCGGGGCAAGTAGTGGCCCCCCTCCCCAAAAAATAAAAAATAAAAAGTTTAAAAAAAACGGAAAGGCCGGCCCCGGGGGATGGGGTCCCCGGGGCCTTAAATGGCCTGAGGAGGGGGGCCACGCAGCCCCCCTCCCTACGAAAAAAAAAAAAATCGAGGCCATGCCCCGGGGATGGGGTCCCCGGGGCCAATACATCTCAAATGACATCACTGATGACATCATCCAGTGACTGTGTGTTTCTGTAAAGTTTAAATATGTTTAATATATATAGGGAAAGGCGTATTGAAGAATGAGTGGGTGTATAAGTGTCTGAATGGATGATTTAGTACGTGCGTGACTGACTCTACAAGTGAGTGATTAAACGTATCTTACTGAATGCATGGGTTAGTGACTAAACTGTGTGAATGTCTGTATCCATCTGTTGGTGTGTAAGTGGATGCATGGATTTGCGAATAGCTACATGAGTGTCTATATGGGTTATTGATTGGTTCTATGAGTATCTGTATGGGTGCCTGAGTGTTTGTGTGGATGGGGTGTGTGCGACTGTGCATAGATGTGTGAGTGGGTGATTCACTGGGTGGATGGTTTCAAGAGTGCATCTGTGATAGACTGTATGGGTGGGTAAGTGTGTGTAAGAGTGTGTTAGTGAGTGAATGTATGTCCCAGTGGTACATGTGTGAGTAACTACATATGTGAAAGGCAGTATATATGTGTATTGGAGTATATAAATAGCTATAAGCGAGAGTGAGTGATTGTGATAGTGGCTGTATGGATGAGTGTGTGCTTGTATCAGTGATTGTATAAGAGCGTAACAATGTGCTAGTATTTGTATGATTAAGTGAGCTGGTGTGTGTATAACTGTATAGGTGAGTAAATGGCAGTGTGTTTAATTATTTGCATGACTGACTAGGTGTGTGAGTACCTCTATGGATGAGTGGCGGTGTTTGAGTGTCTATATAGGAGTAAGAGTGCATATGATAGTCCTGTACTGAGTGACCATAAGTATGAGTGACTGTACGGGTGAGTGAGTGGATGTGTGTGTGTAGACCTAAGAATCAGTGAGTGGGTATGTAGTTATTGGTGTTGGAGTGTCTATGGTTTTGCGAATGGCACTCTGTAATTTAGATTGGGTGTATCAAAGGTTATCTTAGGGTGTGAGGAGCTGCATCAGATTATCACGTGGATGATGTCATCAGTGATGTCATTTGAGATGTCATCAGTGATGTCATCAGTGATGTCACTGACCATGTCATGAGTGATGTAATATGTGACGTCATCAGCAGTGCATTGTGGGCCGCGAGTTATAGTTAGCTGAACTAACTATAACGGGGAATTTCACGGGTTTTGTACGAGTGCAATGTCCAACTAACTATAACTGTCCCTAAAACCTATGGTTTTTTCAGTGAATTTCAAAAGTTTTTTAAATGCTAATTTCTAACTATAACGTGTCTGAAACCTATGGTTTTTTCAGTGAATTTCAAAGGTTTTTAAAATGCTAATTTGTAACTATAACGTGCCTGAAACCTACGGTTTTTTCAGTGAATATATATATATATATATATATATATATATATATATATATATATATATATATATATATATATATATATATGTATATATTACCTACTGGTGGTCGCCAGTAGGTAATTATAGTCAGAACCTAGTTTCCATAGTAAGAGCGTTTCTTCATTTGCCAAAAATGTTGGCGTCGTTTGATAAATCCTCATTACATTTTTAAAACTAGTATGCTTCAGCTGCTGTCTTGAAAATTTCGGTGTGATCTATCAAGCGGGGACTGAGAAAAGGGGCGGGGGTCCAAAATGCATTTTATCCATGTTAATTTCCATCGAAAACTTTAGACACGGCTACAGCCAAATGTTGAACGGAATTACACCACATTTGGCAGAAAGGTAGCTGCTGGTCCAGAAAGCAAATTTTTTGTGAATTGGTGTAAATCCATTCAGTAGTTTGTTAAATATTAAGGAAAATCCAAATTTGTATAACTAGGGAACCTGGAGAATCCGCAAACCCCTCCAGATCTCGTGCTGAGACCTAATTGAACCAAGTAACAGAAAAAACAATAAAAAAAAGAAAAAGGGGCAGGGTAGAAACATCCTGACCCCCTGCAGGGCCCAAAAATCATTTGTTTACAACTTTTCGCCAAGGGTAGCACTGGATCCGCGAATCCAGACTTTTTTTTTTTAAAGTGCAGGCTGCCACACTTCATTTCTATTTTTTTTATAAATATTTTTCAAAATTCGCCCTGACCCCCCCACCCCACGCCAACACAGCTGGTAGCACACCAGAAATATATTACATATTTCATTGAAAACCTTCACTTCCATAAATAGATTACAATATATATAATCACAACAAAATTCACATTTTATATACAGAGATACAGAAAAAAGAGGAAAAAAAAAACTGAATTGACCGAAAACCCTCTCCCCCGAAAGTACACAGTGCAAAAAACTATATTCATGCTTCTATCTCTCTAAAGTTGGTGCTTCACCCTCTCGGTATCTTCCAACCTACTCTATCAAGGGGGTCCAAATTCTCAGGCCCTTTCGTCGTGCACTGCTACCTTTTCTCATGTGTATAGCTTTTTCTAAATTAAAAACCACCAAAAACTTAGCCAGCCATTGTTGAAACCCCGGTGGGTTAGAATCTAACCACGCCGAAGCAATGTAAAGCCTTAGGATTGTCATAGATATAAAAAATCACATCCATATTCTGGCCGATCTATCTCCAGTAAACCTAGTAAAATTACATCTGGTGATAGGATTACTTTCAAATTAAGTTCCTCCCGCAGAAACCTATATATTTCTTTTTCAAATTTCCTAGCTCACCACAGGAAGCAAAAATATATTTGCAATATCTGCTTTATGTAATGCTCATCGAGGGCAGCATGTTCATTTACCCTCTGCCTATTTTGAGATCTTATCCGGAGTGTAACACAAGAAAAAGCAAGTCTTATAAAACTGCGCTTGTAGTCAAGCGGACATTTAAATCGATTGTGCCAAATCAAAAGATTGAAAAAATCTTCTATCTGTTTTCCCCACCTTCTCTTGCCACTTCTGTGAGTATTTATTCTTATCATCAGTCATGACTGATTTGAGACACCCATAAATTCCCCCAATTGAACTTTCTCTTAAACCCAATAATTTATCAATAGTGTCAGATCTTCCGAATCCCACAGAGCCACCCCTTTTGGTGACAAAAAATCTCTTACTTGCAAATATTTAAAAAATATTTCAACCCAAAATTGAATTCATTTTTCAAATCATCAAAAGAAATTACACCCGAAGGGGAAAAAAATCCCACCTGACACACCCCTGCTTGTATCTAATTACTCATAAGTTGATCCCTTAAAAATTTCTGGTAAATTTAAATTATTAGCCAGGGACATATAAAAATGTAATCTGCGGATCCCTAATACTCTATGCACGGCACTCCATACCTTGTACGCTCCATGGAGGGTCTTAAAACATAGGGGCATATTCTCAAGGAGCCAGCGCCGATTTATCAGAACTTTAGCGCTGCAAAAGTGGCGATAGACTTATCACCCTATTCACAAGCTGGTGCAAACTGCCGACATCGCCAGTTTTCCTGCGATAGCTGCCGCAAAACACATCGCCACGGTTGAGAGCGACAACTAACGCTAATGATATGCAGAGTAGGCGTTCCCATGCAAAAACACACGAAAACACCACTTCGCGATATTCTCAATGACCAGCCAGATCTGCGATGCGATCCGAAAACAGGCGATAAGACGCGTTAGCAGCAGGGATTCAACACCTGCCTTTTACTGGTGTTAAGCAGGACAACAACCTGCAGTATGAAAGGGAGCCCAGCCTAGAGCCACATCTGAAGACCAACACATGCCATGGAGACAATGATCTTGCAGCCTGGAGACCCAAGAGGGCCACAACACCCACCGCAACCACCTCCCGGACCCTCCCCCCAGGTCATGAAGTCCAGTAGTCAACGGTAGTGGAAAAACAGAACTTTATTACAAATACATAAACAACAAGACGAAAAGCTCAGCCAACGCGTTCCATTCCCAATGAGGAACTTCACCAGGGCAACGTGTGCATCCAATAAACTTCAAATGCTGCGGGAACTCCCCAATACCATTCCATATCCCGAAATCAGTAGTCAGTAACCTGTTGGAGAAATGGTGACAATGGTCAAGCGTCCTCATAGTCACAAACGTAATCTGGTACAGTGTATTGCACTTGGGCAAACCGGAATGCATACAGGTATGATGAATCCAGTCCAAATATACTGTAACAGAAATCCGTGTGCTCGTAACCTCCGCAGGAAAGAAAAGGAAGGTTACGACCACACAAACATCTGTTACGGTCTCATTATGCAGGATTCATCATACCTGCAAACATCACGGTTTGTATCATCTTGATACCCCTTCACCTTCACTTCCCCCATGCTGTGCATGAACAGCTGGAGACCATGCAAGGGAATTACGCCATAGCTGCCTTACCGCACGTGTCGGGGGCAATTGGCTGTACACATGTACCACTTGCGCCCCCTGCCGACCCTGCACACAATTACCGCTACAGAAAGCACACGCATTCCATCAATGTGCAGGCAATAGTGGTTCACCGGGGACAGTTCACCAATGTCGTTGCCAACTTCACAGGCAGTGTGCATGATACATACATCTTCCGACAGTCCATCATCAACCAGCGCTTCAAGGATGGCACCTATGGCAATGCACTGCTCATTGGTAAGTACTAACTGAACACACCACACACCTCAACTCCACAATCACACAACACACAACTGTGGGAGAGCACACGTAACATAATCACATACAACATGCCAACCAACATGCCCAACTACCGGACACGACAACACAAGTAACCGTGGTAACAGGGGCCAGACATGAAGACAAACCATCCACAAAGGCAGAGCCCCTCTGCCACATAATTAACTGCAAAATGTGGGGGGAGGTGGGGACCAAGAATGTGCGAAGGAGGCAAGTGACCCAGCAATAAGAAAGGAAACAATGCCAAGTGTGACGGAGATGTGCTGGACAGACTGCAGTACGCAGAGCACAGACATGTCCATGTGGACATCCACTGCTGGTGTTTGCAGTGTAGTGGACAGTGGACGCAAACAGGTTACCCCCGGCAGTGTGGAAGACCTTGGACAGGTAGCCATGTGGTCCACCCCTGTAGGCCTGAGCGGAGCGGCCTTGGCCGGCGTATGTTGCGAATGAATAGCCCGGGGCCCTAGGCGTGGTCCAGTTCCGGGATGGCCACCACAGTAACTACTGCGTGTGTCTCTGTGTCTGCCATATCGTGACCATAGGCCTACACACACGTGCCCAACCACATTCAACGGCCGTATTCACACTGGAGATGAGGTGACTACGTCCCAAGCCAACCCGCGCACATCTCGTCAGCGCATGCAGGGTCGTGTCTGCCAGGGCGGCGCCCCCCACCCAGCCACGAGGCCGCTGCCATGACCGGTGGTGCCTGCACGATCCTGTGCGCCTGCTGCACCCCAGCCCTGGTCCCCAGACCGGTCCGCTGCCCAGCGCTGACTGCCCGCCCCTGCGCACCCAGGCCTCAATGCTCACCTACCGCCACCGGCGTGTCTCCAAGAGGGCCCTCCACGTGCCGGTGCAACCTCCTCAGCCGATCACTGGATTCCGTGCCACAGACCCCCAGCGCACCCTGCGGCACCGCACCGCGGAGTCATGTGTGTGCTGCCTGCGCGTACACTGCGGTCCAGCAGGGCTCACACATCAATTTGAGTCCTGATTTGCTGGACGCCGTATCGAGGCCAACGCATCGTCGCAGGCTGCACACCCGCTCAGCTCTTCAGGTGGCCCTATCTCTGTGCACCGCAAGTCATCGCCACGTGGCGGTAGGCCTGTGCCGGACGCAGCCCATCGGATGCCACTAACTCAGTGCAACGCAAGTCATCGCCACGTGGCGGTAGGCCAGTGCCGGATGCCGGCCATCGGGTGCCACTAACTCAGTGCAACGCAAGTCACGGACCCTTTATGATTGAGTTCAGTGGATGCGGATGCCATCATGTCACCTCCGGAAGTGGGGGATGTGCTGTGGTGGGCCCCTTTTATTGGCAGGGTCACATGTCCTGTGACGCCTGTGCTGGATGGGTGTGATGTGGGTGTAAACCAGCCCTCAGGGAGTGGCTGTGGCATGCTGACAACTAGACCAGTGACCAGCAGATCACTACAGGGAAGACCTGGGACATGTAGCTGTGTCGTCACCCCCTGTGAGCGTAAGCGGAGTGGGCTGGGCTGGCGTATGCCAGTCCAGCATAGGGGTGTGAACAATGAGCCCGGGGCTCTGGGCCTGGTTCAGTCCTGGCCTGGACAAGGAAGTAACCAATGCGTGTGTGTCCGTTGTAGTGTCTGCGCCACCCGGACCGCAATCGGCAATTTTGCACCCTGTGACCCAAGCCCCACAACATGTGCAAAATGGACGTGAGGGGGAATCAGTGACCCTACATTCATCCATACTGTCATACTTGAAGGATCATAGACATGACACATCTGTGTGAATTTGAATGTTTTATTCACATTCAGTGGAGTGTTGCAGCTGGAGCAGTACAGGGCCATGCAAACCCCACTTGACATTGTTGCCCCGTGGAGGGCTAGCCACAGTCCATTAGGGAAGGACAAATTCATCGGAAGAGTTCAGTCCACAGTCTGATTGCTTTCATTGGTAATCAAACAGAATATGGCAGTCCATGTAGAGGTCCAAGGTGAGTGCCGCAGAGTGTATCGGGGGACAGTGGAAGGTGATGATGCAAAGGGCCGTACCAAGCTGAAACAGGCCATATGGTGGAGATGAATGCTACCGCTTCCTCATTACCACAACGGCAGTCTCATCCACATCATCGTCCTCTGATGTGCCTCGCCTGTGGGTGGTGGTGTTTCGGCTGCAGCACTGTGTGGCACTGACACATCAGGGGCCGAAGGTGGATTGTCGGACGCACTGTGTGGCAGTGACACATCAGGTGCCGGAGGTGGAATGTCTGCCGCACTGTGGGGCACTGACACATCAGGGGGCAGAGATGTGGATGGTGTAGGAGCAGCAGCATTCATCTGCACCAGACCTTGTGGCAGCAATGCCATGATGAGGATCTGCAGGGCATGGAAGATCCCAGCTACATGTCGCTGATGTGCAGCCGTGGCAGCCATCCTTTCCGCATCCATCCGCACCATGTCCTAAATGAGCCTCTGCATGTGTTCCAACTCCCGGCTGAGATCGCTGGAGCCGCTCTGACTAGACTGGTGTTCTTGTCTCCGAGTCATGACTCCAGCGCTGTCAGCCATGGCTCGTTGGAGACCATGGAGCAGACTGTGGGTGTCCGTTAGGGACTGTAAGTGGTCCCTGATGGGACATAGACACCCATGGATGGCATCTAGTTTGGCTGCCATGAGGGCGAACCCCACCCGCACCTGCTCAGCCATCTCCTTCTGGCCCTCCAACACACGGCGTTGAAATGCCATGTGTTGGTCGTGGGGATCCTGGGAGACAGCCGGGGTGGTGGGTGCTTCCTGCTGTGTGGTCTGTGCAGGGGGTGGGGTCTCCTCGATGCAGCTGGGCTGCCCTGCTCCGGGGGGGTTGCGGAAGCTGTCCATGAGCTCTTGGAGGGCATTGGTGTCGAAGGTTGGGAGGTCCTCCTCATCATCAGTGAGGAGGAGTTTGGTCTGCTCTGCAGGAGGTGATGATTCTCCCTCTGCAATGTAAAGGGGAGATGCAGTTTAACATTGTGTTCCATGTATGTTCTCGCATTGGCCAAGTTTCCAAACAGACTGCATGACAATGTACATTGTGACTGTTTAGGAGGAGCTGCCTATTTGAAGCGGGACAGTGGAAATGTGTGCACCATCAGGGATGTGGGGTTGTACTTGTCCCTTATCATGTCACAGTTTCCTGCTATGCCAAATGTGATTGGCCAGTTTCTACACACAAGCGGCAGCAGTTGTGTCCTCTGTTCTGTTGTGAATGTGTTGCAGTTTGTACCACATTGTTGTCAATGTTGATGTGCTCTGATTCTTGTGTGTGTGCTGCATTGTGGGAGAGTCGCCCCTGCAGTTCAGCCTTTGCTTGGCCTTCTCCCTTTCAGGCGGTGTGCCTTTGACTTCTGTGCTTATGCAGTGCTGAGATGTTGCATACTTGGGTAAATTGGGCTCTTGGTGGGAGTTGGGACTCTTTGGCATGATTTGTCCGCAGATGTCTTGTTGCCGTCAGGGGTTGTTTGTGCACATGAATGTGTCAGTGTGTGACCTGCTCCTTTCCGGATGTGGACCACACTTAGCCACCTCGGTGTCGTGGGGTGCAACATTTCATGATGAGTGGCCTGCAGACATGCTCATCGTCATGCAGTGTCACTTGCATTGTCAGTGGGGCTCACGGATCCACAGCTTTGTTGGGTTCAGCACATGTGCATGGGTTTGTTGTGAGATTGGTGATGTGTGGGGAGGGCCCCCTTTGGGCACATTGTGGACGGGGGACTACTTGCTGTTTCTATGTGTGCTGCAGTATGGCAAGGAGATCAGGGACATGATCCAGAGTCATTGTGGTTGTGCAGTGTGCTATACTTCATTGTGCATGTGTGCCATTGTGCCCATCTCCCCCGTCCCCCCAGTCCCTGGTGGTTACTCACCCTGTTGCTGTTGTGTCAGGTCATGTTGAGCAGTGTCCGGTCCCCCGACTCCTGCCACCGTCTCCCCACTGATGACTATGGACACCATTTCCTTCATCTCATCCAGCTCCTCCTGTGGCACAGGACTCCCACCCCCAGTCTGCATTGCTGCTTTGCGGTTGTTTGCGAGTTTCAGCTTGGTTTTGCCCTTCACATCATTCCAGCGCCTCTTGAGCTCTTCCATTGTCCTCCTCAGCACTCCGACTGCATTCACCTTGTCCAGGATGGACTGCCATATTGTATTTTTAGTTGCCAATGACACAGTGGAGGTGACGAACAGTTGTTGATGGTGTTCTACCACCTCCGTTATCAGGATCCTGTTTTCCTGCGGACTGAACTGCGTCTTCCTCTTCTTCTTCTCCTTGTCCTTCCCTGACCCCGAGGTCACAGGCTGGTCCTCCGTGGGGCTTGTGGGGTTCGGGTTGTCCTCTGTACTTGCTCCGGCTACCTCCCTTGTGCTTCGCAGTTGTTATGTTTGTTTTTTTTTTTTTATTTGCAGCTTTTATGGTGATTTTTCCCGCCTGACGTGGGAATTGCAAGCCTGGCGCTGCTTGTCGCCGATTTTTCTATCGCGGTTGGGCCCATCGCAACTTTTTTCACGTTCGGGTTTCCTTTTTTATCGCTGTCGCGGTTGTTGTATCACAGACATTTGAGGCATTATCGGGATACTATTGCATGTTACCACCGTGTTGGGAATACGACGTTGACACAGAGTTATTTTCCCGCGATAGACGGCGATATGAAAAATTGCGTTAGCCTATCTTGGCACTGTTTATCGCACGTTCTTGAGAATATCCCCCATACTTTTTTATAATAACTCTCATTTAATTGTCACCATAAACACCCCCAACCTCTTTACCAATCAGAATTTCATACGGGGAGGGTACTCGTTCCATTGCCCCGCTATCAACATCTTGCAACAACACTCGACTGTGTATCAGTGTGGTGGCCCAATAATACAATTTCAAATTAGGGAGCACCCACCCTCCTCTCTCTCTGGGTAATGTAAGAAATGTAAATGCCCTTCTGGGTCTAGAATAAGCCCAAATAAACCAAGAAAATATATCTTCCATTTTCTTTGGAGATAGAGTTGAAAATTCTAAAGAAATGGCCAGGAAAAAATAAAACATTTTAGGGAAAAGAAGCATCTTGATAACATTACACCTACCCCCTAAGGATAGATGTAAATTATTTATTCTACCCAGATCTTGCTTGATTTTAATCAAAAGGGGTTCCATATTATCTCTAACGATATTATCGGTTTTAGCCATTATACTAACACCCAGGTACACTGCTTTCTCCACCACCCGATTGTCAGTCATCTTAATTTCCTCATTAATAACTATATTGGTCTTATATTTATTCAGGGCATATCCAGAGAGTCTCCCAAATTGTCCAGCCTCCTCTTCCACTGCCTTAAGAGCTGTTATCAGGTCGGTAGTCACTAAGCCCGGGCGGGTAACTACACTCCGCCAGCGTAGTTTACGTAGTTTTGCGTACTCCGTGTTCCATTGCGAATGCAGAGTTTAGGCAAAACTATGACTTTGTGGCGGAGCGTAGTTAGCTGGCCCCTCCACCCTACCAAAGTAATTATAAAGTAATTAAAAAGGCACTTACCTGCTGTGGCTGCCTCCTCCTTGCCATGGCCGCTCTCCTTCCTCCTTCTCGCCATCCTTCTTCACTGATAACCCCTATGTTGTACGTCTTGCACGTGCATCACTGATGATCCCATCCTATTACAATGTAAATATTGGACGATACATAAAGACCACTGGACACCAGATAAACTCTCCAAACTAGGCCTCCAGTAATCAGATCTATGCAGGAATTGCCACAAATCTCCTGGATCTCTTCACCACATGCTTTCCAATTGTAATATACTAAGACCGTTTTGAAAGAAATTCAAAATGTACTAAATGAAACTTTCAACATGAGGATTCCAATAAACTTTAATACAGTGTCACTAGGCCCTTGGTCTCACTCCCCTGATATAAAATTCAGCGTTCAAGACATCAGCCCACTGGATCTTCTTCTAACTATAGAAATTAAAATATTCTCTGTGAGTGGATATCATTAAAAAAATCTAACCCACCATACTTGGTTTGCATGTGTCTGCTTCGCAAGAAGTGCAGATATTTCATTGCTTAAAAGTAACTTTCACATCCAGGTCCCGCTACAACTATCGGACAAACTGGATCTTTGTATCTAGAAACTCAAGCCACCCTGAAACATCCACTCAATGGATGACATCATCCAGCAAAGTAAATTTCAATATACTTCATAAAATACCATTTAGATTTTTTAAATGTAAGAAGACACAGGTAAGTGGGTGCGTGAGTAGCTGTATGGGTGAGTGAGTGACTGTGTTAGTGGCTGTATGGGTGACTGAGTGGCTGTGTGAGTGACTGTATGGGTGGGTGAATGGTGTGTGAGTGGCTGTATGGGTGTGTGAGTGGTTGTATGGGTGGCAGAGTAGCTTTGTGAGTGGCTCTATGGGTGAGTGACTGGGTCAGTAAGTGGGTGTATGAGTGAGTAAGTGGCTCATTGAGTGGGTATATGGGTAAGCGAGTAGGTGTGTGACTGGCTGAATTGCACCGACAGTGTCTGTGTGAGTGGCTGTATAGGTGATTGAGTGGGCGTGTAAGTGCTTGTATGGATGTGTGAATACGTATATAAGTGGTTGTGTTGGTGAGTGAGTTGCTGTATGATCAGCTAAATGGGTGAGTGAGTGGGTGTGTGAGTGGCTGTATGGGTGAGTGAGTGGGTGCATGAGTGGCTGTATGGGTGAGTGAGTTTGTGATTCCCTATATGGACGAGTAAGTGGCTGTGAGAGTGGCTGTATGAGTAGGTATGTGAGTGGCTGTATGGGTTTACTGAGTGGCTGTATGGGTGAGTGACTGGGTTTGTAAGTGACTGTATGGGAGAGTGAGTGGCTGTTTGAGTGGGTATATTGGTAATTGAGCGGGTGTGTGAGTAGCTGTATTGGAGAGTGCATGTCTTTGTTAGTGCTTGTACAGGTGAGTAAGTGGGCATATGAGTAGTTGTATGGATGTGTGAATGGGTATATAAGTGGTTGTGTGGGTGAGTTAATGGGAGTGTGACTGGCTGTATGGGTGAGTGAGTAGCTCTGTTAGTAGCTGTATGGGTGATAGCCTGGCTGTGTAAGTGGCTTTATGGGTGAGTGAATAGATGTGTGAGTGATTGTTTGGGTGAGTGAGTGGAAGTGTGAGTGGTTGTATGGATGAGTGAGTGGGTGTGAGAGTGGCTGTATGGGTCTGTAAATTAGTATCTGAGTAATTGTGTGTGGGTGTATGTGAGGTTGTATGGCAGTATGAGTGGGTATGTGAGTAGCTTTATGGATAAAGTCATCAGCAGTGTTATCAGTGATGTCATTTGAGATATCATGAGTGTTGTCATGAGTGATGTAATATAGGAGGTCATAAGCAGTGCATTGCGGTGGGCATATGTTTTAATAAGCTTAGGTACTTATAACTGCTGAATTTCACTGGTTTATGAGTGAAATCTGAGCCTACCTATAACGTCCCTGTAACCTTTGTTTGTTTCAGTGAATTTTTAAGATTTTTTTATTTTTATTTCCAAACAATAATGTACCTGTAACCTTTGTTTTTTTTCAGTGAATTTCTATGTTTTCTTAAATGTTATTTCCTAACTATAACATATCTATAACCTAGGTTTTTTTAGTGAATTTCAAAGGTTTTTTAATGTTATTTCCTAGCTATAACATCCCTAGAACCTTCATTTTGTTAGTGAATATATATACAAATGTATATATATATATATCCAAAGTCAATGTGCCTAAATGTCGTAACAGATAAAGGTTGCACTCTGAAAGTCATTTCCATCTTATGGTCTTCCTCACGGCTGTGACACGTAGGCACATTGATTTTGAATATATGAACAGGAATTGACTTTGGATATACGAACGGGAATTGACTTTGGCTGTATGAACAGGATTTGCACCCGATGCTCTGCACCGACCCCATCAGGTGGACGTGACCAGACTCTGCAAGAAACGTGCTTTCTATACTATATTCGGTGGAAACGGAAAATTCTTTATTGAAGGTGGCGTGTAGACAGACAAACGTCTACGCGTTTCGGCTGTAACAGCCTTGTTATATATGACCAACAATTCCAATCCCGTAGTTGCAAAACTTAATTGAAACAGACTCCACAAATCATAAGTGCTAGTTTATGGTAATGATTTCTCCATGTCCATGACATGTTTCGGCCGCCACACAGTGGCTTTGCTCAAATACGTGCTGCGTCCTCATTGAACATTTTTTGTATAAATGTTATAACCAGGTGATTGCTATCAAACTACAACAGCTATGGACATAGAAACAAAACTGATGTCTTCACCAGATCTTAGATCACCATGATCAATGCAAAATAAATATAGTCATTGTTCAATACATATCATATTGAGTAATCTAATACCTAAACATGAAAAAAAAACATTAAATATATACAAAGTTCACTTTTATGGTTACTATCTGTGCATCAAATTGTCATTGAAAAATATTAAATGTTGGAAGGTGGTTCCGACACTCTGGGCCGGCCGGATTTTTTGCTTTTTGAGCACCTATTTGTTGAGCTTTTACTGGGGGAGAGCCTCATAAGTTGGGACTCAGCCCCAGTGAACTCATGGTGAAAGAGACTGCACGTGGATTTTACTGGTGTCCCCCTAGCTTGACTAGGCTGCTGTGCAGCAGCTGGAGTAAGGGACACCGGGCTGGTTACATGCAGATACCTGTGTACATGTGTGTGCACACGTGTAGGGGCTGCGCAGGGGAGATTCCTGGCGTGCGCAGCCCAGTAGCAGATACAAAGTGAATGGTGTGGCAGGACTTATGCAGAATTGGGTGGTGACATGGAATAGGCTTTATACACTGGGAAGAAACATGCCAGGGAAAGTCAGTGTGTTTTACTGTGTTTTTCACTTCATTATTCCCCTTTGGGGAAGTGGAGCCCATGGGCTAGTGTCACTTTCCTAAGGCCTACAAATTCCAGACTCGCACTAAAGTCCACTGTAACGGGTGTGAGAAGAAGTATACTGCTGAGTCCAGAGTCATATTTGTACTGCTTTTGGGTCATCCATAAATGTTATAGTTCTCTGAGTCAGCTCATAACCAGGGCCTGGCTGGGGGCTGACCCCAGCAGACTGGATTGATAACCTTCCCTCCGAAGAGAGAAGCTGGGTGGAGCTGCAGGCTAATCCATCAGCAGCTGTCACTGGGTGCCAGGCACCAAGCTGCACGAAGGGGAAGGGGCTTTCAGAGACCATGTGGCCGGAGACCCTGGACGACGCCATCTTGCACAAACCTAGAGGCCTGGGCAGGAAGGAGGGAGCAGGGGCAGAGACGTGATGTGTCGCTGTGTGATAGGGCAAACAGAGACTTCCTGCCAGCCCCTTCCCCAACTTCGTAAAAGAACTTGCACAGGAAGAGGAGCTCTCTCTGGGGTGTGGTCTGCTGAGGCAGAGGGTGCTGGAGCCTGGCGCAATGGGCAGTTGGAAGGAGGAACCCCCTGATTGCTCCAGAATCCTGAACAGCGCTAGGAGAAGAGTCCAGGACCAGTGCGCAGAAGCAGGGGCCTCTGCGCAGAGAGAAGAGAGGCCCAGGAGGAGAGCCAGGCAAGAGGCTGGTGCAGGGAGCCAGTGAAGACAGCTCCCTGCTTAATCCCCCCTCTCAGAGACCCAGAGGGCGAAGGAGAGTGCTCCCAGTGGCTGGGGAACGCCACCAGGAGCAAGAAGAGGCCAAGATCGCGAAGATCGGACCCCCCTGGGGGCTGAGATATGCCCCCCAGAAGGTAGGCGACCTTTGACCTCTGAGGATCGACGACGAAGCGCGTGGGGCTCCGCCACCGTCCAAGAAGTGCCCCCGGGGTGGGTAAGGTCCCGGGGGCTGCCCCCACACGAAGAAAAGTCGGGGCGCGCCGTCGAGCTCTCTGTAAAAAATGCCCTCCTCGGGGTGCCTGGAGCCCACCCTGCCCCCGCCGAAGATGAAAGTCAGGGGAGCGCCGTTGCGCCCCCCGTGAAAATGTGCCCCAGGGGCCCGGGACCCCATCCCCGGGCCCCGAAGAAGAGGAGAAGGCGGGGAGCACCGTCGCGCCCCCCACGAAGAGGTCTCTAGGGGCCCGGGACCTCATCCCTGGGCCCCGAAGTAAAGCCGGGGAGCGCCATCGCGCTCCCCGTGAAGATTGTCCCCAGCGGGGTGCCAGGAGCCCACCCTGGCCCCCGCAAACGTGGGCTGGAGGGGAGCGCTGTCGCGCCCCCTCAAAGAGGTTCTGGAGCCCGGGACCCCATCTCCGGGCCCCGAGTGCAGCTGGAGGGAGGGGTGGAGTGCCATCGCACTCCCCCGAGGCCTCACGGGGCCATCCGCAGTCTCCGGGTCCGGCCGCCGGTGCGGGCGGACCAGAAGCGATGCGCCGGCTCCAGCGGCCGCACACGTGAGTGCGGGCCGGGCGTGGAGCTGGTAGCAGCGGCCTGGGGGTGGGCTCCCCGAGCTGCACCGAAGTCCTTTGTCCCCAGCGGGGTGCCAGGAGCCCACCCTGGCCCCCGCAAACGTGGGCTGGAGGGGAGCGCTGTCGCGCCCCCTCAAAGAGGTTCTGGAGCCCGGGACCCCATCTCCGGGCCCCGAGTGCAGCTGGAGGGAGGGGTGGAGTGCCATCGCACTCCCCCGAGGCCTCACGGGGCCATCCGCAGTCTCCGGGTCCGGCCGCCGGTGCGGGCGGACCAGAAGCGATGCGCCGGCTCCAGCGGCCGCACACGTGAGTGCGGGCCGGGCGTGGAGCTGGTAGCAGCGGCCTGGGGGTGGGCTCCCCGAGCCGCACCGAAGTCCTTTGGCAGCACGGGGCCCAGGTGGGACCGGGCCCCCGAGAATCCTTTGGCAAACCGGGGCCCGGGTGAGACTGGGCCCCCAACCCCTGCAGGGTGCGAGGGGCCCGGGTGGGACCGGGCGCCCGAGAATCGGCCGGCACAGCTGGGGGTGGGCTCCCCGAGCTGCAATGCCTCACCTGGGGGTCCGGGTGGGACCGGACCCTCCCACGAAAGTCCACAGCGGCCGGAGGCCCACATCACGGCTCTCCCCGACGCAGCAGGAGAGCCGCTGCTACGATATGCAGGAAATCGACGAGAAGCGCCCCATAATGCCTTGCAGGCCAGGAACGGCCTGCAAGGAAAAATCAGCGTTTTCTCAGCTTGTGGTGGCCCCAGGAAAACGGGGTCACCACCACACGGTGCAGGGGGAGCTGCTGGAGAAGCGCAGTCTCCCCCAGCACGAAACTGGAAGTCCCTCCCTAAGTCTCATGGGAACTTGAAAAGGATAACCCCTCAAGGGCTCAGCCTACATTTTAACTTTTCCTGGGCTGGAACTTTTGGTCTACAGCTAGAAGAGGAAGAAGAAGTGCATCATGGTATGAAGGTCTGAGTTGGGGATGTCGGGAGAAGGGCATCCCCTGGAGGTGAAGAGGTGTAATTGCACCAGAACTGCATTTACTAAGGTTATTCCTGTTAGAGGGACAGAAGGTCACATGTGTAATGTGAAGTACCTGTGTAAGGTGATGTCATAAGCAAAGTGGGGTTATGTTGCCAGACATTCCTGCTAGGGTATCTGGCTGTATATGCGTAATCCTGTGATTGTATCTGTGATGCCTTTAGGGGCTGTAATTGCAATGCATTCTAATGATCCACAAATGTGATGAGTACTGTCATTCTAAAGTGATGCTTTAACATGTATTCTTGGTGCTGCGCTTAGGTGAAGAACCCCGACTGCTAGCCCTTAAGATGTAGAGGTGTATACTTCATGGTCAGTAGGAAATGCTCAGTCAGGGCTATGTGTCACCAAGGCAGGGTTACCTATTTTAAATGCGTGTTGAGATAATGGGGTGGGTCTCCACTGGGATGGTGCCAGTGCGCAGGGCGCTCGCTCCAGGTTATGTTCAACTAACTGCATTAGGGGTCAAGGAGATGTGCATACATGGGAGTGGTGGTACTAGACCCCAACCCCACCCTTCGGGAGGGGTGGGTATGTTATGCAATGTCACAAAGTAATTCCAACAGCTTATGTATATTTGTAAATTGGTGCATAGTATTGAGTAGTGTGTGTGTTACATAAATGTACTCTTCCTTTTATAAAGCAAAGTACAGACTGGACAATCAATTATTGAGTGTTATTTCTGCGTACTGGTAAATGGTGATTACTAGCCCACACCACCTCCCTTGAGTAAGCCTTAGAGTGCTCTGCAACGCTACCCTTTGAGAGTCAAGCGCTACAATGGGGTGTTTGGTTCCCAGTGAAGGACAAATGTAGTCATGTTATTTGTGCAGGCCTCACAGATACTGCCTCGTTTTCCAACAAACATTAATTTAATCATCGGTATAATCTACATACTTGATATCACAATACCATATGGAATGGCCCAAAGGTGTCTCTGATGTACTGCCTAATGGCCACTTTACCAATGCATTAATGATGTGCCTTATATTACTTGATATATCATATGCTGTGTACGCAGGTCGTCAAAATTGAGCCCATAGTGGCCTTACTACAATCTTTATTAATATAATCTTCGACCTAAGGTAAATGGTATTGTTCAACTACTGCACATACTATACTACACAATGCTCTAGACCAACAATAAACTGCATCAGGTTATTGTGAATCCAACTTACTAGCATGTTCTGTAGAGCTAGGTGCACATCATTATATTATATAAACATCCTTGCTGTGAGTAGTTATCTCAAAGTGCAAAAATGTAAAGTGAAAAATTAAGCAGCAGCTATTTTTGTGCATAATATAATAGCTTACAACGATTGATCACTTGCATACTCCAAATATTTCATTTCGGTTGTCTCTAGTAGCTATTTCAAAAACTCATAGAATGAAAAGCCTGTAAAATTATCGATGAGACCCACTTAGGAAATAAACAATTGTTCACATTTTTGCTGAAGTTAAGACCTTTTGGGGTTTTGGAATCAAGTTCTAAAACGTACCTTGTCTCTAACTGTTGCAGTAATTTCTCATGATTACCCCCTCTTATTAGGACCGGGACAGCGTCAATAAGTAAATACTGCAAACAAATTTAAATACTTGTTGTGTACTTGTTTGAAGTGACGAGCCACCGGATAAGAAGGATCAGAGTTAACAATGGTCCTCAAGTGTAGTAGTATTCTCAGGTGCACTTGTAGCTTGGTACTCCTCACATACCGAAGCCCACAAGTGTATTCCAACACATAAACAGCATGATCTGTTCTGCAAGTAAAAAACCTTTATATTTCCACTGGTTTAGATTTAAAAGGTGCATTATATCTAGCAGTGTTGATACCAAATCGGCAATCCCTGCACGAACTACATTTATAAAATCCCTTTCTGGCCGACAGCCAATTGGTGGTAGTGATTACTTCAGGGCTGCTTTTGACCAGTGCGTCCTTCATTGAATATGCTAGACGGAACGTTATGTCAGGTTTTTTTTGGTAAAATGAGACCTAAAGTAGAATCAGTTAATACTATTGGCCAGTGTTTTTTTTATAATGGATCTAATAGATTTGTCTTGTTTACTGTAGGTAGCAATCATTCTGACATTTACCTCATCATTATCACTTATAATCATGGGGATCCTGTCTGTGCTCAGTATCTACCACTTCCCCGAATAAAATAGATTCTCTAGACTTTTCGTTAGCTTTTTTGATCGCTCGATCAATGGTTCTCTTCGTATAACCTCGCTCTCTAAATCTTTGTGTGGCCTCAAGTTGGCATTGAACCAAATCACTGTCAAGACTGCATATTCTACGTAATCGCAGCATCTCCCCGTAGGGGATGCTGTCTATTAAGTGCCTGGGGTGGAAGCTAGATGCATGGAGCGTGGAGTTGCCTGCTGTGGGTTTGCGGTGTAGTTTGGATTCTAATTATTTGTTATTAGCATATATCTGAACATCTAGGAAATTAATGGTATGTGCATTGATAATGGCCGTGAATTCCAAATTCATAGTGTTCTCATTGATTCTGACCACAAAAAGTTTTCTGCGCTTTCTTTTGTTCCCTTCCAGACAACAAAGACATCTTCTATAAATCGCAACCAACATACTATATGCTCTGAAATGAAGTTACAGGCGATGCTGTAGGTGAGGTTGAAGGGATTTATTCAAGTAGATGATAAGCACTCCAGCCACACACGCCTAACCACCTCCAGGCTCCTCCGTAGTCTCCCTGTTGGAACCTCCACCCTCACCATGGAAACGCCACATAAGCATTCCATGTTTATCCAACAAGAGCATTCAACATCAACATTCTAGCTCAGCAGGCAGTGACTTACAACACAAGCCACTGAAAGCTGCAGTGCTAGATACTACACATCTCCCTCCTTTCCAATGAAATGAACACCTAAAATCGTACAAAGAAAAGCATGAACAACAAAAAAAACTCGAAGAGAGACTGTAGTGCATTAGGAAATCAAACAAACCCATTGCGATATAGAGGTTTTCTAGAGACCCTTGAACTTCTCCGCAATACTTGTTTGTTGGCATTGTCACCATGCCTCGCACACTCACTGCCATTATCATCATTCCTCACATGTGCCTTAACCACACGTCCTAAGGTCCAAATTCTATGGCCCTCAGTCCTCACAGCATTCTTGAAAACTTTAATAACCTTGATGGGAGAAGAAAATTTAGAGCCTGAGCTGGAGACACCTCCAAAAGGATTTTTGATCTTCACTAAGTCACCAACGCGAATCACAGTTTTCTTTGCTGCTTTACGAGAATCAAACCACACCTTCCTTTCAGATACTTTCTTGCGTTCCCTTAGATCCTTTAACCTCTCCTTTTGACTTAAAGTCAAGTCATCACCCACCTTGTCATGGACCCAAGATAGAAAGAACAAGGTATTCGCCTTCCTACACTTAAACAGCTCAAAGGGAGACAACCCCGTTGTAGAATGTGGAGTTACCCTGTAGTTCTTTATCTTACCTAATAATTCACTCTTCCAACACATATTACTCGTAATCGCCCTCTATATCGTCTCCTTCAGTATCTTGTTCAACCTTCTCCAACATGCCATTGGTTTCACGATGATATGGTGCTGACTTCTTGTGTTTAATGCCCCTTTTACACAAGAATTCTTCCATGTCATGAGAAACCAATTGCACACCGTTGTCAGTCAGCAAAGACACTGGAAAACCCTCTCTCTCAAAACCCTGTTCCAAAAACACGATAACATCACGAGTCTCATAGAGAGTTGGTAATGGCAATCTCCGGCCATCTGGAATGCATGTAAATAAGTACCAAAGACATACTTATCAACACTGCAGCATCGAATGGGACCAAGAACATTAAGGGCAATTTCTTGCCAAGGCTCTCTGGGTATCTCTCGGATTAGCATAGGTTGGACCCTACACGTGAGCGTTTTATCAGCATTACAACACTCACCGCACTCCCTCACGACTCGCTCAACCTGGACGTCCATTACGGGCCACCAATACATCTGCCTAAGTCTCACCTTAGTTTTTGAGATCCCTGGATGACTGCCATGGGCTAAGGAAATTAACCCCTCCCTTCACTAGAATGGGGGAATTAATAGGGCCCCTCTGAACAACAGCCCCCCCAGCACAGACAATTCATGCCTGACTCTCCAAAAGGATTGCAGATGATTCTTGTTTGCATTGGTCCAAATACTCCCAATCCTTAGCATCACCTCTTGCAAGGTCTCATCTTTGCTTAATTTGGCCAACCACTCATCTTCTCTGATCCCTCCCTCTCTTACCAAACAAACCTCCAGCTCCTCTTCCTCACAAGGATCATAATCCTTCTCATTATACCGCTTGTGATAACTAGGCGAGAGCAACAGTCAGCCACCCAGTTCTTGCGCCAGGAACATATTCAAACTCAAAAAGAAACTCCTGCAAACTAATTACCCAGCGTCTTATCCTAGCAGAAACAGCATCCAATCCTTTTTTCTCAAAAATCTCTTTAAGCGGTTGGTGATCAGTCTTCACAACAAATTTGCTTCCCCACACAAACTTTTTAAACTTCTGCACAGCCCGAGATACCTCCAAGGCCTCTTTTTCAATCACAGAGTAGTTCAGTTCTACCCCCTTTAAACTTCTTGAAATTAGTAATATGGTTCTTTCTGTGCCATTATGTTTTTGCAGGAGGACTGCCCCCAGACCTTTAGACCTCGCATCAGACATTACTATGGATTCCTGCCCTTGCTCAAAACTCTGTAGACAGGATGCATTTTTTAGGGAACTCTTCAACCTACCAAACTCACGCTCACACGCCTCAGTCCACTGGGAAGAAACTCCTTTCTTTAATAGTGATTGCATGTTCTTAGTCTATTCTGCAAAATCCTCAATAAATGTGTTATTATACTCAGCCATCCCCAAGAATTTGACTAACTCTTCCTTAGGAGTGGGACTAATCAAGTTGCTAATTGTTTCAACCAACTCTTGTTTCGGTTCTATGCCCTCTGAAGTTATCTTGTGCCATAGGTAGTCTATCTGGCCTAGATTGAACTTACATTTACAGTTACACCCCTGTCCTTAAATCCTTGCAACACTTCAGGCACCCGTGCATTATGTATGCCTACATTCTCACCATACACCAACACGTCATCCTGATAAATTTTTATGCCCGAAATTCGATGCAACATTTTCTCCATTACAAACAGCGACTGCCGAGATTAGCCCAAAAGGCATGCGCACAAACTTTTAAGTACCAAATGGGGTAACGAAAGCAGTCAAGTCTTGAGACTCACGATGTAGCTTAACCTGATGGTAGGCAGACGTGAGGTCTACGGTCGCAAAACATTTTGCCCTTTTCAGCATAGAGAGCATCTCTTTGATATTTGGCAATGGAAAGTGGTCGACAATAACATTCTTATTCAACTCACACAAGTCCACACATTGGCGAACCTCACCATTGGCCTTCCTTTCCATGACCATGGGAGCAAGCCACTCTGTGGCTTCCCCCACCTCAATAATGCCACTGTCCTTTAATGTGTCAAGTTCAGCCTTCATCTTGTCCTTGACTAGCAATGGCACCCCTCAAACCTTGCTTACAACAGGGGTTGCACCCTTTTTTACTCTAATCTTGTGTACGTAAATCTCCAAGCAGCCTAGTTTGGTGTTAAATTTATCAGGAAATTCCTTCTCAAACTCAGGCTTGTCAAGACTTACACTATTTACATGCTCCAAAGGCTTCAACTTAACAGAAGGGTTTTCATTGGGATCAAGGTAAACCCCAAGATCTTTCTGGTGATACCAACTGATGAGAGAATCACCTCTCACAGAAACATAAATCTTTCCCACAGTTAGTCGGTCTTTGAAATGTATAGACCTGTTGAAATAGCCCACTAACTTTATAGGTTGACCTCCATTTTCCTTTGGGCAATTATTAGGTTTAAACATTTTGACTTTTCCTGATAAGTTCTTTTCAAAGAAAACCTTACATATCAACGTTATCTTCGCCCCAGAGTCAAACAACATGAATACTGAAGCACCTTTGACTTGTACCATTTCCCACGGTCCCCAAGCACCATCTTGAACTTTCAAGATAATTTCATCACCTGATGAATCATCAACCAGTTCACAACTGATTTCATGAATCTTTTTCTTGGAGACAGTATTGCCTTTACCATTAGAGCTCTTGCAGCAACTAGACACATGCCCTTTCTTTCCACATTTCATGCAGGTAGCGTTCCAATCCACACATCCTTTAAAACTGGCATAGTGACCAAAGTCCCCACACCTATAACACTTCCCTAGATTAGTTTTCCCTTCCTTGCCAAGATCTTTGTGAACAAAGCGTGACATACAGCCATCACTGTTTTTTGTGTGCATTGAAACTGGTTGTGCTGTTTCTTCCTTACAAGTGACACTTCCCTTTTTTATCTCCTCAACACAGGCTCGAATATGTTCGAAGCTTTTTGCAAGGGTGACCACTTCAGATTGGGAAGGATCATCTTTTTGCCAAAAGCTTTCTCTTGCTTTTTCTACACAACAGCCCAACATAAACTGGTCCCGTAACTTTTTGTCATTACTGACACCAAAGCAGCACACTGAGGCTAGTTTTCTTAAAACAGATACATATTCCGCAACAGATTCACCAGACCTTTGCATCCGCTTACCAAATTGATATCGTTCTAAAACCCTTCAAACTTTTGGTAAATAGTGTAAATCAAACTTCTTTATACATATTTCGTATTCATTGAGATTGTCTCTTACTTCCGCAGACAATGCGGGTAAATGTTCAAATACCTGCTGGCCCTCAGAGCCCAGGCAATGTAGGAGTAAGGACATTTTGCATTCTGCACTTAACGAAATACCGCACACCCTGGCGTAGTTTGCAAAGACATTTTTACATTTCTTCCATGGAATTTGAGGATCACCAGGGTTCATGAGGAAGAAAGGTGGAGCAGGAACATTCTGCATGGTAGCACAATACGGAATTATTACAAGTGTTGTGAAGGAAAACGCAAGTTACAGAGGGTTGTATTGACTCTGTACACCACCAACATATCAAACGATTTAAGGAGTAAGTGGTGTGCCTGTCAACAAGCTCAAACTAGAAGAAAAGCAGCTACCAGCACTGTTCCTCTGAGTACCAGAAGATGTCAGTAGAATTTCTGAAGTGGATGGTGTGCCCATCACCGAGCACAGTGTTGTGAAGAAATGGTGTGCTCGTCACCAAGCACAAAACAGAAAAACAAAAGGATAAAGTGTCGCAAATGTAGGTGATGTGCCCTTCACCGAGCACAACAGAAGGGAGATGTAACTACAAAAGATATAACTTCCAGCACTGTGACACTGAACAAACTGTAGAGGAGAGAATAAGCTTCATGTAACCAAATGCACGAGTAACTGGGGCTGGTGCGATAAATGGTGTGCACGTCACCGAGGAGTAAAAGGAAAGATCTTAGGAAACGATACAATGTATCTTGAATCGATATGTTGCCCACAGAGTGCTACAAAAGGGAAACTGTAGGCAGGAAAAAGGTGTGCCAGTTACCGAGCATGTAGTTGACGAAGGGTAAATTATTTGCGATCTTGCCGACCATCTAAAATGGCCACCATGCGTGGTGACGCCAACAGTCGGGTTGTTTTGCGCAGTCGGTGGGCTTGTTTTTCTCTGATCAGATAAGATGGCCGCCGTGTATGACGATGTCAACCAACAGGTTGATTTTGTGAGGCGGGAGACTTGTTTTCCTCAGCTGCGCATCACTGACGTTCATCGTGTGAGGGTGCCCGAGCAAGAGGAAGACCCGTGGCTTGAGCAGGAGGTGGAGCCGTCTTAATGCAGGCTCGAGCATCAGTGAGCGTGCTCCGAGTAACGGTAAGGATTTAAACAAAATCTTCTTGCTTTTATCAAAAATCTTTAAAAGGCACGAAGCAAGAGTAAAATAGCGTTTTAATCTTGGGGTAACGCACGATACAGTCAATTCTTTAATCACTCACTGTGGTGGTTAGTTGAAAATAAGCCGAGGTAAACTTAAAGGATACACTTATGAGTTGGAGTGTCTAAACTTCATCCAGTCATTGAGATCCGCTCCGCACCAAGTCGTCGCCAATGAAATGAAGGGACAGGCGAGGATGTAGTTGAGGTTGAAGGGATTTATTGAAGTAGATGATAAGCACTCCAGGCTCCACCGTAGTCTCCTTGTTGGAACCTCCACCCTCACCATGGAAACCCCACATAAGCATTCTATATTTATCCAACAAGAGCATTCAACATCAACATTCTAGTTGAGCAGTCAGTGACATACAACAAATCCCAATGAAAGCTGCAGTGCTAGATACTACATGCTCCTTCCAAGCTGTATGATGATCCACCTTGAGTACCTGCTCCTCCCACCAGCCAACATGTAAACATGCGTACCTGGGGGAGAAGCAGGCACCCATGGCCACCCCCCTCAGTTGTTGAAAAACTTCCTTGCCAAACATAAAAAAGTTACTGTCCAAATACCAATCATAGCAAAAATCATTCTGTTATCATTATAACGTCATATAGATCCATCTCTAAGAAAATATTCACAAGCTCTGAGTCCATCATGGTGTTGAATTCTGGTGTAAAGGGATGAAATATCCAATGTGATTATCATATAGTCTTCTGACCAGGGTATATCGTACAATTTCTTCAAAAAGTCTCCAGTATCTTTAATGTACATAGGTAATTTGATGACAAACTCTTCGAGAAAGTAGTCAACATACTGAGAAATCCTTTCGAATAAACCATTCGTGGCTGAGATGATTGGGCGGGCAGGTACCGGAGATGTTCCTTTGTGTATCTTCGGAATTAAATATATATATATATATATATCAGTTGGAACATCAGAGTGCTTCACAACAAACAGCCAACGGTCAAGCAGTGTGCATATCCATTTCACATCATTCAGCCTGTGGCTTCCGGCAGGTACCTTAAGCAGTGCACACATCAAGTGACAGACCAGTGCCACCTGCCTCATGAAGAGGTTGTGCAGGTTTGCAAAAAGGGAGCTGCATATAGCATTTTCAAAGCCAGCAAGCATTTCGTGATAGGCGTACGCATTCCAGTCTACAGGTAGTCAGTCCCTGCAGGATGACAGCACTGAGACTGGTCCCTCCACGCACGCACCACCCTGCTCTCACACTTTGTGTCCTGTGTGCAAGCCTCGGACGAGATTCACACTCCATCCTTCAGTCCAGGGCTCCCAGTCATTCATTCACTAGCAACGGGAACTTTCTGGCCACTGAAAAACTTTCTGCAATGTGCCCACAGCCCAACCTCAACCTGCAGCACTTCATCTGCCTCACAGATTACTGCCCCCATGTAATATGGTTCTAAAGAAGTTTCTATTTTCCCCTCCCCTCTCACCCCCACACAATGACCCAATTCATCCCTCCCCATCCAATTGTGCCCAGAACATGATTGCACTAGAAGGAGCCTGCAAACAAATGAAAAAGGAGGGAAAAGGGGAAAGTATCGCTATCACAGAATAATCCAACAGCTTACCTTTTAGAGGTGCCTTTGTTACAGGTCTGTGGGAGAGTGGCAGCTGGTGCTCCTACGTGCACATGCCATTAGCATTGGAAAGTCTGTAAAGTGGAGGCCCACATAGATGTTACTGCTGATATTGAGGTCTGTACCCTTTTTATTAATGAGTTCTTCTCTTTTGTGCTGGACAAGGCCATTGATTTTCCTTTCACCACTTCCTGACAGGAACTGGAAAGTCACTGAAACACAGGACATACATCAGAAACAAACTAGGCACTTATAGTTGCTCTTTCAGAGAGCACTCATCCTATATTAGTCATTGGAATGCATTCTACTCCTGCGCCAATTCACTTGCAAAGGAACTCCAGGGAGCTGCAGACTGTACCACTCCCAGTCCCCATGGCGCCTTGGATTCTATCCTGGCTGCGGCCAGCTCCTGTGTGCAAGGAGTAACTCACTGGTCCGCCGAGTGCCTGCTGCTGATTAGAGCACTCTGATTGCTGAAGTGAAAAGAAAGTAGTCATTTCACACATATCCAGACACTAATTACAACTGGGCATCATGTTACTTTTCAGCATTTGACACTGGCTATGCCCCCCAAGCTAAACATGACCTCCTCCTTTCATGCTGCATTTCTATAATTCCAAACAACTTTCGGACCCACTGCTGCCTCTTGCATCTGATTAAAAGGTTGGACCCGATTCACAAAGGTAAACTGAGACGAAAGTGTAACTTTACTATTTTCGGTATTCACAAAGGGCATTTATGAGTAGAAAAGTTAGACTTGTGTCTCAGTTAAACTTAAATTTTGGTCTTAAGTTTACCTGAGACCAAAAATCCTTAGACATTTGAGATGTTATGAGTGATGTAATGAGTGATGTCACTGACCATGTCATGAGTCATGTAATACGCGAGGTCATAAGCAGTGCATTACTGGGGCGTAAGTTATAGTTAGCTTAAATGACTTTAACTGCTGAATTTAACCTATCTATAATCTTTGCTTTTTCAGTGAATTTTTCAGTTTAAAAAAATTCTATTTCCTAACTATAACATCTCTGTAACCTTTGTCTTTTTCAGTGAATTTCTACATTTTTAAAAATTCTATTTTCTCACTATAACGTCCTTGTAACTTTTGTTTTTTTAAGGGAATTTCCAAGGTTTTTAAATTTTATTTCTTTAGTGTAACCCGTAACCTTTGAGAGTGAGTGTGTGAGTGAGTGCATGAGTGTCTCAGTGGGTGTGTAGTGTCTGAGATGGTGTCTGAGTGGGTGCTTGAGTGTCTGAGTGGGTGCATAAGCCTTATGCACCCCCTCCTATTTTACAAGTAAATCTCCAGGGAGCAGTTGGACAGTAAAGGTGGAATGGGTACCAGCAAACAGGCACTGAGGGCCTACATGGGGCAGGCATGGTGGTTATTTTCCCACCCATGCAAAAGGAAGCAAGTTGAAGCCAGGAACCTACTGTAGGGTGCAACCACCCCTCACCCACTCATATTCAGACATGACAGCATGGACTGCCAAATCTAAACAAGGAAGGATTTATGGCCAAGATGGGATCATGTTTTATTGAATGTGGATTTCCCACCCATGTGCAATGGATAATCAATGTATTTGAATAAACTTCAGCCCTATTACCCTACATAAACGAGTCGGTGTATTCAGTTGGAGGGGTGGTAAAGGATTGATTGGGTGGCTGACTGCAAAGGTTATAGCTGTAAACCAAGTCACCTGCCAACTGATTGGACTGGGAAAACGGGGAGCAATGATATGACATTAGGGATGGAGGAGGAGGTTGAGCAGGCAGTTTGGGTGCTGAGAAGTTGGAGTTACTCCCGATAGATTGCTTAGTATTGCCCGTTTTGCCCCGAGGACTGTGTTTGTTCATACCAGAGATCCCTTGGTGTCTCCTCCAGGCCACGCCTCATCTTTCAGTCTCTTGCAGTCTGAAGGCATGAGGACTATGGCCTGTACAGATGCACACGCCTCATTACATCTTTAACAGCCAGTGCCCACCCTCTTCTCCCTCCTGGTGCCTTCAGCGTAAGTGTGATTTCTGCTGACGATAATAACAGAGCCTTGGCCCACTGCAGAAGAAGAGTGCTGCTCCAGCTTTTATCTCCCAGCTCCCAGGCAGCTTGGGTGGTGAGAAGTTGGAGTAACACCAGATAGATTGCTTAGCATTGACGTTTGACCCAAGGACTGTGTTTGTTCATGCCAGGGATCCCTTGGAATCTCTTCCAGAGCGCAGCTCATCTTCCAGTGTCTGGCAGTCTGGCACGTTTGAAGGCATGAGGAATATGGTCTGTGCAGATGTGCAATATGATTTCTGCTGCAGATAATAACAGATCCCTGGCCCTCTGCAGAAGAAGAGTGCGACACCAGCTTTTATATCCCAGCTCCAACTCACACCGTGGCTGTGAATGGCCCCAGCACACATATGAACAGCTACCTGAGAGCGGGAGCACCGAGGCTGCTCTAAGATGGTTGACGCTCCGGATGAGGCTTCATGCTGAAATGCAGTAATTGCTTGCAGTATTAACAGCAATAAAAACAGAAGGTTCTTCGGTTATTGTTGGTCGAGCACAACAGATTACAGCTGCAGAATCTGGTTTCTGGATGCTCCTAAGAGCCTTAGGAAGGGGGCCCGGTGCACCCCCTCTTTTTGTTAATAAATACCCCCGGGACCTGACCCACCCGGGGGATTCATGAAAAACAAGCACGGGAGCCCACACATGTTTCTTTTTTTTACAGGGGATTCCTGGTTCAATCGTGTCCTCATGGCAAAAAAAAATCAAAAGTGCTTTTTGGCCCTGCCAGGGTCACAGAGGAACCACAGCTGGGGGTCAGGGTATTCCTACCCTGCTCCCTTTTCTTTTTTTTAAGCATTTTTTGTGGGATTCGGATTAGTCCCAAGATGGCTGCCAACTCAGACAGTCAATAACTTTATTTCGGCCATTGCGGCCATAAAAGTGTCACATGCATATAGTACAGTACAAACATAGTAACCAATCAATTTTTAAAAAACGGTCCTTGATAACAGGCTTTTTCTTTTTGGAGTCCTGACTTCCTAAAGCACCAAGGTATAGGAAACCACAAAAGTGCATGTGCATAAGATATAATAAAATGGTAGCCATATTTCAGAAGCAGGAGCCTGGGATTGGTAGAGGCTGCCCTACCCCCAGTTAATAGATAGAAGCCTTGAAAGTGCCAGTGCCTAGAGTACAAAAAGGACGAGAAGTTTATTACAAAAATTCAGGAGCTGGTTCAGTTCGACTGACTAATACATTAATAAAATAGATTAAATGAGCAATAAAAACAATTGAAATCAGAACCGGGGGATGTGTCAGCAAACTTCTATGCCGTAAGAGTTAACGGCATGACCCGTCATGCAGTACAATTCCATGTTTGATACAATACTTAATTAATGAATAAAAACTTAGGTAAAATCAGTTAAGAAGTAATAAAATGTAAGAGAATTTGGTCAGTTACATGATCAGTGCATGCCTTCTGCTAATCCACATTTTGCCTAAACGTTTTGCAACTGCACAGTCAATTGGCATGCTGGGGTCAGATTTTAAGATACATAACACCTCGCTATGACAGCGGGTGCCTAACTGTTTGCAGATAGGGGCTATACACCTAGATCTCATTTGGTGGTACCTAGGGCACACAAAGAGTATGTGACTAATGGACTCAGCTGCACGAGAGCAGCCAGGGCAAATCACAGATGCAGAGGGGTGCTGGGACTAGGAGGCAACAAAAGTGTTAAGAGGGAGGGAACCAAATCTGAATTGCATGAATAGTTTCCTATCCTGGGCATTAGTAATAACCTCCAGATATTGCTCAAAGGTGCCTTCCAGTTTCAATTCCATAAAGTCGAGAGTCAAACGGCCCCCAGTTGGATGGGAGATGAGGGAATGCGCCACCCAATTCCAATAGTGTTTCTTAAGTTGGGCTTTGGTTGGGAGAGATTCTGGAGTAACAGTGTCTCAAATGGCTTCCATCCCTAGAGTAGACAGCAGTGATTTCACCCTGGTTATCCAGCTAATTTTCTTGTGGTGATCTAACGCTTGGACTTTGTCCAGAGCAGCAGCATATGGATATAGCTCAGGGATTGTTTTTAGATGTAACAGAAAAAGCAGGGGGCGTAGCTGAGCCTTTTGCACAATCGTAAATCTACCCAAATCAAATCTCAGCGGTTGCCGGGGGGTACTCTGTGGAAGGGAGCAAAGTGATCTCAAAAATGTGTTTTCAGCCACTAATAGTGCATCCAAATTTTCATACCCCCAGAGTTCCACCCCATATAGAGCTGCTCCTAGGGCTTTGTGATCGTAGATACAAATGGGGGCAGCTATTGGCTTGCTCACTGAGATCTTATGTTCCTTAACGAAAGCCCCCAAGATACGCCTAAGTTGGAGATTCTGCTGCTTGACATGAAATCTCCAGGAAAGGTCATCAGACAGGGTGATGCCTAAGTAATCGAAGGTATTCACTCTCTCTAGTGGTTTCCCCTCTAAAAATAGCTTCCCCTTAAAGGATCGATGAGGGTTAATCATTAGGAGCTTGGTCTTTGTAGTATTTATCTCAAGCCCTCTCAATACACAAAAATACTCGAAGCGTTTAAGAAAGGATTGTAGGCCACTAGGTGTCTTAGAAACCAACAAGGTGTCGTCTGCAAAAAGTAAGGTTGTCACTTTAACCCCCCCTAGGGTCGGTGCATCAGCTGGGCTCTCAGCAAGGAACTGGACGACACCATTGATAAAGAGAGAGAAAAGAGAGTGGTCAATGATAGAATTTCAGGTGGGATGCCCATCTCTTTCAAGACGCACCAAAGTTTGTGTCTAGGAATAAAATCAAAAGCAAACCGTAAATCAATGAAAGCTACATATAGGCTTCCCTTAGAGATTGTCACCATCTTCCAAGTTAGTAATAGGAAGCGAAAGACCTGATCGACAGTGCTAACTTTCTGTCTGAACCCGGCTTGAAAAGGAGTGAGAATGTTGTTATCTTCTATCCATGTTTGTATTTTCATCAAAAGTGCATGCACAAAGACCTTTTGGACACTGTCGATCAGGCTAATAGGTCTATGGTTCGAGGGCAGCGAACGATCACCCTTCTTAAACACTGGAATGACCTCAGCCCCTTTCCATGAGGGTGGAATTGGTGACCCGGCGGCTATTCCGTTAGCCAGAGCCAGAATATACAATCACCAATTCTCGATGCTACTGAGAAATAGGTCGCCCGGAATAACGTCCGGCCCAGGGGCTTTGGAGCTAATGATTACATTTATGCTAGATTTTATCTCCACTAAAGTGAAGAACCCGTCAGTCTCACAGATATCATAGGCAGCTGTTGGGTCTACGTTAGGGTCAGTAGGCTCTCCAGTATATAGAGACGAAAAATGGCGATGCCATTCTTCGACAGCAATGTTGTTGTCGGGTGAGTGGGACCAATTATCCTCTCCCCTGGTTACTAGAAACCAGAACCGTTGTGTGTCTTTCTTAGCACAAGCATCGCTAATCTGTGCCCAACGCCCCTCTTCCCACTCCTTTTTGGCCTTGAGAGTCGCTTTCTTGTATGCTCGCCTAATTTCCCTCACTTGATTGACATTATTTGAACGAATTGCCGAGGCCAGGTGAGATCTAAGGTCTCCGCACTCATGCGTGAACCAGGCAAATTGCGATTTAGAGCATTTATTTGCTTTTTTACATTGAATTTTGAAATAAGTGGCCAGTAAGTTGAAAATATTAGTGTGGCTGTCTGCAATCTTGCCAAGGTCACCCGGGGGATCTATAAGGCTGTGCACCAGTTTTGTACTGTCCTCCAAGTTTATGTTAATAAGAGCTAACTTCTCCGGGTCCATTGCTACACATGCCCATTTAAGGCGCCTATTGTTATTGGTTGAATGGACTAGCATCAGTAGAATTTAGATGTCTGGCCCAGGGAGAAAATAAGGTTAGCTCGAGGGGGTTGTGGTCACTATCCGTGGTAGACCCCACAATCATATCGACAACTTTCGACCACAAATCTTAGGTCCAATAAAAAATAGTCAATTCGACTCAAATTGGCGGTCCGATTAAAAGTGTTTGCTCCTTCCTTGTCAGAGTGAGTTCGTCCGTTTGCAGCCCTCAAACCAAATTCAAGTGTTATTGTATTTGCTGCAATGCGGTTTGAGACCACTTTTTGATGGGAGTAAGATCCAAGGGGGGAATATGCCACAGCTCCATCTCTTCTTTGCTTCCACACAGATCCTCCTGACCCAGAGATTCAAAATTGACATTAAAGTCTCCTGTAACTATTACTGGTAATAGAGTATCTCTAGCATCTAAGAGATTCTCCAGCTCCTGGAGGGTGGGAGATGTACTTCCCGCTTTCGTCCCTCTGGCGTACACGTTAAAAAGATCCCAACCCAACCCGTTTTCTACCCTTATCTGAACCGCTAGTATGTCCGGGCTGTTGGTCTTAAGTTCTTTGACAGAGCAGTTGAGATCAATTTTAATTAAGATTAATAAACCACTGCTTGGAAACCCAGATTTGCTGGCGGTAGCAGTGCGATGGAATGTAATAAACCCAGGGATAAAGATGGGAAAAGTGCACCATGTTTCTTGTAGAATACAGTTATTCTTTTATCTATCTAAATTTCTATATAGACAACTATCGATGGTTCTCTCAACTCCAATTACTTTGTATTCGCCTTAGAGCGTGCCATCCCAGAACTAATGTTTAAAACACCTTTGCCGAGTTATTATTACACTTTGTAAACTTTTCATTACAGATAATTATTGACTGGTTACTTTTTAACTTTTATCATTCTGCATTAACTTTGGAACATGTTCATCTTTCCACCATGGCCGCTACAGCTTTAATAGCTCAACATTACACTGTTCGTCCGACAGAGAAAACACGTGATTGAAGTATTTCCATCTCTTCATCATGGCCGCTAGTGCTCTAATAGCTCAACATTACGGGGCTCGGCCGACAGAGTATACACGTGATCAGTCATATGACTCTCCTTTGAACGTTTTAAAATAGAGGGAGAACGCGCCTTATTCTTAGACCAATCCGGACCGTACGCCATAATCGTATTGTATCCCGTACGCGAGGTGTTTCCAGGCTTTTCTAGTGCCGCTGTGGATCCCTATTACAACTTTAAAACAGCCGTATTATGGTGAGTCCGTCATATCCGTCTATACACTGCTTACATTTGTGATGACCCTAGGCATAAACAGACTTCTGGTAAAGGGTCAGTTTGTTTTTGGTTTCAGTCCACCATATTTGTTCATTCATTGTTTTCACTCGTATTGACCGTGGGTATAAATAGATATTTTTATTAAGGGTTGCTCTGTTTGTGTTAGAGGTCCTCCATTGCCTTTTTGTGACCCCAATTTAAAAATTATAAACAGCCAACGCGTTTCATCCTTAAAAACAGGACTTCTTCAGGGCTCGTCTATTTGAGCCAGTGCATAATCCAATCAAAGCGAAAGATGATAAAAGGTTACTCTGGATATGGTTTAGGGAGCAACAATTGGATTGTGACATTACATTGTTGTGGCTATCATACCACTTGTGCTCTACATTCTGCTGCAAATAACAAAGTGATATTAAGAACATGAAAGGATACCCAACCTTTTATCATCTTTCGCTTTGATTGGATTATGCACTGGCTCAAATAGACGTGCCCTGAAGTAGTCCTGTTTTTAAGGACGAAACGCGTTGGCTGTCTGTCTTTTAAAGAAAGAACTAATAAAGGAAAAGAGAAAAAATCTTGACCATTGTACAACGACTTGGTGGCTTCTTAGAGAATTTATTCAAAGGACTTTTTTGAATATTGCTGGAAAGTGGTGCAACTCTGATTTAGTGTTCAATTGGTTGCCCCTGGTAACAGGGGAGTGCTCTTGGACAGGGGGCACGTTTGGAGATTTGCACACAAGAAGTTAATTTTGCATTTCAATCATTTCAATTGGTGATTACATTGGATTGGTGCCTTTTTGGTTGCCTATTTTGGTCCACTGTCCATTTTTGTGTGTTTTTAAAAATTATAAAAGTCAACACTTTCATGTGTCTGGTAAATCTGTTTCACTCGTGCTGATCCTGGATGTATTTAGAACATTTGCGAAAGTTTGCTTAGCCTTTCTCGCGTGCTCCTTTCAGGTCTTAGATGCAGTTTTACCATACATTTGAGACATAGCCAAAACGTCATAGCTGTTAACGTATTACGCTATCCAGTTAAAACGAGACTTTGTCATTTGAGCACCTTATTATTTTTGGGTATTCCATGCATGTGTTACAGCGGACGAATATAGGTGACGATATACAGCGGCACTCTGTATTACTCTTAATAGAGGCCATAATTCCTTGTATTCTACTAGTTTAAGTCATACATCTTTTCTCCAACAGTCGCCTTATATTCATATTCATGCAATTCTTGTACCAACTTAACTGTTTATAAATTTCTTCCCAAATTGATGCTGGCACACGTTCTCAAAGAGAATAGGGTTAGCATACACATAATATGGTCCACTTTACAAACCATTTTTATTCTGGAGAATATAATAGTCTAAATAGCACTTAGAACATGGCTGTGTGTCCTTTTTACTTCTGTGCAGGACATTATCAACACATGAGTTTTTTTAACCTGGGGAACAGAGGGAAAGACCACAGAGAAACATACAAAATAATTTATATGGCATCTTCTTTCATATGGACCGTCATGAAATATATGGTAATTATGCCTACATATGTCTTAATAGACCGATATTTAGGTTTTAAAACGACCATAGATCCCTCATTTTGTGTCCATCTTTGCCTATTTTTGAACACACAGTGACGCTTCATTTGGACGCCTGTTTTATTCTCCCCTACCATTTTGGGCGAGCTGGAGAGGCTACATACCCATTGGTAACTACTCTATGAATATTATTATCAAATCTCTTTTAAATGCCAGAGAAGTGGTCTGTGCACAGGGCACTTTTTTCACTTTTTAGTCACGTTTCTGTAATACCACAGTAGCATTCAAATGTATTACTGTGTTGGCTACATCATCACTTACACGTTTGGGTGATCTTAACACTTTGGTGTGAACCTACCTTTTTCTCATTTTCTCTTATCCTTTTTCTGTTCACTTCTCTGAACACTTTTTTTAAAGGTGAAGGTATTCAAATGCAAAGCTTTTTAATTAGTAATTTTTAATTCTTTCTCAATTTTTCTCCATTCCTTTATGTATGATTATATATTGTAAATATCAGGAGGATACATGAGAGATGGTATACATTTTTTGTCTGCTTATCATTTACAGACAATACCTGTATCTGAGGTGGCTTTTTCCTGAAGAAGGCATTTTCATGCCGAAACGCACGTAGAAACCACCCGGGAGCCAAAGTCCCTTCACGACACAGATACATACTTGTGTACTAAAAGCCTACATACAAGGCTCATCTATAGAAAACGTTTTAAAACAATCATTTGTGTCATGAAGATAAAAAATACATCAGAATATATATAGAATATTTTGTTTAATAATCTTCCAAATGTTGATTATATTTGTATATGTACATATTTTTTGATTGTCCAGTTTGAATGCTGAGATGGATGTGGTGTGTATGTGGTTTGCTTCATTTTTAATATTGAAATAAGGAATATCTCATTATCAATAAATAATTGTTTTTGTACCTTTCTATCTATATTGGTTTGTGTCTCTCCTGATATTTAACTTGTTTTTGTTATTAAAATTGCTGAAGTTGCCCTAGGAATCTACAGTATATACAGATGTCATTCCTTTCTACGTATTGGATCCAGTGGGCAAGTGCGAGTTTAGATCTCACTCCTGCAACAGTCCATGATAGTAGAGAGAGTTTAGTCGCATGATCTGTGTTATCTAAGAGTGCCGTATTGTTACCCTCTCCCATACCTCCTCCCTGTGTACCCAACCCTTGTTTCACGGGGCTACCCCCCTCATGGCGACCACTGGCTGCAGTCGAATCTTTGTCACCATTTAGAGCAACCAGGGCCGTTGCTGAACGTGGAGTTATGTCATCAAGGCTGATTGGCATAGGAGTAAATGGGGTTTGGGTAAGAGGAACTGACTTATAACCTAACGATGGGGTTAGGTCAGCATGGCAGCTTAGCACAGGAATAGGTGGGGTTGGGGAAAGAGAGAGCGATATAGGGCCTGAAGGGAAGGTCGGATATACAAGTCAATCATTAACATCAAGGCTAGAACCATGGGTCAGCTGATGGGCCAGAGTGTGGGTAGTTGGCTGTAATGAGTGCATTACAGGGCGATATTTCATCTGTATCCCTGTACGAGTGGAGGGTTAAAACCTAGCTTCTAGTGCAATTAGATCATGTGCAAGGTCCGCATTGCCAAAGAGCAATTCTATACAATCTGTCATGGAGTTGGGTCCATTAACCCTTTTGGCCCCACAAATGTCCTCCCAGATTATTGATCGGCCCCCCCTCACATAGCGTATCCAATGTATGCTTTTATTGATAACCGAGTCTTCGTTTTCGTATCTTGTGGTAGACGGCAATCTAGGGACATTGATAAAAAAAATACTCTTGGGGGGTCCTTGTGGAAGGTCTCTCCTACTAGATAAATCTCGACAAGGACGAGTGTAAGTAGAGGGAGGCATTGGTGGAACATTAGGTGGCAACTGAGCTGGAATTTGACTATTAGCTGTTTTAGCGTGGGGCGCTGTGTACCCTAGGCATGGGGTCAGAGGGGTTCTTGGAAATTGGATTTGCAACAGAAGCTAGAGATAATACCTTGGGACTATCCAAGGTAATTGTACGGATCAGAGTTTTCGTAGGAAGCTGCTCGGGTAGTTGGGCTTTGGTGTCACCTTTTTAGTTAGCAATATATTTTGGTCCGTTAGCTCTTGAACTGCCCTTTTCAAACTCTCTACCTCTGACCTTAGTTCAAGTATGGTCTTGAATGGATCCTGGCCCCTACCGACCTGGTCGATGATAGCAGTCTCAGTTATTGGCAAAGAAAGAGTGTCCCGGGCCCCTTGAGCTACACTCGGTTCCTGACTCCCTACATCTAGGCTGTAAGACTCGCCTGGCCCCGTCGCTACTGTCTCTAGGGGCTCATGGGTGACCTGAAGTGGGAGGAACCTATTGGAGAGGGTAAGATCGGTGGTTAGATTACTAACAACTGGGGCACTGTCTAGGGTCCTGCCCGGGAGTTCGGTGGTTTGCGCCCCCTCTACTACAACTGCCTCTTCTACAACAATATTGGAAGTATTAGAAACGAAAGAGTGGTCCGAAGAGCAATTTTTCGTACTGTGTGTTTTGGGCTTTCTAAACATAGAAGGGATATGTTTGGGCCTGCTAGGTTTTGAGTTATTAGAGTGGATCGGCGAACATGAGGGACATGGGGTCAATGAAAGATCTACTGGCTGGGATAGGATAGCTTTGCATTCAACAAGAAGGTCATCTATGCGATCAAGGGCACAATTGCCTCCAGCAGACTTGCGTGCCTTACTAATTTTAATTGCTTTTAATTTCGATTGTGACCCACCATCCCCGTTTTCGAAGTCTCTAGACTTCCTTTTCCCCATGATAGGATGTGATTTGTAATGCCTTGCAAGTCTAATTGTTCGGCCAGTGCTGCTCCCCCTTGATCCTTTTTTGGCTGTAGTCAGAGGATAAGTAGGTGCTAGTCTGCTAGTCTGCCCAGCAAGCAACCAAGCAACCTAGGTGTACACAGATCATGGCTACAATAATCAAAAAACAAAACGCTAGGGAACTGACCACAAGTTGAACAGAATGTGGGTCAGAAGTAGCAAACAAGCTGTCCACAGACAACTACCATCAACCCAGGGAGTTTATAAACAAAAATTAACCGACCCCAGGTAGCGGATAGTCCAAATGGATCAAGATCAGGCGCTCAAGTGGTGTGACAGAAGTGAAGGGCCCGAAGCAAAGTCAAATTCAAATACAAAGTCAAACATTAAATTAAAGTCCAGGAGGTTTGAACTCACAATTTGATGGCACCAGAATTAAAGGGGGTGGCCCTACCCTGCCTCTTCCTGGCAATGACGGGCAAGGACGGGCCCGCCTTGGCCCGGGCTTCGCCTGGGCGCGCCCCCCGCGCCCGTCCCGCACAGCGGGAGCTCACATTTGACTTTAAGCGCCTCCGGGCGCAAGGAAATCTGTTGTGGTGCGGGGGGGCCTGGGAAATGAAGTTTGGAGGCAGGCTGGCCCTGGCGTCTCACCCCAGTAAGTGTGAGCGCTTCCCAACTCTTACTGGTTGAAGTGTTGGCAGCTAATCAGATTTGAGCACGAGGACTGTTGGATCCTCAGAGGATTTGCTTCCTTATATATACAGATGTGCTTTTCCCTTAATATCTGAAAAACTACTGAACAAATTTACACCAATTCACAAAAAGGCCGCTTTCTGGACCAACAGCTACCCTTCCGCCAAATTCAGTGTAATTCCATTCAGCAGTTCGTGCTATATTAGCTATGTCTAAAATCCCTATGGGAAATTGCATGGGGAAAATGCATTTCGGGAACCCGCTTTTTCTCGGTCCCCACTTGACGGATCACCCCGAAACTTTCAAGACAGCAGCTGAAGTGAGTGTCTATTAATGGAATATTTACATCTGATAGTCTACAAAATCATACACATTTACCACACAGCGAGAGAACAGTCTTCTGCCATTAATTTAGTACTATGTAACTGAAGACCACTTCTCTCAACAGGAAATTTAGTTTGTCTCGAAGAATCATCTGATAATGGTGTTGGGCAGTACTTTTTGTGTCTGGAAACCGAGTATGCAGATAATAACAAAATGTATGTTAATGCTCTAGTGAGAAAGGTGATGAGGATCTAGATTTGGACGTAAAAACGTAAGGTCTAGCTTAATGCCTGCTCTGTCGGAATTACAGTAAAAACATAGGGTGCTGGGGATGATCGTCTTGTCCTCTCCAGGCCTCCGACTAAACTGAATAAAGAAAGCTAAGAGGAGCATTACTAGATGGGCCCTCCTCACTTGCCAAAGGGGGGACCTCATAGTATGTGGGCTCTTATTTCTGATGGGGCTGGGAACAGACATTACCAGCCCCCTTAGAATTATGAGAGCTGTGGGAGAATTAGGAAGTACTGGAGGAATACCCCCATTATCAGTAACTCCGGTTGTGGGGGAAATCCATTTACTGGGTCACTCATAATGAGGGCCATGGCAAAACTTTTTATTGTTCAACTGTATCAGTATTTTTTTGTGTACTGGTGGTTGTCCCTTGAATTAGATAACATGCCGATATGATGTGAGTATTTAAATGTATTTTATACGTCTTTGCATACCATCAAGGTTAAAAACTTCCCAATGGAAATCTTCAACGTGTACTGTACATAGTTCCTAATGGCTTTATTTCTTATTAACTCTGGGGCAAGACTGGTTCCTGTTCTTTGAAAGGGAAGCTATTACAGCCTACTTCTGAGAAAAGTGCACCAGATGGCCCAGTGAATTAAAATAGATCAAGTGCTATTCTGTTGCAAAATTGCTTGTGAAACATTTACTCAAAAGCTTCTCCCTCTGTGCTGAGTGAATGATGTATTGCCTTGTTCCAAACTAGGTTTCCTACTGAGGGGTCCCACAGTCAATACAGTTATGTTATTAGCAATCATGGCCCGAGGTGCATAACTGCTGAAGAGCTCCTGCTGTGCAATTTTTATAGAGGTTACAGGTAGGCTAATCTATTTAGGTCCTGTGCTAACTGTTAAAAGCTTTTCGTTTTGATTTGATCTGCATGAAAGCTGAGAAATGTACCATCATTTTTGTAAGTGTGAGCAGACGATACGTTATAAGTAGACAGACCTGCTTTCAGTTTGCAGAGAAAGCTCATTTCTATAAGGGACAGATGGGGAGGAATGTAATACAAAAAAAAAGACTTACCTTTAACGGCCGGCCGCCGCCTCTCCTCCGTCCTCGTCCTCTTCATCTTCCTGCTCAGGCGAGCGGCAGCAGGAGGCACCCTAGCAGACAGGCTCCCCTGGGCCAATCATAACGCTGCAACTTCAGCATTGTGATTGGTCTGAGTGCCGTGGATCAGCGCTCAGGCTGGAACAGGGAGCCTGTGCATGTTTCTGACCAGGCTCTGTAAAGCAGCCTGGTTGGAACATGCAAAGTGTGCATGAACTGTTTGGTCGGCCCAAGAGGTCCGGCCAAACAGTTCATGCGCACTTAGGGAGTGTACACCACTTCTCCCTCGCCATGGCCAGCCCCGCCCAGCCCCACCACTGACTGCAATAGTGAAAATAAAACAATAATAACAATATGTTATTATCATTTTATTTTTCCTTTTGAGCAGTGGTGCGATGGTCCTCTTCCTTTTGGAGGAGCCACCACTGGAAAGTTACTGTGGTTTAGATCACTCTATCTCTATTGAAATTTACCACAGGATGGTATTAGGTGGCTAATGTAGGCCTTCGTTGTCAATTATGATGCAGCATTGTAAGAGACAATTTTCCAAGTTCTTTTAATTTGGTCCAAATTACACGAGGATTTATAATTGAAGGGCTAAAGCAATGTTTTGGGCTCCTCTAATGCGGTATGTGCAAGTGTAGCAAAGCATCTTTAAACATCAAAGTCACTAAATTTATCTATGCTTAACACTCTGGTAGTAACAAAGCAGCCAGGCTTAGATTGGAGGCGATGTGTAAGGTATTTTATGCAGCACACAGACAACAATAAAGTGAACACACAGCAAGAAAAATCTCAAACCAATTTCGAAAAATAGAGCAACTTTTAATAAATAAAAGGATACCAGAAAAACAAAAATTCAATCAGCAGAACAGGAGAAATTCAATTTCAATGTTTTAGGCAAGTATTGCATCTAAATGCACAAAGCGCCACTCGTGGACATCTGGTCATGCTAGACTGGGGGAAAGTCAGAAGCTCAGTCTGTCTGCGATGGAGCGCAGGCCGGTACAAGGACAAGGTTAGTCCTGCTGAAAGAGTTACCTTCTAAAGTCTGGCGCAAAGAGGTCCATTCGTGATGGGGGAGGTCACGATGAGCAGGGACATTGTCGTAGATGATGGTTGATGTAGCGTGAAGAGCAGGCCTGATGGCATGGACGGTCGTCATTGCAGCACGAAGATCTGATCGAGTGTGATGGCTGGCCATTGCTGGAGCTTCGCATTTGCGGTCACAGTGCGCTTTCTTTGCTGTAGCATGAAGTGCGGAGCTTGCATTGCAGGTTGTTACTGTCGTTAACTGTAGTGTGAAGGCTCAAGTTCACTGGCGCTTTAGAGGGTGGTAGAGTGTTGGTGTGAATATGCCTGTTCGCAGTTACAAAGAGTCTAAAACTTTAAGATTTCTCATTTTCTTGTAGAGGTGTGCACTCTGACACCAGCCAAAGGTCCAGTACCTGGGGAGGCACTTCTTGGGGATCAGGGACTCACTATATTAGAGGCCAGCAGGGCTCAGACAGATCCGATTGCAGGTCCAGGCAGGTTCAGTAGCAGCAGGTCAGGTGGGCAGTTTCAGGGAGTTCTCTGGAGGTTGTTGTGTCCTTGTAGCTCAAAACAGGAGGTCGGAAAGCCTGCAATGAAGGGAGCAGGCTTCTTCCTCACAGAGCAGGGCAGGCCTCAAGCATCAGGGCACTCCTCCGAGGAACAATGCAGGCCTCAAGCAGTGGGGCAGTCTTCTGGGAAACAAGGCAGGCCTCAAGCAGCAGGACAATCCTCTGGGGACAAGGCAGTCCTTCTTCTGTGTTGAACTAGAGTGTACCAAAGAGTGGTTCAGGAGGCTCAATATTTATATCTGGTGCCAGCTTTTAAGTGGGGGTGACATTCTGGCTACCCCCACATCTGGTTCTGGAATGTTCTTCCTTCCCCCTGACAAACTTCCAGGTAGTCTGAGGTGACAAAAAAGTGGTGTCAGGTTCCTTTGTGTGTGTATGCTAGAGGCAACCCTTTGTAAGTTTAGCAGGGAAAAGCTCTATCCCTTACATCCTGCCAACTCTGAGGCTGCCTTTGTCTCACTATCAAGTAAGAATGCACAAAGGTCAACTGCCAAGCTATTCAGTCACGTGATCCAAGACACAGGGAGCAAGCACCAAATGGTTAGGACAAAAAATGCCAGCTTTCTAAAAGTGACATTTTCAGATTTCTGACTTAAAATCTTACTTTACCACTAAAGAGGAATTTAAATAATTATTCATGTGAGTCCAAACTTGACATCCCTATCTGTTCCCAATGAAAATATAGCACGTAATAAATGTAGTAAGGTAACCAAATGTTATCCAATGGAAGAGACAGGCTTTACAGTAGTAAATGAATTTAATTTTACACTACGGGGACATATAATGCACATATTCTAATTTTTAAATTTAATGCACCTATGAGCTGTTTAGGGCCTACATCAGGGGTGACATGTTTTTTAAGAGGCAGGTCTAGGTCGGGCAAAGGGTTTATTTTGCCAGGTCAAATCTTTTAAACCTGCACTACAGGCTGCAACAGCAGGCCTTGAGACACGTTTTAAGGTACTACTTAAGTGGGTGGCACAAAGACTGCTGCAGGCCCACTAATAGCATTCAATTTACAGGGCATGGGAGTACGTAGTACCATATGCAGGGGACTTACACATAAATAAAATATGCCAATCAGGTGTAAGCCAACTGTACTATTTTTAAGGAGAGAGCACAAGCACTTTAGCACTGGTTAACAGCAGTAAAGTGCACTTAGTCCTAATGCCAAAAATATGAAATCCTGAAAACAGGAGAGGAGAAGGCACACCAAGGATGAGAGTTTTAGCATCTCCATCAGTGCAGATTGAGAAAGCATATTTTTGAATGCTGGATTTGCATTTGTGATAAATAGGTTCTGTGTGTGCAAAGTGGCTTGCTCATATGCACATCTTACTTTTCAAGATAGGTGCATCGAAGCCATGCCACACTCTGGTAGTCCTAAACAAACTCAGGGCAATCTAACCCAGGGAGATGCAAAATGAATATTTCTGCCCCTCATTTATTGGGATGGGTGAAGAATTCCGCTCCGCGGGCAGTGTTTGTGGAGTTTTGCCCACTCTGTGCGGAGTATCGAAAAACTCAGCTAAGCGACACAGAGCAGTGTTTTTTCTCTCCACAAAGTGACGTGGAGCAGAGTTTTTTCTCTTGCGCGGCTCGCCAACATTAAGTTGGTGAGCATGAGCAAGAGAAATCGCCCTCTAGACCACCAGCCCGGCACGATTTCTGAACGTGGGCGGTTGCAGCAGGTCACTACTGCCCCTATTGAGGATGCTGCTGCTCAAGTAAAAAATCTATTCAAGCGACAGAAAGAAGCAGCGCTCTCTGGCACTCCACATGATGCTGTTCATGCTGAAAATCAGCACAACGTACCAGACTCCACCGCTCGTGGAACTCTGCACAGCGCGGCAAAGTATTTTCAGCGCCTATCAGAGCTCCGTGTCTCGTGATTCCGCGAACTCCCCCTATGCCTACTAATTTAGTGGAAATGTAATTCTTTGCACTAACATATATGGGGCTTTTAAGGCTCTCCTTTGTGACATGGGTACAGGGGCTGAAGATTCCTGCCACTTCATACATGAGACTCATGGGAGCAAAATCAGAAGAAATCCCACCATCTGCTGCTTTGCTGTGCATGCAGGGCTATGTAGAAACTGTGAGGGGAGAGGTGGAATTATCTAGTTTGATTAGGTGAGATCATTGGTTTAGGTATGAAGCAAACCACTGCAGGACAGTACCGTTGATGCCTTCACACTGTTAGAGGGCGTTGAGGAGAATGCTGTGGCTGACTGCATCAAAGGCTGCTTAGAGGTTCAGAAGGATTAAGAGGCAGGCCTCACCCTCGTCTAGTCATTGGAGATGTTCAAGGTTGCAGTTTGCATACTGCAGCCTTTCCTGAACCCAGATTGGAAGGTGTCATATAGGTTGAATTTTTCAGTGTGGTTGTTGAGTTGTGTGAACACTCATTTATCAATTGTTTTGGCCAGGAAAGGGAGGTTAGTTATAGGTCTGTAGTTATTGAGGTCATTTTGGTTTGCATTTGGCTTTGTGATAAGGGGGGTGACTTGCCAAGTGTAAGGGAGGCTGGCATAGAGCCACTTGATAAGGAGGAGTTAATGATTTTGGACAAGGTTGGGGAGATGATATGGCTGAGATTTTTTACAAGAGAGGTGAGGAGAGGGTCAGAGAGGTGCGACGTTGGCTTTATGCATGAAAGTATTTTCAAACTTGTTCCAGGATGCATTGTTTTTCATGTGTAAGTGATTGTTGTTGGTGTTTTGCCTCATTGAGGTGGTGCGTTTGGTTAGACCACCATCGGTTGTAGGTTTAGGGGGCATCTTTGGTAGAGGGGTCTTCAATGGTAAGTGGTGAAGAATGGTGGGGTCGACAGAGAGATCATTTTTTGTTATTTCATCTGAGAAGAAATTGGCAAATTCTTCACAGAGCTTAGTTGAGACATCAGTTAATTGTTGAGGGAAAAAGGAGGTTTGCTGTTTGATGCTGTTGAAGAGGTCTTTAGGTCTGTTTCTGGAGCAGTCAAGTTGGGCTGAGAGGAAAGAGGATTTCTTTCTACACATATGCTTCTTGTGTTTTAAGCATTCAGTTCGGAGGAGAGAGAGGTGGATCAGAGATGGTTAGTGTCTCCAGGTTCCTGCAGCCAACCTAAGTTGTCGTCTTTTCTTATTGCGGTCTTTATTGTACCAAGATCTGGAAGGGATTTTTCTTGATTTCTTGAGTTTTAGAGGGGTGACAGAGTTAATAAATTCTGTCATTTTAGTGTGATAGTGGGAGGTGAGGGCAGTGGAGGTAGAATTTGGAAACTGATTAGCGATTCTAGCTCTGATTGAGGGATTTGGTGCATATTTGTTGCCCAGTGCTTAGAACAATTAGTTTGGGAGGGGAACATAGTTTGTTTGACAACATGTGTGCACATCACAGTTGCAAATGGGATGTTGTGCCTTGCAAATGTGTTGTCACAGTTGTATGATTTTTGCGGCCTTTAATTAGATTAACTTTGGAGTGGACTGGTGACATGTTTTTATGTCAATCAGCAGTCTGCTTTCAACCTGCTTTTCAGTTTACAGTCTGAAACTGCTGAATACTTGGCCTGCTGTGTACGTGTGTGATTTATGGCGGTTATCAACAGTGAGTCTGCATCTACAGCTGATGCAGGAAGAACTCAGAATGAGACTTGCTCGTAAGCAATCCTCTCACAGTATTAATTAATTAAACATTGTAATGTCTTTACTAATAAATGCATACATGAACACTATCCAAGTGAAGCTTGCCTATGTGTTTAAACTAATAAGTAATGATTGTCTAATCAAAAATGGCCGCTAAAGCGCAGGAACTTCATTGCGCATGTGTCAACCACATCACGTGGTATGACGTCTTTCTTTGCTTGGAGGGAAAACTTTGCTTCTGCACAGTGTGTGTTAAAATGGCTGCTTAATGTTTTCACGTGCTAAAGCTTGCGCATTTGCTGCAATTAACACTGTGGTATTTTAACGCTATTAATGCGGGATAGATTTATAATTAAATGGGAATAGAGTAGAAATAGGGGGTATACAGTGAAGACATTTATTTGTGATTTTAATGTTTTCTTCTTTGACTTTTAAATAGTTTGTAAATTGGGCCTGGGTTAACGGAATGGCAGCTTGAAGCCAATGAGAAGTGCGCATGCGCCCTGAAAAACAAGGCACAGCGATGAAGTCAACTTGGACGTCATCCAAAACCATGACCTGGTGGCCAACTCCACTACATCCGCGATGTTCTTGCAAATGCAACATTTAATGTACAATTTGTATTAAACTTTGTCGTGAGACGGGTGGGAAATAAAGCAAATGTATTAATTGTGAGGGGCGGTATTTTAAAACAATGGGTTTAAAGAAATTGAACTAAATTGACATGGTGTGAGGATCAACCCCCTGCCCCCGTCCAATCAGAAGTAGTGGGCCCATAATTTTGAAACATTAAGGGGAGGTACCTGGGGGTAGAAGGGTATAATAGATATAGAATTAGCTAATTAGTTAGCATTAAGGCTGTCAGCTTTGAGAACCATCGACGAGCTGATCGATTGCAGACTGAACCACTGTCCAGAGAGGTTCTGAGGTGGGGCAGCGGATTCCATTAGAAGGAAGACATGGAAGAAATCGAGGAGGAGCGAAGTGTCAGAGAGGGGAACGACGCAGGCGTTGTTGATAGAGAGGTCACCTATCCTGTCCTGAACCTGGTCCGGAGGTCTTTTGGTCTTCATCTTTCCTGGACCTATCTTTTCAACTCCTTGGCTAAGGGGTTTGATTCTCGCATCTTTAGGTAAATATAAATGCAACCTTTAGCTGTCCTGCTGTCTCTATCTTCTTCTTTCTGAGGGACCGTCATTGATTGATAAATGATTATTTAGTATGCTTCATCCTTGATATACGATTAAGTATTATGTGGTTTGTAATTTACTCTGCTAAAACTTTAGATAAACATTTTAAAACTTCCTGACTCAGTGATTATTTTAGAAATTATAAATTGTATTGAATGTCACTCATTTTAAACTTCCCAATTATCAAAGGGTCCATTGGTAAGTCATTACTCTTCAATAAGAAAAGTAATTGGTAGCAGGGATATTGATAAAGAGTACAACTGACCCACCAGCGGAAATTTCTAGCGTAGTATGAATGAATGGGCCCATGTGAGTATTCGGTGTATGAATGCTTGTTGCTAGTAACCCGCTGGATCAGTTTTCTGGTTATCAGAGGATGGTTGCACTTTGTTAATTGGGTAATGAGAATTTTATTTTTATAAACTAACATCCGTTTGTTCAAAAGTTTTGTTTTATGTTGTCTAGAATTCCCCGGGGAAAATTTGAATAGCGGATGGTAAGTGGAAGCCATACTGCAGTGAGGTTATCTGTCAGGCAGAAATAGTACTGAAAAGTTAAGCAGGGCTATCAGTGCTGGTTAGGGAATCTATGCGTGTGAGTGATAGCAAAGGGATACACTGGTAAATTTTATGTTATATCACCTAGAAAGGGTAACATTGAAGAAGTAGCAGGGATTTCTGAAGCTTACGTGAAGAGTAAACGGAAGGGTTTTACTTGTAGTATATGTTTAAGTAAACGGAAATGTTTTACTAAGTGTGAGAGAAACTATCTTTTCTAATTTAGAGAAACTGGCATGATAGCGAATGTTTTATGTTGTTACTGAATTTTAATAAGAAGCGTAGAGAAAATAAAGTTTTGCGTACGATTTTGTAAAGGGAGGGTCAGCTGCCGGAGAGGAAGCTGACGTCACAAACGCCGCGCTGGGATTGGTTGAAACAGCGGGCTTGGAACGACTCTTCTAAAGGAGGGGTCAGTAGTCAGGAGAAATACTGACGTCACAGGTGTCGCGCTGGGATTGGTTGAAACAGCGAGGAACAGAGAAGCGCTGATTGTAAAGGAGGGGTCGTCAGACAGACGTCGCTGAAAAGCTGCGCTAGGATTGGTTCAGATACAAATGTTAGCTGGAATTTAATTGGTTGTCAGCCTAGTAGTCGAAATCTTAGTGGATAGTGGAGATTATATGTGGAAACGTGATCCGACTTTAACAGGAACTCGTCCGGACAGGAGATTGTTAGGGTTTGCAGAATATAATTCAATACATAGATATTTACCCAAAATGTATGGAGAAAAGAGAAAAATGTCATTTTTACAAAAGATTAAGAGTTATTTTAAGAAGGATAAACCCATCAAAACTAGAGAAGGAATTATTATTCCACCAGCAAAAACGCCCGCTTCATTCATGATGATGGAGAGAGGTTATCATACTTGCGTATGGTTAGAAAATTGGATAGAATATACCAAAAATGACGGAATATTAGCATTCCCAGAAAATGGTACTTTCAATGGGAGAATTCTACAAAATTTAAGCATGAGGATGAATGATTTACAACCCAGACCAAGATTAACTCAATACGAAGCCCTAGAAGGCTGGGAAACAGAGGCATTTGAACGTGACCGACCAAGAAGCAATAGGGGTTATAGGGGATTTTTCCCTAGACACCAAAATGAGTCAAGAGACAGTCAGATGAAACAGTGGAGAAGAGCGATGCTTACCGAGGGTTTGTATCCAGTATTCATGACAGAAGAGTTGTTAGGGAGCAAATGCACAGAAAAGACAAAACATTTGACAGGGTTTGGAGATTCTGAAGATGAATTTATGGAGGAAATATTATAGAACCCGCCACCATATCAGGAAGGGACAAGTGGATGTACCCCAAGTGCACCAATTTTAAGAACCCCATTGGTACCGCAAGTATTGCATAATCCACCAGTTAATAGGGTACTTCAGGATAAAGAAAAAGAGGCTATAGACAGAAACAGAGCAGAATTGATACAGAAAATAACACAGCTGAATGTACATCCTGATTCCCTGACCATACCTGTAACAATTGGTCCAGTGGTTCCCTTATATGGTGACAAGGTAAATTACCCGAAACCTCTAGTCATGCCTACACCTGTAGAGATTCCCAAACCTGAAACTGTAATAATTGATGACCAGATCAGTGATTGTGAATCTATGATATCCCTAATGGATTTACCTATTCGAGGATCTGTAAATAGCACTCCTAGAAGAATAACACCTGGATGCTCCAAAGATGTAAATATAGTAACTTCAGCCGGAACTAAAAGTGCCACAGTAGTAACACCAGAAGACTTAGAAAGGTGGGCACAAGGATCAGACAGACAGAGTTCACCCCCAAAGATCATGGACATCTACAAATTAAAAGTTGAGTTAGGAGAAATGATAGCAGGAAATGTAGGAGTAAATCGTCTAAATACCTACAATGAAGAAGAACTATTGTTTGTATGCAGGAGCATCCCTAGAAATGTATAGATATTTCATGAGAAATGATCAGATTTGGCCTTACAAATGGGAATTGAAATAGGGAAGTCAAAAGTGTTGCAGAAGCCCTATAGAGCAGACTTTTCTGACAAGGATCTAGAAAACATGAATGCCTCTGGTCGAAAACTACAAGTGAAAGAGTTAATGTCAGTATTACAGAAATGGGGAGATCTAGATAAATGGAAAGCTAGATGGACGAAGAAAAAGCAAAAGGCACGGTTCAGTAGAACAACTTCTGAATATTTATTGAAGGAAACAGGGAAAGTAGGTCAGATGTATCCGATGCGAGAAGTACCTGGAGGAGGTTACGTTCATGTCCCATGGAGTAGACAAGATATTTTGTCATTTACGAATGATTTTCCAAAATTGAGAGAAAAACCAATTGAATGGTACAAGCAGGTTGAGAGGTTTGTGAAAGTGTCAAAGGTACTGTTAAAGTACTTGGATGGTTTGTTTGACATAGTGGTACCTGCCGATTTGTGGACGGATTGTAAAATTACAGTTGACTGGCCGAGTGAAGAGTATCCTAGAGATGCAAAGACAGGTGCCCCATCGAGTGATGTAATGAAAAAGTATCACCAGGTAATAACTTACCTGAAAGGGAAAATACCACCAAAAGAAACAGATTGGGTGAAAATAGACAGGACTACCTAAGAAGCAAGTGAATCGGTACATGCCTATTATGAACGTCTATTACAGGTGTTCAAACAGTATAGTGGGTTTGAGGACATTGGAGTTAAAAATATGAGTCAGTTTGTCTACCGATTTGTTTATGGTCTAAAGCCAGAGATTTGTCAGATGATTAAGCAGCACATGTTGTGCTGGCAAGGGAAACCCATAGATGAGATTTTGAAATATGCAAAATATTGTGGAGACAATATTGAGGATAGGCACAAGAAATTACAAGAAAAAGTAATGTGGGCTCAGGTGAAAATGGCTGAGCGACAGGGAATTAATTTAGATAATCCAACTGATAATCAGGGAAAAGATTCTGGAACGAATGGTGACACAGGAAATGGTGGTAAAGTGAGAGGACGAATGAGTAGAGAAGAGGCTAAAAAGAAATTTCCTTGTCATGGATGCGGAAAGTTGGGACATTGGAAGAACGAATGTAAAAAGATTCAAAATAATAATGGCCCAAATCATAATTTAAATACACAGACGCAGAATGACTCACAGCAGGGTGTAAATCTACAGAGCCAGTTGCCACCTGCCCCTATTCAGGGTAATGTAAGCAGAGCAAGGCACGGTACAGACGTCGGATATCAAGGAGGAAGTGGTAAGAATGACTATGTAACTTCACAGTTTCTTTTACAGGACGAATTTGACCCATATAATCATCAATGACGGTGCCTAAGAGAGGGGGAGAAGGAGTGCGTACTTGGCGCATCCTTACCGGTAGATCAGTCAGGTCCATATGTTGAAGGGAAAGTAAGAGGTAATGATATCACTTTTCTTTTGGACACTGGTGCTACCCGTTCTACTGTAAGAACAGCAGACATCCCAGACCTTCCTCTCTCTGGAGAAGCTATCCAAGTTGTAGGTGTAGCTAATCAAAAGATCAGAACACCCCTTACTGAGCCAATGGAAGTAAAAATAGGAAACTTCCGAGAAATGCATCAATTTGTAGTGTGTGATTCTAGTCCAGTAAACCTATTGGGTAGAGACTTACTGTGCAAAATGAATTGCACTATTTTCTGCACACTGGAGGGTGTTGCAATACAGACTCCGGACGAAGATCATGTTTATAAGTTCATGATAGCCAAGCAAGGTACCGAAATAGATGAGATGTTCTCTTTGATAACAAAAAACGAATTACCAGAAGAACTAAGAACTACAGTGAATTCCAAGGTATGGGATTTCACAGGGAAAGAAGTAGGACTTATGGCCAAAATAGACCCAGTAAAAATCACTGTAAAGGAAGGTGCAATTTTCCCAAATACCAGACAGTACAAAATGAGTGCAGAAGTAAAAGCAGGAGTTGTTGAGGAAATTAACAGAATGGTAAAACAAGGCATATTAAAAGAAGTTATGAGTAGCCCTTGTAATTCACCAATCATGGGTTTGAAAAAGCCTAGTGGAAAGTATAGGATTGTTCAGGATTTGCGGGAAATTAATAAAATTGTGGTACCTTGTTGTCCTATAGATACCCTGGAGTGCAGAATGGTTTACTGTGATTGATCTATGCCAAGCATTCTTTTCAATACCATTGCACCCAGATAGTCAATATCTCTTTTCATTTAAATTTGAAAATCATGTCTATGTATGGAATCGTGTTCCTCAAGGATAACAGAAAGTCCCTCCATTTTTAATCAAATACTGAAAGCGTGTTTGAGAAATTAGTGCTGCCCAGGAGTTCAGTCCTGGTGCAGTATATTGATGATTTACTAGTAGCATCCAACACTCATGATGATTGTGTTGAAGATTCAATTGCGTTACTCAACCATTTGGCTGAGGAAGGACACAATGGGGCCGATTCGGATCTCGGCCGGTAGGGCTCCGAATCGGACTCGGCATTACCGGATCCGATTCGGAGCCCTGTCTCCCGACCGAGTCGGACGTGCAACCGGGCGAGCGAGTACGATGCGAACGTACGTGAAATCGCCGACCGACTCGTTCGCGTGATCCAACCGCTCCGACCGACTCGCACGGACACGACTCGCACCGCGCAATGGAGACGTTCCCCGGCCGGGTAAGTACGATGCGCGCCGCGAGCAGTCCGACCGACTCGCGCCGTCCGGCTCGAAAGAGCAGTCGGAGCCGCACTTTGGGGGTCCGTGTTGGACCCCCTTGTACGCCTAGCCACGCGAGTCGCACACAGGAGGGACCCATGGGTCCCCCCTACCTGTGCATGTACGGCGCGACCTGCTTCGACGTGTACCCGCTGTACGGGGCGCCCTTGTTCGCCTCGCACCCATTGAGTCAATGGGAGCTCGCGTTCGCGTTGTACGACCGGCTCCCATTGACTTCAATGGGAGTTCGACCGAATCGAGTCCGATAGCATGCGAACGCATCGTACTCGTTCGGTCGGACTGCTAGGGTCCGATTCGGTCGGAAATCTCTCCGGGTCCGGCTCGGTCGGAGAGATTTCCGGCCTGAATCGGAATCGGCCCCAAAGTGTCACCTGAGAAGCTGCAGTTTTGTACAACAGCAGTTAAATATTTGGGTCACCAAATTGAAAGAGGAACAAGAAGAATAACATCTGACAGAATAAAAATAATCAAGAAAATGAAAATGCCAGAAACACAAAGAGAAGTGAGAATGTTTCTTGGAATAGTAGTATATTGTTGACAATGGATTATAGGGTTTTCACTACTAGCAACGCCTTTAATTCAGTTAACCAAAAAGAAAGCCAAAGATCCAGTTGAATGGGATGATGAAAGTGCCGGTGCATTTGTAAAATTAAGAAATGCATTGTGTGAGGCACCTGCCTTGGGCATGCCTGACTATACAAGAGAATTCGCACTATTTTGCTATGAAAGAGAAAATTGTGCACTTTCAGTGTTAACTCAAAGACATGGAATAGACAGGCGTCCTATAGCATATTTTTCTGCTACATTGGACCCAGTGGTGGCAGCATTGGCAGGCTGTTTGAAAGCAGTCGCTGCTACCTGTATGAGCATTGAACAAAGTGAGTCAATAGTAATGGGATATCCTGTAACAGTGTTTGTCCCACATGCAGTTGTGATCTTGTTGACAAGAACTAGAACTCAGCATCTCACACCTAGTCGGATGACAAGGTATGAACGAATTATTCTTGGAGCTGAAAATGTGACCATAGTTAGGTGCACTATTGTACATCCTGCTACGTTATTGCCAGATCCAACTTTTGAAGAAGTTAAGGACGATCCAGAACATGATTGTCTAAAAGTCACAGAATTGTGTACCAAACCGAGACCTGACATACAGGAGATGCCCCTAAAAGATCCAGACAGGGAGCTGTTTGTGGACGGCTCATGCCTAAGGCATGAGGATGGTAAATTGAGTGCAGCCTATGCTGTGTGTGAATTAACTGGAATAGTCGAAGCATCCTATTTACCAGGAGTCAAGTCTGCACAAGTAGCTGAATTAATTGCTCTGATCAAAGCTTCCAAAATTGGGAACAATTTAAGAGTAACCATATTTACAGACAGTCAATATGGGTACAGGGTTGTGCATGACTTTGGCCAACTGTGGATGCAGAGGGATTTCATGACTTCTTCAGGATCCCCAATCAAAAATGGACAGTTTGTAAAAGAATTATTGGAAGCAATACAATCACCCAAAAAATTGGCGGTGGTGAAATGTGCCGCACACCAGTCAGGAGATGACTGGGTGGTAGTCGGTAACAGATACGCAGATCTGGTGGCTCAACACTGTGCCAAAAACCGGTTGTCAGTAAATAAAACGGTTGAAAGGATGGGAATCAGCTGCCAACTTATGCTATGTGCACCACCTGAAACATGGAATGATGTGAAAAGACTGCAAGACGATGCTGAGGAGAGTGAAAGAGATGTTTGGATAAAAATAGGATGTACCCGAAGAACAGATGATGATGTATGGGTATATACAGATGGTAGACCAGTCATGCCCGACTGTCTGATTTCACAAATGGCCAGAATGTATCATGGAGACACACATGTAGGGAGAGATGCCATGATTAGACTCTTCAGACAAAGTTGGTACAATCCAAAGCTTAGAGCTGCAGCAGAGAGTCTTTGCCAAAGGTATTTGACTTGCCAAATGAATAATCCGGAAAGGAGAACAGTAATTGGTTTTGGGAAAATTGGGAAGGCTGAAGGTCCCTTTGTGAGATTGCAGCTAGATTTCATACAGTTACCACCATGTAAAGGACTGAAATATGTACTTGTCATAGTGTGTCTGTTTTCAAGGTGGGTGGAGGCTTACCCTACCAGAAGGAATGACAGCATTACAGTCGCAAAACTGTTGTTACGAGAACTCATTCCTAGGTTCGGGTTCCCAGTAACTTTGGAATCAGATAGAGGAAGTCACTTTAATAATGATGTAATCTGAATAATCTGTGAAGCATTCCAAATTGAACAGAAATTGCACTGTGCGTACCGCCCAGAGGCTTCTGGAGTGGTTGAACAAATGAATGGCACAATAAAATCAAGACTGTCAAAGATGTGTGCATCAACATCGTTAGACTGGCCAGATGCTTTGCCTCTTGTTTTAATGGGACTCAGAAGCATTCCTGATAGAAATACGGGATTGAGTCCACATGAAATCATCATGGGAAGAGCAATGAGACAAGCACATGTACCTACAAATAAACTGCTGAACATAACTGATGATATGGTTCTAGATTATTGCAAAGGATTGGCTGACCTAGTGCGTTCTGTCTCTCACCAGGTTGGAGAAGACGCAGTTTCCAGGCAGCCTGAACAAGAGCATGATCTGAACCCCGGAGACTGGGTGGTTGTGAAGCATCACACCAGAGAAACGTGTTTATCACCCAGGTGGGGCGAACCTAGTCAGGTTATACTAGCTACGAACACAGCAGTGAAATGTGCAGGATTGCCTAATTGGATTCATGTAAGCCACACCAAAAGGGTGCCAGATCCTGAAGGACAAGTTCCTCAGTCAGCATCAATAACTGAGGAAGCTGAAGGTTGGCCAGCTGAAGAATCCCAGGTGAGAGATTCAAGAGAAGCTGAAGAAGAACAACCGAGCACAAGTCAGGACTGGATACCAGTGGTTGATATACCAGAAGTGTACAACAGAACAAGAAGCCGAGCAAAATTAGAAGAAATTAGGGAGGACCAGATAGGTGAAGAAGAAGCAGCTCAGGATGAGGAAAATGAAACGGTAAAAGAACCTGAGCAGGACCAGATAGGGAGAGGAAATTGGGCTCAAATCGACAACTAAACAAAAAATTTGAGCAGGGACAGACAGGTTTAGAAGAACGCGGTCAGGCTGCAGAAGTACAAAGTGCAATAAGCCCTGATCAGAACCAGTTAGAACTAGGAAAATACGTTAAGGGAGAAGAAAACCACGAAAACCTCAAGCATGAAGACGTAAATCCTGAACAGGGTCAGTTAGTAGAAACTCACATTGAAGCAACTGAAGAAAAATCAATAAGACCTGATCAAGAACAAATAGAAGAAGAGACTGAAAACAAAGAAAAACAAACTGTACCACAGCTTGAAAATAAAAGAACTTTTGGAGAAGAAATAAGAAGTGAAGAGACAGTGCAAACAAAGAAAGCCAGGAAAGGTGAACATTGGCCTAGTGTCATTAAAAGAGTAAAATACCTTATAGAAACCAGGAGTGAAGATCCGGAACAAGTAAATGAAGGTACAAGCTTGACTGGACAAACAAGTGGAACTGAAAAACGAAAAAGCAAAAGACTGAAACTTGTGAACAATAAGTTTAAAGGTCCTGATTGGACTTATATAATCCTTAAAGACTACGAGAGTTCAGAGTCAAGTGAAAGTGGTGACGAAAGAACAAGTGCAGAACTGACTTATGAGAAAGAAATAAAGCCACCTTGATAACATAAAGTTTTGAAAGAAAAAGATAAGAAGAGAAATCTTCCTTGTCAAAAATGCCTAACGACAGAGTTTCTGGGAGACCGAAACGGAAATGTTGTAAAAGATGCAGTGCCATATGCATATGTAGTCTGGTAATGGTGCTTGTAGTATGGTTAGTTGTGATTGTAGCAATTCCTTACCTTATGATAATGGATAAAAAGATTAACAACGAAACGAAGGGAAGGATAGATAACTTGAAAAGTGATAGAGTAAATTTAGAAGCAGAAGATTAACCAGATTTTCATCATGTAGTAACAGATAACGACACTAGTTTAAATGTTTTCACAAAATTATTGTTTCAATATGTAGATACCATGGAAGTTAGTGATTGTTATGTTTGTATGAAGTTACCTGAATCAGTAGCAGAAGGGATTACATACCATCATTTGCCATTAACTTATGGCATATCATGTAGTGTATTAACTAGTTTATTTTATAAAACAGGGAGACTTCAGTATTATTATTCAGATTTAGATGTGATATTTTCTGAGGTTCCAATTCGAAAGAATATGAACCCAGTGCTTACTAGTCAAGATGCACAATTTATGGGAGAATTTTTCCTAACAATGAAGTCGATAGATATAACACATGCACATAGAAGCAATTTAACATGTTCGTTACATGAAGAGGAAAAGATATTTTTGAATTTAGTAGAAGATAGAAGACAACATTTTCAAAAGAAAGCATCTGAGCATAAGGCTCATCTTCCACCTTGGGCTGAGAAAGAGGGTATTTACACACCTGGCAAGGCTCAAGCTGCTATGGCTCTGGATTTTGTAAAGACAGGGAAAATTTGTCTGCATAGGTTAAAGACTGATTATAACAATATTTTCATCGGTACCAGTGAATGTGAACATAATTTCTTAATTCTTGGAGGTTGGGGACTAAAAGGAGGAACAGATTCAGTTTTTCCTGGAATCTATTATGTGTGTGGGAATAAGGCTTACTTTAGGCTTCCTGCACGGTGGTATGGAAGTTGTTATTTTGGAATAGTATTTCCAAAAGTATACCACGTAAAAAGAAACACTGGGAGCAATGAAAATAATAGTGAATTAACATGTAGTAAAAGAGCTAGTTTTTCTGAAATTGTAGGTGACATATTTGGTGCATTGATACCTTCAGTGGGAATAATTCTGAACTCAAGGAAAATATGTAAATTATCTACAGTGGTTGATCGTTTATCAACGGATACTGCTGGAGGGTTTCTAATGATTAATGCGGAGATGGTTGCGATTAGATGGTTATGCAAAATCGACTTGCTCTTGATATAATATTAGCAAAAGAGGGCGGAGTCTGTAAATTATTGAAAACGAAACATTGTTGCACGTACATACCTGACAAAAGTGCAGAAATTGGAACGTATATAAAGAATATAACAAAACTTGAGAATGAACTAAAACCACTGGAATTTGATAGTGTATGGGAAAGATTGACAAATAGCATTACGTCAATTGGTACCTGGTTTGCTAATGTAGGAAAAGGACTTATAGGTCAAATATTAGTACCCTTAGTAGGGATAGCAATAATAGTACTGTCAATAATAATATGGTGCAAATGTTGTAGAAAGAATGAGACGTATAGAGTGACAGGAAAAGGAAAGAAACAAAAGTTTGATGAAATTGAATTAGAAGATCTGAAAAGTGAATTATACAAGAAACTGAAAGGAGATGATACAAATAGAAAGGGTAAAGGTGAAGCTGAGGCAGTTTTTTGCTAAAGTTGGCATCTGGTTGTGGGTAATTTTTGATGGCTCAGAAACGCCATCAGAGAGGGGATTGATGGAGCAAGAACTCAGAATGAGACTTGCTCGTAAGCAATCCTCTCACAGTATTAATTAATTAAACATTGTAATGTCTTTACTAATAAATGCATACATGAACACTATCCAAGTGAAGCTTGCCTATGTGTTTAAACTAATAAGTAATGCTTGTCTAATCCAAAATGGCCGCTAAAGCGCAGGAACTTCATTGCTCATGTGTCAACCACATCACGTGGTATGACGTCTTTCTTTGCTTGGAGGGAAAACTTTGCTTCTGCGCAGTGTGTGTTAAAATGGCTGCTTAATGTTTTCACGTGCTAAAGCTTGCGCATTTGCTGCAATTAACACTGTGGTATTTTAACGCTATTAATGCGGAATAGATTTATAATTAAATGGGAATAGAGTAGAAATAGGGGGTATACAGTGAAGACATTTATTTGTGATTTTAATGTTTTCTTCTTTGACTTTTAAATAGTTTGTAAATTGGGCCTGGGTTAACGGAATGGCAGCTTGAAGCCAATGACAAGTACGCATGCGCCCTGAAAAACAAGGCACAGCGATGAAGTCAACTTGGACGTCATCCAAGGCCATGACCTGTTGGCCAACTCCACTACATCTGCGATGTTCTTGCAAATGCAACATTTAGGGGCCGATTCCGATTCGGGCCGGAAATCTCTCCGACCGAGCCGGACTCTGAGAGATTTCCGACCGAATCGGACCCTAGCAGCCCGACCGAACGAGTACGATGCGCACGTATGCCATCGGACTCGAGTCAGTCGGACTCCCATTGAAGTCAATGGGAGCCGGTCGTACAACGCGTACGCGGGCTCCCATTGACTCAATGGGTGCGAGGCGGACAAGGGCGCCCCCTACAGCGGGTACGCGTCGAAGCGGGTCGTGCCGTACACGCACAGGTAGGGGGGACCCTACGCATACAGGGGGGTCCGACACGGACCCCCAAAGTACGGCTCCGACTGCTCTTTCGAGCCGGAGTGCGCGGCTCGGTCGGACTGCTCGCGGCGCGCATCGTACTTACCCGGCCGGGGAACGTCTCCATTGCGCGGTGCGAGTCGAGTCCGACCGAGTCGGTCGGTGCGGTTCGAGCCGGGAACAAGTCGGTCGGATTGGTCGGGACGCCCGGACGAGTCGGTCGGCGAATTCGCATCGTACTCGCTCGCCCGGACGCGCGTACGAATCGGTCGGGAAATAGGGCTCCGAATCGGATCCGGTTAAGCCGAATCCAATTCGGAGCCCTTCCGGCCGAGATCGGAATCGGCCCCTTAATGTACAATTTGTATTAAACTTTGTCGTGAGACGGGTTGGAAATAAAGCAAATGTATTAATTGTGAGGGGCGGTATTTTAAAACAATGGGCTTAAAGAAATTGAACTAAATTGACATGGTGTGAGGATCAGCCCCCTGTCCCCGTCCAATCAGAAGTAGTGGGCCCATAATTTTGAAACATTAAGGGGAGGTACCTGGGGGTAGAAGGGTATAATAGATATAGAATTAGCTAATTAGTTAGCATTAAGGCTGTCAGCTTTGAGAATCATCGACGAGCTGATCGATTGCAGACTGAACCGCTGTCCAGAGAGGTCCTGAGGTGGGGGCGGCGGATTCCATTAGAAGGAAGACACGGAAGAAATCGAGAAGGAGCAAAGTGTCAGAGAGGGGAACGACGCAGGCGTCGTTGATAGAGAGGTCACCTATCCTGTCCTGAACCTGGTCCGGAGGTCTTTTGGTCTTCATCTTTCCTGGACCTATCTTTTCAACTCCTTGGCTAAGGGGTTTGATTCTCGCAACTTTAGGTAAATATAAATGTAACCTTTAGCTGTGCTGCTGTCTCTATCTTCTTCTTTCTGAGGGACCGTCATTGATTGATAAATGATTATTTAGTATGCTTCATCCTTGATATACGATTAAGTATTATGTGGTTTGTAATTTACTCTGCTAAAACTTTAGATAAACATTTTAAAACTTCCTGACTCAGTGATTATTTTAGAAATTATAAATTGTATTGAATGTCACTCATTTTAAACTTCCCAATTATCAAAGGGTCCATTGGTAAGTCATTACTCTTCAATAAGAAAAGTAATTGGTAGCAGGGATATTGATAAAGAGTACAACTGACCCACCAGCGGAAATTGCTAGCGTAGTATGAATGAATGCGCCCAGGTGAGTATTCGGTGTATGAATGCTTGTTGCTAGTAACCCGTTGGATCACAGCGCTGTGAGGTGAATGTCTGGGTAATTAGTTCACAACTGACTGTGTGCCCAGACTCTGCCTGGCATGTAATGAGTCCCGTATCTCCGGAGCTCGAGTGCTATTTCTACAGCACAGCCTAAATTTCTACTTTTTAAATCATGCCATTGCACCACGAGTACCATGAGTAGCGCGCGCAAGACAGGTATTGCAGACGCTTTTACCTGGTGGCCAGTTATTAGGAGCGTCTTTTGAAAATGTGAGCACGCGCTCCTCTCTGCATGCTCTTTTCGAGCCGCTCTTTCCCTGCTACGAGGGTTCTTCTCACTAATCAGTTTATGATCTAGGCGGAGCTGTGTGTGACATTCCCAAGAGTTGCGACATGGTCTTGATATGGACATTATCCTTCGTCACAGCTACTCAGACCTCTTGAGGAGCAGTACCTCAGCCTTCTGTGAGTGATAAGGTAAAAAAAAAACTACTTCCCGGGGCATATGCACACAACGTGAGGATCACTCCCACTGAAGCGCACAGCTTTGTCATCAACATTTAAAAGGAACTAGTACTCTTGTCTATTTTGTAATGTGGGCCTGCTAGCAGTGCTGCAAATTAAAGCAACTTGTGCTGGTACAATTTCATTCAGGTTCACTTTGTTTGCTATTTCTCTGCCCAAACTGTGGAGTTTCTTCTGTTTTACACCGCTGTGTATTTCCTGAACTGCTGCGCTTAAAGCAGATTTCATTTATAGGCGCGTTATTGTGTTCACAATTATTAGTATTTTCTCTGCTCAATCGGTTGTATTTTGCTTTTCTATTTACCATTCTGTGCCTTAAGCAGATTTCTTCTAGTGACACTATTTTGACATTTTGCATGTCTTATACTAGGATTGTTTGAGGCTGTCATAACATACTTTGCCTCATACTTTTTATCTGGTGTAGTTTTATCTAATTTTTCATTTCTGCCTCTTTGATCTATGCTGGGCTGCTGTGTACTACATTTACTGTTTGAAAATTCGATTAGTGAATTTTATCCTTAAGTGTGACTGTTGCCTATTATTAATTGTGTTGGGGCATGTTTATTGCATTCCAAACAATTCTTGCAGTTATGTGTGATGGGGAAGGGAAGCTGCAACTCAAACTCAATTGTTGCTGGTTATGGGCAAGTGTTTTGCACTCAAACCATACTTTCTTTTACTTGTACTGGGGCATGTGTGTTTACACCTAGACATTACTTACTATTGCTGGTGATGGGGGAATGTCGTTGCACCCACAACCTTACCTTCTTTTACTTGTAATGCTTTTTTTTAAATTTACACCCAGACATTTCTTACAATTGCTGGTGATAGGGCACCTGTTTTGCACCCAAACAGTACTTACATTTAAGTTCCTGGTGATAGGCATTTACGTTGCGCCTAAACCGTACTTACGTTTATGTGTATTTGGGCATTTTTTACTTGCATCCTAATGTTACATTGTGATGGGCTGGTGAGTTGCTACCTAAACAATATTACATGTCAACTTCCTACTAATACTGGTGATAGGGTATTTTTTTCTTGCGCCCAAACATTTTGCTTCAGGGCATATGTGTTGCACCCGCAAGTGCAGATATTTTGCACTTTCTTAAATCATCTTGTATGGTTTGTTGATTGGGCAGATGTATGGCACCTGTATTGCACCCTTGTGCTATGCTGAAGTGTCTGTGACTCTAGTGTGAGGTGTCACTTTTGTTGCTCCTCTATATTTTACTGCCTGCTGTGGGGGGGGCTGTGGGTGTTTCTCCCGAGTGATGTATGTATGTGTCATTCTTGACCTTGTATAATTATTTCTTTTCCTGCTCTGTTTATTTTATGTATTGCATGATTGAAGTTTTACTTACGCCATGTCTTCTTTTTATGATGTTGAGTATTACCAACTTCTGCCTTGAATTTGTTACTCCTCTGCTCTGTGCTCATCCCATGGGTGTTATGTATTACTTTCTTACCTGGATTTCATGTTTTCTATTTTTTCCATAAAGAAGGGAGGTTTGTGGTATCTTCATGCCTATGCCATGTATTCCCTCCTTAGTTATATATCCCCTATTGCTCAGCCAGTGTGAGGTAATCGAATGCTGATGTGTGAATGGTTTGAGTGGGTGTCGGTTGGAATGCGTGGGATGAGCAGCAAGAATGCTGCTCCTGGTGGGGCCTTCCTGCTTCCCTACTACCATCTCCTCCTACCTGTAATCTGAGTCTACTAATTCGAGAATAAACCTTTTACTGTTTCATCTATACTACTGACTACCCTGCATCTTCATTTGCCACAAAGAGCTTTGTACATCAGTTATTGAGTTGTGCTTCATGGAGTGAGTGTCAAAATGTTGTACAACGTGTTATTTCATGTACTTGAAAGAAGTGATTTCTTATGAGCAATGCAAAAGAGCTTTTTGTCTGACTTTTCGCAATTACATTTAAACTAATGCTTCTGGCCCCTTCCCAGAGCTATGATTGAATTGCAACGACACGCATCGTTTATTTTAGGCCCTTCAAGTCTTAACAATTTATCAGCAAAAAAGCCAGTCTGCAGGTGTTCAAGCATAAAGAGCTATTGATTTATCATGTTAACAAGAAAAGAAGAAAAACCATACACTTACTGAGAAAATAAAACAAGATGCCTGATGCTGTGAGTTTATCCCATCAATCAGCAATGTAGAAGATACATTCAGATACTCTGAGTGTAATTTATACTTTTTCTAATTTGAGCATGGAGAGGGGCAGTCTTGGAAACGTGAACAAAACTACTATGCCTGGTCCTTACCCGCAGCAAAGTGGGGTACTCTCCAAGGGTTTTTCCTCCCTCGTCGGCTGTTGGACACTCAGTTAATTGGACTCAAGTACTTTGATGCTATATACCTCACATCTCACCAGAAAATGCATATTACATTTGCAAGAATGTATACTCATTACTCCATCTTTCTATAATTCCAATAAAAAATACTCAAGGATCCAAACAGTTGCAGGAGAAAGGGGGTGGAGTCAGGAGGCGCTGAGTCATGAGGAATAGAGTCTGACAGCCAACTAATAAGTCTGCCCCAAACCGCTGGCAAAAAGGAGAAATGCGATAGTAAATCTATTCTAACTTACTTATTTGGACATGAATTTACTGCATTTTAATATATCTTTGGGGATTAAGGCACCTTCTTAAGGGATCTTTGTGTACCCAGCAATTTCCAGAGTATAAGAACAATAAGAAAACGCTGATAGTTGATGCAATTGTTGGAGAAATGTATGTGCAGTCCAATCACAGGTTTGAGTCAGCGAAAAATACCATAGAGGGCTAATGTGCCTGCTGCAAAGCACAATGTGTAATACACGGATCAGAAATTTCAATTTTATGTAGACAGCTAAGTGGTTTACTCCTTTTGCTGCAGAGATCCTTGTGTTACCTACAGATTACAGCATATATCCCTTATAAGCAGGGCCACTGGAATTATGCGATTGTGCGGCCGCATATTTTTTCGCATAATTATGGGTCTGACGCATTTGCCACATAATCCCTGATCTCATGCATAATCTGCAGAGAGTAACAGGAAACAAATTCCTGGCTCAAACAATTCAAAAGTTCTAAAATCACAGCAACGCGTGTTGCCGCGAAGAGGAAGGTCCTTTGGAAAGGTTGACTTTTTATTGTTTATTGATATGTTTGTGTTTTAAACTGAGGTGCAACCTACGCCCAGACAGTGTTATCTAGTATAAAATTGACAAAATAATGCAGTAATACTATCAGGAAATGGGTCACATTACACTGCATAATTTGCCTTTTCTTGCTGCAAAATTTAGTCAAGCCTGCGGCATAAATTGGCCCTCTCCTCCTCTATAATTCCAGTAGCCCTGCTTATAATATAGCTCATTGAGTTATGAACCAGCATTAAGAAATTGATTGCAAATTGCAAAACATAAGGGTAAAACCTTGCTATTCCTCATGCATTTTTTGTTATTCTATGTTTTCTACAAAGGGTTCCTTTAGATAGTAATAAAGGCTATTGTTGGAGTTGGCCCTCTCTGCAGGGTCATCCCCAAACGTTTAGCTTTCACCCCACCTGTTTTCTGAACCCATTTATATTGGCTTTCAGGACTCTGTGCACTTTACCATTTCTCAACAGTGCTGATGTGCTTGTGCTCCATCCTTTAAACATGGTAAAATTAGCTTACACCCAATTGGCACATTTAATTTACTTGAAGTCCCTAGTAAAGTGGCACCACATGTACTGAGGGCCTATAAATTAAATGCTACTAGTGGGCCTGTAACACTTATTGTGCCACCCACTTAAGAAGCCCTTTTAAAACATGTCTCAGGCTTGCTATTGTAGCTTGTGTGCAGTTTTAAACTGCGATTTTGACCTGGCAAAATGTACCTCTTGCCAGACCTAAACCTTCCTTTTTGAAACATGTCACCCCTAGGCTAGGCCCTAAACAGCCCATAGGGCAGGGTGCATTGTATTTGAAATGTTGGACATGTGCTTTTAAGTTTTACCTGTCCTGGTAGGGAAAAACTCATTCATGTGTTTTTCCTACTGCAAGGCCTACTTCTCCAATATGATAACATTAGGCTACCTTATTGCATTTATTAAGTGATACCTTTCAATTGAGACCAGGGACGAATGCCGTGTTTGCACTCCAATGAATGGTAACTTAAAACCCTCTTTAATTGTAAAGTCTGATTTTAAGTCAGAATTCAGAAAATGTCACTTTTAGAAAGTTGCAAAAACAACAATTGATGGACAGAATGCAGAACAATATCGTACATTCACCCCAGTACAGAGATCTAGGCCTAAATCCATCGTTTTTTTGCTCACCATGCCATTCCAGTTTGGACCCAGCCATATGCAAATCAGTCTTGACCTGCGCCCAATGGGAACAGTCCAGCCCGAACTGCCAGGCCAGGTCATCCCTGGACTGGAAACAAGCATCCTAGGACCGGTTTCGGGCTTTCAGCCCTCATCAGCCAGGATAGCTTGACCCCAGTGGCATGGAGAGCACGGGACCCACGTCTGGGCATACCCGTCCCACTCGGGGTGACAAATGCAAAAACAACAATTGATGGACAGAATGCAGAACAATGTCGTACATTCACCCCAGTACAGAGATCTGGGCCTAAATCCATCGTTTTTTCGCTCACCATGCCATTCCAGTTTGGACCCAGCCATATGCAAATCAGTCTTGACCCTGCGCCCAATGGGAACAGTCCAGCCCGAACTGCCAGGCCAGGTCCTCCCTGGACTGGAAACAAACATCCTAGGACTGGTTTCGGGCTTTCAGCCCTCATCAGGCAGGATAGCTTGACTCCAGTGGCATGGAGAGCACGGGACCCACGTCTGGGCATACCCGTCCCACTCCGGGTGACAAATGCAAAAACAACAATTGATGGACAGAATGCAGAACAATGTCGTACATTCACCCCAGTACAGCGATCTGGGCCTAAATCCATCGTTTTTTTGCTCACCATGCCAATCCAGTTTGGACCCAGCCATATGCAAATCAGTCGTGACCCTGCGCCCAATGGGAACAGTCCAGCCCGAACTGCCAGGCCAGGTCCTCCCTGGACTGGAAACAAGCATCCTAGGACCGGTTTCAGGCTTTCAGCCCTCATCAGCCAGGATAGCTTGACTCCAGTGGCATGGAGAGCACGGGACACACGTCTGGGCATACCCGTCACACTCGGGGTGACAAATTCAAAAACAACAATTGATGGACAGAATGAAGAACAATGTCGTACATTCACCCCAGTACAGAGATCTGGGCCTAAATCCATCGTTTTTTTGCTCACCATGCCATTCCAGTTTGGATCCAGCCATAAGCAAATCAGTCTTGACCCTGCGTCCAATGGGAACAGTCCAGCCCGAACTGCCAGGCCAGGTCCTCCTGGACTGGAAACAAGCATCCTAGGACCGGTTTCGGGCTTTCAGCCCTCATCAGCCAGGATAGCTTGACTTTAGTGGCATGGAGAGCACGAGACCCACGTCTGGGCATACCCGTCCCACTCGGGGTGACAAATGCAAAAACAACAATTGATGGACAGAATGCAGAACAATGTCGTACATTCACCCCAGTACAGAGATCTGGGCCTAAATCCATCGTTTTTTTGCTCACCATGCCATTCCAGTTTGGACCCAGCCATATGCAAATCAGTCTTGACCCTGTACCCAATGGGAACAGTCCAGCCCGAACTGCCAGGCCAGGTCCTCCCTGGAGTGGAAACAGGCATCCTAGGACCGGTTTCGGGCTTTCAGCCCTCATCAGCCAGGATAGCTTGACTCCAGTGGCATGGAGAGCACGGGACCCACGTCTGGGCATACCCGTCACACTCGGGGTGACAAATGCAAAAACAACAATTGATGGACTGAATGCAGAACAATGTCGTACATTCACCCCAGTACAGAGATCTGGGCCTAAATCTATCGTTTTTTTGCTCACCATGCCATTCCAGTTTGGACCCAGCCATATGCAAATCAGTCTTGACCCTGTGCACAATGGGAACAGTCCAGTCCGAACTGCCAGGCCAGGTCTTTTCTGGACAGGAAACAAGCATCCTAGGACCGGTTTCGGGCTTTCAGCCCTCATCAGGCAGGATAGCTTGACTCCAGTGGCATGGAGAGCACAGGACCCATGTCTGGGCATACCCGTCACACTCGGGGTGACAAATGCAAAAACAACAATTGATGGACAGAATGCAGAACAATGTCGTACATTCACCCCAGTACAGGGATCTGGCCTAAATCCATCATTTTTTTGCTCACCATGCCATTCCAGTTTGGACCCAGCCATATGCAAATCAGCCTTGACCCTGCGCCCAATGGGAACAGTCCAGCCCGAACTGCCAGGCCAGGTCCTCCTGGACTGGAAACAAGCATCCTAGGACCGGTTTCGGGCTTTCAGCCCTCATCAGCCAGGATAGCTTGACTTCAGTGGCATGGAGAGCACGGGACCCACGTCTGGGCATACCCGTCCCACTCGGGGTGACAAATGCAAAAACAACAATTGATGGACAGAATGCAGAACAATGTCGTACATTCACCCCAGTACAGAGATCTGGGCCTAAATCCATCGTTTTTTTGCTCACCATGCCATTCCAGTTTGGACCCAGCCATATGCAAATCAGTCTTGACCCTGTACCCAATGGGAACAGTCCAGCCCGAACTGCCAGGCCAGGTCCTCCCTGGACTGGAAACAGGCATCCTAGGACCGGTTTCGGGCTTTCAGCCCTCTTCAGCCAGGATAGCTTGACTCCAGTGGCATGGAGAGCACGGGACCCACGTCTGGGCATACCCGTCCCACTCGGGGTGACAAATGCAAAAACAACAATTGATGGACAGAATGCAGAACAATGTCGTACATTCACCCCAGTACAGAGATCTGGGCCTAAATCTATTGTTTTTTTGCTCACCATGCCATTCCAGTTTGGACCCAGCCATATGCAAATCAGTCTTGACCCTGTGCACAATGGGAACAGTCCAGTCCGAACTGCCAGGCCAGGTCTTTTCTGGACGGGAAACAAGCATCCTAGGACCGGTTTCGGGCTTTCAGCCGTCATCAGGCAGGATAGCTGGACTCCAGTGGCATGGAGAGCACAGGACCCATGTCTGGGCATACCCGTCACACTCGGGGTGACAAATGCAAAAACAGCAATTGATGGACAGAATGCAGAACAATGTCGTACATTCACCCCAGTACAGGGATCTGGCCTAAATCCATCATTTTTTTGCTCACCATGCCATTCCAGTTTGGACCCAGCCATATGCAAATCAGCCTTGATCCTGCGCCCAATGGGAACAGTCCAGCCCAAGCTGCCAGGCCAGGTCCTCCCTGGACTGGAAACAAGCATCCTAGGACTGGTTTCGGGCTTTCAGCCCTCATCAGCCAGGATAGCTTGACTCCAGTGTCATGGAGAGCACTGGACCCACGTTTGGGCATACCCGTCCCACTCGGGGTGACAAATGCAAAAACATCAATTGATGGACAGAATGCAGAACAATGTCATACACTCACCCCAGTACAGAGATCTGGGCCTAAATCCATCGTTTTTTTGCTCACCATGCCATTCCAGTTTGGACCCAGCCATATGCAAATCAGTCTTGACCCTGCGCCCAATGGGAACAGTCCAGCCCGAACTGCCAGGCCAGGTCCTCCCTGGACTGGAAACAAGCATCTTAGGGCCAGTTTCAGGCTTTCAGCCCTCATCAGCCAGGATAGCTTGACTCCAGTGGCATGGAGAGCACGGGACCGACGTCTGGGCATACCCGTCCCACTCGGGGTGACAAATGCAAAAACAACAATTGATGGACAGAATACAGAACAATGTCATACATTCACCCCAGTACAGAGATCTGGGCCTAAATCCATTGTTTTTTTGCTCACCGTGCCATTCCAGTTTGGACCCAGCCATATGCAAATCAGTCTTGACCCTGCGCCCAATGGGAACAGTCCAGCCCGAACTGCCAGGCCAGGTCCTCCCTGGACTGGAAACAAGCATCCTAGGACCGGTTTCGGGCTTTCAGCCCTCATCAGCCAGGATAGCTTGACTCCAGTGGCATGGAGAGCCCGGGACCCACGTCTGGGCATACCCGTCCCACTCGGGGTGACAAATGCAAAAACAACAATTGATGGACAGAATGCAGAACAATGTTGTACATTCAGCCCAGTACAGAGATCTGGGCCTAAATCCATCGTTTTTTTGCTCACCATGCCATTCCAGTTTGGACCCAGCCATATGCAAATCAGTCTTGACCCTGCACCCAATGGGAACAGTCCATTCCAAACTTAAAACCCTCTTTAATTGTAAAGTCTGATTTTAAGTCAGAATTCAGAAAATGTCACTTTTAGAAAGTTGGCATTTTCTTGTCCTAACCATTTGGTGCCTGCAGCCTGTATCCTGGGTCACATGACCATGTGTAGCTGGACCTTGTGTATTCCTCACAGACAGCATCACAAAGGGTTCTGGGCGTTGGCAGGATGGGCCATTCTTCCTGACCTGATGGGAGGGGCGGAGCTGTCACTTACCACACTTGCATTTCAAAGGAGCTATCTCAGCACACAAAAAGGACTTCCCGCTAGCTTTTTGTGACTCCAGATATCATGAGACCAGGGCAGAGAGGAAGGAAATTCCAGACCCAGATGTGGGGCGAAGGTTAAAAGTTTCTCCCACTTCAAAGCAGGCACCAGGTATAATTTTGGACCCTTGACCAACTCTTCGGTACACTCCTGAACCTCTAGATACTACAGAAGGACTGCCTTGCTGCCAGAGGACTCTTCTCTTCTCTGCTCCTCTGTCTATGAAGGAAAATTGGACCTGTGTCCTTATTACCAGCCTACTTGAAGTGACTGTGAAAGAGGTGTGGCGCAGCGGCCAGGGTGCCTGACTCCCGACCACGGGGTTCACGGTTCGATCCCCGGTGCCGGTGGCAGGTTAGCCCAGCACCATGTGACTCTGGGCAATAGCTCGCTTAATCTTCCTGATGGCCCCCAGCGCCGGGACACCTCTCCGGAGGTAGCTATGCGCTTTACAAATGCTGGTATTATATTTCATTTCCAAGGGTCAGGTAATTGACCTACTGTTCAGAGCTACAGGGACATAACAAGGTCCAGAGATCTCCATCCAACTCTCCAGCTGACCTGCTGCACTTGACCTACCTAGACATGCAACTGGACCTGCCTGAAACCTGCTGGCCTCTGCTGAAATGTATTCCTGATCCCCAAGAGGTGCCTCCAAGCAGCGACCATCCGTGACACTCTCCCTGCTTCATGCGGCCTCCTCCACCGCGAACTGGACACTTGGCACAGGACTTTGAGACTTTTCAGTGGGACAAGCATGATCCCTGTATCAGGCCCACGTTGCATTGTGGTCAGCCTGAACTTGTGACTTTTCCCCAGTCTAGCATGACCAGATAACCACGGGTGTGCTTTGTGCTTTTAGAAGTTCTACTTACCTAAAACTTTTAACATTGCATATCTCCAGTGTGCTACTTGCATTGTTTTATTTTTTGTCTCACATTGTTTATTATATTGCAATCTTTTATTCTAAATTGGTTCACAATTTTTCTTGCGTTGTGTTTTCACTTTATTACTGCTGGTGTGCTGCATAATACTTTACACATTGCCTCTAAGTTACTATTGACTGCCTTTGTGCCAAGCCACCAGAGGGTTAAGCACAGGTTAGTTTACTGACTTTTTTGGTTCAACCTTACAAGGATTGTGGATGTTGCTTGAGAAGGGTTTACAATGCCCTCAACCAATAACCCACCTATTCACTTCTTGAAAACACAAGCAATACATAGTAGCAATAACTTATTAGATCATAGAGACAATGAAGAACTCGCTGGGTCTCAGAAGGATGATCAAACATTTGGAAATAGCAAATAATCCTAACTGCTTGATTCTGAAGTTGCTGCAACTTTCCAAGGAGTAATGCGGGAGACCTAAACACCAAGGGGTACAATTACTAATATTGCACACAATGCAGGACAGTAAGCAAAGTTGCTGTGCTGCATTGTGTGAAGGGAGAGAGCAGAAATGCTCCATATTTATAAAGATATGGAGCATCTCTGCTCTCTCCTTCTGCTGGCATATGCTGTCTGCTTTATGAGAAATATTGTTTTTGTTCAGGAAGTGCTACCTTCCTGCACATAAAACAATCTTCAGAAGCATTTTTCTCTTTCAATGTGTGTTTCAGAATAAAGCACATGTGTAAAGAGGAACTTATGAGGAGAAATACAAATATTTCTCCTTGTTATGCCTCACTGGGGAAGGCGTAGCATTTTCCCACATTTCCAGGTTTACTAGCTTTAGTAAATCTGGGAATGCACCAAAATCCATGGGTGGATGCATGGGAATGCCAATGCTCCACCCATAGAATGCCTCTCAACTTGAAATGTAATGTAATCCAGTGCATGCAGCTTCGTTGTGTTACATTTCTTTACAAGGCCACGCAAGGAGGTGCAAATCGCCCCTTATGTAGTTTTGTAAATATTAATGAAGCCTTTGTGTTGTCCTTGTGTCACTTTGGGTGACACATGGACAAAACAAAGGCTTCATAAGTTTGGGTCCAAGCATTTCCATTATTAAGATGTAAGTTACTCGCTGAGCTACTGGCCACAGCTTTCAGCTCCTTAGGGATTTAAGGCAATATCTTCCTTAACATCTTGCTTTGAAACAAACAGGACCTAACAATTGAGTTATCTTGAGGAAGAAAGTTTAAATTCACTGACAATTAAAGAAATAACAACTTCAACATGGGCATATGGTGGTACTACATTTATTGGTCATGCAGACAGGCCCCATGTATTATTCTTTCCAAGTAACAGGCTCTCCGTCTTAGGCCTGTTTAAATTCAAATAGTTACTACTCATCCAATGAAGAGCAAACGTAAGACATCCTGTCAAATCTCACTGTCATGAGGTGGTTTATCTAATTGCATATTTAGCTGAGTATTATCACCATATGAAATAATGCAAACACCAAAACATTAGGGAGCATGACTAACAGGTGAATATACATGTTAACATGACTGGTGAAACAGCTTGCGATTGCAGCACACTGCATCCTACACTGGCTGTTTGTGATCGATATAAGAGTAGGATCGATATAAGAGTAGGATCGCTGCTAATTCTGTATTTTCTAGGAATAGTCTAAACCAATTCTAAGCTGCACCTGTTATTTCCCCCTCCTCAAGGCACATGATAAAATGTTGCAATCAGCCATATATGAAAACCGTCCGAGAGATCAAGTATAATGAGGCAGGTAGGACAGCATTGGTCTGGATCTGCTCTTAAGATGTCCATTACAAATACAAGAGCAGTTTTCAGTGCTGAGCCTAGCTCTAATTCCTATTTGGCTGTCACCAAAGAGCATGAGTTCCTCTAAATAGCTAGCAAGCTAATGTGCTAAAGATTTCCTGATAATAGTTGGGGTTTTCTGTATTAGCAATGCCTATCCGTCTTTGCTTTTGGTACCATTCGACTGAATGTTTGTTTTTCATGTGGGCTAATAGGCTACCGGTGGCAACATACCATCCTGACTTCCCATAAAGCACTGGTTTGCTGTGGCATAGTGTTATCTGCAATGTGCTCCTCATTAGGCCTATCTGTTAAAAAAGTACCAATTTGGAGGAGCTTCCATACAGAGCAAAACTCAATGCGATGGCAATGAGAACAATGTGAGCCTTTGCTTCAGAATGTGAGTTGGAAAGTGTGAGCGAGATGTGGCACCCCCTAATACGATTTACGATCACTAGGAGAACTTCTGGCAATATTTTACTAACGTGGGCAGTCGCAAGCAGTCACGGTCAGAGGTCAGATTCCCGGGTAGAATTTCTACTCGAGCGGCAGCAAAATCAACTCAAAAATAGTTTTTCGAGTAGGTATTCTACCCAAACGGATGGTTCAGGTATTTTTGTTAGCTTGAAACACATAATATTTTCTTTCTTTTTTTAACAGGAAGGAAGTGTTACTGAGACTCCAACCTCCTCTTCCTGTCCAGAAGGCTGCTCCCACTGCTTTGCCCATCCCTCGGTCACTTTTCATTTAAATTTGGAGGGAAAAGACCACTCTCCTTGGCAGCATTCCCTGCTGCATATATATATATATTACCTACTGGCGGTCGCCAGTAGGTAGTTATAGTTAGGACCTTGTTTCTATTCAAAAAGCGTTTTTTCTTTTCCCAATAACTTTGGCGCCGGTTGACAAATCTTCGCGAAATTTTCAAAACTGGTGGGGCGCTCTGGTCAGCTGCTGTCTTGAAAGTTTCGGGGTGATTCATCAAGCTGGGCCGAGAAAAAAGGGGGGTCCCAAAACACGTTTTCCCCATGTAACTTTCCATAGGAAACTTTAGACAAAGCTACAGCTCGAACTGTTGAACGGAATTACACCAAATTTGGCAAAAAGGTAGGTCTTGGTTCAGAAAGATCCCTTTTGTTAAATGGTGTAAATCCATTCAGTAGTTCCTGAGAAATTAGAAAAAGAAAAAATATCGATATCTGTGGGCGCAGTGGGTTCGCAAACCCTTCCGAGCACGAGCTTCATTCTCATTGGCTGCCAACACTCCAAACCAGGAAGTGTTGGCAGCCATCTTGTGACTCAGTAGAACCGAGTCACAAGAAAACAGTGAAAAAAAGATGAAAAACAAGAAAAGGGGGCAGGGTAGAAACACCCTGACCCCCTAGGCCTGCTCAAGGGGTCCCACAAGGACCCCCAGGGCCCAAAAAAGTATTTTTTTTTTATAACTTCGGCGAAATTCGCGTTCGGGTTGCGAATCCAGCCGAAATTATTTTAAAAAATGAAGCGCGGACTCCTGCGCTTCATTTTAATGAGTACATTAGAACAATGGTCCCAGTACACGATTGTATAAAAGAACCACAAAATTACATTGAGTTAAACACAAATTAAACAAACCATCTTATTCTTGATGTACAGTGTTGTTTAATCACACTGAACATACAGTAGTTCATTACATTCGCTGACACTTTTAAAGCAGTGCCCCAGGGAGGAAGGGTGAGGGTATGGTGAATGAAGTGAGGATAAGGAAGTGAGTGAAACAGTGTACAATTCACATAATCAATTATTACAAAACACAAAAGCGGCTCATACAAGAGCCAGGTAATTCACATTGGGTACAAATGTTAGATGGCCATGTTTGCAGACAGAGTCACAGTGATGAATCGCTGTTGGTCATACTGGCGACGTTTTGACCCCTTGATAGTGGTAGGTAAGTGTGTCCCTTACGTCGGGGTCTTCCTCAGGACAGGGGTGTAAGTGGGGGAGTGGGGGCGGGTTATCTGGAGGTAGAATAAAAAAGCTTTAAAAACTGGAAGTTCCCATGTAGGGAGTGAGTTAAAACTACAAGAGAGTCTAGAGGGCGCGTAGGCTCCAAACTGTAGTAGGCAGTCACCTGCCAAAGAATTGAGCAGGTTCAGAATACAAATAGGGTCCACTTCTGTAAATAAGGAAAAGTTGGGCCTGATGTCATCAGTGATGTCATCAGTGATGTCATTTGAGATGTCATCAGTGATGTCATCAGTGATGTCACTGACCATGTCATGAATGATGTAATATGTGACGTCATCAGCAGTGCATTGCGGGGGCGCGAGTTATAGTTAACTCAACTAACTATAACGGTGGAATTTCTGTGGTTTTGTATGAGTGAAATGTCCAACTAACTATAACGTCCCTGAAACCTATGGTTTTTTCAGTGAATTTCTAAGGTTTTTAAATGCTAATTTCTAACTATAACGTGCCTGAAACCTATGGTTTTTTCAGTGAATTTCAATGGTTTTTAAAAATGCTAATTTCTAACTATAATGTCCCTGAAACCTATTGTTTTTTCAGTGAATTATCTACTGGCTGTCGCCAGTAGATAGTTATAGTTAGGACCTATTTTCCATAGGAAATCCACAACATTCTATTTGAAATAACTTTGGCGCCGGTTGACGAATGTTCGTGAAATTTTCAAAACTTATGGCCCGCTCCGGTCCGCTCCAATCCTGAAAGTTTAGGGGTGATTCGGCAAGCGGGGGCCGAGAAAAAAGGGGGGTCCCAAAACGTGTTTTCCCCATGCAATTTTCCATAGGAACCTTTCATCGCAGCTACAGCCCGAACTGCTGAACAAAATTACACCAAATTTGGCAAAAAGGTAGCCCTTGGTTCAGAGTCGTGCCTTTTGGTTAAATGGTGTAAATCCGTTCAGTAGTTCCTGAGAAATTTGAAAAAGAAAACACATATATATCTGGGCGGAGCCTAACCACACATGTCATCGTGAGATCTGATTGGCTGTCAGCACTTCATCCTGGAATTGCTGGCAGCCATCTTGGGACCAATATAAATGATAGTACCCCATTGAAATGCATTGTAGTGAATCGAAGATTTTGAGGGTTACCAAAAGGAGAACTATAAAGGGTGATAACAGACTTTAGTTACATTAGAATTCATTTGTTGATGGTACCATACTAATTTCAGGAATTGTGGTGTGTTCTAAGGTGATTTTACCCTGTGAAAAACCTTCTGCTGGGATATCATGAATCATGTTTGAGAGAAAACTATTTTCACATGCTTGTCCCATACAGTTTTGGAAGGTGCTCCAGAAGCTAAAATGAGAGCATATTTTCTGTAAATTCACATTATGTTTCTCAGTCATGTGAGAATTAAGTCTGACATTCTCAGTAAAACATGTACATCCAACAAGGGCAGAGACTGTCAGTTGATTCCTTTGTGTTCTACTGCAGCTTCCCAGAGTGTTCTAAAGAACAACTAGAGTGCTAACAGCCTTACTTATGACAAAAGTATGGCACACCTGAAGCCATCTTGATTGGAATAAACTGGTAACACTTAAAACATTTAATTTAAAAAGGAACAAAATGATGGGGTTCATTTTGTCATAGAAATTATGGTTAGTGCTGTAGAAAGAAAAATTAGGACATGTTTCAAGTGTGATCTCAAATATCTTCCTGTTATATTTCAACAGGAGCAGCATGTCAGTTGATGCCTTTGTGTTCTACTGCAGCTTCCCAGAGTGTTCTAAAGAACAACTAGAGCGCTAACAGTCTTACTTATGACAAAATTATGGCACACCTGAAGCCATCTTGATTGGAATAAACTGGTAACACTTAAAACATTTAATTTAAAAAGGAACAAAATGATGGGGTTCATTTTGTCATAGAAATTATGGTTAGTGCTGTAGAAAGAAAAATTAGGACATGTTTCAAGTGTGATCTCAAATATCTTCCTGTTATATTTCAACAGGAGCAGCCTGTCAGTTGATGCCTTTGTGTTCTACTGCAGCTTCCCAGAGTGTTCTAAAGAACAACTAGAGCACTAACAGTCTTACTTATGACAAAATTATGGCACACCTGAAGCCATCTTGATTGGAATAAACTGGTAACTCTTAAAACATTTAATTTAAAAAGGAACAAAATGAGGGGATTCATTTTGTCATAGACATTATGGTTAGTGCTGTAGAAAGAAAAATTAGGACATGTTTTAAGTGAGATCTCAAATATCTTCCTGTTATATTTCAACAGGAGCAGCCTGTCAGTTGATGCCTTTGTGTTCTACTGCAGCTTCCCAGAGTGTTCTAAAGAACAACTAGAGCGCTAACAGTCTTACTTATGACAAAAGTATGGCACACCTGAAGCCATCTTGATTGGAATAAACTGGTAACACTTAAAACATTTAATTTAAAAAGGAACAAAATGAGGGGGTTCATTTTGCCATAGAAATTATGGTTAGTGCTGCAGAAAGAAAATTTAGGGCATGTTTTAAGTGAGATCTCAAATCCTCTTCTATTTCATTAGAAAATTCTGACATGCAGACTGAAACAATCACTTTCAATACCAGCAGTAGACTTCCAGTTAACTCCCTGGTGAGCAGTAGCTTTACTACAGTGATCTAATGAACAACTAGAGTGCTAACATTCTGAATTTATGGCAAATGTGTGACACATCTGAATGCCTTCTTGATGGAATCAAAGTAAAAACTGAAAGCATTTCCTACTGAGGAGACTGCAGTAAATGACGAAATTAGGAAACTTCATAACAAATAAGTCTCCCAAGATGGCCACCAGAGAAAAAAGAGCCCAAATGTAGCACAAATATCACCCAGATGTAGCCCACATATAGCCCAATGACAGAAGTGTGCAAAACACTTTTTATTTTTAGTTTTTCTGCAGTTTTATATAGTGCAAACTGGTCAGGTATTGGAGCGTTACATCTTACTTGGACCCCTTATTGCGTATTTTGCATGAAGTACATGAGATTGATCTTGCGAAACATTGAACTTTACGATTCTGTTAACCTGAAGTTGCTCTGAACCGGGCTTTGTAACACCCGTTTTTACCTACTGGTTTTAATTAATTCTCACTGTATTGTATTAGGAAAGAGGATTTACTGTTTTTATGTACACTTTTATGATCTATGTTTCTAAATCAGATCAAATAAAGTTTAATGAATTCTATTGCAGGACGGAGGCGAGGATTATGCATATCTTTCCTCACTTTATTTGCATAGCAGTTCAAAGAAAACGTAACACAACAATCATTAAACAAAAGACTGCACAACCCATGAACCATTAGGGGGGTAGTCTCCAAGGCAACTATAGTCCAATCATATCACAGTCCTTCGTATATAATATCGTGACGTCCCTTCCGCTTCCTCTTTCTTCACTGCTCGTCAGTTAAGTGCATTCCTTACATTCTTGGCTTAATCTGACGTTGTTGCTGTTTGTATAGCGGTTTCTTGTGCACGTTATCAGCATTATTGCCTTGGTATTGTTTCATATTCCCTGCGCAGCAGGCTCTTGCCCGAGCGCGTTCTCCCCCTCGCAGTTTCTCCCGCTGTGTGCTCTGCGCGCGGTGAGATCCTGTCAGGCGCGTCTGGTCCGAGCGAGGCAGCTCCGTCGAGCGCTCCCGCTGGTCTTTACGCACGTTTGGGAATCCGGTCACTCCTTTAGTGTCCGCCTGATTCCCGACCAACCCTCGCCTAATTTTGACACCGCTACGCGGTGATTTCCCCACACGGCCACGTTAGTGACCAGCGCCACCTGGTGGTGGTAATTGGTATTGCGCCTCAGTCTATTCTTATAACAGCTTCGGGAAAGCCCAGCTGTTGGAGCACCGGCGAGGGGCTGTCTTAAGGATTTTAAGGGCATTTGTTCTGTGCTCACACCCTCTGCTATCATGTCTTCTCCAGAAGACCATTTTTACTCCTCCTACCAGGAAGTGGAGGAGGAATGGCCCCCAACTTCTCCCTCCAGCAGTGGACCAAGCCCTCTCTCTGGCTATTTCTAGGCGCTGGCTCCTCTTAGGGATCAGGTTAATAAGCTGGCGAAAAGCATCCCTGGGGTGTTCAGTGACCCAGATCTGGTGGTGGCGGGTCCAAGTAGCTCCCAGATGGGGAATAAAAGGGCCGTTAAGCATAACGCGGGGCACTTGGAAGGATTTGATAAAATTACGGAGACCTTCCTCAAGAGTGCGCGAACGCTAAAACATGCACCCTGCCGGGAGGAGGAGGGGCCCGGAGAAAATTGCGACACTGTCACCACTATTGTAGACCCCGACGGCGGGTTTCCCTTAGAGGGAGAGGGTGTATCGGAGGACGATTTCTCCTCCGATGAGGATAAGGACTCGGGGCGTCCCTGGCGTCCAGAGTCCCACTCCTCTCAGTCCCCGGTTGGGGACGGGGTCCACTCGGACATGTTCGAGCCTACCCAAATTTACCATCCTAGGTCGGCAGAGTGGACACCTGACGCCAAAGTGGTGGGGAAAATCCATCAACCCCTTGAAAGGGAGGTCAGGAATAGGATGAGGGGAGAATGCCCCAGGCCCTCACTGAAGGGGAAGGTGGCACACACGCCTGAAATTGATGAGAAACTATGTACCTTTTTCTCCAAGTATATGAGGGATCCCAAGAAAGGAATTGATAGGTCTTGGACGTGGTAGGGCCCTTGACCCAAATTATTCAATTGACTGAGCGTTCCAAAGAGTCAGGATCCCCTTTGTCCACGGATATTGTGGCTGGTTGGGCGCACTACCCTAAACCCTAAAACACTACCCACTCCACTACCCAAACACCACTGCACTACCCTAAACCCTAAAACACTACCCCCAGCACGACACCCTACACTACCCAAACATAACTGCACTACCCTAAACCCTAAAACACTACCACCAGCACGACTCCCTACACTACCCAAACACCACTGCACTACCCTAAACCCTAAAACACTACCACCAGCACGACTCCCTACACTACCCAAACACCACTGTACTACCCTAAACCCTAAAACACTACCCCCAGCATGATTCCCTACACTACCCAAACACCACTGCACTACACTAAACCCTAAATATACCCCCAGCATGACCTCCCACACTACACAAACACCACTGCACTACCCTAAACCCTAAAACACTACCCCCAGCATGACCCCCTACACTACCCAAACACCACTGCACTACCCTATACCCTAAAACACGACCCCCTACACTACCCAAACATGACTGCACTACCCTAAACCCTAAAACACTACCCACAGCATGACCCCCTACACTACCCAAACACCACTGCACTACCCTAAACTATAAAACACTAACCCCAGCATGACCCCCTACACTACACAAACACCACTGCACTACCCTAAACCCTAAAACACTACCACCAGCATGACCCCCTACACTACTCAAACACCACTGCACTACCCTAAACCCTAAAACACTACCCCAGCACAACCCCCTACACTACCCATACACCACTGCACTACCCTAAACCCTAAAACACTACCCCCAGCACGACCCCCTACACTACTGCACTACCCTAAACCCTAAAACACTACCCCCAGCACGACCCCCTACACTACCCAAACACCACTGCATTACCCTAAACCCTAAAACACTACCCCCAGCACGACCCCCTACACCACCCAAACACCACTGCACTACCCTAAACCCTAGAAAAGAAACCCCACCCCATGCCCAATCCCCCTTACCTCTCACTCCTCATGGTTCCTCTCTCCTCGTGGTTCCTACTTCACGTCATCTCTGAGGGGTGGTGCACGTCGTTGTGAGGAAACGGAACAGCCTCTGTTTCCTTACAACGACATGGATCGTCTACATGTTTTTAGAACGCATGGTAATTTACCATACATACCTTTACAACAAAATTCGTTGTAAAGGCATGCGTGGTAAATGACCATGCGTTCTAAAAATGCGTAGTAATGACTTCGTTATGTACAACGCATGCGTGGTAATGCATGCGTTGTAATGGTATCGCAAAGTAAAAAAGTCGTTGTAACGGCTGTTTACCGATCGCAGCTGGCCCCTGTTCTTCAGTGAGACGTTTATTTGATTAATTAGGAGGAAGGAATGTGTTTTTTTTACCGAAAAGTGCATTCCCGGCTGTTGTATTGTGAAAGTGTCCGCGTGGCCTGGTTTCAATCAATCAATCAATCAATCATGTCACTTATAAAGCGCACTACATACCCGCGAGGGTCTCAAGGCGGTGAGAGAGTGGAAGAGTCTGTTTGGATCTAAAGGAGTTCTGTTGTTGGACGGGGCTGGCGCGACATGTCATCAGAAAACATAGCTAATGGAAAGCGTCCTCCCTGAAGTGTGGAGCAGTGCCATGAGAGGTCAACGAGTGTGCATCCCACCGCAGTATGACCGTACAGCGTGACCCATGTGCCGCCTCCAGGGTACGGGAGGCAGAAGCGGCATCGCAGGTCCTCTTGAAGACCGTTGTAGCACTAATTCTACATTTTGGTACTAGGGCATTTTAACTTCGTTGTTCCTGCCAGATACAAAGAGAAGATCCTGTGTTATTCAGTGCCCTCGTTACCTTTTTTGTGGGTTGTGGTGCTTGTCACTTCGCTGCCCCGCCGGTGCACACGACTGGGCACCCCACCTCGTGTGCCATCTGCAGGGCCTCTGCCCTCGGATCACTGGTTTCGGTTTCTGGAGTGGCAACATAAACAGTTGCTCCCAAAGGACTAGCCTGAACACTTAGGTGAATATCCCCTGCACCAGCATTCCACGGAAATTCTTTCCTAGCTCTCCCACGTCAATGAGCACGGCTCCGCTCGCGACACCGTAGGACGTCATCGGAGCCATAAGAGGACCTCGTCGGCCTGCTGACATCAGTTCCACCCATTTTTTCCGTGCCACCGAGGCAAACAGGGGACCGAGATATTTTCACATGTATACATAGTATAATAAATATATATATATTCACTGGAAAACATAGGTTTCAGGCACGTTTTAGTTAGAAATTAGCATTTAAAAAACCTTAGAAATTCACTGAAAAAACCATAGGTTTCAGGGGCGTTATAGTTAGTTGGACATTTCACTCGTACAAAACCATAGAAATTCCCCGTTATAGTTAGTTCAGCTAACTATAACTCGTGCGCCCACAATGCACTGCTGATGACGTCACATATTACATCACTCATGACATGGTCAGTGACATCACTCATGACATCACTGATGACATCTCAAATGACATCACTGATGACATCACTGATGACATCATCCAGTGAATGTGTGTTTTTCTGAAAATTAAATATGTTTTATATATGTATATCTCAAGGTCGATGGAAGAATAAATGGGTATACAAGTGTCTAAATGGATGATTTTTTTTTGTAAAATTGATTGTATAACTGACTAAGTGTATCTTAGTGAATACATGGGTTAGTGAGTAATGTTTAAATATGAAAATATCTGTATCAGTCTCTCACTTTGTGTATAAGTGGCTGCATGGGTTGGTGAGTAGCTACATGAGTGTCTATATGGGTTATTAGTTGGTTTTTTGAGTATCAGTATGAGTGTCTGAGTGTCTGTATGGTTCGGTGGGGGTATTACTTAGTGCATAGATGCATGAATGAGTGACTCACTGTTTGTATGTGTTGAAGACAGCATGTGTGCAGGACTGTATAGGTGGATGAGTATGTGTATGGGTGTGTTAGTGAGTGAATGACTGTCTCAATAGTGTCTTTATGAGTAACTACATATGTTTTAAACTAGTATATGTGAGTATTGGTGTATATAAGTGAGTATATGTGAGAGTGAGAGATTGGAAGAGTTCCTGTACAAATAAGTAGGTGTTTCTTTAAGTGATTGTTTAAGAGAGTAAGTATGTGTAAGTTTCTGTAGAAGTAAGTGTGGTAGTGTGTGTATAACTGTATATGCAAGTAAATGGATGTTTGATACTTTGTTTGCATGTGTGACTATGTGTGTGAGTAACTCTATGGATGAGTGGCAGTGTGTAACAGGATGTATAGGTGTATGAGTACATATGATGAGTGAGTACATGTACGAGTGACTGTATAGGGACTGTTGGTGAATGAGTGGATGTGTGTGTAGATCTTGGAATTACTGAATAGGTGTGTTGTAACTGGTATTGGTATGTCCTTTGTTTTGAAAATGTTAGTTTGTATTTTTGAGTGTGTGTATCAAAGGTTATATTAGGGTGAGAGGAGGTCTGCCACTCTATCACAAGGATGATGTCATCAGTGATGTCATCAGTGATGTCATTTGAGATGTCATCAGTGATGTCATGAGTGATGTCACTGACCATGTCATGAGTGATGTAATATGTGACGTCATCAGCAGTGCATTGTGGGCGCGCGAGTTATAGTTAGCTGAACTAACTATAACGGGGGAATTTCTATGGTTTTGTACGAGTGAAATGTCCAACTAACTATAACGCCCCTGAAACCTATGGTTTTTTCAGTGAATATATATATAAATATATATATATATATATGTGTGTGTATATATATGTATATGTATATATATGTATATATATATATATATGTATATATGATTGGAATTTCAGTTTTTCTTTTTTAGAAACAGTGGTAAGTAAGTGCAAGCTGCCACAGGAAATTAAGAGTGTGCTGGGGCCTAGGTAGAACAGTACAATGTAATGATAAGCCACTTCAAAACTGATTTGGTTGTGACTAGCAAGTGTACATTTGAGGCTGCAATTGTTTGTGCTCAGATTCTGAATAGTCAATGCGGCTTCTGTTGGGTTCATTTGCCATCTTTTGATGTAAGATATAGCCTGGTTTGCATGATGACATAGTAGAGATTCCGGCATGTGTATAAGCTGAAGAATGGCATTTTGACTCTAATGGAGGGATTTTGAAAACCACATCTTGGACCATTCAGCAGTTGTAAAGACAACCTTTCACAAAACGGAGCCTTGAGTGCAAAATCTAGCAAGCAACAATCAAGCAAAGAACAAGTTAACAAAGTCTTTGGGAGGATCAAAAAAGCTGAAATTCTGTTGCACTGAAATTGGCACAGGAAAATGACTAGGAATGTATTTTTTGTAGGCTGACAACCTGTCTGTAATCTACATGGACCGTTCATAATTGAAGCTCAATGTATGTTGTATGTAATGACACTTGGATAATACCATGTGTGTCTGTAATTTCAATGCTGCCAGGCACAAGTCTCTGAGGCCTAATCAACCGACTGCCTCCCAATCTCCAGGAAAGGTTTTTCACACTTCTGCCACTGTTTAACCCCTGTAATGTGCTATCTTACTCTGTCTTGTTGCTCTCCTTAATGTGCTTTTCTTGCATCCTATTGTGCAGAGGGGTGTAGCTTCAGGGGAGGCAGTCGCGGCTGGCAGCACTAGTGGGGCGGGCAAATGAGTTGGCAGTACACATTAAATAAAGGGAAAAAAAATCTCACTTACCTGCTTGTACGTCCTGCACGCTCCGGTATGGTATTCATATTCTCGTCTTCTCCTCCAGCGTGGGACCCTCAACAACTCCCTTAATCAATCCTGGTGCTTCTCTCATGCTGCATGAGAGCAGCACCAGGATTGGAGGGAGTGCCCAGGCAGCCCACCCTCCCCCTGCTGCTACAGCGCAACAAGCCCCACCCCACCCTGACACTCGGTTTGGGCCAGGGAGAATGAAAAATCAAATTTGAATCAATTAACTTTATTACTATTTTATTTTTCATCTGTGAGGTTTATTTTGGTTAGTGGGGCGATGCTCCTCGGCTCAAATGGAGGAGCCGCCCCTGAGGGGAAGTTGTCTTGGGTGTGACACCCCCAAATTAATGTATTCTTGGCCGCTGTCAAGCGAGCAGAAAAACAGATGAAAGAATTGCACAGGCAGGAAGCAGCATTTTTGGCTGCTCTTTGCGTCCGGGGGCAATGCAAACTCCCCCTGGAGTCAGGGAGCCAGCACGGACTGTGACAGTACTAAGGCTCCCCCTGTGGTCCCGAGTGCTGCACAATGGGTGCCGTGGGTGGGATCCAGGGCACCCAGGATCAAGAGGTGGGCCCTGGGGATGGGGTCCCCGGGGCCAAAATTAGCCTGGGGAGGGGGGCCGTGTGGCTCTGATCTCCTTCTTTAAAGCACAAACAGTCCTAACATCTTGGGCTTGGGGAAGGAAAAGCAAGTGTGTTTCCTTCTATATTCCACATTGAAAAACGAGCTGAAATCCTTAATGGAGGTGAATGCATCATTGATCTATTGGAGCGCAATCTGATCTTTAGTGACTGAAGTTTGGTTTCTTTCTTGTCATCTCCTGGTGAGACCAAAGTTCATGGTTCTCTCTTTTAATTACCCTGTGTATGCAAATGCCCAAAATCATTTGCAAGCTCCGCCCATTTGGTCCAGCCCCATTTTCCTTAGTAGTATGCAAAGGTCTTGCCCCCTTTTCCCATGTTGATGGACAGCTTAACAAAAGGCCCCCAAGCGCAATTCCCACCGATTTTGGTGACGTGTTTTTGATGCAGAGTAATCTGAGGACATCTCCACCAAACAAAGAAGCGCTTACTACATAAAGTTAAGAGGAAGTGCCCTTGTTTGGTAGAGATTCCAATCTTTATAGTCTTGTCCTCTTCTCTAGTAAGGATTCATGTTATCAAAAATGTGTGGATCAAGACCTCATGGAACAATCACATTTCCAAGATTACATGCACACAAGTCACTGGAGACCTTTCCATGTGGTCCATTACTAGCTGTGGTGTAGATTATGCACTACACATTTACCCAATGAGGTAGCACTTACTAATTAGCCAATACAAAGTACTCTAGTTGGGTAGACATTTTGTGCAAAACTGTGGAGTCCTGTTGGATAAAGGGGCAGGCAAAGTTATGTTCTGTCCCAGTCACTCACACAGCTATTGCCACACAAACACAAACACTCAATCACCTACTCACACACCCATTCAGCTACTCCCACATACACTCGCAGACCCATATAGCCACTCACACACCCGCTCATACACCCACATAACCAGTCGCACACCAACTCACAGACCCAAAGTCACTCACACACCCACAAAGCTACTCACACCCAATCATGCAGCCACTCACACACCCACTTGCAGATCCATACAGCCACTCACACACCCACTCACAGACCCATACAGCCACTTACACACCCACTCACTGACCCATACAGCCACACACACCCACAAACTCACTCACTCACACACCCACGCAATGACCCATTCAAACACTCACACACCCACTCACTGACCTATACAACTACTCACACACCCACTCTCAAAGGTTACAAGTTACAGTTAGGAAATAAATAAAAAACCTTCAAAATTCACTAAAAAAACAAAGGTTACTGGGACGTTATAGTTAGGAAATAGAATTTAAAAACCTTAGCAATTCACTGAAAAAATCAAAGGTTACAGGGATGTTATAGTAAGGCTTAGATTTCACAACCATAGAAATTCAGCAGTTATAGTTACCTGAGCTAACTATAAGTTAGGACCCCGCAATGCACTACTTATGACCTCACATATTACATCACTCATGACATAATCAGTGACATCACTGATGACTCACTGACGACATCTCAAATGACATCACTGATGACATCATCCACAGAACCACTCACACAGCCACAAAACCGCTCACAGACCGATACAACCACTCACCCACTCAATGGTTCCATTAGCTCAATGCGTTTCGGAGGTAAATCCTTGTTCACGAGCTTCAAACACACACCAAAGCAGCAGTAACTTGTTTGTTGGTATGTTTACATCACAGCAGCACCCACTTGGTTTTTTATTTTAGTTTGGACTGCAGATATCACAATGCTTTGAGGCATACGCCTAAGAAGGCTGGAGATCTTGCCCAGTGGGCGGGACTTGTTTTAAATAAATAAGCAGGTGTTCCAAACTACTGCTGCTTTGGTGTGTGTTTGAAGCTCGTGAACAAGGATTTACCTCCGAAACACGTTGAGCTAATGGAACCATTATGTCAGTTTGACGATCAGCAGCGGGCTGCAGACCTCACTGTATGGGGTTACGTTCTCGTGAGGGCACCCTCACTAAGGGTAACTTGTTTGTTGTTATGTTTAGCGGCTTGGCCCAAGTCGCAAGGATGCCCCACCGCAGATGAGCGGACCTGTGATGTCAGAAGATCCGGCGTCACAAAAAGGACGACAACGCTCGCCAGTGAGTGTTCTTGGAATTGCAGCTGGCTCTGTATTTTCAACAGACATTTATCCACTTGGAATTTTAAGACATTAATCAATTCATCACAGCAGCACCCACTTGGTTTTTTATTTTAGTTTGGACTGCAGATACCACAATGCTTTGAGGCATACGCCTAAGAAGGCGGGAGATCTTGCCCAGTGGGCGGGACTTGTTTTAAATAAATAAGCAGGTGTTCCAAACTACTGCTGCTTTGGTGTGTGTTTGAAGCTCGTGAACAAGGATTTACCTCCGAAACGCGTTGAGCTAATGGAACCATTATGTCAGTTTGATGATCGGCAGCGGGCTGCAGACCTCACTGTATGCGGTTACGTTCTCGTGAGGGCACCCTCACCAAGGGTAACTTGTTTGTTGGTATATATATATATATATATATATATATATATATATATATCACAAAGCGGTCGCACAAGCGGTGCATACTGCTGCTGGTGGCAGTTTTAGGGTTTCGACCAAGGACCCTCGTAGTATTAATTCAAGAGAAAAAGAAATGCTGCACTCCCATCGGCTTTATCCTGGTAACTTCTTTTATGTGCCAATATATATTGCAATAGAGTCACAGATACCACTACGTGTTTGGACAATCTGTTTTCTTCCTGGTGGTTTCACATCTGTTTTTCAATCAGTGCTGATTATCGCCTTTACTTTAATGCAGTTAACAGGCATGCTGGGATATGTAGTCCCCATTCTATTTTGCACTTTCCAATCACCAATATGACTTGTATGGATAAATTCCATGTATATTAACTTGCTGAAATTCCAGCCTTCAAGTTCTTTCTTATTATTTCCATTGCATCCTGTTTGGAAAGAAATGCTTTTAACCTTTTACCCTTTGCATGCTCATGGTTTTTATTTTGCAATTCCCAGTTGATTTATGCATTGGCGCTGAAGTTATGCTTGTGCCTCCGGGCTCCCAATACATTCAGAAGCCGCATCGGTACTTTGGAAACATTACTACAGGGCAGTCACTCACCTTTGTCCTGGTGTGACTGCCCTGTTCTTCACAGGGCTGCGCATGGCATACTTGAAGTTTAGACCTCCGGTCATTCGTCTCCAAATGTTAAGTACATACGCAGGAGATTGGTATCTCCTCGCATGCTTGTGAGTTCATTTGAAGCTTCCATCTGTGCCGGGTGCTACCGCATATAGTTAATCCCAAAGCAAAGTGGTCGGACAAGTGGTGCACACTGTTGCTGGTGCCAGAATTAAGTTTCGGCCAAGGACCCTCGTAGTATTAATTCAAGAGAAAAAGAAACGCTGCACTCCCATCAGCTTTATCCTGGTAACTTCTTTTATTTGCCAGTACTTATTGCAATAGAGTCACAGATACCACTACGCATTTTGACAATCTGTCTTCTTCTTGGTGGCTTCACATCTGTTTTCTTTTTTTGTGTTGTAATTCCATATTAGCAATTTTAAAATAAAATAACATCATAGGAGCATCTGCATCGACCACACAGATACAATGGCCACATTAGATATTACAGCAAAAAATTGTATGGTGCGTGCCTCTTGGAGATTGAAGAAAGTATTCAAGAAGAAGGTGGTAGGATGGAGGGAAAAGACAGGAGGAGAGGAGAAGGGGGAGGGTGGGGAAGACATGCCTATTTTTGCGTATCAATTGTTAAACATGCCGTGTTGAGATGTGGGTGGGTGAGGGGGGAGGGATTGACGTGTCGGCGATAACATAGTATAGGGGGCCATGTCGTGTCTGATCACGCTGGGGCCGTGCCGGTTCCTAGGCACAGGGGGGGCTATGCCCGGAGCGTATAAGTCCATAGGGAGGTGTGGCACGGTGATGTAAGAAAAGAAAACGTCTCTGGCATTTATCAACTGTGATATGAGGTGTGAAGGAGGGTAGGTGATCTGCTTTAAAGTTACAGTGACCATATTGAGGGTGTAATAGAGGCACAGGGAGGGGAGGGTGTTAAACTACGTCAGTTTATGATGAGTCTTATCATAATATCTGGGTGTGACTTAACTAATATTAGCCTGAGGGGCCACGGTTCCAGGAAGCCGAGGGGGAAGGGAGGGGGAATTATTGGGTGTAGAGGGAGGGGGAGGGGGGATGGGAAGGAGGGATATCGGGGTTTACGTGGGGGAAGTTCTCACTGGGAGTGGGGAAGGTGAGGGGGAGGTAGAAGGGGGGGCGGGTGGGCGGCGGATAGGCAGGGGAGTGGGGGGAAGGGAAGGGGCTCATGTGTATGAGGGTGGGGTAGAGTGAAGTAGAGTAAGGCGCTGTGACGTCTTGATGTTGTCATGTTGAAGTCCGAGGCAGACTTTCTGTCGTGGGGCATCCCTCACTGTCGCTCTCTGTGCGTAGGAAAGGCACTCACACCTGGAGGAAGAGGTCAGATTGGTCCTGGAGGTTGTATATGACTCGTTCGTGGGAGGCTGTGTGGATCATGGCCACTAACCAAGCCTCCTGAGATGGAGGAGTCGGCGATCTCCTCTGGCGCAGGATACATAGATTAGCTGTGGCAAGTGCTGTATGGTAGAGTCAGCATTTTTGACAACTCTGGGGAGTGCCATAGTTCATGCAGAAGGATAGCAGCGGAAGTAAGTGGCAGGGGCAAGGGCATAGTGGTTCTCAGGGTCTTGTTCATGTAGGCCCGAAAGACTGCACAGAGGGACACACGCATATGATATGATATGATATTTGTGCATCTCCAGCAGTTTGAATGCGGGAGAAGGCCTGCATTATGCAATTTCATCAGTGACCAGTGCCACTCGTGTAGGATTCTAAACAGACAGAATTTCAGTCTTGCCTCCCGGGCACCCCTGTCCAGGTCATCCAAGAGTTCTGCCCACTCCTCCATTCCATAAGAGACTGAGAGCTGGGCTTGCCATCTGGTGCGAAGAGTTTGTAACAGGGATTGCGAGAAGAGGTGAGTACTCCGTAGAGGCCGGACGTAACTCCTTTGTGCAATCCCCACGTGTGGCAGTACGATAGCAATGGCAAGGTTGGTAGTGACCAAGGGCGCAATCCCAGACATTTCTGCAGACAGCGGCAGAGCTGCATATGTTTACAGGACTGCCAAATTCCTCTTGGAGTTGCGCAAATGTCTTAAGGTCCCCTTAGTGGAGGAGCTGATCCAGGGTGTGGATGCCCGCCGTCTCCCATAGGGGTCATGGCAGTGGCTGCCTATTGATGCGTATGCCAGAGTTCCCCCAAAGAGGGGCTTTCTTGTGCAATTGTGGGTGTGAGCCCATCAGCCAATGCGCTCATTGCCAGGCCTTGTGCATTGCGAATAGTACCGGGTTTGAGGGGTCTTGGCGGCTTGCCCCCTGTCCATATAGAGCAGAGAGGCCTAACCCTGTAGATAGCAAGTGTCTCTCTATTTGCACCCATTGCGGTACATCAGGGGTATCTGGCAGCATGTATGCCATTTGAGAGAGCTGCAGTGCAAGTACAAAGTGTTCTATTGATGGGAGGCTTAGTCCCCCGCAAGAACGGCGAGCCTTAAATTCCAGCACGCCCAGACGGGGCCTCAAGGAGCCCCACAGGAAGGATTTTATTTTGGAGTCGATTAAACGCAGTGTGGCCAGAGGTACCTTTAAGGGAAGCATGCCCAAAGTGTACATGAAGCGCAGCAGTGTGACCATGAGTACGGCTTGTATCCTGCCCCACATGGAGAGCCCCAGCGCCTTCCATTTGTCAAAGTCACGTTGCATCTGGGTGAGCAGTGGGTTCATATTGTCCGCGATCATCCCCTCTATCCCTTTATTCACCAAGACGCCCAAGTATTTGAGGCGCGAGGGTTGCCAGTGGAAGGGGAATCCATGTATGGCCGCCTTTGTGGTTCCGTCCGAGATGGGCAATGCTTCACTTTTGTCCCAATTCATTTTGTAACCAGAGAAGGATGAAAAGTCATTTATTATTTGAAGCAGAGACGGTAGGGAACTGGGTAGGTCCGTGAGGTTGAGCAGGATATCGTCCGCATACAGATAGAGTTTGGATTCCCACACCGGGAGGGGTACGCCCGTGACTTTGGTTGATTGGCGTATGGTAGCTGCCAGGGGTTCTTTAGCCAGGAGGAAAAGAATTGGGGAGAGGGGGCAGCACTGGCGCATCCCCCGACAAATCGGAAATGGGTCAGAGATGAAACCCCCGCGATTTACCTGGGCGGTGGGATTGTCGTATAGCAGTCGTACTTTGGCGATTAACTAATCTCCCAATTCGAATTGCGCCATTACTTTAAAAAGATAGTCCCACTCGATGCGATCAAGCACTTTCTCCGCATCGAGTGACAATGCCAGTGCGTCGGAGTGAAGGTTTTTGGTGGACCATAAAGTATGTGCCAGGTTTTGCATATGATTTCTGGAAGAGCGGCCGGGTTTGAATCCTACTTGTGTGTGTTGGACCAGGGAGGGGAGGACTTTGCAGAGGCGGGCAGCCAGAATACTGACCAGAATTTTGATATCGCAGCTCAGCAGTGATATGGGGCGATAGCTGCCGCACAGTGTGAGGTCTTTCCCAGGCTTAGGTAAGATGGCAATCACTGCTTTATTAGCAGTGAGGGGACCTAAAGAGGACTTGAGCTCCACTTCTTGGAATGCCGCCTGGAGAGTGTTGACTACCCCATTCCCGGCCCATCTATAGAATTCCGCCGGTAATCCGTCCTCACTGGGGGCCTTGTGGTAGGGGAGGTTCACTATCGCTTGCGATATTTCCTCCTTGCTGATCTCTCCCTCAAGAAGTTCTCTGCCCTTGTCTGATAAGAGGGGGAGAGTCACCTCTGAAAGAAAAGTGGTCATTTTACTGTATCGGCCTGCGCCCCAGGGGTGTAAAGGGTCTGGTAGAACTGAGAAAATTCATTCACAATATCTTGGGGACGAGTGAGTGTTGCCCCACTGGCTGACTGTATTGCCAGTATGGCAATGGCAGCTTCCCTTTGACGTAACTACGCTGCCAGTAGCCTCCCTGCCTTTTCTCCCTCCTCGTAATACCTTCCTTTCATCCTTTGTAAGGCATATTTAGCCTTTGAAGTAAAGAGGCTATTTAGTGCCATGCGGGCCTGTTCTAAGGATTTACTGTGCTGCAGGGTCGGCTTATCTGTGTATAGATGGGTATAGGTGCAATGTCTTTTTCTAGTTCTCTCTGCCGAGCCATTGTTTGCCTATTGGCCTTTTCTGCATCCCGCATGAGCTGGCCCTGAATTGCAGCTTTCGCTGAGGCCCAAATGATCCTGCCCGAGCCCACAGACCCCTGGTTGGTGGCGAGGTACCCCTGGAGGTGCTCACGCAGTTGAGATTTACCTTGTGGAGTGCGGTGGCATTGTATATTCACGCGCCATGGTTTGCAGCCCGGTCTGGCCAGTCCCACCTCCAGGGAGAGGAGAACCGGTGAGTGGTCAGAGAGTGCAGCTTCTAAAATGTGGGAATCTCGGACTAATTGCACCGTCCTCTGGGAGACCAGGAAATAGTCCAGTCGGGAGAGTGTGCCGGTGGTCGGGGAGGTGAATGTATATTCTGTGTCAGTCAGGTGGCAGAGGCGCCAGTGGTCCACTGGGCCATTGTCAGTCAATATATCGCCCATTAGAGCTCTGTCCGTGGCATTGCCTCTGTCAAGGGGGCCCGTTCTGTCTAGAACAGGGTCCCTTACCAGGTTCCAGTCCCAGCCAATGAAGTACTGTGAGGCATTTATTTCTACTAGGAGGCGGTTCAGTTGAAGAAGGAATTATTTTTTTGCACCAGTCGGGGCATAAACTGATCCAACGCAGGCAGAGGTCTCCCCTATATGCATCTGTGCAAACACGTATCGCCCATCTGAATCAATCCACGTCTTGGACACCGTGACTAGGAGAGATTTGCGTATGAGGATCGCCACCCCGCATTTCCTAGTGGGTGCCGTGTCCGGGGAATCTCTCTTGCCTATGCTACTGTGAATCACCCAACCCACCCAGTCCCTGCGTAACTTCTCAGACTCTGGGGTGTCGATGTGTGTTTCCTGTAGTAGTGCTATGTCCACCTTTTTTGATTGAAGGTAAGAGAGCACTTTTTTCCTCTTTATGTAATGTGTAATTCTGTGTACATTCCATGTTACCACGTGTAGAGGGTGAGTAGCGGCCATGGTGTAGAGGCAAGGCGGGATTGATGTTGATGTGCATCTCTGAAGGGTGCATTAAGTGTGCTCGGTGGAGTGTATGATGTGTTGGAGGGCAGCGGGGTAGGTTCCGCCTTTATTGTGTGCGTGGGTGACGGGATGATGTGCGGAGAGGGTGGGAGGTAAGGGTTACAGGTAGAGAAGCACGATGCAGGAGTGGCTAGAGGTGGGGAGGAGGGGTGGGATGGTGGGAAAAAAGGGGGGTAGGAAGGAAGAAGGGAGGGAGAGAGAGAGAGGGTGAGGGAAAAAGTGTGGGTGAGGGAAAGACAGAGGGGGAAGTCCTGGCACGTGGAGCAAGTGTTACAGTCAGTTGGTGTAGCCGGGGGGGTGCCAGTGGTCGAAGTGTAGATCTTGGTGTACAGCCCAGGGGGAGTAGTACGGCTTGTCGAGGAGTAGGGTGCAGGGGAGGGGAAGGAAGGGGGAGAGGAGGGGGATAGGGCTAGGAGGGGAGGATTAGTGGCTGCTGGGCAGCAGCACTGGGGGTACTAATCCTTCGACTGGGGGTCTAAGCTCACTGGGGCACCACCGCAAGACAGGTTCCTTCGGGAGGGCGGGGCTGTGGCTAGGGCTAAGTGGAGGAGTGTGCATATTACTATGATGGTGCGGACTGGGGCGTATGCCTTGTTGGCAGAAGGGGAAAGGGCGGTGTTGAACAGGAGAGGTATCCAGATGTGACATGATAGTTTGCTGGGTGGTCGGACCCATGGAGAGCATTAGGGAGGAAGAGGCATATAGTGTTAAGCTAGGCTGGAAGCAGTAATGCAATTTATAGTTTCAACAACTGAGAGCAGAGCAATTAAACCATTTCTGCAGGCAACGTATACTGCATATACAACTAAGCAAATGAGCAAACAGTTAATACAGTTATTTTTCTTAACACAGCGAAAGCAATACTCAGCTGTCCGGAGTCTTCTTGGAACTGAGTCCATCATCGAGTCTGTCCCTGGAATGAGAGGCCCAAACCAGGCCTCCCTTCAAGCTCAGTCGGCATGCAAGGCAGGCTTTAGAGGTGACCGGGACCGGTCTCAATGTTGTTCCTGCATGAAGGCGGTCACAGTTTGTGGGGCCGAAGCTTTGTCATCATAGGTGCGGGCGGCTCTCTTACGATCTCTGCCGCGGTGCCAGGATCTGTTGGAATTTCGCCTTCTGCTGTCCGGTGGCTGGAGGGAAGGATCAGATTGTGCCTGCTCCGGGATAGCATGATGAGAGTCCATTTCGTGGGGCTCTATGCGGTCTAGGAAGAGACGCAGGTCCTCCGGTTCATAGAAGTCTTTGGAGACTCCATCTTTGGTGACACGTAAGCGGGCAGGCTCAAAGAGGCCATACTTGATGTCCAGCTGATGCAGCTGGGGTCTCATGGAAAGGAATGCCTTGCGGCGGTCGTTGGTTTCCCTGGAAAAATCAGCGGCCAAATGTATATCGTGACCATCATATGAGAAAGAGCCTCTGGTGCGGGCTGTGGCCAACAACTGCCTCGCCTGTTCGTGCCTAAGGAAGCAAGCAATGAGGGGACGTGGTCGTGTGGCAGAGTCCTTGCGTGGGGGACCAATGCGATGAGCATGCTGTATCTCCAGTGGCGGGTCAAAGATGATGTCCAGCAGCTTCGGGAGAGCGTTGCATAGGGACGCTCTGGCACTCTGGCCTTCGATCTTCACTGGAAATCCGAAGAAGCGGACATTGTCTCTACGACTTCGATCCTCCAGATCTATCAGTTTGCTATGGAGAATCAGCTGCTCCTGGTCCCTGCCGTGGAGGGATTTGAGGTGTCCCTCCACCGTTGTCAGCCTTTGGTCCAGCCCTTCAACCTTTGTGTGGAACCCCGCAATGTCTGCTCGGACCGATTTTGCTTCTGCTGCTAGGGAGGAGATATTAGTGTCCATCCCTTCAAGGCGGCGACTGACGGCTGAAATTTCTAGTAGGATACAGTCCATGTTCTCGTTTTGAGGTGGTGAGGGGGTCCGAGGAGGACTGCTTGTAGGGGATGCAGTGCCCTTCACGGACATATTCCTGGGTTGTTTTAGCGCATCTGCAAAGAGAAGATGCTTGGAGGACTTGCTCCTCTGTTTGTTTGCGGACCTTCGGCTTCAGTCCTAGGATGGTGTACTATGGAAGGGCAAATAGGCAGCAAGGGTGGGTAGAGGCCAGGATATCGGTGGCCCAGTTATGGACCTGCTATAACTGCTCTCCTCTGATTACCGAGGCGTGGCTGTCGGGCTCCCGCTTGATCCCGGCTTAAGTCGAGGTGTTGGAGTGTGTTGGGGTTCGTGCCCGTCTCCCACAGGGATCTTCCGTCTTTGCAAGATGTTCTCTGTTATGCCTGTAAGCACACCAATGGCACCTTGCCGATTCTCCCATGGGTGGTTGTAGCCTGTGCCTGTCTAGTTCTTTCTCTGCCTCTGTGGGCCACGTGCAGTGGATCAGTATTCCTTGGGTGCACTCTTTGCTAGTAGCATTGTGAGAGGGGGGCATGTGCATAAACCTGCGTTCCCTCTCTCCACTCCCGCTGTTTCGTGTCACAGCCTCGATAGTGACAGAGGAACCTAGGTGCTAGGTCGCATGCAAGAGGCCCTCTCTTGTGTTAATCATCTTTCCTGTGGTTACTTCTCCTGTCTCTTGCCCTTCCGGGGGCCGTGGTAGTACTCAGTGGAGTGCTTGCTGCATTGTAGCTTTGTTGGTGCCTGGGGGGAGAAGCCGGGATTCTTGGTGCTTAATTCAGGGTGCCATGACTCTCTCTCCCTCTTGTCTGCATGGGAGGGGGGCCGCATCCGCAACTCTCCCTCCCTCAATCATGGTGCCAACTGTGGGGTGCCCTATGGTGTACTTGGTGCGACGTGGTCCTGGTATTGGGGTACGGCCTGGTGTGCCTCGGCCCCACCTCCAGACTATATGTATGGGGTGGGGGGCCACACTCACTCACTGCGCCCCCCTGCACGGCTTCTGCATTCTGTCGGGGTCCTGAGGCGCACCTGTCGCACCAACACTCCGGTGTTTTCAAACGGTGGATGGAAAGCTGGGTGCCAGACACGCATCCAAAGTTGTGAGGTAATCATGGCTGTGCTCCCCTCTCAATGAATTGTAGCCAGTATCAAATCCAATTCAACGCACCACAGACCGGGGGGGGGTGCCGCTGTGGACGTCGTGACCTGTTGATGCGGCAGATATGTGAGGACCGAGGCTGTGGATAAGCCTCCCCGGGTCCTCTGCGCTCACATTTCAGTCAGTTATGACTCTCTTCAGGCATCCAGGTCCAGGGCTCTCATTATGGCATGGGGTATTGATGCCCCTGAGTAAAGTATCGTCGATGCAATTACCGCCAATATAATTACACCCGCTCCAATCGGTGGGCCGATGAAACCGGGGCAGTGGGTGTAGGGCGTGAGGAGCTGGAGGCGGGGTCGACAGGCTACGCAAGGGCCGAGGCTGTAAGCGTGCCTCTAGGCCCCGTTCACTCACCCACACCTCAGGTTGTTTCCTCCTCTGCGTGCCCGATGGCAGCGTCAGAACCTGGGCTGTCAGGATCCAGATTTCACACCCGCTTGTGAGGCATTGATATCATGGCCCCAGCCGCACTCTGAAGGCCGCCCGCCCCGTCCGGAGCCCATCTCACAGTGGAGCTCCCGGATCAGGCGGCCATCTTCTCTCGTGGCCAGACCACGCCCCCCTTCACATCTGTTTTCAATCAGTGCTGATAATCGCGTTAACTTTTATGCAGTTAACAGGCATGCTGGGATATGTAGTACCCATTCTATTTTGCACCAGTGAGTCATTGCCTTTTTAATGTTTTTGTATATTGCTGCTTGCCCTTTCCAATCACCATTATGACTTGTATGGATTAATTTCATGCATATTAACTTGCTGGATAAAGCCGATGGGAGTGCAGCGTTTCTTTTTCTCTTGAGTATATATAATATATATATATATATATATATATTCACTGAAAAAACCATAGGTTTTACAGACGTTATAGTTAGAAACTAGCATTTAAAAAACCTTAGAAATTCACTGAAAAAACCATAGGTTTCAGGGACGTTATAGTTAGCTGGACATTTCACTCGTACAAAACCATAGAAATTCCACTGTTATAGTTAGTTCAGTTAACTATAACTTGCGCCCCCGCAATGCACTGCTCATGACGTCACATATTACATCATTCATGGCATGGTCAGTGACATCACTGATGACATCACTGATGACATCTCAAATGACATCACTGATGACATCACTGATGATACTTAGAGTGATATTCTCAACTAAATGGCACATGTAAACATTACCCTTATTAGTTTAACACTTCCATCATCAACTTAGCAAGCATAACACTGCACCATATTAGCAAAAATATGGTACAGGCTTACATTTCATTGTGGATGTACATAAACAGCAGCAAAAACCACCGACATGGAGATGGAGAGGGGGGAAAGATTAAGGGACAAATTTACAAGGAGCCATCACCGAATTAACGGCACTTTATCGCACCCAAACTCGTGATAAATGTACCCCCCCATTCACAAGCCGGTGTTAACAGCCCACAGCACCAGTATACCCACGATAGCAGCCTCAAAAAACATCGCCACAGACGACCCTTGCAAATATCGCTAATGAGATGCAGAGTAGGCGTTCCCGTGACAAAAGCCGAGACAACAGCACACCTCAACATTCACAACGACCAGCCACATCTGCGATAAAAACACAAAACGGGCGATAAGGTGCGTTAGCACCAGGAAATTTACACCTGCTCTGACCTGGTGTAAAGTTGGACGGCAGCCAGCACCACAAAAGGGAGCACAGCCCAGGGCCACATTCGAAGGGCAACAGATGCCGTGGAGCAACTCATCATGCGGCCCGGACACACAACAGGGCCACAACACCCACTGCCAACACCCCAGGACCCCATCCCACACCCAGAACACCCCCCGGCCCCACCCTCAACACCGGACTAAGACATTGCACACCAACACCACCAATGTCAAAACAAACATCTTGCCTGATGTCGCACAAGCAGCAAAATAAACATACATGCGTGACCAGAAAATGGAGAATCAGTCATACAGCAATGCAACCACCAACACAAAACCCCAGGCAAACAAAAGCAGAAACAACCCCTAGGATGAATCCTAGCTGCTCCCACTGCACAATCCGTAGCACACAGCCCGGTAGACCAAATCCAAGAGAAGGTGTGCCATGCGCGCAACAAAGGAAAGAGAGGGAGAGAGCAAGGGAGATAGACGGAGTGAGATAGCACAAGCAGCGCAAGTCCGCATGGGCACCTGGCTCCACATGCCAACATCTGTGTGTGCATTCGCATCCGTACACCATGAGCCCAAGGCCGTGTCCCAATCTCAGCGCCAAAGCCACATCACATTCCCAAAACGAAAGTAGTAGTGAGACAAATATCAGGGATGAAAGCACCATTGTCCCAATGCAGAAGCCGGGAGGACACCTGTACCTCTGACCTTGGTCCCGAACGCGCCTGGAACACCCTGATAGAGATACAATGGCAGATGGGGATGACTCCCACACCACGCATTCCGCAAATAAACCATCCGACTTATCCACAGCCCACACATAGAAGCCCCTGCCTGTGGTACCCCCGCATGGGAAGGCCTGACACCCACGGAAACAGCAACCCATGTCCCACAACGTTGCACACACATTCAAATTATTGCTCAGAGCTGTGGCATATCCTCCACACAACAGCCGCAGTCCAGAAGAGTGCCTGTTCACGAGACGCACCAACGCAATGGCAGGCCATACCGGGCACATGCACAACACCCGTCACGTGGAACAGTACCGTGCACGTATGCTGCATTTACTTGGTGCACTGCCACTGGCAGTGCTGCGGATCAGTTACAGGCTCAGCTTCCGCATTGCCCTCGTCACCTGCGTCCAGCCCTGGTTCCACTGCCGAACATGCACATTCGAGTGTCCCATGGATCTCTGCCTATCCAACACAACTGTTGATGAATTGGACTATGACTTGTGTTTGCGCCCCCTGTTGGATCACGAACAGGAGTGTAACCGAGACAGCCGTGCATGGGATGCCTTGACATACTGCGTATGTATTGGTAGTTGTGCATGGGAGATGGCAAAATTTCTCATCTGCAGTGAACACATCGAGGCGCTTCCCTATTGGGCTGTGTTGTGGATCGGTGACACGGCGTGGGCTGAGCACACCTGCCCGGACCACCTAATGGATTGCCTCACCCTGGTGTTCCTTGAACACGACAACGACGTAATATTGGAACACATTGCACATGAAGCTGCACGGGCATTTATGGACGAGTAACTACGTACCTGCAGCCACATCCTATTGCCACCCACAGCACATGGCCCAACAACTTGTTGCACAGTGGGGATTGCTCACATATCCCACCAAAACAGAGCACACGTCTCCCGTCGGTCGGGCTCTGGATGCATGTGCGTGGAATAACGTGTGTGCACACACACCTGTCCAAGGCGATGCAGGTCCATGGTCCGAGCAACACAGCGTCGTTTCGCAACGTTGCCAATTGGGACACACTGCTGGGTGAGAGCACACACATGGCGATGTAGCACGACATGTGAACCTGTCGGACCCTCACACCTGATCACTGTCGGCAGAGCAGACAATTGCCACACCCCGGAGGCAGAGCACCATGCAGACCCCACGTATAGTCAGTCGTGCTCCCTCACACGGGGCACTGTGCAGACGCCAAACAACACATGACTCGTCCAACAAGGCAAGGTGGGCTGTGAGCGTTGCCATATGTGATCAATATTGTCCATTTGAGCCCCAACATCATCTGCTTCTCAACATGTACCCATGCTGCGTGTAAGTGTCTTAAGCATGTCCGTGCCTGTTGTGGCCGTTGCCTCGCCCGTACTGGCACGCACATGCCAATAAAGCCTATGCCACTCCACTGGTGTCTAACTGTGAGGTGTGTTGTAAAGATTGTCCACTCGTGTGCCACAATGAGCCTCGTCCCAACACAGGGAGGAACTGACTGTCGCATGTGCAATGGGGGTGTATCCCTTTGGCAAGCTCCGCCTCTGTGAGCCAGACATTGTTTTTCCATAGGTGCTGGACGACATCTGATGCAGCCCCATCACCTACGCAGTCTGATGTGTCAGGAGCACACAGCCATGCAGCCATCACCCCGCCATACACACCGGACACAGAACCCGTATGAGGGGAGTTTTGTACCACATTGCCTTTATTGCTGATGTTCTGTGATTGCTATGTGTGTGGGCTGCATTGTCGGGGAATTGCCCCTGCAGCTCTGATTTTGTGTAGCCTTCTCCCCTTGAGACGGGGTGCCTTTGGATTGTGTGCTTTTCGGGGCCTGTTTTGCTTTTGACTTGGGTGATGTGTGCTCGCGGACTTATTTTGTGGCCTGGTGCATTGTTGGTCTGCTGCGTGTATTGTAAGGCATGGGTTGTGGTTGCACGCGAACACGTCGGAGTGTGACCTGCTCCTTTGAGGATGTGATCCGCACTTGGCTCCGTCCATGTCGCTTCGTGGGCCATGTCATTTTCTTTGCGCAGCTGCTATCCGAAATGCAGTGTTACTTGCATGGTCAGTGTGGGTCACGGAACTCCTGGTTTGCTGGATTCAGCATATGTGCAAGGGTAGGTTGTGATATTGGTGATAGGGGGGGCACTCTGTCCACATTGTGGATGGGGGCCTACTTGGCGTTTGGATGTGTGCTGCAGTGTGCCAAGGCATTCAGGGACATGTTCCAGGGTCATTGTGGGTGTACTGTGTGCTGCACAAATCAATGCCGTATCTGATTTACAAAACTACATACTCGTTTAAACATAACAAAGTATACTGCTTATTTGTTACCTCTATACCTTACTCCTAAAACCATGTAATCTTGCCAAAGGCAAGCCCGTCTGCGCCCGTCCGCGCCTGGACCGGGCCTAGGGCCATACCCCCTGGCTCTTCATCGTCAGGTCTGACTGGTAAGAGGTTATACTATACCAGTAAACAACTGAAAGACATCGGTTCTGCAACTGGTGGACACATTTACCCCTACCTAGATATAGGTTCTCTAACCACGCTTTCGCATCTCAGTTGTCTCAATTGTCCGTTTAAACTGGAACTCCACTGCAAATCTGCTCCCTCACAGATGCAAACTTCGCACACTAATCAGGAATATATTCACCTAGCTCTTATAAATGCATGCTCCCTTTCAAAGCATAAATATGAAATATCGGATCTCCTAAAAGACCATGATCTTGATATACTTTTTATAACTGAAACCTGGGCTGACCCTTCGTCTGGACCCGATCTCTGTACTGCGACACCCGACGGTTACCTGGCTTACAGACAAGATAGACCTATTAAAAAGGGAGGTGGGCTGGCGATAATCTACCGTGAAAAATACCCAGTTAGGGTAGAGACTATTCCCTCCTTGGTCTGTGAAGCTTTTAATTTCTCAATTATGCTTACCCACTCACAACCCTTTAAGGGTATCCTTCTCTATCGCCCACCGGGCTCGCGGGCAGACTTTCTTTCCACTTTGGGCAACCTGCTGGAACCCTTAGCAGGTGAACCCAACTTCACCATCTTAGGTGATTTTAACTTTCATCTAGAGAACCACGATGACAAGGACACCTCCTCACTTATCACTGAACTAGAGGCAGTGGGCCTTACCCAGTTGGTGACAAGCCCCACGCACTCTGCGGGCCATACACTTGATGGTCTGTTTTCTAGCAATCAATTAATTTCCCTAAAGAACATCCTGCCTTTAATCTGGACTGACCACTGCGCAGTTCTATTTAACATTCAAATAACAAAAAAAGTCACTATGAACCCTAAGCCAAATCCATCCACACCGTTCAAAGCCTGGAACAGCGTGGATCAACATCTTCTCAAAACCCATCTGATCTCCACTCAACCTGACCTTACACTCGACCCCGATCTTGCCTCATCTAACTATTCAGAATGGCTCCATAATGCCTTCAATTCCCTGGTACCAATAAAAAAAGCCTCCAAAAACCGACATGCCCCTTGGTTCTCAGAGGCTCTCAGACTAGAAAAACAACGATGTAGAAACCTCGAGAGGCACTGGCGGAAAGATTATAACAACAATGTAAAAATCCGTTATAAGGAAGCATTAGTTAAGTACAAACTTCTTATCATCCAGGAGAAAAGTAAGTACTACCTTAGGCAGATAGAATCTGCTCAAGATTCCAATAAACAATTGCATCAGGTAGTGGCCAAACTATCAGGGCAATCATCGAATTTTTCCATTGCCCCCTCACAATCCTTATGCAATTCACTTGCTAGTTATTTCCATGAAAAGGTTAACCACATATATGTCAACTTCTCATCACAATCTAAGACAGACCACCAGATTTCGGCCCATGACATGGTAGAATTTTCCCCCTCGTTCTCAGAATTTGGTCAAATCTCACCGCTTCAGATCACAGATCTAATCTCCCAAATCAAATCGGGTTCCTCCACTGACCCCTGTCCACCCTCAGTTCTCAAACTGATCCCGATCTTATAACCCCCTACCTTTCCAACATCTGCAATGCGATGTCAGAACAGGCAACTATCCGTCCATATGGAAAAAGGCCATTATCAAGCCTTTGCTCAAGAAACACAATCTTGACCCTACAGATACAAAAAATTTCAGGCCCATTACCAGCCTTCCATTTCCAGCAAAAATGTTTGAAAACATTATGAATTCCCAGCTATCCAAATACATTGAAGAAAATAATCTACTGGATGATATGCAATTTGGCTTACGTAAGGTCCATGGAACCGAGACAGCCCTCATCAAGGCATCAGAAGAAATTAGGATGATACTAGATCAAGGTGGCACCGCCGTCCTGGTGCTGCTGGACTTGTCAGCAGCATTTGACACGGTCGACCACGCCACTCTGATCGACCGTGTCTCAACCATCGGTATCAGACACAGGGCTAAACCCCTCTTAGCCTCCTTTCTTTCTAACCGCACCCAACTAGTGAGTCTTGGCGCTTTTAACTCCCCTTCTTTCACCCTCCTGTGTGGCGTGCCTCAAGGATCATCTCTGAGTCCGACACTATTTAATATCTACGTGTCGGACTTGGCCAGAGTCATCAAAGCACATGGGATGGGTCTCACATCTTACGCTGATGACACAATTGGTGCTTGCTGTGCATAATGATGGAGGAGCAGTCGCGGACAAATTTCAGAACGGAATGGTGGCCATCAGTACGTGGATGACTAACAATTGCCTAAAGTTAAACTCCGAAAAAACAGAGGTGATGATTTTTGGCAAACTGTCCCCGGGTTGGTCCCCCACCTGGTGGCCTACCAAACTGGGACCACCTCCACTCCCTGTATCAAAGGTCAGAAATTTGGGTGTCACATTTGACGACAAGTTGTCCTTTGCACCTCATGTTAACTCTGTGGTCTCATCGTCTTTTTACACACTAAGGATGATAAAGAAACTCTTACCATTCCTCCCACTCAGGGCTGGAAAAACCCTTGTCAGAACTTTAGTAATGTCAAAAATTGACTATTGCAACGGTCTCTTCATGAATGCACAAAGTAAGGTCCTAAACAAATTACAGCTGGTCCAGAATTCAGCTGCCAGGATTCTATCAGGTACCCCCAAGTACAAATCGATCTCAAAAGTGCTGCGACAGTACCATTGGCTTCCCATAAGATGTCGAATTAAATTCAAGGCCCTCTGCATCGCCTATAAAGCCACGCGCAACACGGGACCTATGATCCTGAACGAAGCTCTTGGTGCTTACACCCCCAACAGATCCCTATGATCATCAACTGCAAACTTTTTGAGGGTCCCCCGCACTAAGAAAGTGTCATGGGGTGACAGACGATTCACCATCGCCACCGCCAAATTATGGAATACTCTCCCTATCCACATCAAGACCTGCCCGACCATGCCTGCCTTCAGGAAAATGATAAAAACCTGGCTTTTTAACCAATAGACTATAGATCATCGCTCATGCTTGCTGTCCGTAGCGCCGAGACACCCATGGGTATTTGCGCGCTTTATAAATTGTATAAATAAATAAACATATGTTACGTCACTTTTGTACCATTGAAACTGATTACGACCTTTTCTTTACACTACAGATCCCATGAACATGCTAATAAAGGTATAAGTGCTATTTTCATACTAAATAAAGCTCTCTTACTTAATTTTTATAAACACTACTGTTTGGTGCATAAAATGGGGATGACACATGAGGAGAGGAAACGGAGGTGAAATCCCTAAACTTTTATTGTACCGTTCCTTTAATATACGTATATTGAGGGTTTTAAGTGGGATGAAAAAAAATGCGGGTGTCTAAAAGGGGTAGCAGTGTTCTGCACCGGTAACACTCAGTCCACTTAAAGTGCTGCGTATATTCAGCACAGAGACACACCCTAACAATTTTCATCACTTATAATCACAGTTAGTTTACTAGTGTGAAAAAATTGTATAGAAAATTTACTAAGAACATTTTTAATTGTTTTTTATCTCTCACACATTTATAAAATATCTCTTGTAAAGAAACGCCCCTCCACCTTTATTTCGTACTGAACGAGCAATAAATAATACCTTTACCAGCATCTAGTCACTAACTACTAACACTGTGCACTGTACCCAATTGTAAAGCAGAAAAAGTGTTTAGATTATGTCTTAAAGTATCATCAAATGATTCAAACCATGCATACATACACAAAGCAACGTGCACGTTTACTTTGTCCATTTACTCTCTATGTAATCTGTGCACATTCTGAACGGGTTCGCAGTATATCATCTGTTTTCACTTATACTCAAATGTACCTTACAGTACAAAAATGACTTCACAACCTATGCATATGTAATATTTCCTACATAATACAGTGCATTTCTATTCCATTGAAACTGATTGCAACATTCTTTATATAGTACAAATTCTACCAATATGCCAATAAACCTGTAAGTGCTCTTTTTATAATACAAAAAGCTGTATTAGATTATTTTTATAAACAGTACTGCTGGGGGCACAAAATGGTGGTGCAAGTTAGACAGAGTAAATGAAGGTGTAATTCCAAACTTTTTATGTATCGTCCATTTACTGTACGTATATTAACACCTTTAACTGGGATGAAAAAATTGGTGGCTCTCTTAAAGGGGTGGCGGAGCCTACTACTAATAACACCCGGACCACTTAAACGCCTGCGTATATTCAGCAGAGGAACACACCGTGAGAATTACTATCACTAATAATCACATTTACTTTACCACTGTGAACAAAATCGTACAGAAAATATACAAAGAACATTTTCATTTATTTTTATCTCTCACATATGTAAAAAAATGACTTCTGAAGAAACGCTCCCTAACAACTTAGATTTCCTAAGAACACCCGAATGCAAAGCCTCGCAGTACCACACCAGCCTTGACTGACATTGAAATCTACCTCCCAGTATAAAAAATGAGACCACAAACTGTGCACATAACATTTCTTCTTTTTTTTCCGTCTCTGTTAAGTTAATAACACATGAATTTTCTACTGTGACCCCTTTTCCACTATTTCCAGACTGAGCATAATTTCCAAACGTGCGACATTCTGTTTATCTCGCCGGAATAGATATACAAATCGAAATTCACGCTACATCGAATTTCCAAACCCATACAGGGCTATATTCACAAGAATGGCGATAACATTATCGCCGCTTTAGCGGCAGGAAACTGCAGCTAAAGCGGCGATAATGTTATCCTCGTCTTGAGAATATGGCCCACAGTCTTACAGATAACAACTTACACTTTTGTGAAAACTCCTAAACATATATAAAGTACTTGTTTAACAACTAGTTACACATTATGCATATTTTAGAACCAATAAAACACCAGACTTTACTAACACTATGTTATTTAGAAATAAAAAATACTTTCAAAGTTAAAAATATCGTCTCAAATATTTAACCACTACTACAAAACACATAACACACCTTCTTAATTTCTAATTTACCTTCGTAGTTGGTATGCAGACTTCAAATGTCACAAACACATGCAATTCTTTTCTTGTCACACAGTACATGTAATGCACCACTTTCATCAAGAATGGAACCAGTAATGGCACAATTTCCCTGTTGCTCCACATATAAATTAGGCCTGGGCGGTAAATTCCGTTCCGCTCGCGGAATTTGCGGAATTTGGGTAATTTCGCGTTCTGCGGAGAACGCGGAATTGGCAAAAATTCCGCAATCCGCAACTTTGCGGAATTTTTTGCTTGTTCGCGCTCTCAAAATGCGTGTTCGCGAGATATTTCTCCCGAGCATGCAAACAGCGTTCGTGAACAGGAAAAAGCATCGCGAACGGGCGGAACAAGCAATTCCGCGTGTTCGTGGAACTTTTGCGTGCTCGCGGAGTTTTTACCGTTTGCGGAGCTTTGCGTAGCGCGACTACGCAAATTCCGCCCACCCCTAAATACATGTAAAGAACAAATCAGAATAGTTCCTTTTTTTTTCGATTGCAAAACCTCTCTTTATTGGTTATTTTTGAACTTTCCATATAAACAGTTTTTTAAGGACCGATACAGGTGAAAAGTTCAACGTATTGTATCAACACTCTCTAGAACATTCTACGACACGTGCAGGTTAAAAGTTCATCATTTTTCTAAACCAACTGATATTTTTTTTTGCAACATTTTCTCCAACATTTAACGGCACGTGGAGGTCAAAAGTTCACCATTCTTTCAAGTTTGAACTGCACCTTCCAAATACAATTACCAGGTGTGGTTGAGCTGAGCAAATTTCATCCTATAATGTGTACTCCACGTATAAACTGCTTTTTTATTAACCAATCACAAAGATGCTTTTCATCAAAACTAATATACACCCTACCTTTTAGGACACAATACATTTCATCTCCCAATCGGTTAAGGTTTTGTATGTAAAAAAAGTAGTTCCCCATGTTTAAACATATCTCTCATTCTACGAATGCAGTGCATGAGCTACAGACATTTATCCATATCTTCTAGCCATACCTTCAAAATGCTAGTGTGGATTGTAGGACATAGCTATGTTTTCTGGTGCAAGAGGTATGCAGAACAGAGACGTATTGACTTAGACCTAGGTTTACAAAATGTGCACATTAAATGGTTTGCACAGAGAGGATTGAAGTGGCACCAATTGCTCCCTTTGGTTAAAACCTGTTTGCATCTCCAACACCCTGATCTCATGATTGTGCACTGTGGTGGTAACGATCTAGGCACATTGACTGGGGTAGGTTTGGAAATGCTTATGAAGGACACCTTTGGACAATTGATGTTACTTTTGCCTCAAACTGTCTTTGTATATTCCAATATATGCCAAAGACAGAAATGGAAATGGTCAAACCAATTTTGTCATAAGATTGAAAAATCTAGGAAGAATGTCAACAAAGCTGTGTCTGCATACCTCAGAGACCATAGAATGGGGTCGATCTACAACAACAACATACGTTTTGATATGGCTGATATCTACAGAAGTGATGGAGTACACTTCACAGATGAGGGAAACCGAGTTTTCCTGATTAACCTGAAGCTGTGCATTCGCACTTACATGTAGCTCCAACTAATAAACACAAAGGCTCTTTTTAGAGCCGCCTTATATTCTGAATTTTGGCTCGCAGAGTGTCAGCTGCGGTTCGGCTAGCAGAGGGACACCTGCAGGCCGTTGGGCAGGCTCGCAGAGGAAGAGCTGCGGCCCGTGGGCTCAGCTCGCAGAGGGAGACCTACGAGCTGTTGGCTCGCAAAAGCACAGCACCGTACTGGCTCGCAGAGGGAGAGCTGTGGTCTGACTTGCAGAGGGAGACCAACGGGCCAACAGGCCTGCTAGCAGACACATAGCTATCAGTTAACGGGCTGGCTCGCAGAGATACAGCTGCGGGCCCTCCGAGCTGCAACCCGACGGGCTAACTGGCAGAGGGAGAGTTACGAGCCTACAGGCCTGCTAGCACAGACACAGCTACGAGCTAACGAGGTGGCTCAGAGAGGTAGAGCTGCGGGCCCCACGACTCGCAGACACAGAGCTGCGAGCTGACGGACTGGCTTCTAAAGGCATAGCCGCGAGCTGGTGATGTGGGGAGAGGGACCGTGAAAGGGGTATCTCACACAAACAGAGCTGCGGTATATTTGTAGTGTTGCCTCGCAGAGGTAGAACTACGGACCTACGACTCGCAGACACAGAGCTGCGACCCAACGGACTGGCTTCTAAAGGCATAGCCGCGAGCTGATGATGTGGGGAGAGGCAGCGTAAAACAAGCTAACGAAGTGGCTCACAGAGGTAAAGCTGCGGGCCCGCCGGCTTGCAGACACAGAGCTGCGAGCCGACGGACTGGCTTCTAAAGGCATAGCCGCGAGCTGATGATGTAGGGGAGGGAGCGTAAAAGGAGTATCTCGCACAGACAGACCTGCGGGATATTTTCAGTATTGCCTCGCAGAGGTAGAATTACGGATCCGATGCCTTTTAGAGGGAGAGATGCGACCTGACGGACTGAGTCACAAAATGGCTGACAGCTCGCAGTCGCAGAGCTGCGAGCCGACGGACTGGCTTCTAAAGGCATAGCCGCGAGCTGGTGATGTGGGGAGAGGGACCGTGAAAGGGGTATCTCGCACAGACAGAGCTGCGGTATATTTTTAGTGTTGCCTCGCAGAGGTAGAACTACGGACATGATGTCTTGTAGAGGGAGAGAATTGTGAATAACAAAATGGCTGCCAACACTTCCTAGTTTCAACAGTTCGCAGCCAATGAGCCGCAAGCTCGTGCTCGTAACGCCTCAGCCAATCAGATGTCAGAATTCTCAAATATCGATATCTGGAAAATTTGATATTTCTCAAAAACTACTGAACGGATTTACCCCATTTAAACAAAAGCGTGCTTTCTGGACCAATGCCTTTCTCCCTGCCAAATTTGGCGTAATTCCGTTCAGCAGTTTGACCTGTAGCCTTGTCTAAAGTTTCCTATGGAAATTGCATGGAGAAAACACGTTTTGGGACCACCATTTTTTCTTAGCCCCCCCTTCACGAATCCCCCCAAAACTTTCAGGATAGGAGCTGACCTGAAAGAGGAACTTTTACACAAAAAACAAAAAGAAAAAACATATTCGTGACCACCGTGTGTTAATAAAATGAAAGAAAAATGAGACAACATGCATCTGGTGAAAGTTTTTCAAAACTGTTAATACTGAGTTATGTTTGGGAGCCCCCAGCACATTCCAGTATGGACAGGGAAAACAAGGATTCACCAGATGCATAGTCAGCTGAGATCCTCTTGTGAGTATAGCATACTTGTAGAAGGCCATAGTCTATGAACCGTAGCTCGTAGAAAAGTTTTCCCTTGAGATTTTTATGTTGTCTCGTTTTTCTTTCATTTTATTAACACATGGTGGTCACGAATATGTTTTTTCTTTTTGTTTTTTGTGTAAACAGTGTGAGGATGGTATCTACAAAGGCTTGCCCAGGTGGCCTTGTTGTAGTAATCTGAGATTAGTTGGCCACTTGGCCGGGTAAACAGGACCGTGGACACCTTTGTGTCTAACCGTTATATTATTGTTATTTCATGTTTTTCATTGTGTAAAGACACCCAGGAATTTTATCATTGATAACAGTGAGGCTGTTGCATGGTTCTTCAATTATATGATGTACAGGGAGGCAATATGGAGATGCTTTGAATCCTTGTTTACCTCATGTTGATGTAGGCCACTTGGCCGAAATAGGATGCCACTTTAAATATGAGAGTCGGGTCGCAGGTGGAGCGAGGACAATCTGATTATGAAATGACTATTGTAGCGCAGTCGTGCTTTGTTTTGTGAAAAATGCGCTGAATATGAATTGTATGAAATGACCAATGTGATTGTCAACATTGTTTATGCTTAAACCGGAAAATGTATTAATGTGCAGGACATGAATTACAGGAATTTACATGTTTACAAATGTGACTTTCAACATTTTCGGCGAATACCTGGGTTGGACTGCAAGTCTTTCTTCTATGCTGATGTCTAGATCCCACACTATTAGTCCGTTTTCTATGTTTAACTTTATTTCGTGCACTTTAAATGGTAGATGTTTACATGGGCAAATTGGCTTGTGAAGAAGATCTTTTTATCGAAACGCGTTGCCGCTAAACTTAATACACTTTACCTTATAAACTGTCCTTGTTGTGCGAGTCTCTTTGTATTGGACGTAATACGAAGCTTCATTTATATGACAAACGGGTTCCGGCACCCGCAACTCACACCGACCCCGAATGGTGAACGTAGCCAGCAGCGTCGGAAACTTTCAGTGATATATATATATATATATATATATATATATATATATATATATATATATATATATATATATATATATTCACTGAAAAACCATAGGTTTCAGGAACGTTATAGTTAGAAATTAGCATTTAAAAAACCTTAGAAATTCACTGAAAAAACCATAGGTTTTAGGGAAAGTTATAGTTAGCTGGACATTTCACTCGTACAAAACCATAGAAATTCCCCCGTTATAGTTAGTTCAGCTAACTATAAATCGCGCCCGCAATGCACTGCTGATGACGTCACATATTACATCACTCATGACACGGTCAGTGACATCACTGATGACATCACTGATGACATCTCAAATGACATCACTGATGACATCACTGATGACATCATCCATGTGATAATTTGATGCATCTTCTCACACCCTAATATAACCTTTGATACACCCACTTTAAATTACAGACTGCCATTCTCAAAACCATAGACACTCCAACACCAATAACTACATACCCACTCACTGATTCTTAGGTTTACACACACATCCACTCACTCACCCGTACAGTCACTCAGTACAGAACTATCATATGCACTCATACACCTATATAGACACTCACACACCGCCACTCATCCATAGAGGTAGTCACACACCTAGTCAGTCATGCAAATAATTAATCACACTGCCATTTACTCACCTATACAGTTATACACACACCAACTCACTTACTCATACAAATACTAGCACATTCTTACGCTCTGATACAATCACTGATACAAGGGTGGGCAGTCAAAATATCGAATTTTAAATATCGACTTACACTAATATCTAGTTTTTAATATCGTAGGGACAGAATATCGAAGTCAAGAATATCGTTGACCAGAATATCGACTTTAAGGTAAGTAATATCGATTTTTTAATATCGAAGTAAGTAATATCGAAGTCATTAATATCGTTAGCAAAAGTATAGTTGTAAATAATATCCATTTTTTTTAGTGTTATGTATTTTATATGTATGTTTAAAAAAATCAAGTTTTTAATTATTTTTAAATATATGTATTAAATGTTTAGAAAATGGTAATTGTTTTTAAAGGAAACTTTGCGATTTAGTATCAGAGCGGGTTGTGGGTTTATAGGGGAATAGGGTGGGAAGTAATGTAATTATAATTAATTATTTAATATGTTTTTATTTATTGTTATTCATTGGTAATTTATTGTTAATTAATTATTATTATTATTGAAGACAGAATCTCCACCCACACGTACAACAGCAAGGAACTCTTCAGCATCATCAAGGAGTTCGCCCAACCCACTAGCGAGTCTACCGACATCCCTCCCTCACAAGACCTCTGCGACAAACTCAGCACCTTTTTCCACCACAAAATCAAGAGCATCTACGACAACTTCGACGAAGACAACCAACACACTGAACCCTCACCAACCACCCCGACACCTGGAAACCAGCGATTGACGACTGGTCAGCCCTCACCACCGAAGACACACTGAAGACAATGAAGTCAATCCACTCAGGGGCCCCCACAGACCCCTGCCCCCACCACATCTTCAACAGAGCCGCCCGACACCATCGCACCCATGCTCCGCCACACCATCAACCGCTCTCTGGCGACCGCCTCGTTCCCCGACGACTGGAAACACGCCGAGAGTCAACCCCCTCCTAAAGAAACCCTCAGCGGACCCCACCGACCTCAAAAACTACAGACCCATCTCCCTGCTCCCGTTCCCAGCGAAAGTCATCGAGAAAGCCATCAACAGCCAACTCGCCACATTCATTGAAGAACACAACATCCTCGACTCCTCCCAATCCGGCTTCCAGAAAAAACCACAGTACGGAAACCGCCCTCCTCGCCGCAACAGACGACATCCGCACCCTACTGGACAAAGGAGAAACAGTAGCCCTCATCCTCCTCGACCTATCAGCGGCGTTAGACACAGTCTCCCACCGCACCCTAATACGCAGACTCTACGACGCAGGAATCCAGGACAAGGCCCTCGACTGGATCCGCTCCTTCCTCTCCGGCAGGACGCAGCGGGTCAGACTCCCCCCTTTCCTCTCGGACCCCACACCTACCACCTGCGGAGTCCCCCAGGGCTCCTCCCTCAGCCCGACACTCTTCAACGTCTACATGGCTCCACTCGCCCCCATCGCCAGAACCTACGGACTCAACATCGTGTCATACGCAGACGACACCCAGCTCATCCTCTCCCTATCCAACGAGCCCAACACCGCCAGACGCAACTTTCGAGAAGGCATGGAAGCCGTCGCCAAATGGATGAAAAACAGCTGCCTACAACTAAACACCAACAAAACAGAAGTACTCATCATGGGCCCTAACCCCGATGCCTGGAGCGACATCTGGTGGCCCCCCGCCCTCGGAAACCCACCAACCCCCACGGACCACGCACGCAATGTGGGAATCATCCTGGACTCCGAGCTCAAAATGGACCGCCAGATGAACTCTGTCTCGTCTTCCTGCTTCCACACCCTCCGCCTCCTTCGTAAGACCTTCAAATGGATCCCCTCGAACACCGAAGAGACCGTCACTCACGCCCTGGTCACCAGCAGACTCGACTACGGCAACGCACTCTACGCCGGAATAAACAAAAACCTCACCCGCAAGCTACAAAACATCCAGAACGCCGCTGCAAGACTGGTCCTCAACCTGCCAAAACACTGCCACATCTCCCAGCACCTGCGCACCCTCCAATGGCTCCCTGTCGAGGCGAGAATCACCTTCAAGATGCTCACCCACGCACACAAGGCCCTCCACGGCACCGGACCAGCATACCTGAACAGCCAACTCAAATTCCACGCACCCCAAAGGACCCTACGATCAGCCCAGCTCTCCTACGCCGTGGTCCCCCGCACCAGAAAGACCAGATCGGGAGGCCGCTCCTTCTCCTTCCTCGCGGCCAAAGCATGGAACGCCCTTCCGCTCCACCTCAGACAGACAACATCGCTCCCCATCTTCGCAAGAAACCTCAAAACCTGGCTCTTCGACAGACCCCCTCCTTGATGGATGGAACCTGCACCCCCCCACCCCTAGCGCCTTGAGACCCTTACGGATGAGTAGTCGCGCTTTAACAAACCCTTGATTGATTGATTGATTGATTAATTGGTAATTATTTATATTAATTGGTTAATTTATAATTATAGTAATTATAATTAATGTATTATTAATTTGTATTTATTGTTATTGTTAATTAATTTATTGTAAATTAATTATTAATTGGTAATTAATTTTAATTCATTGATTAATTGGTCATTAAATTAATTATGTTATTTTTAATGTGTATCGGGTTGTGGGTTTATAGGGGAATAGGGTGGGAAGTAATTTAAATATAATTAATTAGTTAATATGTTTATATTTATTGTTATTGATTATTGATTTATTGTTAACTAATTATTAATTGGTAATTAATTTTTATTAATTGGTTAATTAAAAATATATTAATGATAATTAATTTATTATTATTTTTAATGTATTGCTATTGTTAATTAATTTATTGTTAATTAGTTATTAATTGGTAATTAATTTTTATTAAATGATTAATTGATAATTACATTAATTGTGTTTTTTTTATGTGTAGCGCGTTGTGTGTTTATAGGGGAATAGGGTGGGAAGTAATTTAATGTTATTTAAGTAAATATTAATTTAATTTAATAGGTATTTATTATTAATTATTTTGTTAAATAATTAATAATATGTTATTTATTTTAAAAAAAAATTAATTTACAAGTATGTTAATTTAACCCCTACGCGATCCGACATTTTCCCTACTGTTGCACTCACTGGAGTGGGAATAGTAATTTTTACCCCTACGCTATCCAACACTTTCCCTACTGTTACACTCACTGGAGTGGGAATAGTAATTTTTACCCCTACGCTATCCAACACTTTCCCTACTGTTGCACTCACTGGAGTGGGAATAGTAATTTTTACCCCCCGCTATCCAACACTTTCCCTACTGTTGCACTCACTGGAGTGGGAATAGTAATTTTAACCCCTACGCTATCCAACACTTTCCCTACTGTTGCACTTACTGGAGTGGGAATAGTAATTTTATTTTCTCCGTTATCTAATATTTTGTATTTTTAGCTAATGTACTGTATAAGTATTTTTAAAAGATTTAAAATAATTTACATTTTTAAATTTGTTACATATATTTAATTTTTATTTATATTATTCTTTTATGTGTATAGATGTATTTATAATTTGTAAAAAATTAATTAAACAATTTATAAGTTATTAAAATAAATATTAAAACATATTAATAAGTATATATATATATATTATATTATATGTATATGTTTAATGTCTTTTCAAATTATATATATTACTTATAATTTTTAAGCATTTTAAAATATTTTTAACTATGTTTCTTTTAATTATATGTATTATTTACTTTATTTTACAATTTTTTTAACTTAAATTAAAAACGATATTTTTAACAACGATATTTTTGATATCGATATTTTTTTTCTCGATATTTTTGTACTTACCTTAATGTAGATAGGATGTCGATATTCTTGTCTTCGATATTTTTGCTGCGATATTTTTGTAGGTCGATATTGTGACCTTCGATATTTAGTCAGTGATTCGATACAAGCACACACTCATCCATACAGCCACTCTCACAATCACACACTCTCACTTATAGCCATTTATATACTCCAACACACATATATGCTGCCTTTCACATATGTAGTTACTCACACAGTACCACTGAGATATACATTCACTCACTAACACACCCATACACACACTCACCCACCCATACAGTCCATCACAGATGCACTCTTGAAACCATGCACCCAGTGAATCACCCACTCACACATCTATGCACAGAGTCACACACACCCCACCCACACAAACACTCAGGCACCCATACAGATACTCAGACAACCAATCAATAACCCATATAGACACTCATGTAGCTATTCACAAACCCATGCAGCGGCTTACACACCAACAGACAGACGGATACAGACATTCACACAGTTTAGTCACTAACCCATGCATTCAGTAAGATACGTTTAATCACTCACTTATAGAGTCAGTCATGCATCTAGTAAATCATCCATTCAGACACTTATACACCCACTCATTCTTCAATACGCCTTTCCCTATATATATTAAACATATTTAAACTTTACAGAAACACACAGTCACTGGATGATGTCATCAGTGATGTCATTCGAGATGTCATCAGTGATGTCATCAGTGATGTCACTGACCATGTCATGAGTGATGTAATATGTGAAGTCATCAGCAGTGCATTGAGCTCAACTAACTATAACGGCCGAATTTCTCTGGTTTTGTACGAGTAAAATGTCCAACTAACTATAACGTCCCTGAAACTTGTGGTTTTTTTCAGTGAATTTCTAAGGTTTTTGAAATGCTAATTTCTAACTATAACGTCCCTGAAACCTATGGTTTTTTCAGTGAATTTCAAAGGTTTTTTAAAGGCTAATTTCTAACTATAACGTGCCTGAAACCTATGGTTTTTTCAGTGAATTTCAAAGGTTTTTAAAGGCTAATTTCTAACTATAACGTGCCTGAAACCTATGGTTTTTAAGTGAATTTCAAAGGTTTTTTAAATGCTAGTTTCTAACTATGTCTACAGAGGTAGGACATGTGAAGAAAGAAGAAAACGCACAGAAAGAAGCAAAAGAAATGCAGAAAGAAGCAACAGAAGTCCACAAAGACGAAGAAAAGTGCAGGAAGAAGCAAGACATGTGCAGAAAGAACCAACAGAGGAGCAGAAAGAGGCCTTGTTGCAAAATCATCCTGTGCCCACAACTTTTTCAGACGGGTACTGGTGGTAACTGACTCTGAGTAACCAGGACTAGAGCCAGTGCTATGCTAAAAGACACTTAGAATACAGTGAAAACACCTACATACACTAGGGAACACTATGTGTTGGGGTACCCCTGTGATTAGCATGACCTCCTCTGTAAGGCCCTAGTACATAATAGGGCAGGGGGATTAAAACTACCTCTTAAAATGCGCCACGGGCGCGTTTGCACAGTGGTGAAGGGCGGGGGGCCTGAGGTGACATGTGTGCAAACACGCCTGTGGCCGCTTTAGGTTGGGAGATTAAGTCCCCTTGAATCCTGAGGGTCCCTGGGGTCCAACTAGCCCACTAGGTACCTCCAGTAAGTGCCACAGAGCTGCGTTGCAGAGAGGTGTAAAAAGGGGCGTGGCCTAGACTACCTCTCTGCAGCGCAGGCCTGTGGCACTTACTGGAGGTACCTGGTGGCCTAGTTGACCCCCAGGGGCCCTCAGGATTGAAGGGGTATTAATTCCCCAACTTAAAACGTGCCACAGGGCATGTTTCCACACATGTCACCTCAGGCCCCGCCCCCTCCCTTCACCACTGTGTCAAATGCGCCCCGGGGCGCGGTGAAGTTGGGGGATAAAGTCCCCTTGAATCCTGAGGGTCCCTGGGGTCCAACTAGCCCACTAGGTACCTCCAGTAAGTGCCACAGAGCTGCGTTGCAGAGAGGTGTATAAAGGGGCGTGGCCTGGACCACCTCTCTGCAACGCAGGCCTGTGGCGCTTACTGGAGATACCTGGTGGGCTAGTTGGCCCCCAGGGGCCCTCAGGATTGAAGGGAACTTAATTCCCCAACTTAAAACGCGCCACAGGGCGTGTTTGCACACATGTCACCTCAGGCCCCGCCCCCTCCCTTCACCACTGTGCAAATGCGCCCGTGGCACGTTTTAAGTTGGGGGATAAAGTCCCCTTGAATCCTTAGTGTCCCTGGGGTCCAACTAGCCCACCAGGTACCTCCAGTAAGCGCCACAGAGCTGCGTTGCAGAGGTGTAAAAAGGGGCATGGCCTGGACCACCTCTCTGCAACGCAGCCCTGTGGCGCTTACTGGAGGTACCTGGTGGGCTAGTTGGCCCCCAGGGACCCCCAGTATTGAAGGGGAATTAATTCACCAACTTAAAACGCGCCACAGGGTGTGTTTGCAGAGTGTTGCTGGGAGGGGGCGGGGCCTCCGGCACGATTGCGTCTTTTTTTTTTTTTTTTTTTTTTTAAGAAGGGGGGCTGTGTCGCCCCCCTTTCTTTCCTATTTTATGGGCCCTGGGAAACCCATCCCCCAGGGCCTGACGCCTATTTTTTTTTCTTAAATGGAAGGGGGCCGCGTGGCCCCCCTCCCGAGGCCATATTCGGCCCCGGGGACCCCATCCCCCGGGGCATGGCCAGCGTTTTGTTTTTTTATTATTTATTTGGAGGGGGGCTGCGTGGCCCCCCTCTACAGGTCATTTATGGCCCCGGGGACCCCATCCCCCGGGGCCGGCCTTTGCGTGTTTTTTTTTTGTGTAATTTTAATATGGGGGAGAGGGGCCACGTGGCCCCCCTCCCTGGCCACTTCTGGCCCCGGGGACCCCATCCCCGGGGCCTGGCTCTCGTTGGGGACCGTGGGGGAGCCCCAATGCCCCCACGGTCCCGCCGGCTCCCGCGTCTTGCAAGAGCCGGCATTGCTTTTCCACATGGGGAGCTGCTGACATGCAGCTCCCCGTGTGGAAAAGCAATCTGCTTTGCTTCATTGAAGCAAAGCAGCTTGCAATGACAGGGCGGGAGCCCCGAGGCTCCCGCCCTGCCATAGCAAACAGCAGTGTCCCGGGGGTGGGCACCCCGGGACACTGCAGGAGCTGGCTCTGGGGGGTGGCGGTCCCCAGGGCCATCACAGGCTCCAGGAGGGGCGGCCGTGCGGCCCCCCTCCCAACATCTGCACAGCCCCGGGGAGGTGGTGGTCCCCGGGTCTCGGGGGTCCGTAACGGACCCCCAAATTAGCATTTTAGTGGCCCGGGGAGGTGGCGGTCCCCGGGGCATGTGGGGGGGCTCGAGCCCCCCACACAGGTTTATTTCTTTTTTTTTTAACAAGCCCCGTGGGGTGGCGGTCCCCGGGGCTGCGGGGGGGCCTTGTGCCCCCGCAAATATTTGATAAAAGCCCCGGGGGATGGCGGCCTTGGAGGCCCCCCAACATTAAAAGAACAAGCCCCGGGGGGTGGCGGTCCCCGGGGCTGCATGGGGGCCCTGTGCCCCCCGCAAATATTTAACAAAAGTCCTGGGGTTGCGGTCCCCGGGGCTGCGGGGGTCCCCCTGGGCCCCCGCAATTAAATTTCCCCATGCCCCCGGGACTTGGCCCACCCGGGCGCTAAATAATAACGAAGCGCGGGAGCCCGTTTTTTTTTTATTTTCGGCCGGATTTGCGCACCCAGCGCGAATTCGGCCGATTTCTTTTTTTTTTAAATGCATTTTGGGGCCCTGGGGGTCCTTGTGGGACCCCCTGAGCAGGCCTAGGGGTCAGGGTATTTCTACCCTGCCCCCTTTGTTATTTTTCACCTTTTGTTTTTCTGTTTTCTTGTGCCTCGGTTACCGAGGCACTAAGATGGCTGCCAACACTTCCTGGTTTGGAGTGTTGACAGCCAATTAGAATAAAGCTCGTGATCGGGAGGGTGCGCGGATCCACCGCGGCCATAGATATCGAAACTTTTATTTTTTGATTTTCTCAGCAGCTACTGAACGGATTTACACCATTTAAAAAAAAGGTCTCTTTCTGAACCAAGGGCTACCTTTTTGCCAAATTTGGTGTAATTCTGTTCAGCAGTTTCGGCTGTAACCGTGTCTAAAGTTTCCTATGGGAAATTGATTTTCCGACCTCTATTTTTTGAATTTCTCAGGAACTACTGAACGGATTTACACCATTTAAAAAAAAAAGGTCTCTTTCTGAACCAAGGGCTACCTTTTTGCCAAATTTGGTGTAATTCCGTTTAGCAGTTCGGGCTGTAGCTGTGTCTAAAGTTTCCTATGGGAATTAACATGGAGAAAACACGTTTTGGGACCCCCTTTTTTCTCGGCCCCCGCTTGCCGAATCACCCCGAAACTTTCAAGACAGGAGCTGACCGGAGCGGGCTATGAGTTTTTAAAATTTCACGAAGATTCGTCAACCGGCGCCAAAGGTATTGAGAAAACAAAAAATGAGTTTCCTATGGAAACTAGGTCCTAACTATAACTATCTACCGCCAGTAGATAATATATCTAAATGTATGTATATATATGTATATATATATATATATATATATAAATACATATATACAAACAGATATAAATATAAATGCATACTTATGTAAAAACTGACACAAGGGCGCATTTCGCTCCTAAAATATTGTGTGAATATATATATGTGTGTGTGTGTATATACGTTTGTATATACATATTTGTATATACATATATGTATATACATACACACACACACATATATATATGTATATATATTTTTTTTTTCACACAATAGGTTAGAGCAAAATGTGCCCTTGTGCCAGTTTTTTGACACAAGAATGCATTTTGCACTACAACCGAGAACAACAGCCGTTCAAGTTCTGTTGTCCCCATGCATTCATGGTAAATCTTTGAACTGCAAATGTGTATTTTGCAGTAAATTTTTACTGACAATAGAATGAATCATGAAAAGTTCCAGAATGGTTTTTATTAAGGGACCTTCCCATTACAAGTATAACTCGACATTATGGAAATTACCTGACTTACTCAAGCATAATTTAATTTTTGCCCTCGCATACTCAGGAGGAACCCACAGTGGTACAATGGGCTTTCTCCATGCCTCCTGATATTATTTCTTGTAGGTTAAAAAAAAATTAAATCCACCCCTGTCTGTTTAAGCATTATGATTGGTAATTCTTTACATTTTTATGACACTCTCCCTACTGCTATCTGAGGCATTGTCTTAGAAGAACAGTGCAACGGGTCTGCATATACCCATTCACTCATTCATTAAATAATCATTTGTCCACCCATCAATTAATTAACTTACTTATTCAACCATTTCACCATCTATGAGCTCAAAGGAGAGGGAGTCCAATTAACCATGAGAACTAGTCCTACAAATGGCATTATCGTAAAAGCAGTTCATTGCAATATTTGTAACCACTGTTGCAAGTATTTGCCATCCAATACAGGTGCAGCCAGTGCTGGACATCTCAGGACAAGTGTTGCAAGTTATTTAGCATTCTTCAGTAGAGACCAGTCCTTACCTTTGGGCGTGCTTATCGAGCTGCTTTCAGTTCTTCTGTAAAGTACCTATGAAAGCTGATGTTGATAAACCATGGGCATGTAACTGTGTGCTGTGAGTGGTACAGAACCTGAAATATAAAAACTGACTTGCCAAGCACCCCTTAACTGGATTGGTTGTTGCAGATGCATGGCAAGTAAGCATTAAACACGTGTCAAAGAATATTCGCCATTGGCTGTGCAAACACTGGATGGCAAACACGAGTGATGGTGAGTATCAACAATATAAAGGACTGCATTTACCATAAAGCCTTTCAAGGGCGGGGGCAAGAGGGCAGGTTAGGTTGCCCCCCTCCCACGAGCTCTAAATGTACTAGGATGACAGACCCTGGGGATGTGCTTGTGCTTGGAGTTGTGCAGAACCTGGAATACTGAAAGTTTGTTGACAATCACCCTCAAACTGGATGGTTTCTTGCTAATGAGTGACAATTTGCCAAGAAACATGTCCACAAATATCCAGAAACGTCTATGCTGAGATTGAGTGGCAAATACTCGAGTGACTGTAAGTATAAACACTATTGGAGACTGCATTTACCATAATGGCCTGAGAAGGCTGTTGCAAGCAGGCAGTGTGCTCCCCTCCACCAGTTCTTACATCCATGAATCCAAAATTAATCTGTGCACTCACCCCCTTACTCATTCATCTATCTATGCACTCGCCCATCCATCCAACCTTTAACGCATTATCACATTCACCCACATGACCACAAAAACTCTCCAATCAATGAAGAACTGCTCCTCTACCCTTGCATCCAGGTCTGCGCTCTATATAACCCCTAAATAAATTAGAATCACTTTCAGTTATAACATAGCCAGATCTATTGCCTATACCAATATCTATTTTCTTAATTAATCATTGTTTATTTGGGGAGCTACAGTTGCTAAATTGGACCTCTATAAAATTGTGCTTTGCATCGGGAACATGAGACCACTGGGGTCTGCAAATTTGCCTAGATGACTTCTCTTGTTATTTGCAAGTCATAAGTTCGAATCCAACAAGGTCAGTTCACCCTTCCATCTTCTCGATTCCACGCATTTTCCCGTTTGCAAACGGGCCGATTCGCAGAATCGGCCTGTTTGCGAACGGGAAAAAAGCCTTTTGGGATGTATCATCCCAGAAGGCAATCGCAAAATAGGGAATCACAATTTTTGTGATTACCTATTTTGCGAATGCATTTAAGGAATCGCAATTAGCGATTCCTTAAGTGCAATGCAGGAAGCAGAAATAAATTGCGACCTGGCTGTATGGAATCGCAAATTACGAGAAAAATGCACTTTTTGCATTTTTCTAGGTGCCATGTGGCGTACATACATGCCCTTAGGGCATGTATGTGTGCCACATGTGCACACATGCATGTTTCAGTTGTTCAACAGGGTGTCCATTTTGCACCCTTGAAATTGCATGCGCACTTTGCGAGTACCTATTGGGTACTCGCAAATTGCACATGCAATTCCTATTCATTCCTATAGGCCTCCAGGCCCATAGGAATGAATGGGAAGCCATTCCTTATTTGCGACTCGCAATTTGCGAGTCGCAAATAAGGAATGTGTAGGAATTGCACTTTTATTTGCGAAACCTACATAGATTGCATTTTGCGATTCCATAATAGGGAATCGGTAAAATTCGCTATTATGGAATCGCAAAAGGCAATGTTGATACATCGGGCCCTAAGTTATTTATGGAACGATCTCAGATTGCACTAGAAGGTTGGTAGCACTGTTCTTATGCTTGGTAACAGCCAGCAACACCTGACAAACTATACTCGACAGTAGTAAATCGCAGGAGAGACTATAACCCATAAATTGCATAAACTGGCTGCATATGCATTCGCAACCTTGCATTGGAGAGTTGTGAATGTCAGGGTGTGAAGCAATGTGAAATGGACAAAATGATGTGAAAGCATTCATGAATAAAATTTCATTTTAACGATCAGATGACAAGTAGGGTTCTTATTTTATGTTTTCTTGCGGTCCTGCACTGTGAGGTGTAGTGTGCTTTACATATAACTCAACCCTTTGTGTGATTAATGCAAAACATGACACAAGTTTAATCTTAGGAATAACAGCACGGGAGAGAGTGACAGCATCGGAGAGGAAAGTAGATAGCAAATGGTTGACTTATTTGTGCGCTGGTTCCGGAGAGAACAAGTAATTAGCTCAGAAAGATGCCGATGAAATACATTTGAAGAGGAAATCTATTCTATGGGCTTGATCATTAGTGCCTCTTGTCAAATGCGATAATTATCGCAACTGATAAAATCTGACACTGAGGTGATGGGACTTTATTGCATATTCCGATCTTTTTGGGAATAATATGAAGATTTTGGGTGCTTAATGCACCAAATCCCGTATTTCCCATTAAATAACAAGCATTTTTCCTATGTTAAATTCCAGCAGGTTTGACATGCCAAAGTTTAAACAAGGGAGTGATATTTATTAAACACACAAAAGTGATGTGAGGAATGCTTGCAACTTGTTTAATCACTGGCAATCACGGGGGTAGCATTCCACCTCATCATTCTTTTGCCCACCATGCCACCTCAGATTAAGCCCAGCAATATGCAAATCAGTCTTGATCCTGGTCTAATGGGTACAGTCCAGCTCGAACTGCCAAGCCAGGTCCTCTCCGAGCCAGAACACCAGTAGCCAAGTCCAGTTTCACCCTGATTAGAATTCCTCAGTTGGGTACAGCTTGGTTCCAGTGGCACAGTGAGCATGGAACCCACGTCTGGGCCTACCCTTGCTCACTTAGGGTATAACATCAAACACACAAAAGTTGATGGAGGAATGCTTGCAATTTTTCTAACCACTGGCAATCATTGGAGGTAACATTCCAAGATATGAGTCTTTTGCCTACCATGCCACCTCAGATTAGGCCTACCTATATGCAAATCAGTCTTGGTCCTCCTCCGTTAGGAACAGTTCAGCCCAAACTGCTAAACCAGGTCCTCTCCAAACCGGGCTCAAGGAACCCAACATTGGTTTTGCTGTGATTGGGGCTCATCAATCAGTTGCAGCTTGGCTGCAGTGGTACAGTGAGAAAAGGAAGCAAACATAAGGAGATGATGGACGGAGCGCTGAAACTTTTCAGACAATCACCCCCAGTCACATATCTGGGTTGAATCCATCATCATTCTTTAGCTCACTTCGCCACCCCAGTTCAGACACAGCTATATGCAAATCAGTCTTGACCCTGTGCCTCATGGGAACAGTCCAGACCCGAACTGCCAAGCCATGTCTTCCCTGGACCGGAAACAAGCATCCTGGGACCGGTTTCGGGCTAACAGCCCTCATCAGCCAGGCTAGCTTGAATCCAGTGGCAAAGTGAGCAAGGGACCCACGTCTGGGCATACCCTGCCAACTTAGGGCAAACAAAGCAAACATAAGGAGATGATGGATGGAGCGCTGAAACTTTTCAGACACTCACCCCCAGTCACATATCTGGGTTGAATCCATCATCATTCTTTAGCTCACTTCGCCACTCCAGTTCAGACACAGCTATATGCAAATCAGTCTTGACCCTGTGCCTCATGGGAACAGTCCACCCCGAACTGCAAAGCCATGTCTTCCCAGGACCGGAAACAAGCATCCTGGGACCGGTTTCGGGCTAACAGCCCTCATCAGCCAGGCTAGCTTGAATCCAGTGGCAAAGTGAGCAAGGGACCCATGTCTGGGCATACCCTGCCAACTTGGGGCAAACATAAGGAGATGATGGACGGAGCGCTCAAACTTTTCAGACACTCACCCCCAGACACATATCTGGGTTGAATCCATCATCATTCTTTATCTCACTTCGCCACCCCAGTTCAGACACAGCTATATGCAAATCAGTCTTGACCCTGTGCCTCATGGGAACAGTCCAGCCCGAACTGCCAAGCCATGTCTTCCCTGTAACCCAGATCTGTGACTGGGGGTGAGTGTTTGAAAAGTCTCAGCATTCCGTCCATCATCTACTTGTGTTTGATTTGCTCGCCCTAAGTTGGCAGGGTATGCCCAGACGTGGGTCCCTTGCTCACTTTGCCACTGGATTCAAGCTAGCCTGGCTGATGAGGGCTGTTAGCCCGAAACTGGTCCCAGGATACTTGTTTCCGGTCCAGGGAAGACATGGCTTGGCAGCTCGGGCTGGACTGTTCCCATGAGGCACAGGGTCAAGACTGATTTGCATATAGCTGTGTCTGAACTGGGGTGGCAAAGTGAGCTAAAGAATGATGATGGATTCAACCCAGATCTGTGACTGGGGGTGAGTGTTTGAAAAGTCTCAGCACTCCGTCCATCATCTCCTTGTGTTTGCTTTGTTCGCCCTAAGTTGGCAGGGTATGGCCAGACATGGGTCCCTTGCTCACTTTGCCACTGGATTCAAGCTAGCCTGGCTGATGAGGGCTGTTAGCCCGAAACCGGTCCCAGGATGCTTGTTTCCGGTCCAGGGAAGACATGGCTTAGCAGCTCAGGCTGGACTGTTCCCATGAGGCACAGGGTCAAGACTGATTTGCATATAGCTGTGTCTGAACTGGGGTGGCAAAGTGAGCTAAAGAATGATGATGGATTCAACCCAGATCTGTGACTGGCGGTGAGTGTTTGAAAAGTCTCAGCACTCCGTCCATCATCTCCTTGTGTTTGCTTTGTTCACCCTAAGTTGGCAGGGTATGCCCAGACGTGGGTCCCTTGCTCACTTTGCCACTGGATTCAAGCTAGCCTGGCTGATGAGGGCTGTTAGCCCGAAACCGGTCCCAGGATGCTTGTTTCCGGTCCAGGGTCGACATGGCTTGGCAGCTCGGGCTGGACTGTTCCCATGAGGCACAGGGTCAAGACTGATTTGCATATAGCTGTGTCTGAACTGGGGTGGCAAAGTGAACTAAAGAATGATGATGGATTCAACCCAGATCTGTGACTGGCGGTGAGTGTTTGAAAAGTCTCAGCACTCCGTCCATCATCTCCTTGTGTTTACAGTGAGAAAAGGACCCACGTCTGGGCATACCCTTAGCCACGTAGAGTTACATCAAACACAAAGGGTTTTGGGAGGAATGCTTGCAAATTGTCTAACTGTTGGAAAGTAGGTTATTAGTACTGGCAAGTTTGTATCTGCCGCTGGCAATAAGGCCTCTAACGCAATATATGGCTCAGTACAGGTCTTAGAAAACTATTCCCAATATCAACCCTTGGTGGCTTGGCTGCGAGCAGGCAGGCTTAACTTCAAAGCCAGGTATGTAAAGCATTTAAAAACACCAATTCAGTAAATATTTTAAACACAACACACAATAAAAATGCAACACCCATAAAAATAGGAAATATCATTATCTTTAAAATGACACCAAAGGGGGTGTGGCCGGGCAAGATGGCCCGGTGGACTAGATTCGCCTCGGCTCCCGGTCCGCGCCAGTGTCCCGAGCGCATAAGCGCCATCAAATATCGCCAAATTTACCTCAAAGGCAGCCAATATGATGCGGATCCAGTAGAGGTTGAGCGGGTGCCTTGTTGATCGGGATAAATCCCTTTCTGAACCTCGTCGGGGTTTCGTGAACTCTGCCGCGGAGCGACGCAAAATGGCAGCCGCCATGCTCGGAGGGAGGAGGGGACGCTGATATCTAGGTGCCCTCTCGGAGCGGCCTGAAAAGACTGGGGGCGCTTACACCCCCACCCAGACCCCTGAATGAGAGAAGAGCGGGATGCTGCTTACCGCGAGCGGAGGAGCCGTAAACCGGAGGAACGCGGCGGGGAGCACCGATGCAGACGCGTGATCCCGGGAGGATGCAATACTGTCAGCTGGTGAGGGGGAGACGCAATAAAAGTGGCCTGACGTGGCCAAAGGGCAGCGGGAGCAATTTTGATACCGGTCAGCCAGGCTAAGGATAGGAAACGGCAGCACACCGGCTCCCTGCCTGATCGTGCCTGACCCTAAAATGGCAGCCAGCACTCTGCCGAAAAAGTGACTAACTGAGGAGATTTCCAAAGTCAGTGCCCCCCGGCGAAAGTCAATATCTCAGCACAGCTAAAGAGATGTAAGGAAGGAGGGGCCCTGTGCCTTCCCCACAGTTCAACAAGCACTGATAGCACTCAGCAGCGGGCTCCCTGTCATAGGAGCTAGCCCCCTAGGGACTGATAACACCACATGTCTGGCCCAGGGTGTTGAAGGGCAGGGGCGTAGTGGCATCACCGACAGTCAAAGGCTCTGAATAGCTTGTGGAGGGGGAGGCGAATACTTTTCACGGCTAACGCTGCAAGCATAATCGTGGGGGAGTCACTGTGCTCGCACCTATGCCACCGAAGAAGGGGACAAACAAAGTCTCCAACTTTTTTACTCCTGCGGAGAAAAGACAGCCTCCAGAGCAAGGCAAATCCACGGACGCCATGGCCCTCACGAAAGAAGACTTGATGGCGTCCCTGAGAGAATTTAAAACGGAATTGCCCGCAGACTTAACCAGGACATCAAAGCCTCCATCGAGCAACTCAAAACAGACTTAAATACCCGCATGGCAACGCTCCAGCAGGATGTGGACTCGGTGGGCACGAGAGTAGTTGATTTAGAAAACCAGACCCAAGAGCTGGACAAGCAGACCGCGGATACGCAAGAAAAGATACAAGATCTCCAGAGTCAACTGCATCTAGCCCTACTGAAATCAGAAGACTTAGAAAACAGATCCCGGAGAGACAACATTCGGATCCGGGACCTGGAGGAAGGGGAGGAGGGGCCAGATCTGGAGGCCTTCCTTGAGGGTCTCTTTGTAGAGAATCTCAGCCCACGACAGCTCAAGATTAAGTTAGAACGAGCGCACCGTGTGGGAGGGCAGATAGCTGGAGAATGCCGTCGGACACGGGATATCCTTGCCAAATTCCACTCCTTTAAGGTGAAGGAGGCTATTCTACAGGAGGCCCGGAAAAAGAGCTACATCTCCTTTCAAGGATTTCGATGCAGCGTATACCAGGATCTGGCGCCCACGACACTGGCGAGGAGGCAGCAATTCAGGCCTATTACCACGAAGCTCCGCGAAGACCATGTAAAATACAGATGGAATTATCCATTCGGACTGAGCTTTGAACATAACAACAGGATGCGCCACATTACTGAACTGCAAGAGGGTCTGAGAGTGCTGGGCCTCCCCTCTGTTGATGCCGGGAACACACAAGACACGTCGAGGGGAACAGACCGAGGCGGCACTAAAAAACCCCAATGGAGCACAAGCACTAAGGGAGGCCATAAGTGACCAAATTGAGCGAGGGGTCTTGCTACATGACCTAACAGTTTCCAAGGGAGCAGGGTACTCCCAGGAGAGGGTGTACACATTTGGACAGCGAACTCTCAGGGGCAATGGGCGAAGCTCTGAAACGCGTCGAAGGAAGCCTTTGAATACCCACAGTTGAATACCAATGGTCAGTGAACTTTTTGAACAGTCGGGACGGGCGTGGACGGGGACTCCGGTCGAGTCATCCACCAACATGCCCAGACGTGTAGTAACTCACACAGCTGGAGTTCCATCATCCTTGCGGCACTCATTGATGTAGGTATTGTTGGGGTTCTTTTTTCTGTTTTTGTTGGGGGGAGGGACTGGAGGGTATGGTGGTGGTTAACAGGATACAGTATCCGGGTGCACGTTCTAGTCCATGTCGACTCTACGAGGGGGGTAAGACCAGGAGGATCATTAGCTAGAACTCGAAGAACTGATACTGAGTATGAGGAACCAGAGGGCGGGAGGGAGGAGAGGGGGAATGATATAATACCATGGTGATCTCCATAGTATCATGGAATGTTAAGGGTTTAAATTCGCCGCTTAAGCGACAAAAAATTTGGAAATATCTTACGGACCATCATTTCGACATAGTGGCTCTTCAGGAGACACATTTAAAAAGGGCTGAAGAGATGAGACTACACCATAAACAATATCCCCTTATCTATAGGTCCTCAGCAGTCACCAAACAGCGTGGGGTAGCGCTACTCTTCCATAGCTAGACTAAATTCCAACCAGAGGCTGTTCAATCTGACAAGGAGGGCCGGATGGTCATGGTGAAGGGTACATTGAGAGGGAGACTCTGTACTTTTATCGCAGCTTACGCACCCAACGTGGGCCAGCACGCCTTTCTGGCAGCACTTTTAGATCAGGTGGGAGAGTTTGCGGGGGGCCGATGGTCCTCATGGGTGATTTTTATCTCACCTGGCAAGCAGAGCTAGATAGTACTCATCCTCACAGAACAGTGGCAAGCTCCTTTCCCATAAGTGCTAAACAGACAATACACGATCTCGGTCTTAGGGATGCCTGGTGCATGCTTTACCCCTCGACCAGAGACTACACTTTTTTCTCGCATGTTCATCACACCTACTCCAGGCTTGATTATGTTTTTTTAGTCAGAGCCTGCTGGGCTCTCTTCAGGAAGCAAAGATTCTCCCACTCTCGATTTCTGATTATTGCCCTGTTTCGATATGTCTTGGATTGAGTCGCGTCACACCTGGGACCTCCAGGTGGTATTTTCCGGTTTCCCTCACACGGGATAAACTGCTGAGGGATGAGTTGAGGGGAGCGATTATGAAATGTTTCAATTTTAATGCACCCCAAGACATTTCGGCCTTCAATAATTGGGATGCATTCAAATCAGTCATAAGGGGAAAATGTCTAGAGCTCAACGCTACCCTGAACAGGCAAAGACCTAGAGAGAGAGAGAGAGAACTTAGAGGCAGAACTGGAGCTGGCTGAAAAAGAACACAAGGGCATGCCCACCAGGGTTTCACAACTTAAACTTACTGCGCTTAGAGGGAAGCTTAAAGCGATATATAACAATAGAGCAGAATACACTTTATTGCGGCTACGCCAGATATCCTATACACAGGGGAACAAAATAGGTAGGCATTTGGCTAGACAACTCAGGGAAAAAAGGGAAAAGGAATACATTGGAGCTATACGAGATAGGAAGGGTACATTAGTGTCCTCGGATACAGGAAAGGCCAATATATTCAGGGCATTCTACGAGAGTTTATACACAGGGAAGACACGGGACACTGATGCACAAAATAGATACCTACAGACGCTGAACTTCCCTAAGGTCTCTCGGGCCAGGAATGATAGCCTCAACGCACCCATAACACAGGAGGAGGTGAGCGCAGCAATAAAATCTCTTAAGCTCAACAAAGCTCTGGGTCCGGATGGCCTGACGGCTCATTTCTATGAAACCTTTGGGTCAGATATCATCCCACACCTCACACAACTTTTTAATAAAATGGCAGAAGATGTCGGGGTGACTCCCTCCATGGCTGAGGCGGTCATAACGGTGATCCCTAAGCCGGAGAAAAATGCGCACCTCTGCGCTTCCTACCAACCTATTGCACTCTTAAATTTGGATGCGAAGTAATATTCGGCTATCTTGGCAGAAAGGTTGAATGACCTGATGCCAGATCTTGTCCACTCTGATCAGTCAGGCTTCATAAAAGGCCGGCAGACCCACGACAATATACGCAGAACAGTACATCTGATCAAGAAACTAACTAAGCGCAAGATACCGGCAGTTCTCGTGGGGCTGGATGCCGAGAAGGCCTTTGACAGGGTGGACTGGTCGTTTCTTTTTAACACGCTCAATCACTTCGGCTTCGAGGACAAATTTATGAATATGATCAGGGCCAACTATATACAACCTCGATCTAGAGTGCAGGTTAATGGGACTATGTCTGCCCCTTTTTCCCTTACCAGAGGGACCAGACAGGGGTGTCCGTTTTCACCCCTGTTGTTTGCTCTAAGCAATGAGCCGCTGGCGATGCATATCCGGGAGTCTCCAGAGATAAAAGGGATTCTCTTTGGGGGAGATATTCACAAAATTTCACTATTCGCGGATGATGTTCTTTTATCTCTCACTGATCCATCGCTCTCGCTTTCTGCTCTGCAGACGGAACTGGCCAGGTTTGAGGCAGTGGCGGGCTTTAAAGTCAATCTAGATAAATGCTTTATACTTAATCTCACGCTCTCGGAGGTTGAGGGGAATGGTCTATGGGAACACACTCCCTTTCAATGGGCCAAGCTCTCACTTCAGTACCTGGGTATACAACTGACACCACGCTTAGAGGGGCTGTACAAGGCCAACTTTCCGCCCCTCCTTCTTCAGCTTCTACTCGACCTCAAGCGATGGAGACCTCTTTTTATTTCCTGGTTAGGTCGCATACATGCGACTAAAATGACAGTGCTCTCTAAATTTTTGTATCTCTTCCAAGCACTACCCATCGAACTTGATAGGGAACTCCTTCCCAAAATCCGATCACTAATCACTCGCTACATCTGGCAAAACGGAAGGGCCCGCTTACCATTTCATACATTGAGGTGACTGAGAGCTGAGGGTGTTGTAGGTCTACCTGACTTCGGCCTATATTATAAGGCAGCCCAATTGAGGATAGTGGCGGAATGGTCCAAAAGGGAATCGGAGAAGCATTGGCTGCATATGGATCGGGCTATAGCGGGGAGGACGATTTGGGACCTCATATGGAAACCCAAGAAGGACAGACCTGCCAATCCTTACATTAGCACTCCCACCCACACAACCCTGAAGGTTTGGGACTCAATATCCAGGGGAGAAGAGTGGACCATGTTCCCCTCACCATATACACCGATCCACTTCAACCCGGCCTTTCCGCTAGGCCTGGGCGGTAAATTCCGTTCCGCTCGCGGAATTTGGGTAATTTCGCGTTCCGCGGAGAACGCGGAATTGCCAAAAATTCCGCAATCCGCAGCTTCGCAGAGTTTTTTGCTTGTTCGCGCTTTCAAAATGCGTGTTCGCGAGATATTTCTCCCCGAGCACGCAAACAGCGTTCGCGAACAGGAAAAAAGCACTGCGAACGGGCAGAACAAGCAATTCCGCGTGTTCGCGGAACTTTTGCGTGCTCGCGGAGATTTTTTACCATTTCGCGGAGCTTTGCGTAGCGCGACTACGCAAATTCCGCCCACCCCTACTTTCCGCCAGCACTCCGCGAAGGCCCCTTCAACCCATGGAAGGAGGGCGGATGCCTCATGTTGTCAGATCTCTTCCATAATTACGATATTTTAACATTTGAGAACTGCCGGAGGGAGTTTCACTTAGAACCTGACTAACACTTCCACTATCTTCAACTCAAACACTGGGCTCTCACCCCTCAGATTTGAGATGCTGCCACAAGGGAGAGAAAGAGCTTTGAAAAATTTGTACAAAGGGTAGGCTCCATGAGGGGTGTAATTTCTTTTTTGTACAGTTCCCTACTTGCTGCCACTCGATCCCCGAGACCTAGGTATATGGCCATGTGGGAGGGGGTAGTGCAGAGAGATATATCCAATAAGGAGTGGGCCGGGTTGTGGTCGGACATTGCCAAATTTAATCACTCCCTAGAATTACGGGAAGCTCATTTAAAAACTTTGATGGATTGGTATCTCTATCCTACCAAACTTAGACGGATATTCCAGAATACCTTGGATATGTGTTGGAGAGGTTGTGGTCTCCTCGGCGACTTCCAACATATATGGTGGGACTGTCCTACAATCAAACCCTTTTGGGAAGAGATACTCGCACACATCAAAAACATGCTGGGATATCCCATACCAACCTCTATGGAGGGAGTACTCCTAGGCATCAGAGACCCGTCACTAGAACATCAAACCAGAGCGGATAAGGCTATTATGTGAACCTGCATAGGGGCCGCTAAAGTGGCGCTCGCGGTGGCCTGGGAGAAGAAGGCGGCCCCCACCCTTTCTATGTGGCATTCTCAGCTCTGTCTCGAGAGAATGGCCGATATCTTCAGGGACGATTATAAAAACTTTGAGTACAAATGGGGGCCATTAGTCACCTATCTTACACAAGGTCTGCCTCTGGCAGTTTGCCTGCCCTCACTTAGAGATATGCACCTCTTTCAATTCTAGACCTCATATCCACGGACACCGGAGGCAGCCTCAGGGATACTCCGATAGGGAAGCTTAGAGGAGAACGGGTAAGCCCATGCAACATCACAGGGTGCACCCCTCACACGACTATGTCAAAGAATGCACTACATACTTGTCACCACCACCACTTATTTTGTTTGTTGGGAGAGGGTGGGTTTTAGTTTATGGGGGAACTTCCATGTTGTAAGGGTTTGATTTAAAACTCGTCGCAAAAGTAAAGATGGGTTGAGCGTGCAAGTCTTCTTTTTATGGAATATCTCGTGCCTTTACAATGTCTGAAACTGTGCCTTTATTTCTATGTACTAAAAAGAGAAGGGCCTTGGTTAGTGTAAATCATCGGATGCTCAAGCTCAGCATGGCTTAGTATGCTATAATCTGTAAAACTGCTTAAGCTCCATATTTGATTAAGTGTTACTAAGGGGGTGATTAGGATGTAGGGCGGATCGCCACCGCCCGCATGGCGGTGGCGATCCGCCCGCCATTTCCCACCGCCCGCCTCACATTTCCCCACCGCCATATTAGTATGGCGGTGGGGACCCAGGCGGACGGAAAGACCGTCCGCCGGTTTTCCGCCGGTAGGCAATCCGCCCGATTGCCTACCGGGCGGAAAGGGCCTGCAATATGGTGGCGGTGCCTTGCAGGCATATTAGGATGATGGCGGTCACATGCCTTTCCATGGCGAAGACTCCGCCATGGAAAGGCATGCGGAGAATGCCTTTGGGGGCCCGTTGCAGGCCCCCTGTGGGGTGGGGGGCTGCACTTGGGGGGTACCCATGGTACCCCCCAACATTGGCATGCACAAGGTGGCAGGCACCGCGCGGTTCCTGCCACCTTGTGCATGCCAATGCACACAGTGCATTCCCAGCATTGTGGCGGGCAGTGCTGTGTGCACCGCCCGCCACAATGCTGGGAATGGAGGATGCCACCGCCACGGTGGCGGTGGCATCCTAATCGCTGGTGCGGGACTGCCGCACCACTGGCGGCCGGTCTTAGCACCGCTAGGGTGGCGGGCGGACAAAAGTCCACCCGACATCTTAATAGGCCCCTAAATGTACGCCAAATGCTAATAAAAAATAAGTTTGAAAAAAAATGACACCAAAATGAAAGACATCTAATGTAGTGAACCAGAGATATGAATTTTTAAAGATTTAGCACTATATAGCACATAGAAACCTATAGTGCATTTCGGGACATCTGGTCGCCCTATTCTGGGTCAAGGTCAAAGTTTCAGGCCAACCGTGATGGAGCCCTGCGCGGCTACCCCTGGCGGTAGGTCTCTGTTAGACCTGGCACCATTGGCGTGGGTCTCTCTTCCATTTTTTCACTGTTGCCTCCTATGTTTTTGCTATGTTTTTGCTGGTCTAGATGCTTTGGGCACTTGGCCACTGCTGTTCAGTGCCAAAGTGCAAGTGCTCCCTATTGTAAATTGTTGTACTGGATTAGTGACTCCATGATTGGCTTATTTGATTTACTTGTCAGACCCTTGTACAGTGCACCATGAGTGCCCAGGGCCTGTAAATCAAATGCTGCTGGTGGGCTCGCAGCACTGATTGTGCCACCCACAGAAGCAGCTTGTAAAATATGGCTCAGGCCTGCCATTGCAGAGCCTGTGTGCAGTCTGGGACTGCCATGTCAACTTGGCAAGTGCACCCACTTGCCAGTCCCTAAACCTTCCCTTTTCTGCATGTTAGTCACCCCTAAGGTAGGCCCAAGGTACCGCTGTGGGCAGGGTGCATTGTATGTGAAAGGTAGGACATGCCCTGATGTGTGTGGCATGTCCTGATAGTGAATTACAGCCAATTTCGTTTTTCACTATTGCAAGGCTATCTGTTCCCATAGGCCAGAATGGGGAGTTAGTTTATAACATCTTATAAACATAACTGACCCTAGGAACAAGATGTAAAAATAAAGTTTAGTATGCCTGAACTCAGAATGTTAAAATACATATTTTAGTGTGGGTGATTTTTACATTCTGTGTTTGAAAATACCACTTTTAGAAAGTAGGTATTTTCTTGCCTAACCATCCAGTATGCCTCTGCTAGGTTTGTGTATTCCATGTCTGGTTTGTGAGTGACAGAGGGCTGGAGAGGGCTTTGGCTCCAGCAGTCTGATGAGTCAGGGCTGGGCTGAATAGGACCTGGGTTGAATAGAGAGTAGGGGGGGGAGATTTAGTTTCACTTGCCTGAGCCTACATAGAATAGAGCGTAGGGGGAGGAGATTTCTTTTCAGCTACCTGTGCCAGGTCTGCTTTCAACAATGCTGTCTCCACCTCCTGCCAGGAAGCTGCACCAGGGAGGACAGAACTGGTTTGGGCTGGGTACAGACACTCTCTGCCTTCATAGAACAAATAAATTGTGTGTATAAAAAGAGGGGCCCAGACCCCAGAACTTTAGATCACTTCTGGGAATCAAGACAAACCTTTGCCAAGGAGAGAAACCAAGGAAGCTGAAGGAGGAGACTGCCCCTGCGCTGGTGACTGTTTGGGGTTGGCCTGCAGTGGTTACTTATTGCCAAGGAAAGGAGAAGAGGAACTTTGTGTGTACTTTATCATCTTGAGGAAGATCTCCAAGGGCTTGAAGCTGAGCTTGCCTCCTGTTCTGAAGTCTCAGGGACACAAAGACTTCACCAACAGCTCCCCTGAATTTCCTTGCTGGGAATTCTACCTGCAGAGAGGTGCCTGCTGCTGATTTTGCGGACCTCTAGAGACTGCGTGTCGCAGTGAGGTGGGAGCTGGAAGCGCGACGCAACGAGGAAGAAGCGTGTCGCCACCGCAACTGTTGCCGTCACATCTCTGAAGCGTGCCGCAGCTGTTTGTCGACACATCGCCGAAGAAGCGTGTTGCATCGCCGGAGAAGCGTGTCGCAGGGCCTGTCGCGGCTCAAGAATCCACCGATTTCGCCGCACGGCCGTCGGGCGTGCACGCATCGCATCCAAGTTGTCGCATCGCATCAAAGACACCATTTTGTTGCATCGCACTGGATCGTCTCGTCGCATTGCATCGAGGCGCCATCTTGTCGCATCGTAACCGGAACGCAGTAAGAAACCGACGCATCACCTCCTCTCCGGTAAGGAACCGACGCATCACCTCCCCTGCGCTGCAGTAAGAAACCGACGCATCACCTCCCCCGAAGCAAGGAACCAATGCATCACCTTCCCTGCGACCCTTTTGTTTGTATTGCGTTACGCATCCAAGGTACTTTGAGAGTAAAGTGTCGCATTTACCATCTACATTGAACTAAGCTATTTCTACCATTTGAAAGTCATATTTTTTAGTACTGTATTGTGGATTTTTGTCGTTTGGTCTTGTGTTAAATCTAGATAAAGATTACTTATTTTTCTAAACTGGTGTGGTGTCCATTTGTAGTGTTTTCACTGTATTACTGTATGTGTTCACAAATGCTTTACACACTGCCTCTGAGATAAGCCTGCCTGCTAGTGCCAAGCTACCAAGGGGGTGAGCAGGGGTTATTTTAGGAGTGTAGCCCCCTTACCCTGACTAGAAGCAAGGGTCCCTACTTGGTCAAAGGTACCTACCTCTGCCAACTAGAGACCCCCATTTCTAACATTGGTGGGCAGCGGTGAGGATTCTGGACTTGCATTTTTGACTCATATACAGTGATTGGTGTACACTACTAGTGAGTGCAGACCATTACACAACCACATACATTTTGGTAGAATTTTTTCCTTGGGACTTCTATTTTTGCTAAGAACTGCCAATCCTTGTTACCATGAGCAAAACAGCATCCAACGGATCTATGGATCTACAATTTGAAGAAGAGGGCTTAAGACCATCTGTAAAAAGTTTAAAATCTCTGTGAAAGGCCTCACCAAGAAGGAGGAGTTCCAAAAGGCGCTGAGGCCTGGTTGGAATCTAGAAATGCTCCTAAGCATCCTGAAGAGCCTAGGGTGGAGGCAGAGAATACAGATGGGCAGCTAGATGGGCCATTGGGCCTGACCGGGGAGAAAGTACCTTCCAGGGCAGGCAGCAGTATTTCTTCAAAGGGCCTGTCCCCAGGAGAGCTGGAGGACAGGGAAAGGGATAGAATGCATAAGATGGAGCTAGCCAAGCTCAAACTGGGTGGTCAGATGGAATTAGAAAGCAAGAATTTAGCCTTGGAAGAAAAGAGAATGCATTTAGGGCATGAGAGGATGTTGAGGGAATTGGAGCTGAAAGCCAAGAGCTTAGAAATTACTCCCTATGGTGTCAGCACACCATCCGTGCTTGTAGAAACAAGAGTATTTATCCCCAAAGATGTAATTAAGGAGTTCCACAAGCATGAAGATATTGGGCAATGGTTTAAGGCCTATGAAGTCGCCATGTCCTCCCACCTGGTCCCTGAGAAGGATTGGGGAGCGGGGTTGTGGGGGCGGTTTCTCAGTGATGGGCAGGACACCTTGTTAGACTTGCCCTCTGAGGACCAGAATTCCTATGTCCACATGAAGGAAGCCTTAATGACCAGGTATGGGTTGACCTCAGAGCTTTATAGACAAAGGTTTAGAAATTGTAAGAAACTGGAGTCAAGTACTTGGGTGGAATATGTGTCTTTTTTTTGCAGAGCATTGGATGGTTGGGTGAATGGTAGCAAAGTGAATGATTTTGAAGCGCTCTATAATTTGATTGCATGGGAGCACTTGTCCAGTAATAGTTTTCCAGAGCTATGCCAGCACCTGATTGATAGTAAGCTGACTAATCCTAGGAAGCTTGCTGAGGAGGCGGACCGCTGGGTTAGTACCCAGGTCCACAAGGGTCATGTGGGAGACTTCGCCAAAGGTGGGCAGGGTCCCCAGCAGAAGAGTGGGGGGGACAAGGGTAAACAGAGGGAGTTCCAGAAAGGGCCCCAAAGTAATCCCCAATGGAACCAAGGGAAGGGTTCCCAGCCTCCCCCTGAGAAGAAGCCAGGGGCCCCGGCAGATAAGCCTGTTCAGAAGGGGCCCAGGAAATGTTATAATTGTAGTCAGGTGGGCCACTGCTTCTGGGATCCTAAGTGTCCCATGAAAGAGAATGCAGCACCCACTGGTGCACCGCCCTGGCAGATTGCTTGTGTAGCCTTGGGGGAGGAGTTGGGTGCCCAAGGTGGGTGGGGTCCCGCAGAGATGTCCCTAGTCTCTTTATGAGACAGTGAGATGGTCCCTAGGACCCAGCTGCCTGATAACACTAAGAAATACAGGCAGTGGGTGACCATCAATGGCCATAGGGTGGAGGCTCTGAGAGACACCGGAGCCAGTGTGACAGCTGTCAGTTGTCGGCTGGTGTCTGAAGGGCAGGTGATCCCCCATGCATTTTACCCTGTAGTTGCTGCTGACAACTCAGAGAGCCACTGCAAGGTGGCCCAGGTTCCCTTTGAGTGGGGGAGGGTCTCAGGTACCTTTCAAGTAGCTGTGAGGCCAGCCATGCCTGTTGACTGTCTGCTAGGCAATGATTTGGAAAGCTCCCCTTGGGCTAAGGTGGAGAGAAGGTCTCATTTGGAGATGTTGGGTCTGCCTGAGTGGGCGTGTGTGACCACTCGGTCCATGGCAGCCAGTAAGGGTATTCAAGAGGACCTGGAGCCTGAAAGAGTGGCCCAGGTGCCTACCTTAAAGAGAAGAGGCAGGGGGCACGGGAAACCAGCCCCCAAAGTTCCCATGGTCCAGGAGGAGGCAGACCTTGAGGGGGATGCCCTGGGACCTACAGGGGAGCAAGAAGCTGAACTGGGGGACCTACCTGAGCTGACCCATTGGCAGCAGGAAGGAGGACCCTCCAGGGAAGAGTTCTGCGAGGAACAGAAGAAGTGCCCCCCTCCTGTAGGTTTGCAGCAACAGGCCACAAACCAGGCAGCAGGTGATCAGTCTGGATCACATTGGATCTACTGGGAGAATGGTCTCCTGTATAGCGAGCCAATGCTTACATTAGCACTCCCACCCGCACTACCCTGAAGGTTTGGGACTCAATATCTGGGGGAGAGGAGTGGACCATGTTCCCCTCACCATATACACCGATCCACTTCAACCCGGCCTTTCCGCCAGCACTCCGCGAAGGCCCCTTCAACCCATGGAAGGAGGGCGGATGCCTCATGTTGTCAGATCTCTTCCACAATTACGATATTTTAACATTTGAGAACTGCCGGAGGGAGTTTCACTTAGAACCTGACGAACACTTCCAATATCTTCAACTCAAACACTGGGCTCTCACCCCTCAGATTCGAGATGCTGCCACACGGGAGAGAACGAGCTTTGAAAAATGTGTTCAAAGGGTAGGCTCCATGAGGGGTGTAATTTCTTTTTTGTACAGTTCCCTACTTGCTGCCACTCGATCCCCGAGACCTAGGTATATGGCCATGTGGGAGGGGGCAGTGCAGAGAGACATATCCGATAAGGAGTGGGCCGGGTTGTGGTCGGACATTGCCAAATTTAATCACTCCCTAAAATTACGAGAAGCTCATTTAAAAACTTTGAGGGATTGGTATCTCTATCCTACCAAACTTAGACGGATATTCCAGAATACCTTGGATATGTGTTGGAGAGGTTGTGGTCTCCTCGGCTACTTCCAACATATTTGGTGGGACTGTCCTACAATCAAACCCTTTTGGGAAGAGATACTCGCACACATTAAAAACATACTGGGATATCCCATACCAACCTCTATGGAGGGAGTACTCCTAGGCATCAGAGACCCGTCACTAGAACATCAAACCAGAGCAGATAAGGCTATTATGTGAACCTGCATAGGGGCCGCTAAAGTGGCGCTCGTGGCGGCCTGGAAGAAGAAGGCGGCCCCCACCCTTTCTATGTGGCATTCTCGGCTCTGGAAGATACTCTGTCTCGAGAGAATTGTGGATATCTTCAGGGACGATTATAAAAACTTTGAGTACAAATAGGGGCCATTAGTCACCTATCTTACACAAGGTCTGCCTCTGGCAGTTTGCCTGCCCTCACTTAGAGATATGCACCTCTTTCAATTCTAGACCTCATATCCACGGACACCGGAGGCAGCCTCAGGGATACTCCGATAGGGAAGCTTAGAGGAGAACGGGTAAACCCATGCAACATCACAGGGTGCACCCCTCACACGACTATGTCAAAGAATGCACTACATACTTGTCACCACCACTTATTTTGTTTGTTGGGAGGGGGGTGGGTTTTAGTTTATGGGGGAACTTCCATGTTGGAAGGGTTTGATTTAAAACTTGTCGCAAAAGAAAAGACGGGTTGAGCGTGGAAGTCTTCTCTTTATGGAATATCTCGTGCCTTTACAATGTCTGAAACTGTGCCTTTATTTCTATGTACTAAAAAGAGAAGGGCCTTGGTTTGTGTAAATCATCGGGTGCTCAACCTCAGCATGGCTTAGTATGCTATAATCTGTAAAACTGCTTAAGCTCCATATTTGATTAAGTGTTACTAAGTGTACGCCAAATGCTAATAAAAAATAAGTTTGAAAAAAAATGACACCAAAATGAAAGACATCTAATGTAGTGAACCAGAGATATGAATTTTTAAAGATTTAGCACTATATAGCACATAGAAACCTATAGTGCCTTTCGGGACATCTGGTCGCGCTATTCTGGGTCAAGGTCAAAGTTTCAGGCCAACCGTGATGGAGCCCTGCGCGGCTACCCCTGGCGGTAGGTCTCTGTTAGACCTGGCACCATTGGCGTGGGTCTCCCTTCCATTTTTTCACTGTTGCCTCCTATGTTTTTTGCTATGTTTTTGCTGGTCTAGATGCTTTGGGCACTTGGCCACTGCTGCTCAGTACCAAAGTGCAAGTGCTCCATGTTGTAAATTGTTGTACTGGATTAGTGAGTCCATGATTGGCTTATTTGATTTACTTGTCAGACCCTTGTACAGTGCACCATGAGTGCCCAGGGCCTGTAAATCAAATGCTGCTGGTGGGCTCGCAGCACTGATTGTGCCACCCACAGAAGCAGCTTGTAAAATATGGCTCAGGCCTGCCATTGCAGAGCCTGTGTGCAGTCTGGGACTGCCATGTCGACTTGGCAAGTGCACCCACTTGCCAGTCCCTAAACCTTCCCTTTTCTGCATGTTAGTCACCCCTAAGGTAGGCCCAAGGTACCCCTGTGGTTAGGGTGCATTGTATGTGAAAGGTAGGACATGCCCTGATGTGTGTGGCATGTCCTGATAGTGAATTACAGCCAATTTCGTTTTTCACTATTGCAAGGCTATCTGTTCCCATAGGCCAAAATGGGGAGTTAGTTTATAACATCTTATAAACATAACTGACCCTAGGAACAAGATGGAAAAATAAAGTTTAGTATGCCTGAACTCAGAATGTTAAAATACATCTTTTAGTGTGGGTGATTTTTACATTCTGTGTTTGAAAATACCACTTTTAGAAAATAGGTATTTTCTTGCCTAACCATCCAGTATGCCTCTGCTAGGTTTGTGTATTCCATGTCTGGTTTGTGAGTGACAGGGGGCTGGAGAGGGCTTTGGCTCCAGCAGTCTGATGAGTCAGGGCAGGGCTGAATAGGACCTGGGTTGAATAGAGAGTAGGGGAGGAGATTTCCTTTCACTTGCCTGAGCCTACATAGAATAGAGAGTAGGGGGGAGATTTCTTTTCAGCTACCTGGGCCAGGTCTGCTTTCAACAATGCTGTCTCCACCTCCTGCCAGGAAGCTGCACCAGGGAGGACAGAACTGGTTTGGGCTGGGTACAGACACTCTCTGCCTTCAGAGAACAAAGAAATTGTGTGTATAAAAAGAGGGGCCCAGACCCCAGAACTTTAGATCACTTCTGGGAATCAAGACGAACCTTTGCCAAGGAGAGAAACCAAGGAAGCTGAAGGAGGAGACTGCCCCTGCGCTGGTGACTGTTTTGGGTTGGCCTGCAGTGGTTACTTATTGCCAAGGAAAAGAGAAGCAGAACTTTGTGTGTACTTTATCATCTTGAGGAAGATCTCCAAGGGCTTGAAGCTGAGCTTGCCTCCTGTTTCGAAGTCTCAGGGACACAAAGACTTCACCACCAGCTCCCCTGAATTTCCTTACTAGCCAACGCATCACCTTCCCTTCGACCCTTTTGTTTGTATTGCGTTACGCATCCAAGGTACTTTGAGAGTAAAGTGTCGCATTTACCATCTACACTGAACTAAGCTATTTCTACCATTTGAAAGTCATATTTTTGAGTACTGTATTGTGGTTTTTTGTCGTTTGGTCTTGTGTTAAATCTAGATAAAGTTTACTTATTTTTCTAAACTGATGTGGTGTCCATTTGTAGGGTTTTTACTGTATTACTGTATGTGTTCACAAATGCTTTACACACTGCCTCTGAGATAAGCCTGCCTGCTCATGCCAAGCTACCAAGGGGGTGAGCACAGGTTATTTTTGGAGTGTAGCCCCCTTACCCTGAATAGAAGCAAGGGCCCCTACTTGGTCAAAGGTACCTACCTCTGCCAACTAGAGACCCCCATTTCTAACAGTCTCAAACAAAGTTTTTACCTTCTGACTTAGACACTTTTCCGAAGCTTTTTCCCCCGGGGTCCCTCGAAGCTCTCAGCCAGCCATGTTTCGGTGAGGGTTCGTCGGCTTGCCTTGCAATGAGCTCCTGGTCAAACTTGTGTAAGTCTGACCTCCTGAGCTTTCCAGCAGGACAGACCAGTGACCCAGGCCTGTTCACAGTTGAAGGTGGGTGGTTTGGCTCTCGCGGTTGTCCTGGTCACCTTTTTTACGTTCGGACTTAGAAACTTCTAAAGAGCTTTTTCTTGTGGGGTCCCTCGATGCTCATCACCAGGCTGGATTCGGTGATGGTTTTCCGAGTTGTGTTTCAGCCTACTCCCAGTCAAAGTCTGGAAGTTGGACCGCCAGAGCTTTTCAGTGGGATGAACCTGGATGGCAGGCCGGCTCGTAGTTGAGGGTCGCCTACTTGGCTGGCCAGGTCGAGTCGGTCCACTTACGGAGCTTTTTTCCAAAGTTGCTCAAAACTTCTCCAAACTTCCGAAACTTCTTCCTGAAGTTACCCAAAGTGTCCAAACCTTACTCCAAGGGTCTGGAAGCTCCAAGATGTTTCTTTAAAGTTTGGAACTTCAGTTCCCCTAATCCACTTGGACAAAACGCTTACAAATCCACTGGTAGTATTCCAGGCTGAGAATTTTTGGTGGTGATGTTCCAGGTGAGCTGTGTTAACCTGTAGCTTGCAGGGAGTCCACTATCTTAGTCCTTTTGAAGCAAGGTAGTCCACAGGGCTATAGTTCTAGATTGTGTAGCAGGCACAGTCTTCAGTGCAGGGCCTGGTTGGTGCAAATCAAACTTCTCAGCATGGATCTTTCTTCTTTCTTGAGTTTCAAGCAGCAGGTCTGAGAGAATCTGCCCCTCTCAGATACTTATTCCAAGTTCTCTGGGTCAAGCAGGAGGGCACTCCTGTTCAATAAGGTGCAGGTCAACACCCCAGGGTATGACCATATCCACCAAAGTGTGGCACTATTTCCTCCCAGAGAGCACTATTTTTCCAAAATTCATCATAGCTTATTTTCCAGCAGGGAGAGAAGAGCTGGCTAAACACAGCTTCAGGATGGCTAATGTCCATAGTCTCTCCCCCTTGCATCTGCTCATTCCTTCCTTAATCCTACCATCTGGCTGGGTTCAAAGAGGAGAGGTGTAAATCAATCAATCATGTCACTTATAAAGCGCACTACATACCCGCGAGGGTCTCAAGGCGCTGGGGGAAGAGGGGGGTGGTGCTGCTACTGATCGAAGAGCCAGGTCTTGAGGAGTCTTCTGAAGGCCAGTAGGTCTTGGGTCTGTCGGAGGTTGGTGGGGAGGGTGTTCCAGGTCTTGGCGGCGAGGTGGGAGAAGGATCTGCCGCCGGCGGTCGTTTTCCGGATGCGGGGGACTGTGGCGAGGGCGAGGCTGGTCGAGCGGAGCTGGCTGGTGACGAGGGCCTGGGTGACTGTTTTTCTTGTTTCGGTGGGGATCCACTTGAAGATCCTGCGGAGCATTCGGAGGATGTTGAAGCAGGATGAGGAAACGGTTTCTTCTGCCTGTCTCCTCCTTCCATTGAAGAATATTGTTTATGACCCCTCCTCCTGCTCTGGCATTCCTATGTAGCAGAATCCTGCCCTGCCAGAAGAGCTGGCTAACCCCAGGGGCTATTTATCACCTCATCAAAGGAGCCTGGCTAATCCACTTAAATTCTGACCAATCAGGACAGACCACTGGAAGGCAGAAATTTGGCTTACAGACAAGAAAGTCTTATAACGTCTTGTCTGTACACTTTAGGAGAAATTCAACAATACCATACCTGGACACCACACCGCCTGCCATCTAGCATCACCGAAGAATACCCTTGCACCCTTTGCCTGCCGAAACTGCAAGTGCACCTCCTCCCACATCAGCACACCAACGTCTCTTGTCGCCCAGCTGACCAACAGCGCACCTGACCGGCTCAACTGCATCATCCTCAACGTGCGCTCCCTCCACAAATATGCCACAGAAATCTGGGACCTCCTCGATGCCACCTCTTCTGACATCGCCTTCTTCACATAAACCTGGACCAACCTCTGCTCCGGACAAAACATTGTCATCCCCATCCCCGACGGCTACAAAGTCACCCGCAAGGACCAACCTGACCATCCAGGAGGAGGCATTGCCATCGTCTACAAAAGAACACTCTGACTGACCACGCACACTAATGACTCAACCGTGACCATGGAACACCTCCACTTCCAGATCCGGACCACCCCCAACACCGCACTCCACGGCCCCCTCGTCTACAGGCCCCCGGGTCATGAACCCCCATTCATCGATGCCATTGTAGACCTCATCGCACCCCAGGCTCTCCCATCCACTGACTACATCCTTCTTGGAGACCTCAGGATCCACCTGGACAACCCCAGTGACCAGAAAACCACCCCCCTCCTGGGGAACATCACCAACATCGGACTCAAGCAGCTAGTCACCGCACCAACCCACATAGCTGGACACACGCTCGAGCCCGTGTTCTCTGCCAGCGTGAACTTCAACTACAGCCACACCACAGAACTCTCCTGGACCGACCATCATTGTATACATCAGGCCCACCATACACCACTGTCATCATCGCCCCCCTTGCAGCTGGATCAAGGCCACAGAAGAACTTCTTGTCAACTCCCTCAGCACCACCACTCCGCCAACGCTTATAGACGCCAACACCACAGTGTGCAACCTCCACCGATGGATCTCCAACTGCGCTGACACCCTGGCACCGCTCAAGAAAAGACCAGGCAAACAACATTCCAAGAAGGCCAACTGGTTCACTCCATCCCTCCACTAGTCCAGACGCACCTGCAGATGTCTCGGGTAGGGATGGAGCCACAACATCAATCAACTCCGCAACACAGTCATCCTTGCACCATGGCACAAAGGTACCTGCGTTGGCCATTGGCAGCCATTGTGCGCCATCGTAGGGGAAAAAGACAACTGCGCTTAATCATGAGCCCCTTCCGGCAGTATAACGCCACTGGTGCGTCATTTTCTTGACGTACTTGCAGCATGAATCGTGCACCACGTTGCGCCGTATTTACAAAGTGACGCATCTAGGCATATGAGTGACCTTGTGAAGCCCTGTGCCACATTATACCTGTGTCTGGTATGATGCATGCAGGGTGGGCGTTCCCACGCAACAAAGCCTTGTAGGATTGGCGCAGTGAAGTCTCTCAGATTTCACTGCGACAATTCTAGGATACCACTGTGTCAAAACTCATGGCAGGCGTAAGGGTGACGCAGTGCCATAGGGATAGGCTGGCCCCATGCATTGCTGGAGTTACGTCATGCTTGCAACACAACTGTAGCAATGCATGACTTTAGCGCTGCTAGACGTATCTGGCCTTGATTGCAACATGGAGCGCCATACATTGAATACTGCGCATCCATGGTGTTGCAAGGAGGGAGCAGTGAAAAGTGTCGCAACGCGGGTTTGTCACAGCAATACAACACTTTTCATGAATGTTGGCCAGGAATGCACCCTATCTTATTGATAGGGTGTATTCCTGCCCTTTTGGTTTGTCACAGGGCAGTGCAGCAAAGTTCCCTGCAGCACTGTCGAGCACCAAAACCTCTGAAATGAGGCCCAAATGTTTGCACCAATTTTAAGATCAGATATTTTCTGGTCTTTAAAAACTGCCTCTAACTGGACTTAGCAGCGTTTTGGGGGGTTATCGCTGTATGGGAAATTCATTGTAAATATCGCATAGTGGGGTTAGTGGCAGTTTTTGCACGGGAACGCACACCTTGCATCTCATTTTCATTAAGACCCGCTAACAGAAGTGGCGATCTTAAAAATTCATGTTTACGCCGGAAAAGTGCCGCTAACTGCAGTTAGCGGGAACTTGTACATACGGCGATAAAATAAAGCTGCTGTAACGTCAAACAATTGGCGCTATGGCGGCGCTAAGTTCTTGTACATATGCCCCTTGGTTCTATACTCTGCCTTTGGTGAAAATGCTTCTCTAGCTCAAGAATGTTTGTGCACAAGAGGCTGACTTAAAAAGATGCAGCCAATGAGAAGTGCAAAGATGATTGTTGAAAGTTCCCTCTTCGGGACTGTTGTTTTTTTGAAATGTCATTAAATCTGTTGACCTTCTCCCAGAGGCAATACTTTTCTTTAAAGATCTCGAGTCGTATCGCGAGTGTAAAGTTGACATAGTCAGCAAACGGTGACTTGGATACATATGCTGCATGACTTCATCTTTATATTACCAGTGATGTTGGGAGATTGGTTATGAATCTGATAAATGTCCAAATCTTTGAATTGGTTTGCACATTTAGCAACTATCGTGGCATCTTCAATTTTGCCCAACTGTGTTTTAACATTGAAATCTGGTCTGATTCTCCTCTGACCTGCACAGCTGGTAATGTTTTCTGGTTAAAGACATAAACAGGTGTCTGTTTTTGTCGTGTGTCTGTGTAATATGTATGTATATAATTCTTCTCAAGTGGAGAGCAACATATCGCTGAACAATAGACGAGGCACAGATTCCAGATGGTTTGCAAGAGGGTAGTTTACAAACCTGTAAGCTTTGTATGATACTGCATGAGTGCCTGATTGGTAGGGTACGAGCCTTCACAAGTGGGTGATATTGGTTTTGAGTGTCTCGCTCCTTCCTGTAGAATAGCGCCTGCCAGTGACACACGCTTGGTTTCGATTACAGAGCAATCTCTAGTCTGAGCTGGCCCATAGGGTGAAACAGAACTAATTGAATCTCACAGCAGACGAAGTATTAGGCACAAGGAATAGGGGATATCCGAAATGTATCCTTTCGTCATCTTACTGTTGTGGGGTTATCGAATACTTAGTATGCAAATGACCCCTTGTGCTGTTTAATCGGGGACATCAACGTCAGAGTATGACAGCGCTAATGAAATAAGGTAGAACGCTGGCCTATGAACCCCCACATTCTCTGTAGTTTTAACCTGCTGCGTTGAAGCAGTAAATGCAGTGCAGACGTGTTAAATGAAAAACAAGAATATACAGTCACATTGCTCTGTTGATGTTTTTATAGGTTGTTGATTTGTTTTAGATACAACCCTCCCTTTCACTAAAATATGTTTGTCTGTATTCAATCTTTGCTTCATAAATATTTATTTGCAAAATGTGACATCTGCTTCACTCTAGAAAAGAGCTGTAACTACTTGTGAAATTCATGCTTCATAACATTATGTAGTTATTGCTACTTTGTGGAGATTTGTGTACGAGAAAGTGAATTACAGCAAATATTATATTTAAAACACTCATTTTAGAATCTCTGACGTCATGTAAAAAGCAATTTTGAGGATAAACAGTTTCACGCTTTAATTTCCAAGAAAAGCATCTTCTTAGGACTATAAATATGAAAAGAGCAATCTTGTATAATTGTCTCTCTTCCTTAGGTCCAACTGGGTATTTTGTGGCAATATTTGACTATTAAGGGCTCTTTATAGTTTTACTTCGAAATTAGGTGAATTTGTTATAACAGCTTTATTGCTAATTTATTTTTATTTTACCTCTGAGGATAACAATTTTCAAATGTGACTTCACAGCACAGACACACCTTTTAAAGATTGGTGAAAACCACTTGTACTATGGTATTTTTGACTTCCTGTTCACTCAGACTGTGTTAACTCTTCTCCAATACCACCTTATTTTCATTTAATTCATGTAATTTGCTCTCGGGTAATTACTCAAAATTACCACTAAATTATGCGAAATGCTTCTCGAGCACTTCACATTAGAAAAAAGACACAGTTGACACATTTTGCACACAGAAACAGCATGAACGGCATGTTGCATTGCACAAGTGTGCAACCATTTTGTTTACTCCAGCCTGCTCCTGCCTAGCCACCCACTCATACTCCTTGCTCCCTTGGCCCCATCCAACACAATTCATCCCATTCTGGTCCATCTCCAATATTGTTTTAACATTATTATCACTTTTTTTTACTTTCTCACCTCTCCAGTCTCTTTATTTTCCATTCTTGTTCCTTGGTTCCTCTGTGTATTTACTTACTAGTACCCAGCAGCTTTGAGAAAGGCAGGCAGCGCAACTGTCACAGAGTCTCGCATGATGATGACAACATGAAGGCGTTATAATGTACATAAGAAGGGACCCCCTGTTCTCGAATACCAGTTCTTAGACAGGGAAAAAACTATTAATAGTGTAAATTCTCAGGCAACAATCCTTTATAATTCTCAATACAATATATTAAGGCTCAATTTACTCCATTGTATAGGAAAATATCAAAAATTAATTTTATTATTGGACTCCACAACATGAAATATCTATATACATATGAAATACATACCAAACCTCTTTTACCATACATTCATACATACCATTCATAACCCATACTCTTCCTCAGTATCAAAGCTGTGAGACATCTATATTTTTTCTACAATGTCATTGGTACATATGTCATATGCAAGGTCGAAATTTGATTATGTACACTTCTCACATTCAACCCTTCCATCTAAGGCCCACGGCTTCCTCACCAGTCACACAAATCTTCTCTTTCTTGACCTTCTCTTATACCCTTTTCCCCCATAAACCATATATCCAGCTTCTCTGTCCCGTGATCAGGAGCAATAAGCACGCAGAAAGAGAAGATCTGTGCGACTGGTGAGGCAGCTGTGGGTCTTAGATGGAAGGGTAGAAGCCTTTGGGATGCCTCCACCCAATAGTCAGAGGATCAAAATTGAATTGGACAAAGCCATGTGCTAAAACTATGAATATTGGAAACAGATCATCCTCTCACTAGACAGTATAAATGGAAAAACCAAACTAGATCAAGCTTGGTACATTGATGCACATATTTTAAGACAAGCAAGGATTATAAGAAAAACTACTTAAGAAACAGGTAGTTGTATAATTCCATCATTGGATAAATGCCTTTTAGTCTCCGTGACTTGATGATTCTCCTGAGGAAGGCACTTATGCCGAAACGTGTGTAGAGAATGGGAGACTAGTGGAGTACTCTTTACACATTAAGAATTTTTTTAAAGAAAGGAGTACGAAGTAAAAAGCTGGAGCATCTTACTAATTCTGATTTAAAGAGAGTATCATGTAAGGGAAGAACACAGTTCAATATTTAGGGTCGACTGTACAAAAAGTTCCCTTGCAAATTTTGCTTACCAATGTGAGAAGTGTACATAATCATATTTCGACCTTGCATATTACATATGTATCAATGACATTGTAGGAAAAATATAGATGTCTCACAGCTTTGATATTGAGGAAGAGTATTGGTTATGAATGGTGTGTATGAATGTATGGCCTAAGAGGTTTGGGATATATTTTATATGTATATAGATATTTCATGTTATGGAGTCAATTAATAAACTGAATTTTTGATATTTTCCTATACAATGGAGTAAATTGAGCCTTATTATATTGTAATGAGAATTATAAAGGATGGTTGCCTGAGAATTTACACTATTAATAGAGTGAAGGCGTTACACAGTTTCATCTTCAATGAGGTACCGCAGCATCTCCCCTTCATGCTGGCAGCAGGCAGAGGGTGGAAGACCCGGCATGGACTATGGCCTGGCAGAGTGCAGGCTGCGGTAGGGGAGAGTGAGGTGCAGCATATGCTGCCACTTCTGGGTCTTCCACACCCACCAGCATATGACACACCACTGGACCAACACCCTTGAATGGGAGGAGGACCTGCTGGAACTGCTCAGATTGGAAGTGGCACGGCTAGGTAAGTAATGTTGCGTAAAATGTGTTTTTTATGTTATATGTATTAATTTTCACGTGGCATTACATCAAAGGTAAGTATATAAGTATATGTGATATATATAGATATGTTTATACACGTATTATGCATATTCAAGTGTAAAAAAGTCTGGTGACATATTATGATGCAATGTATTCACTAATTTACGGCACTATGCGTTTTATGAATATCATGTCATCTCATAATTTCACCAGCTGCTTTCTCCGATTTGATGTCAGGAATATGTTTGTACATGTGCAGAAGGTTTTGCATCTATATACGTTTAAACCGCAATAGTATTTCCTTGGTGTCTACTAGTGCCTCAAGGGGGAAGGGCTATATATACTCACAGGTGCAGGGCGCCAATTAGATTGAAAAAGGCTTCTGCGAAGCCGAAACGCGTCTCTCTAGCCATGGGGTCGTGTGAGACCTGATACAATAAAGAAAGCCATACCTTACATCTTCGAGTACGTGCCTTCTTCTTTGACGGAGTGGGATGGAGTATTCATATATATATATATATATATATATATATTATCTACTGGCGGTCGCCAGTAGATAGTTATAGTTAGGACCTATTTTCCATAGGAAATCCACAACATTCTATTTGAAATAACTTTGGCGCCGGTTGACGAATCTTTGCGAAATTTTCAAAACTTATGGCCCGCTCCGGTCCGCTCCTATCCTGAAAGTTTCGGGGTGATTCGGCAAGCGGGGGCTGAGAAAAAAGGGGGGTCCCAAAACATGTTTTCCCCATGCAATTTCCCATAGGAAACTTTAGACACGGCTACAGCCCGAACTGCTGAACGGAATGACACCAAATTTGGCAAAGAGGTAGTGCTTGGTTCAGAAAGAACCCTTTTTGTTAAATGGTGTAAATCCGTTCAGTAGTTGCTGAGAAAATCAAAAGTAAAAACACATATATCTATGGCCGCGTAAGATCCGCGCACCCTCCCGATCACGAGCTGTATGCTAATTGGCTGTCAACACTCCAAACCAGGAAGTGTTGGCAGCCATCTTGTGCCTCGGTAGAACCGAGGCACAAGAAAAGAGAAAAACAAGTGCGCGAAACGCAAAAAGGGGGCAGGGTAGAAACACCCTGACCCCCTAGGCCTGCTAAGGGGGACCCACAAGGACCCCCAGGGCCAAAAAAATAAATAAAAATTAAAAAACGGCGGGATGCGCGGATCCCGCCGTGAAAAAAAAAACGAAGTGCGGACTCCCGCGCTTCGTTGTTATTTGGTCCCCGGGTGGGCCAAGTCTCGGGGGCATGCGGGGGTTTATAAAAATAATTCGTGGGGGGCCTCTAGGGCCCCCAAGCTCCGGGGACCGCCACCCCCGGGGCTTTCAATTCAAAATGGTGCGGGAGGGCACTCGGCCCTCCCGCAGCCCCGAGGACCGCCACCCCCGGGGCTTCTTTTTTTAATTACAATTACCTGTGTGGGGGGCTCGAGCCCCCACACACCCCGAGACCGCCACCTCCCGGGGCACTAAATATTTAAATATGGGGGTCCGTTACGGACCCCCAGAGCCCCGGGGACCACCACCTCCCCGGTGCTTTGAAGATGTTGGGAGGGGGGCCAGTGATGGCCCTGGGGACCGCCACCCCCCAGGGCCGGCTCCTGCAGTGTCCCGGGGTGCCCACCCCCGGGACACTGTAGTTTGCTATGGCAGGGAGGGAGCCTTGCGGCTCCCGCCCTGCCATAGCAAACTGCTTTGGTTTTGGAAGAGAGAGCAGGAAACCTGCTCTCTCTTCCAAAAGCAAAGACGATTGCTTTTCCACACGGGGAGCTGCATCTTAGCAGCTCCCCATGTGGAAAAGCAATGCCGGCTCCCGAGGGACGCGGGGAGCCGGCGGGACCGTGGGGGTATTGGGGACCCCCCCACTGTCCCCAACGGAGAGGGCCAGCCCCGGGGGATGGGGTCCCCGGGGCTACAAGTGGCCCTGGAGGGGGGCCATGTGGCCCCCTTCCCCAAAATGTTTATTAAAAAAAACAAAAAAACAAAGGCCGGCCCCGGGGGATGGGGTCCCCGGGGCCATAAGTGGCATGAGGAGGGGGGCAACGCAGCCCCACTCCAAAACATAAAAAAAAAAAAAAGAAGGCCATGCCCCGGGGGATGGGGTCCCCGGGGCCGCGCGGCCCCCTTCCAAATTATTATTATTATTTTTTTAAATATTAGGGGGCAGGCCCTGGGAGATGGGGTCCCCAAGGCCAACAAATTAGAAAAAGAAGGGGGGCCACACAGCCCCCCTTCTTAAAAAAATAAATAAAAGACCGGCATCGCGCCGGAGGCCACGCCCCCTCCTTGCAGCACTCTGCAAACGCGCTCCCTGGCGCGTTTGCAGATGGGGAACGAATTCCCCTTCAATACTGGGGGTCCCTGGGGGCCAACTAGCCCACCAGGAACCTCCAGTATGCGCCAGGGGGCTGCGTTGCAGAGAGGTGTTCTGAGGCCACGCCCCTTTTTACACCTCTCTGGAACGCAGCTCTGTGGCTCTTAATGGAGGTAGCTGGTGGGCTAGTTGGGCCCCAGGGACCCTCAGGATTCAAGGTGACCTAATACCCCAACTTAAATCGCGCCACAGGGCGCGTTTGCACAGTGGTGAAGGGAGGGGGCGGGGCCTCAGGTGACATGTGTGCAAACACGCCCTGTGGCGCGTTTTAAGTTGGGGAATTAATTCCCCTTGAATCCTGAGGGACCCTGGGGACCAACTAGCCCACCAGGTACCTCCAGTGCGCGCCACAGGGTTGCGTTGCAGAGAGGTGGTCCAGGCCACGCCCCTTTTTAACCTCTGTGCAACGCAGCTCTGTAGCGCTTACTGGAGGTACCTGGTGGGCTAGTTGGACCCCAGGGACCCTTAGGATTCAAGGGGACTTTATCCCCCAACTTAAAACGGCCAGAGGGCGTGTTTGCACACATGTAACCTCAGGCCCCCCCCTCCCTACACCAGTGTGCAAACGTGCCCCATGGCACGTTTTAAGAGGTAGTTTTAATCCCCCTGCCCTATTATGTACTAGGGAGTTACAGAGGAGGTCATGCTAATCACAGGGGTACCTCAACGCATAGTGTTCCCTAGTGTATGTAGGTGTTTTAACTGTATTCTAAGTGTCTTTTACCATAGCACTGGCTCTAGGCCTGGTTAGTCAGAGTCAGTTACGACCAGTACACGTCTGGAAAAGGTGTGGGCACAGGATGATTTTGCAACAAGGCCTCTTTCTGCTCCTCTGTTGGTTCTTTCTGCACGTCTTGCTTCTTCCTGGATTTTTCTTCGTCTTTGTGGACTTCTGTTTCTTTCGACATTTCTTTTGCTTCTTTCTGTGCGTTTTTTCTTCTTTCTTCACATGTCCTACTTCTGTAGGCATAGTTACAAACTAGCATTTGAAAAACCTTTGAAATTCACTGAAAAAACCATAGGTTTCAGGCACGTTATAGTTAGAAATTTGCATTTAAAAAACCTTTGAAATTCACTGAAAAAACCATAGGTTTCAGGCACGTTATAGTTAGAAATTAGCATTTAAAAACCTTAGAAATTCACTGAAAAAACCATAGGTTTTAGGGAAAGTTATAGTTAGTTGGACATTGCACTCGTACAAAACCCGTGACATTCCCCCGTTATAGTTATTTCAGCTAACTATAACTCGCGCCCCCGCAATGCACTGCTGATGACGTCACATATTACATCACTCATGACATGGTCAGTGACATCACTGATGACATCACTGATGACATCTCAAATGACATCACTGATGACTTTAGACTGTCTGGAGGAAGAGTTGCATGTTTTGATTAGATGGTGAGTGATGACTTTAGAGGTGGTAGATTGTAAGGGTATAGCCTCTGGATATCTTGTCCCATAGTCCACTAGGACAAGGACGTATTGATGCTCCCTTGCTGATTTAGGGAGGGGACTGATCAAATTCATTCCTACTCTATCATTTCTGTGTAGGGTAGGGCAAGGCATCTAAATACTGCTCCAAATATATTTTATTAACTATATCCTCTTTGCTGGCCCCCCTGGTTTTTAACCGCTTTCCCGGCATCCTTCATTTTATAGAAGAGAGTTTTGAGGGTATTCCCAGGCCCACCTTGCGAAATCTTAACCGTAATGTCTCATCATCAATACCTAATCTGTCTAGGATAGCCTTCTTTATATCGATACAGGGTCTAGTAGCATCAGCATTGGCAAACTGATATGCTGCTTGGGCCTCCCCAGTCAGTAAGGGAGCAAGATAAAAAGGCCACTGTTCTATAGAACATCCACTAGCACAGGCAGCATGTTCAAAATTTAGGAGGAAGGCCACGGGGTTCTCGCTGCGTACATACTTTTGTAGGGGAACGTGATGAATAGCTGAAGTGATGTTTCTTCCTTTTTAGTTTAAAGTGAAAGTTTATTGAAAGAATTTGCAATTATAACACTTAAATAAACAGCATAATCATAAAGCAAATAATCATAAAACTAGAAAAAAGAATACGGCATAACACCATCAGGAAAAATAATGATAACATCTACATATCTATAATGGAAAAAACAATATAAATTCAGAAAAACAAAACATAGTAAATAGATCAATGTCATTAACTGGAACAAATCATGGAGGTTTAGGTACTTCTTCAATTCGAGGATTATGAACGTGTGTGTCATGTGCAGATTTATCCAAAAAGGAAGTGATAGGGAGCCATAGAAGGTCTCTTTTAATAGCTAATGAAACAGGGTATATGTATGCCCTATCAAGTCTATGGTGATAACATACACCGTACCACCATGCTCGAAAGGACACTTGAGAAGTATCCTTCCAAGATTTGGTAATTTGTGGAAAAGCTACCGCAAGAAGTAAGTCAATTATATAAATATCCTTGAATTGAGATGACCAATAATCAGAGATGCTTCCCAGAAACAGATTAATACAATTGAAAGGGGAATGTGAATTAAAAATAGAATTTATCTGTTTCCAAACTTTCAACCAAAAGTCATATACAAGAGGGCATTCAAATAACATATGTTTCAGATCTGCCAATGGTTGAGAACAGGACCAACAATTGGGAGATATTGTAGAATCCAATTTATGGAGCTTAACAGGTGTAATTAATAATCTATTGTAAATGAAAAATAATGTTTGGGTTGTGTTAGCCGCTCTAGAAGACCTTCTTATTTTGGACCAAATCTTATTCCAAAGTGATGTGGAAAAAGTGGATTGTAGATCTATTTCCCAAAAATATTCCACTTCTTTTTTATCTCTGTCTACCGGGATTAGAGTTATATGTTTATATATTTGAGATGCAGATGGTAACATATCTAATAGCTTACAAATAGGAGGAGGGGAAAATGAAGATACCTGTTCAGAAGAGAAATTGTGGTAGGCCACCTGTATTGTTGAGACAAGTAATCTATATTTATCTTTGTATGAGACTGGAAGAGAAAAAAGTGATTGCGCTTCAGAAAAGGGAAGAGCAGAGCCATCATGATATAATTGAGAAACCCACTTCAAACCCTTAGAATACCAATCTATCCAAAAAATAACTCTGTTATTAATTTTAATCGAAACATTATACCAAATGGAAGAAGCTAAAAATGTATCCTTAGGTGATTTATAAGAAATAAGAATAGGGGAAAGTATCTTGAACGTATTTTTGAAAATTGGAAAAGATAAGAATGTAGGTCTGGATGTGAAAGACAAACATTCCAACAGGGAAAAGGGACTCAAACAAGATTTCTCCACATCTGCCCACAAAGGAATAGGTACCTCATCATTATCTTGCAATAAAAAGGCAGAATGTTTAAGGCAGAAAGCTAGATGATATTTACCGAAGTCTGGAAAATTAACTCCTCCCAAATGTTTTGGTCTTTTAAGTTTACAAAGAGACATCCTAGATTTTTTCCCATTCCATAAAAATTTAGATAAAATTGAGTAAACCTTTTTGTAGTAAGTTTGGGGAATATTAACAGGTATATTTGATATATAAAATAATATAATAGGCACAAGCATCATCTTGATAGTATCAAGACGACCCCACCAGGATAAAAATAAGGGATTCCAGCGAGATGTAAGTTCTTGTAAAATTGTAGATAAAGAGTTCAAATTCAGAGTGATAGAATTCTTAACAGTGTCTGAAAACCATAGGCCAAGATATTTAATTTTATCTGGACTCCAATGAAAAGAGGATGCTTTAAAATCAGCGTGGAAACATAAATTATTTAATGGAAGAATTTCACATTTATCCGCATTTAACTTATAACCCGAGACTGATGCAAAGATATCTACTTCTAATAAAAATGCAGGTAAAGATGACTGAGGATGTGAAATAAATAACAGGATATCATCAGCATAAGCTGAAAGTTTAAGTTGAGAGTTTCCATATGAGAAACCAGTAATTTGTGGATTAGAACGAAACTTTATTAAAAAGGGTTCCAAGGCGAGAATAAATAATAGGGGAGAAAGAGGACAACCTTGTCGTACGTCTCTGTGAAAAGGAAAAAAAGGAGACATCAGACAGTTAACTAAAATAGAAGATTTGGGAGAAGAATAAAGTAATGAAATAAAATGAATAAATTTAGGACCAAAACCAAACCAGGAGAGAGTGGCAAAAATAAAAGACTAATTAACTCTATCAAACGCTTTTTCCGCGTCTAAAGAAATCGCTGCTAAGGGAGATTTGTAAGATTTGGATTTACTGATAACATTAAAAAATAAGCGAATATTATCGGAAAGAAGCCTACCTTTAATAAATCCACATTGTTTTCTCCCAATTAAATGAGGTAGAAAATTATCCAGACGCAAAGCAAAAATGTTTGCAAAAATCTTATAGTCTAAATTAATTAAAGAAATTGGGTGATAATTCTTACATAATCTATGATCTTTACCGTCTTTAGGAAGAAGACATATCAATGCTTCTTGAAATGAACCACCGGATGTCTTAGAGGAAATGAAATAAAGAAAGAGTTGGTGTAATTTAGGTATGAGAAAAGAAGAGAAAAATGAGTAGAATTCAATAGTGAAACCATCAGGTCCAGGAGCTTTGCCTTGTTTAATGGAACGAATAGTAGTAGAAATATCTTGAATTTGAATATCTTGTTCCAATGAAGAAAAATCAAAGTCAGGATGAATAGGTGAGGGAATAGAAGATAAATAATTAGAGGAGTCATGTATGTCCGTCTGGGACTCAGGGGAATAAAGTGTCTGATAAAATTTTGTAAATTCTGAAAGAATATCTTCATTTTTATATACATTTTGATTAGAAGAAGTTAGAATAGAATCAATAATAGCACGCTCTTTCTTGATCTTAAGATAATTTGCAAGAAGTTTCCCTGATTTATTTTGACCTCCATAGTACTTCGCACTGGCCTTAAGTAAATAGGAGTTAGCATTGTCTGTAGAAATTTTATTAAATGCAAATTTAGCTTTCAGAAGGTCATTCAAGGTATTCGTAGAATGGGAGCTATAGTAAGAGTATTCTAATTTCTTAATATGTGAAGTAAGAGTCTTTAACTTATTAGCAGCTGATTTCCGTTTTTGAGAAACAAAATTAATAATAAAATCTCTAGAGGCGGCTTTAAAAGCATCCCAAACTACCTGAGGTGTTATCTCAGGAGACTCATTTTCCATAAAGAAGGTATGAGTAAATTGTTCAAAAGTACGTGTAAATTGTGGGTCTGACAGAAGAGAATTATTGAACATCCACCGTCTGGTTCCCTGAAGAGGAGGAAGGAACTCCAGATCTAAAGTTACTGGTGCATGATCAGAGATCAGTATAGAACCTATATCAGAATTGATAACTCTCTGAACAAGGTTATTGGAAATAAAAATATAATCTAACCGAGACTGAGAAAAATGTGCAGGTGAAAAGAAAGTGTACCCTTGAAGTGTAGGATTACATAATCTCCATACATCAACAAGGGATCTTTGGAGTGTAGTTGTTTTAAACTGAGAATGTATATGTGAAGGTATGAATCTAGCTTTGGAGTGTCTGTCTAGGATAGGATCAAAAATCATGTTACAATCACCACCCACTATCAAATATCCGTCAGTGTAGGTCATCAACTTAGATAATACTCCTGGACAAAAAGATTTATCAGGAGTAGTAGGTGCATAAAGATTAACAATAGTTACTGGAATTTTATCAACAAGTAAAGAGACGGAAACCCATCTGCCATCACATTCCACATCTTGAGCAAGCATTTGTATCTTGAGACGTTTGGACATAAAATTGCCACCCCATTGCGTTTTCCCGAACCTGGAGAAGCAAAAACATGACCAACCTATTGACGCTTAAGTTTAGCAATTTCCTTATCTGCAATATGTATTTCTTGTAACAAAACAATATCCCCCTTTAAAGAAGAGATATGAGACAAAACCCTCTGACGTTTTATAGGGAGCATAAACCTTTAACATTCCATGAAATGATTCTCAAAGTCATTTATAACATAATATTATTCTATAAACATTACAATGTATAACAGTAACAGGTGTTTTATGAGAACAACAAGAATAGTATGATAAGAAGTAACTCTGAAAAAATAAACGTACAATAGAGTAAATTGCAAATAGAATAAAGAATAGAATTAGAAGATAAGAGAAGGAAAAGAAATAAAAGGAAGAATAATGTATAGAAACAATGTTGAAAAGCACTGGACAAAAAGAAAGAAAGAAGAAAGATATATAAGTAATTGATGAAAACCATTGGAGGAGAATAAAGAGAGAAGGAGGAAAAGAAGGAAAAATACAAGAAATAGAGCTAAGCAAAAAGAAGAATACTGAAACCACATAAAAGGTACAAAAAATAACATACCAAAAACACACAAAAAAGTCGAGGGTAGTGGAGCCACAAAAGGGGATGGTACATCAACCGGAGCTCTTGTGACAGGCACAGGAGGAAGACAAAATACCATCAGACGAACGGGTATTCACATGTATGGCTATGAGAAGATTGAACCTAATGAAAAAGAAGAAAGAGAACAAGTTATAAACCAATTAACAAGTACAAAATACAAGCAAAAGACCAGAACAGTACAGTAGAGTACAAAGACATGACAAAATTAAACAGTGGATCTTGAAACGTCCATATTTTCTTGTCTGCAATTCTCCAAAAATCGTTGAAGGAGACGGGGATCTTCGTATACAGTAGTCTTATTTTTATATGTGACCTTAAAAAGGCAGGGATGGATGAGGCCAAATCTGGCTTTGATATTCCGTAGTGCTGGTCTCATGTCCAAAAATTGCTTCCTTCTATCCGCTGTTGCTTTGGCGTAGTCTTGTGAAAAGAAAAGAGTAAAGCCTTGCCAAGAGATTTTACCTTTGACCTTAGCAGCTTGTAAGACTCTCAACAAATCTGTGTACTCCAAAAAATACAATATTACTCCTCTTGGTTTAGACGATGAGGCTGTTGAGTGTGAGACATGACCCAAGCGATGAGCTCGTTGGATGTTCAAAGGTGGAGAATCCGGGATACCCAAAAGTTTTGGGAGAAAAGATTGAAAGAAGGAGAGAGGATTAGTTCCTTCAAGTCCCTCTATTAGACCATAAATGCGTAAATTATTGCATCTGTTGCGATTTTCACGATTTTCAACCTGCTTTTGAAGACTGGAAATCTGAGATTGCATAGAGGGAACTTGCACCACAGCAGAATGAAAAGAGTCTACTTTGTTCTCCAGCTGAACAACCCTACTTTCCATATGAGACCATTTATGGTCTAGTTGCTGAAGACGAATATTAGTCTCTTCCATGTAGGGTTTAAAAGCCCGAATTTCTTCCAGGATTAACTCCATTGAAATTGGAGGAGGAGATATCGTTGGTGAAGGAGGGTCTTGTTTTACCCGTTTCACAGGAGATTGCGTCGATGTGCTAGGTAACTTCGATATAGCTTTAGAGGTAGGCAGCGGAACGTTAGTCAAGGGCGAACTTAGTGAGACCTGTTCAGAGTCTGCCATATTATCTCGGAGAACACTAGAAGGATTATAATCCACCACAGAAGTAGAAGACACAGCTTTGGCACGGTGAGCAGATTTTGTTCTCCCCATACATGAATGTCACAGAGTAACAGGAGCAATAAACTTGAGGAGAGGCGCCACAACACAATTTATTTCCATAGAAAAATCTCCAAGGAAAAGCCAAAGGTATCAGAGGACAACTAACAAGCCTCAAAAACCATTCAGGAGGTATAAAATAGTGAAGTTAGAAAGAGCCAGCATTAAATTGGTGAAAATAAAACAACAAATCTTGATATTGCATGTTCGTGAGGGAATTCACCTCGTTCTGTGAAGAAACGTTGCTCGCGGTAAAAATAAAATGGCGGACGCGAGTCTCGATACACTCGTGTCAGCATAAATAGTGAAGAACAGCTGTCCGCTTACTGCGAGAACATTCACGGATTAATCAAATCATAGCTGGCACCTTCATCAGTGTTGCGGCTCCTCTCCGAGCCATTCGTCGAGGTTCCGACCGCCGTAGACCGCAAGAGGCTCCCGCACCGTCACGGAGCTCACGGGAGAGTGGCCATTCCCGACGGCGTCCAAGCCACGCCCCGTGATGTTTCTTCCTTGAATGAGTCCCGTTGTTAATTGGGTTTGCCTTTCAGACACTTTTGTTAAATACTCTCCTTTGGCTCTTATTGCATCAGTGAATATGGTCCAATCATTATCTGCAGTAGTTATATGTTTCTCCAAGGCGCATTCTAGTTTCTGTTGGCCCTCAATGAGTTGGTGTATCAAATTTTCCATCTTATTTCAGATGTAGGGTGACTGCCCGCATTCTCAACCACTTGTGAGGAATTTCAAAGCCTTTTTTTTCATAAATAAAAAAATATTCAGGAGGTCACCCATTACTGGTGAAGGTTCCTTTCTTTATTGTCCAGGTATAAGGGACAACCAAGCACAGACTGTACTTTTACATGGTTGTATCTTTTAACTAGACCGATTTCCACAAATATGAGCTGCTATTGGTTGGTTCTGATGAACTTGTTGTCGTAGGACGCTTGCCAGTCCACCTCAGAAAAAAAAAAAAAGAGTGACGGGGTTAGTTTCAAATTACCGGTAATATTGTACCGTCACCATACACCCAAGTGATTATGCCCATCTCGGCAACCCTGGAGTGAGTGGATAATGTGTAATTATCTCTTCGTGAGGTGGGGAGAAAGAAGAACAAAAGTGCCCGATAAGGAAGAGTATGCCTCCTATACAACACTCCCGGCCATTTTCATTATCCCTCTCAACCCTTGCAAGCGTTCACACACCTGTGAAAGCCACACTCCTCCAGGAGTGTGGCAGGTCTGTTTTTCACCCTGGCTGTAGGTTCTTGTTCCGTATAACTTCGTGGCTCCGACTTTGTTCTCAGCTGCTTCCTCTTCAGTAACCCGTCGGTCGGATGTTATTCCTCTCTCGTTATTCGAGTTCCAGACTGGGTCCGCGGGCTCCACCTTTCCTTTCATTGGCTCGTCGATGCCCGCGAAGATGCCAACCTCCCCTTTTAGGTCCGTTTTAACTTCCTCCTGGTATGTGACTCCGTCTGTTGGCCCTGCCCCCTGTCCAAAGAAAAAGGTAGTTTTAAAGGAGCTCAGTTCGTCCTTAATTATTTCACTTACCCCGCTATCCTCAAAGGAGAGAGGCCTGTCCATGACAGATGGTGATGTCAGCTTCCTCATAGCAAGTATTAGCCTACGTATGGTTAGATTAATATGCTATTTTGAATTGGCACACTAATGTTCAGTACTGCTATAGTATTGAAAAAAAGATAAACAATTAGATAATACGAGTCTGGTGGCTTAGGGGACTAATGCATCCATTATAGGGCCCTGTGTTTGATCTCATGTTCACAGGTTTAAATCCCCTTGCGTCTACTCAGTCTTTCATCCTTCAGAGGTCGGTAAAATGAGTACAATTGAGTTGGGTAACAATAAACATCCGCTATTCAGTGTCAGGATACCCTTGGGTGAATGTGTGCTTTACAAATGCACATGTTATGTTAATAGTACAATTCAAAGCACAATGCAAATGGCGATACATTTCTGAATGCTGTGCCCTTATAACTAGAAAGAACCACAGGAGTAAAACCCATAGACCGGGTTGAGATCTGGGTACGGTAGTGTAGAGCAACAACAATGTCTCAACCGGTATTAATGAGAAAGCTTAGTTAACAAGTATGTACAAGACATTACGACGAGAAAGAATTAGGGAGACTCAGAGTTCGTTTAAAAATGTGTGCAAGGCATCATATATTTTGAAAAGAAAACAATAATTGTGAAGACAATTGTAAACAGTTGTATCAGCACTGTAAGCAAAGATTGCAGAGGCAACCCAAAAACTTTGTGCACGCAAGTGCTTGTGACACTCAAAGGTGAACGGCGCAGGTGACAAGTGTGAAAAAAACAGCGGGGCGCAACGTGAAGTTGTGACTAGTATGTACAAGAATATACAGTTCATCAAGAATTTTTTACAATTTTTTGATTTTCAGAGACATTTTAAACTAACCATATTTGAAAGAGGCGCAGCAAATTGTGCTGGTATGTCGACGGCGTTTCGATCCTAGACATTTAGGATCATCATCAGGACTGGGTTGCCATTTGGAGGTGCTGTACAGGGAAGGAAAGGGAACAATGAGAAGGGGGATGGGGGCGCGCGCGAGACGGCATCAGGGGCTTGGGAGATGTGGGATCGCGAGGCATACCTGAAGGAAGGTGGAATCACAAATTGCAGGCTGCGAGGCTAAGCGAATTAGAGCGGCAATTGGGTCCACGAGGGTGGGTCCTAAGGAGTAAAGAAACAAGAGTGAGGGAGGGGCCTCAGGTGGCCCGATGAGGGGTTTGCGATTAAGGAAAAGACCTTACCGCAGTAAGGCACCAATTAAATTGGAGGTGTGGTCAGTGCGCCCGGGAATGAGGTCCCGAAGGCGGGGTGGATCCGCTATGCATGAGCGGGAAGTGGGTGGCACCGGTCGGTGAGATCCGGAAGTACGGGGTGCCTGTAGGGAAAAGCGCAATGTTGGCAGGATGCTGCTAAGGTCTATGAGCCAGGTGGTAGCCAGAGGTGAGCAAGGGGTTAACCAAACTTACCCGAACTTAATCAGCAGTATCAATTAGGGCCTAACGGAGAGGCCGATGACAGGGTCGGAGCCCCGATCCACTATGCGCGTACTGGGAAGGGAGACGGTCCGGTGAGGGAACCCTGTTCATACGGAGACAAACAGGCACTGTCAAGAAAAGACTATCAGGCGGCCGAAAGGGGTGAGTGGGTGCGTAAGTGTGGCTAGGAGGCTTACCGTTTGAGGAGACTGAAGACTGCCTGGAACGGAATCACATGGCAGTAGCGGTCGGCAGATTTCCGATCAGCTAGGGGCCCCCACGGTCATGGTCGGCATGCCGGAGTGTACAGAGGGAATGGAAGGCGGCCGTAATTAAGGGAGCAGGGTGCTTCCAGAGCCCGGCGTGGACGTGATGACGTCACCGCACGGTTAGGCGTGTCCGTGGAGAGGCGGCAAGGTAGTCATGGAGATTACTGAAGGCCCGAACCTGATAGGTCGAAGGGGACGTTGCGTTGACGTGTATCGACGGGCGAGCAAGGAGGAGCGTGTAGAGGTGGTCGTCATGGCAACCTGGCACGCTTATTGAGCTGTCAATCACCGAGGAACGTCGAGGGTGTCGACGATCCGACGTGGGGGGGCTTAGTGAAGGTGGTCGTCAAGGCGACCAGGCACGCAAGTTGTGCTGCCAGTGGAAACAGAGGGGGGAAGTGCAGGAGGTAGGGAAGGGAGAGGGGTTGGGGGGAGGGGAAAGGTTGTGAATGTTCGAGGGAGAGGAGAAGGGAGGGTACAAGGAGAAAGCATATTAAGGATTATGCACAAAAGTGTATGTCCGAATGGGGTGGCAACTAATGTTGCAAATGATTCGGAGAATAAGAAATAGTAAATATAAACAATTCAAACAAATCAAAGTGGTGGGCATTAATGCCAGTAACCTGTGTTAATGAAGAATACATTGGTGATCTCAGTGTAAGCACATGTATGTGCAGCCAGATCGTGAATAAATATCCTATTCGTATGGGCACAAGGGTAGCAGTACCAGGCAATCCATACGGGTTAAAGATATGCAAATTTAATAATTGCCAGTACAAAGTACTGAATTAGAGGATGGGCAGAATAGGGATCGTGTAGTCCAATCAGGAGAATAGTTACAGTTGTACTGTGCTGTTCCATTCATCAATGGTGTTGAGTCCGTGGTCCACCTAATTGCATCTGGTGATCCATTTGCATTTGCTTCTGTTGAGTAATAATTGAAGATTACCACCCCTGGTTGGTAATAGGGGTTGGTCGATGACCTGGCACGTCATTTCCAATTCGCTGTGTTGCTTCTCGATGTAGTGGGACACCATAGGGGCAGTCAACACCTTACAGTGGATGCGGCTCTTGTGTTGAATTATCCTCTGTTTGACCATTTGGGTCGTTTGGCCAATGTAGATTAGGTCACAGGGGCATCGGATGGCGTAGATTACGTTGTGTTAGCGGCAATTGGTGAAGGTTTTGAGTTCATAGGTCTTGTTGTTGATGTGGAATTCCTTGGTGTTTAATGTAAGGCAACAGACCACGCAGTTCTGGCATCTGTAGTGTCCAATAATTGGTGGTAAGCCCCAAGTGGCAGTGATGGACTTCTGTGGGCCCGGCTTCGTGGGCCATGTGATGGCATGAACCAAGTGGTTGGAGAGGTTGTCACCTCTTTTGTAGGAAAAGAGTGGGGGTTGTTGAAATGGTTCATGGGTTCTCAGTATGGACCAATTCCTCTTAATGATTTTGCTGACTTGATTACTGCAGGGGCTGAACTTGGTAACAAAGGGAATCCGAGTGTTGGTTTGTCTGTTTTGTGGCGTCAAGAGCTGTTCCCGGTGGCAGTACCACGTCTTTTGCGGGCTCGGGAGACCAATCGTGGTGGGTATCCTCTTTGGATAAGTTTGTTGGAGAGGATGGCTGCCTCCCGAAAGTAGTCTTTGCGCCACTTGCAATTTCTTCTGATGCGCAAAAACTGGCCGTAAGGAAGGCCATCCCGGAGACTGCGAGGATGGTAACTGGAGTAGTGTAACAAGGTGTTGCCTTCGGTAGGTTTCCTGTAGAGGGTGGTACCAATTTTACCATCTTCAGCGTGCAAGGTAATGTCCAGAAAAGGAAGATCATTTGATTTGCAATCAGAAGTAAACTTCAAATGGGGTTGTGACTGATTCAACCATGTAATGAAGGATTCCAAGGAGTCGGAGTTCCCCTTTCATAGTAGAAGAATGTCATCTATGTAGCGTCGCAAAAGCAATATCTGGTTTTGGAAGGGATTGTGAGGTGTGAGTATGCAAGTCTTTTCAAGGTTGTAGACGAACAGGATGGCAAAGTTGGGGGCAAAGCATGCCCCCATTGATACTCCTTTGATTTGTAGGTAGTAAGTGTCACGGTATAGGAAGTAGTTGTTTTTCAAAGCAATTCCAAGTAAGTCCATGATAAAGTCCGTAGGGATCAATGTGGGGCTAGGTCTGTCTTCTAGAAGTTCCTTGATTACCATGAGGCCTTCCTCATGGGGAATGTTGGTGTACAGAGACTCTATGTCGAGTCCCACCATGAGCTCCGTGCTGGTGTCAAAGGGTCTGTCCTCGATGGTATTTATGAGGTCCATACTATCACGTATGTATGTTTCAGTCATGGGTAGAAATTCTTTAATGACAGCATCAATGTATTTGCCCAGGGGTTCCAGGATGGATCCACATCCAGAGACAATCGGGCGGCCGGGTGGGTTGGTACTATCTTTATGTATCTTGGGCAATACATAGATAACCGGCGTTCGAGGGTGTTGGTTGTTCAAGAATGCGAATTCCTTGAGGGAGATGATGTCCTGTGATCTTGCTTCGCTGGTTAATCTTTGGATTTTGGTTTTGAGGTCAGGCATGGGGTCTTTTGTGAGTGGACGGTAGTGGCAACCATTGGCCAGTTCTCTTTTGATTTCCTAATCGTATTTATCAATGCCCATAACCACAATCCCACCACCCTTGTCAGCAGGTTTAATGATCAAATCGGTTTTTTCTTTTAAGTTAAGTAGTGCTTGTTTTTCTGGCCAGGGAAGGTTGTACGGAATGTATTCAAATTGATTCTTGAGGTCAGCTACTTCACGAAGGACCAGGCGTTCAAATGAGAGTATTTCTGGTGGCATGGAAGTCGATGGAGGATTGAAGGTGGAGGGTGGGTGGAAGGGGTTTCTGCTAGTAAATGCTGACTGTGGTCTGTCAGAAAAGAACTGGCATAGTCTGATTCGTCTAAAGAACTGAAGTAAGTTTTCTTGGAGGTCAAAGAAATTGCTCCGTTCCGTGGGTACAAAACTGAGGCCTCTACTCAAGAGTGTGGTTTCTTCAGAGGATAGAAAGTGGCTGGATAAATTGAATATTGGTATCAGCTGTGGGTTCCGATTGTTTGTGGAGGCTGTATTTATTCTAGACAAATCTCCGCTGTCCAGGGGATTTTCTGTGGTGGGCCCCATTGGTAAAACTTTCTTTGGCCCTTATAACTTGCACAATCACTATACATTGCACATGTGAATCCATATGTACATCACAGATGCCGCATATATATTTATATATATATATATATATATATACACATGTATAATTAAATCTATATATAAATAATTGTGTGTGTGTATGTAAAGATTAAGGGTGGAACTGGTATCATGCAGAATTACATTAAAATTCTGCAAGATTCAGTGCAAATTTCGTGACGGGGAAGTTGGCATATGCCGCTATTCTTTCTTTTAAGACAGGCAGTCTTTGATAAAGCTAGATCTGAGGCCAGGCGTTCAGCAGAGGGACAGACCTTCTTTGTTAGGACTGATTTTTGCCACACTACTGTGGAGAGGAGATGGAGGCTCCGTCAGCTAATCACCCCCTTTCAGAAAGTGGGCAGTGAGGTGTTCCTAATGAGGCCCGCACGACTTAAGGTCATCTATAAGGGAACCACTAGGGTGTTCTCCTCAGAAATACAGGCCCAAGAGTACCTCCAGGAAATTTCACGTAGATAGAGAAATGGTTGCACTCAGGTTTTGAAGGGCTCGAGGGAGACAAAATTGCCATATTTTGTATTAACCGATTCCTTCTTATTTAGAGCTATTGTTGAGGGCTTTTTTCGTCTTTTGGGGTTCCACGTCTTTTTTTAAATTTTATTAAATCTAGAGGGAAAGTAGCTGGGGGCGACAGCAGAATACAGGAGGCATCACAAGGGTCTTCGGACCTTTCTTGACCAGGGAAGGGGCTAGGGTGGGTGGGAGGATCGATCCAAAGAAATTTTATTGGGCTAACATGGTAATTAATAGAAGGCTGATGCACGAGGGAAAGTTAATACCTGAGTGAATGGGCAAGTTAAGAATAGCCTCTATAAATATATGTGGCCTAAATAATCCGCAGAAAAAACGTCGAATTAATGTGGATGTTCAATTTTTGAAGGCTGATATTGTATGCCTCCAGGAGACTCATGTCGAAGCAAGCAGACGGAAGGTAGCAGAGTTGGCGGGCTTTCAACTGATCTCACACAGGGGACATGAACAAGAGGGGTGGCAGTTATGGCACGAAAGGGGATAGCCAGATTTCCGCGGTCTAGCTCAGATAAAATGGGAAGATCGGTGATCACCCAATGCTACATGGAGCATAGTATGTTTACTTTGTGTTCTGTTTACGGGGATCCGGGCTATACTTACTTTTCTGCCTAACACCAAGTACACGCTAGGTTGGATTATTTTTATGTTTCGCGGGAATTAGTACAGTCTTCCAAAATATATAAATATCCAAGAGTAATGTCTGATCATAACCCCCTCGTGCTGGAGGTAAATATTCAAACGAAATCTTCTCCGGTGACGCAATGGACGTCTGATAGGGCTGTGATGAGGGATTTACTCAGCATATAAAAGTTTGGGCTCCCAGGTTTATAGAGGAGAATATAGGGAGTGCCAGTATCGATATAGTCTGGGATGCCCTAAAAGCTGGGATAAGAGGGGAGACATCTAGGTATGGCTGGGTGACCCAGAGGAAGAAGAAGAAGCTGTTTCAAGATCTAAACATGGAACTGGCGGTGGCAGAAACACAATTGATAGAGACGATTGCAGGAGGGGGAGACACGGACAAAGCGCAATCTAGAGTACTAGTTGGGAAATCAGCTATTATTGATATTTCAGCAAAAAAAGCTGCGGGGAAATATATGGCCTGGCGTAGCAAGGCATATGAAAATAATGAAAGGGTGGGCCATTTACTGGCTGTACGTACCAGAGAAAAGATAGCTCAGGGGGGCATTGCAGAAATTAGAGACCCGATCAACGGCTTAATCTCTGACCCTGCTGCAGTGCGTTCCTCGTTTCAGAGGTTTTATAAGTAGCTATACACCGAAGACACTTATTGTGGGGAAAAAGCAATAGATGAATATCCAAGGGGCCTGCCAGGGGAACGACTATCTCTCGAGGATAAGGAGGGCTTAGAGGCACCTATAACTCGGTGGAGAAGTGTGGCTCAATGGTTAGAGCGGCAGACCCTGATGCAGAGATCTGGCCCAGGACCAGGGTTCAATTCCCGCCTCGGCGGGTCTTGGGCTCAATTTCCTCGGACCTGATAATTCTCGCCTCGGTGCCTATTCTAATCATGGGTCCCACTCTGCAACTCTGGGCAATAGCTTGCTTAATCTCCACAACGGCCCCAACAGCGCTGGGATGCCTGGCTTCACCCTGGGGGTGCCCAGGAGTGGACATTTCACAGGGAAAAGCCAGGAAGGGTTCCACAGCGGTATGCGTACAGCGCCTGGACACCCCTTTGGGGGTATGGGTGCGCTTTACAAGTACAAATTTCATTATAACGGAGGATGAGGTTAGGAGGGCTATTGACTCACTTCCCGCAGGGAAAGCTGCTGGGACGGACTCAATCCCGGGTGAATTTTATAAACAATTTGCGCCCTGTTTACATGAATTCATGAGGGAAATATTTTTAAATGCACAATCAGGGGGGGCTGCCACCGAATCTTGGAAGTTGGCCAACATAGTACTGTTCCCGAAAAAGGGCAAACCCATTAACGAACTGGGATCTTATCGCCCAATTACATTGGTTAACTGTGATATTAAGATTTATGCTAAAATCTTAGCTAGGCAACTGGCTAAAGTAATTCACAGGTTGGTTTCCCCGGTCCAACATGGATTCGTTCCTGGGCGTGGTACAGTTGATCATATCCGGAGAACCATCGCTTTATTTGATTCTTCAAAGATTGCCAGAGACCCTATGGCGCTAATTCTGTTGGATGCAGAAAAGGCCTTTGATAGGGTCTGCTGGCCTTTTTTATGGGCGGTTTTGGAAAGGAGAGGCCTGGGTAGTGTATTTATAAGAGCAATGCAAACCATGTACCGGAATCCAGTGGCTCGAGTAGCGGTAATGGGCGGTATGTCTGATTTAATCAAGATCACCCGAGGTACACGTCAAGGATGCCCTTGTTCACCCTTGCTGTTTGCTCTCTATATCGATCCCTTAATCCGGAAGATCGAGGAAAACATTGGTATTCTGGCAATGCATAACATTGGAGGGAGCACAAAGATCCTAGCTTATGCAGATGACTTGGCGATTACTACCCCAAACCCGAGAGATGCTATCATGGAAATCGAAAGGGAAGCTACTAATTTTGGATATATTTCAGGTTACCAGCTCAATCAGGGTAAGACGCAAATTGTTAACGAATGGCATGATGCAATCAAATGATGCTCGAGTAGTCCCGAATGCAAGGTATCTTGGTGTTGAGATTACGGCAATTGTGGAGAGAATAGTGGAGCTAAATTTGGACCCAGTGCTCCGGAAATTTAAAACCGACTTTGCCAGAATGAACAATTTGGGACTTACCTTGGTGGGAAGAAGCAATGCTATTAAGATGATTTTCCTACCTAAAATGTTATATTTTTTCAGAGCCATCCCCTTAGAAATAGACAACTCGTGGTTTAAAACTCTGAACCAGCTGATCTCTGGGTTTTTATGGGCCGGCCAATGCCCTCGAAGAGCCTTAAAATTCTTGACCCTCCCAAGAGATCGGGGAGGATGGGCCGTTCCTAACTTTCAATTATATTATTGGGCGGCAATGTTACAGCAGATGGCAGGCTTAGTAACAGGGGAAAGAGCGGAACTACAGGAAGAGCCTTCTTTCTCTATATATGAATTAATATTAGGGACAGAGGCTAGAGGGTGTCTCACGCGCCATATTGACTTTGCTTTTTTTAAAAGGGTTAAGTTTAAGATTCTGATAGGCGCATTTAAGGTATGGACAGCAGTCCGGAAGAAGTTTGGATTGGGCCGGATACACAGATACACTCCCATGTATAACAATGACTTACTTCCAGCTATCTTTCATGATGGCTATATGAGACATTGGGAAGGGAGGGGGTTGGAGAAAATTGGCGACATTGTTGAAGAAGGGGGGATACTTCCTTTTGACGCAATCAAGGATAAATACGGTATAGGGAATAATCAATTTTTTAAATACTTACAAATAAGATACTTTTTGGCTAAAAAGGCAGGGGGATCGGCAGGTTTCTCCAGGGTGTCACTGATAGATTTATTACTGAGGTCTCCACCCACATTGACTACTATATATAAATTGTTAAATAAGGAAATGGTGGACGATCTTACGAAACACATGGACCGATGGCAGGACCTCTTACAGGTTGGGCCTGGAGAGTGTGAGGACTCGCTCAATTTGGCTCAAACCGCTTTCTTTGCGGCCAATTTGCAGGTCCAGTGCTTTAAAACCTGGTTTAACTTGTACATCACCCCTGCACGGATATACAAATGGGGGGGGGCTTCTGGTCTTCACTGTTCACGCTGTGGGCACCTTGCCGCTGACAGTATTCATATGTTCGCGACCTGTCCCAAGCTCTATATCCTTAAAGCAGAGATCTCTAAGTTGCTGGGAGATCAGCTGGGATTAGAAATCGAACTGACCCCTCAGTTGATAGTCTTAGGGGTGACCAACTTGGAAGTGCCCTGGCCGACCCAAATATTTTTATTCATAGCTATGACTGTATTAAGGCTCTGTCTGGCTACTGTTTGGTTAGACTCTGAGCCACCGTCCGGGCACCAATGGCTGGGTAGACTCCTTGTGGTACACCGATGGGAAATGGTGGTTTATGAGCGAAGGGGGCACAGAGCCCGAAGGAGAGGTACTAAAATTTGGGCCCCTATCAGGCGGTGGATTAATGAGATTGAGGGAACAATTGAACCCAGTTTGGGCTAAGCAGGAAGGGTGCCCGTTCACTTTTGTTTTTTTCTGCATTTCTTGCGTGATTATTAACGAATTAGGAGGCATATTAGCAAGACCCACGTTAACATTATTGCCGTTTTAGCGGCAGGAAACTGCCGCTAAAACTGCGATAATGGGCTTGCTAATATGCGTAATAGAATTCCAATAGAAGCCCAGGTTAGATGTGCAGGACATCTAACCTGGGCTTCTATTGGAATTCCATAACGCATATTAGCAAGCCCATTATCGCCGTTTTAGCGGCAGTTTCCTGCCGCTAAAACGGCGATAATTTTAACGTGGGTCTTGCTAATATGCCCCTATGTGTTACAAAATTGACATGTTTTCTTTTGGTTGCCCAAATATGTAAGACAACTATGAGTTGGATCAAGGGCAGGGAGGGTGGTGGGATACGTGTAAGGGTAAGAAGTCTTTATTCTGTTTTGGATTTTGAAATGTATATGAAAAGGAAAGAAAATATACCTAATAAAGAACTTAAAAAATAAAATAAAAAATTCTGCAAGATTCAGTGCAAATTTCGTGACGGGGGAAGTTGGCATATGCCGCTATTTTCATAGTGCAAATGCACCCTTGCATCCAAAAATGTATGCAAGGGTGCATTTTGCGCTCTGAAAATAGCGCTGGCAAATACCACTTAGTACCCTTGCATACTCTGCAGTGAATACAAGTTTTAATCACTGCATAGTATGTAAGGGCGCCAAGTGGTATGCAGTGGTTTTTAAACTTTGGAAACCACTGCATAATTTCATTCTGCCAGCAGATGGGGCAGAATTTTAATTAATCAGTAATTCTGTGTTACAAGAGTAATGCCAAATTACCAAAATTCCTCTGATTCAGCACGGAATTGAAACCACCGCCGGGGCCTAGTTATGATATATAAATACATATATAGACACACATTGGTATTTAAATGAAATATATACATATATATTATCTACTGGCGGTCGCCAGTAGATAGTTATAGTTAGGACCTATTATCCATAGGAAATCCGTAACATTCTATTCCCAATAACTTTGGCGTCGTTTGACGAATCATCGCGAAATTTTCAAAACTAGTGGGGCGCTCCGGTCCGCTCCTGTCTTGAAAGTTTCAGGGTGATTCATCAAGCGGGGGCTGAGAAAAAAGGGGGGTCCGAAAACGTGTTTTCTCCATGTTAATTCCCATAGGAAATTTTAGCCACGGCTACAGCCCGAACTGCTGAACGGAATTACACCAAATTTTGCAAAAAGGTAGCGCTTGGTTCAGAAAGCGTCCTTTTTTAAATGGTGTAAATCCGTTCAGTAGTTGCGGAGAAATTCAAAAAATAAGAGTGAAAAAATCAATTTCCCATAGGAAACTTTATGCAAGGCTACAGCCAAAACTGCTGAACGGAATTACACCAAATTTGGTAAAAAGGTAGTGCTTGGTTCAGAAAGCACCCTTTTTAAAAATGGTGTAAATCCGTTCAGTAGTTGCTGAGAAAATCCAAAATAAAAGTTTCAATATCTATGGCCGCGGTGGATCCGCGCACCCTCCCGATCACGAGCTGCATGCTAATTGGCTGTCAACACTCCAAACCAGGAAGTGTTGGCAGCCATCTTATTCCTCGGTAGAACCGAGGAACAAGAAACCAGTAAAACAACTGCGTAAAACGCAAAAGGGGGCAGGGTAGAAACACCCTGACCCCTAGGCCTGCTCAGGGGTCCTATAAGGACCCCCAGGGCCCAAAACACTTTTTTTTTTTTTAAATCGGCAGGATGCGCTTAGGGTGCGCGGATCCCGCAGAGAAAAAAAATGAAACGCGGTCTCCGCGCTTCGTGGTTAATTGGCCCCGGGTGGGCCAAGTCCCGGGGGCATGGGGGTTTATTTAATAATATGGGGGCCTCTAAGGCCCCCAAGCCCGAGGACCGCCACACCCCGGGGCTTTAAAAAATAATGGTGCGGGAGGGCTCTTGGCCCTCCCGCAGCCCCGAGGACCACAACCCCCCGGGCTTCTTTTTAAAAATTACCTGTGTGGGGGGCTCGAGCCCCCACATGCCCCGGGACCGCCACCTCCCGGGGCACTAAATATTTCAATATGGGGGTCCGTTACGGACCCCGAGCCCCGGTGACCACCACCTCCCCGGGGCTTTGCCAATGGAGGGAGGGGGCCGCGGCCCCCTCCTGGAGCCCTTGATGGCCCTGGGGACCACCACCCCCAGGGCCGGCTCCTGCAGTGTCCCAGGGTGCCTACCCCGGGACACTGCTGTTTGCAATCATAGGACGGGAGCCTCGCGGCTCCCGTCCTGTGATTGCAAACTTGCTGCTTCATTGAAGCGAGAGCAGGAAACCTGCTCTCGCTTCAATGAAGCAAAGCAGAATTGCTTTTCCATAAGGGGAGCTGCATGTCAGCAGCTCCCCTTATGGAAAAGCGTGGCCAGGCCCCGGGGAATGGGGTCCCCGGGGCTATTAGTGGCCTGGGAGGGGGCCACGCAGCCCCCTCCCCATAAAGAAAAAAAAAAACGTTAAGGCCGGCCCCGGGGATGGGGTCCCGGGGCCTTAAATGGCCTGAGGAGGGGGGCCACGCAGCCCCCCTCCAAAAATTTAAATAGAAAAAAAAAGAGGGCATGCCCCGGGGGATGGGGTCCCCGGGGCCAATAGAGGCCCAGGGAAGGGGGGCCACGCAGCCCCCCTCCCATACAAAACAAAAACAAAAACAAAAAAAAAAGACCGGCATCGTGCCGGAGGCCCCACCCCCTCCCTGCAGCAGTCTGCAAACGCGCCCCCTGGCGCGTTTTAAGAAGGGGAAGTAATTCCCCTTGAATACTGGGGGTCCCTGGGGGCCAACTAGCCCACCAGGAATCTCCAGTATGCGCCAGGGGGCTGCGTGGCAGAGAGGTGTACTTAGGCCATGCCCCTTTTTACACCTCTGTGGCGCATTTTGGAGGTACATGGTGGGCTAGTTGGACTCCAGGGACCCTCAGGATTCAAGGGGACTTAATCCCCCAACTTAAAACGCGCCACGGGGCGCGTTTGCACAGTGGTGAAGGGAGGGGGCGGGGCTTCAGGTGACATGTGTGCAAACAGGCCCCGTGGCGCATTTTAAGATGGGGAATTAAATCCCCTTCAATCCTGAGGGTCCCTGGGGGCCAACTAGCCCACCAGGTACCTCCAGTAAGCGCCACGGAGCTGCTTGGCAGAGTGTTGTAAAAAGGGGCGTGGCCTCTGAACACCTCTCTGCAACGCAGCTCTCTGGCGCATACTGGAGGTATCTGGTGGGCTAGTTGGCCCATAGGGACCCTTGGGATTGAGGAGGAATTAATTCTCCAACTTAAAACGCGCCACCCCCTTCCTTCACCATTGTGCAAATATTCCTCTAAAATCAGCCGAACTACAAATTCCGATTTACTCACCTGTTATCAGGAGAGACCTCAGTGCTGCATCTTTGAGCCCAGTACTGATCCTGAAAAGTAAATTTAACCGTACTTACCAGTAACTTGAATTTCCTTCCATAGGCTAACATTGACTGGTTTCACTTGGAAATTCTTCTAAGTGTGGAGTTTTGGAACTTTATAATATTCCTCTAAAATCAGCCGAACTACGAATTCCGATTTACTCACCTGTTATCAGGAGAGACCTCAGTGCTGCATCTTTGAGCCCAATACTGATCCTGAAAAGTAATTTTAACCGTACTTACCAGTAACTTGAATTTCCTTCCATAGGATATCATTGCCTGCTTTTTGCTGAAAAAGTTTCTAAGTGTCGATTTTTTAAACATACAAATATTCCTCTAAAATCAGCAGAACTACGAATTCCGATTTACTCACCTGTTATCAGGAGAGACCTCAGTGCTGCATCTTTGAGCCCAGTACTGATAGTGAAAAGTAATTCTAACCGTACTTACCAGTAACTTGAATTTCCTTCCATAGGCTAACATTGACTGGTTTCACTTGGAAATTCTTCTAAGTGTGGAGTTTTGGAACTTTATAATATTCCTCTAAAATCAGCTGACCTACGAATTCCGATTTACTCACCTGTTATCAGGAGAGAACCCAGTGCTGCATCTTTTAGCCCAGCACTGACCCTGAAAAGTAATTCTAACCGTACTTACCAGTAACTTGTATTTCCTTCTATAGGAATCCATTGTCTGGTTTTCAGCAGAAAAGTTTCAACGTGTCGATTTTCACAAACTACAAATATTCCTTAAAAATCGCCTGTATGACTTAAACGCATTCTTTCAACTGTTTACAGGAGATGCACCAGTGCTGGATCCAGGATCCACCACTGAGTAAGAAAAAGTAACGATAACACTACTTACCTGCTAAGTGAATTTCCTCCCATAGGATAACATTGGTGATTCTATGTGAAAAAGTTTCTAAGTGTCAACTTTTAAAATACAATAATATTCCTTAAAAATCACTACTGTAACCAAAACGCTTTTACTCAACTGTTTACAGGAGATGTCCCAGGACTGAATCTAGGATCCAGTCATGTGGTTAGAAAAGTAATCCATAAAGTAACTAATTGCATTTAACTAGAAATTCAGCATTGAGCTCAATGTTGCATTGTGTTTGAAATTGTGCTGCCCATTGCAACAACTGTAACTACTGTACTTAAAAGTCTATTGCCTATTTACAAAGTATTTAAACTAAAGTAATTCATTCTGAGAAAGTATATTTTGTAATGCAATGTATAATGTAATTACAATGTAATTTAAAAAATAAAATATCTAAAAATAAATAGTTTAAAAAATGTAGTAAATCCGTATAAAAAAATAAATATAACAATTAATACATTTAAAAATTGTCATTTACAAAACCTTTGAAATTCACTGAAAAAAACCATAGGTTTCAGACATGTTATAGTTAGGAATTAGCATTTAAAAAACCTTTGAAATTCACTGAAAAAACCATAGGTTTCAGGCACGTTATAGTTAGAAATTACCATTTAAAAAACCTTACAAATTCACTGAAAAAACCATAGGTTTTAGGGACAGTTACAGTTAGTTGGACGTTGCACTCGTACAAAACCCGTGAAATTCCCCCGTTATAGTTAGTTCAGCTAACTATAACTCGCGCCCCCGCAATGCACTGCTGATGACGTCACATATTACATCACTCATGACATGGTCAGTGACATCACTGATGACATCACTGATGACATCTCAAATGACATCACTGATGACATCATCCAGTGACTGTGTGTTTCTGTAAAGTTTAAATATGTTTAATATATATCGGGAAAGGCGTATTGAAGAATGAGTGGGTGTATAAGTGTCTGTATATATATATATATATCCATGAACGCAGTTCGGCTAAACCCAAGCCTCTTAATCACGGCGGGCAACACGGCAGGGGAAGCCAACCCCTAATATCCACACAAGTCCAATGAAATAGAATATAAGAAAACACTGGAGCCACGTCCACTATTCCAAGCGCTCCAGTGTTTTCTTATATTCTATTTCATTGGACTTGTGTGGATATATATATATATGTGATCAAGTCCCTGGAGAGGGACGAAACGCGTCATGGCAGCTGCATCTGTTTGGGAGTTTAAATAAACATTGCAGTTTGATGAACTTTGGTGGTCCGCGCTCTTTCTTTGGGCCCTGGAAACTGGCTAATCGAGAGGGAGTTTGGTTGTATATATATATATATATATATATATATATATATATATATATATATATGTCTCTGTTTGGTGTTCCTCCTCCTGAACACCCGATCCTACGGCGGCACCCGTCCAACAAACACCAGTTGTGACTCCGACTTCCAGGTCAGTTTTTTTTAAATCAAATGTTTATTTTGGCTTAAACAATTGCCATCAAACAGTCCTTCACTTTACAATCCCGGACCAAATATATATATATATATATATATATATATATATATATATAGCTAGATTATTTGAGTGCACCTTTGCAGCATAGCTTCTGGGCACACATGCCCACCGGTTCAAGAAAATACATTTATTTATGTGCAAAGGGTACCATGCTTCCAGTGAACAGGGCCCATTTCAGAGGTTTAATGTTGATTCCCGACACTCACATAAATAAATACACTATTTGCATCAGAAAGTGCCTATGTTCACTGTCTTTGTGGGGCAGGTTGCCAGCCAGAGAGGAAGGGCTTAGGACTTGAGGAATGGGAGGGATGTGAAGGGCATATCAAATGAATCGTACTCCAGATCCTCAGTGAGATAGGTGCTTGCTTGGGCTGATATCACTATAATAGTCTCATGTCAGGGGTGTTGGTGCTCCTCCATTACTTTTATGTAGCTAATACAGTCTCCATCTCTGTGAGTTGCAGTACGAAAAGGGAAACTGACTTTGCCCATTCAAAGCAAAAATGTATGGAGTGAGGAGAGTAGCAATATCAATTTGTACGAAGCAAAAACTGTGTAGTACAGAGAACAATTTTTAGAGTGGAGGCTGAAGGGAGGAAATTGATTGAATTGCCAGACAGTACAATGTAATGCCTATAAAAATCTCTTTTGTATAGAGTACTTCGAATCATTGACCTCTTTATCTTTCCTCCTTTCAGGAGAACCAACCTTTCCAAGAGTGTAAAGATCATCAGCAGCAACATGACCAAGGCCAAGGGCGATAGCGCAGCAGATGTCCTTGCCTCGGCAGAAGCAGTTCCAACTGGTGCTGGTAAGTCATGTTTATTATTTCTTACTTTTTACTATTTCCATCTAGTATTGGTTATGTCCTTCTGTATTTTCCATTTTCCCAACTTCCCTTGTTCTACTTTAATGGTCGTTATCACACATAGTTACTTGTGTTTTCTATATTCTCTATTTCTGTAGCTAACTTCCACCTGTCTGTAGCTTTCTTCCGTTCCCCTTTTTGGTTAAGGTGGCAGAAATCTTTCCCTTATCCCTTTTGTACATATCTCCAATCCATCTCTATGAGGTACAGTACAGAAAAGGGAGACAGACTTTGCCCATAGTTTTCAGAGCGAAAAAATAACTAAACTGTATGATGCATGTGGAGGAGAAATATTATTTGTAGGAACATCTGATTAAGAGATTTTTTAGGGTGGAAGTGAAAGAAGGCTAAAGTTTACTTAGTCAGGCAGTAGATTTTTTTGCCTATAAAATGCCTTTTTTTAAAAAGAGTTCTAATAGGTACTGTTGGAATTGGCCATTTCCGCAGGGTCATCCCCAAATGTTTTGCCTTTTGCCACCTATTTTACTGACCCTGTTTATGTTGGCTATAGGATTCTGGGCACTTTACCACTGCTGATCAGTGCTAAAGTGCATATGCTCTCTGTATTAATTGTGACAATGATTGGTTATCCATGATTGACATATTTGATTTACTGGTAAGTCCCTAGTAAAGTGCATCGTGTGCACCAGGGCCTGTAAATCAAATGCTACTAGTGGGCTGCAGCACTCGTTGTTCCACCCACATTAGTAGCCCTGTAAATGTATCTCAGACCTGCCACGGTACTGTCTGTGCGTGCAGTTGTAAACTGCCAAGTTGTCCTGGCAAGTGCACCCACTTGCCAGGTCCAAACCTTCCCTTTCCTTACATGTAAGGCACACCTAAGGTAGGCCCAAGGTACCTTCATGGGCAGGGTGCAGTGTATGTGAAAGGTAGGACATGTACTGGTGTGTGTGACATGTCCTGATAGTGAAATACAGTCTATTTTGTTTTTCATTATTGAAAGGCTATATGTCCCATAAGTTTATCGCTGGGGTTGCACTGTAACATTTTTACATGTGTAACTTGCAACGGGGGCAAGATTGGAAAACTGAGTTTAGTCTCTCTGAACTTAGAATTTATTAACTCACCTTTTCATGAAGGTGGTTTTTAAATTCTGTGTTTGAAAATGCCACTTTTAGAAAGTGGGCATTTTCTTACTTTACCATTCTGTGTGCCTCTGGCTGTTTGTGTATTCAGCGTCTGGTGTTTGAGTGACAGGAGCTGGAATGTGCATTCATCTAGACAGTCATTGTGGGAGGTTGGGGTGTGTCCTGCCTTGCCTGGAGGACTCATCGCAGGGCTGAATAGACCTAGTCTGCATTTAGAGTGGTGGGAGGAGTTTCACTTGCACCTGAATAGGCAGTGTCTCCTTTTTCACAATGCTTTGAAAAAGGAGGCCCCCTGTGGTCATGCTGCACCAGGGAGGAAAGGACTAGTTTTGACTGGGTTCAGAGACCCTTACAGCAAAGAGAACAATGACAATTTGGGGTATAAGTATTAAACTGAAAACCCCAGGACTTTAGATTACTTCCAGGAACAAGAGGGCCCTGCCAAGAAGAAGAGCGGAAGGACTTTGTGAGGAGCGCTGTCTTTTCTGAGTAAGGGGTGGGTTGGCCTGCAGTTGTTGCTTCTGTCTGTGGTGGAGGAAAAGTGCTGACTTTTTTCCCCCTGCTGTGGTATCCTGCTTGGGAAGAATCTCCAAGGGCTTGTGTGTGCTTGCCTCCTGTTGGAAATCTCCGGGAGATAAAAGATGTCAAAACAGATCCTTGCTGGATTCTAAGTATCCTGCCTGGAAAGAGGGCTGGGAGCTGTGTGAGGAGCACTGCCCCTGTGTGTGAGGTGGGCTGGCCTGCAGATGCTTCTCCTGTCTGAAGCAGGAGAAGGACTGGACTGTTCTTCACTTTTTGTTTAAAAGCATACCTGCAAGAACACTTTATTCTGGAATTTCTAGGGCTTCCCTTTAGTCTAGGATTCCGGGTGCTTCGTGGTACTCTGGGATTTCTGGCGCCTCATTTGTCGTTGGAATCCTTAGTGCCGTGCTGAACTCCCCTGCGCTGTAGAGGAGTTCATTGATCTAGAAACCCCCTTGTGCTTTTTGTAGTGTGATCAAGCACCGTTCTGCTCTGGGCTCAGCCCCTGCTGCTCCAGAACACACCGAGAGACGCAGGGTGGCCACTTCTTAGTGGAGCAGGTGCCTCAGGGGCTCTAGGCGTCGCCTAGCAGTGTGCCTGAACACCACGGCTCGTTGTCGCTCCACCCAGCAGGATGCCGCTCAAAGGGCCAAGGAGAGCAAGTACACTCCCACGTGGCCGGGAGCCTCACAGCTGCACTGCAGCCAGCAGCAGAGAAGAGCCCTCAAGCCTCTCGCTCCGTGCAGCAGGAGAGTCATTGCTGTCAAGGACCAGCTGGTTGCGGCCGAAGCTGAGGTGAGCCCTACCCACCTTTAAGGCCAGTCAGCCAAGCGGGGAGGAAGCCTCAATGGAGGTTCTGCTCTTCCGTTATGTATGGGGAAGTACAGCCTCATTTTGAAGTAAGGCAAGGGCCAGCAGCGAAAACATGCAGGTCAGCGCCCTCACACTGGGTTGGTGTGCCTACGGCCAATTAGAACAGAGATGCTAAATCCCGAGGTAGGGATTAGGGCAGTTGCGACTCTACTTACAATGAGAGGCACCTTTGGGGAAAGCATTCCCACCCTCCAGTGGTAGCGCACTGGTGTCCCTGCAGTCTGGGCCCAATGTCTCTTCCTAAGTTGCTGCATTTACTGTAGTATGTGGGCTGGTGGGCCTGTAGCCTACGTGGGGGAACCACAGTACTAATGGCGTATTATAAGCACAGAAGTGCTCTGCTCTATGCAATTCTGATGACTGAGGTACCCCTAACTACTGCATTTTATGCCCCAATGTTGTGCCCTGCATGGCCGGGACGATCAGTAATGTTATGCTGGGAAACTGCACCATAAGGTACAGTGAGGGTGCACAGTAATGATGTTGTTGTGGCAGGGGCCATATACATGTCTTGATATTATTGCCCTACTATGATGATTATGATGCTTGCCTTATGGCAAAGTGATTTCTGACCTAAGCGATGTCACGCCCATTGCCTAGTTGGCAAAGTGATTTATGTGAATGTGATCTAATGTGCTTTACATGCTACAAAGTGATTTATGGTCTTTGTGTCTTATATATAATACAGTGATATTTTTATAAAACCTTGTGTGGAGTCTCTTTTATTTGTGGTGTGCCTAGTGCGCCAGTAACCCTGGTCCGATCACCAATCAGTGATACTCCGCAGCACTCCTTAGGTCACTAGACCCCGGACGCCATTCCACCAAGTGCTGCCACGCCATGCCTTACACCATGGTAGGAACTTTCACCTGCACTTACTCCAGCAGCTACTCACCCACACTCCCCACCCAAATACTAATAACACCCTCACTCTACACCACACACCACTGCAAACCTGCACGTCAACAGCCACTCATATGCATGCTTCTCAACACATGATCACTCAGCAAACTCACAGCCAAAGTATAGGAACTGCTGAGCAGGGCTTTCACAACCACCAACCTCAATAAAAAAGCTACAATCGCTTTTAGGGTTTCTAAATTTTGATAGAACATACATACCAGATTATGCACAACGGGTAAAACTGTTTTATGAACTGATTCGTCCAGACTTCTCAAGCACACATCGGACCCCAGTACACACAAAGGTTTTACACGCAGTACAAGCTGACATGCTAGCTGCAAAACACTTACACACACATGTAAACACAACACACTTGGTAATCTACGTAATTGTGGGGGGACACAGGATACACATATATCACTTTCACTCCAATGCTGAAATGCATTTTGCTCTGACAGAAGCAATTCTGACTGTGGTACAGACCGCTGTTGTAGTGTAGTTCCTATTTCCTTAATAGGCTCTGCGCATTGGAATAATATACCCTATACGCTTGACATAGGACTGAGGTCGGTATGTCCCTATCGAGTATATTAAACTTAATTACTTTGTGCCAGCTAGCTCAGAGGCCACAAGAAACTCCTTGAGAACAAGAAGGGAGTAGTTTCTGGCAACCGCATAAACATAACTACTTTGTTTCCCTTTAGAATCGGAACACGTCTCAGAATCGTGGAAACAATAGATAACAGTTTCACTCAGCTAATCGTGCATGCTTAGTTTCCACACAGTTCCACAGAAAGAAAAGACGGGTGTTTAAAAAAAGGTTTTATTGAACAGTCTTGTTTCTCGTGTAAGAGATATGTGCTGTTATGATCACAAGACAGTATGCAAGATAAATAATGTACAGCGTAAGCAGTAGAAATAAATAATACTGCGTTAGCATTATCTTTTAGCATATATTCACGTACATAAATAACATGAGCTAAAAATGCGAGTACTCATACGATGCGTCTCTAAGCTAGTTCTACCCCAATGTACCTAACCTAGTCTAGGTGTAGGGAAAGGTAAGAAGTAGGTGGAGTATTCTCTAGTATGGTATACTAAGAGTATGTTAAGTCTAGTATGCCAAGAGTCCCTCTAGGTTCTAGTCAGTTCCATACCTTGAGAATGAGAGAGGAGGGAATCTCCTTCCGGATCTGGAACTCTAACACCCCGCGAAGGGAGTCAGAACACTGGAAGCTGGATTCTTCTGCGAGCAGGAATGACAGCGTCTTCTCAGTGCGTCAGGCCGGGATACAGGCTTCTCTAAAGTCGAGGTCTCCTCCTAACTTGCTTGGGCAAGGGAAGGTATATTTATACCTGGTAGGTGCCTTGGAATGTTAGCATTGCCGTGAAGTCGGACAGAGGAAGACGTCAGGAATGAACCCTTAAGGTATAGCGGTTCATACATAATAGATGAGTTCTTGGAGAAATCAATAATCCTGTGCTAGGGGAACTCCCAAGAGCTTAAGGGTCTGGTTTCTAAGAACTCGTTGTGACGTTAGGGTGGACGGATGTCGGTGACCATGCCTGTATTTGGAGTGCACGGCTAATGCCTAAATAAGGACTGGGATTCTATGCCTATATAAGGGCAATGCGAATTGAGCCTATATAAGGACATGTTTCAGGAAAACCTATATACGGACACCTAAAGGGGAATACAACACCCACTCCACTTTCAATGAACGATAATACTAAACGCCAAACATGAAATGCTAAACAATAAACTGAGTACCACATGTTGCTAAAAACATTTCTAAAAGCATATTAAAAGAAGTTTAAAATAAACTGTTGAATGCAATAGGTACTGTACATTTTAAAGCATCGTTTTCATTCTAAGCATATAATGGAAATAAATGCAACATGAATGAATAAACAGAAATATATACATATGATGAAATGGTTGACAAGTTTTCAAAAAATCAAAGCCATTGCATATCATGGTATTAAATGAAATGTTAGACAAATAAGGTGTCAATGTGTCCCTGGAAGTATTCAAAGAAGTCCGTTTTATAAGAATAGTTCTACTGTAAGCAGATTGTTTTGCCATGTATTTTCAAAAAAAAAAAAAAGGAAAAGTCCAATTTTGGGAAAAGTTCCAAGTTTTGAAAATATGAAGGCCAAATTTCATTGCGTCCCTGGTACACTGTGAGCCGAATCAAAGTCAGTGTATGGGTCTGGTGTAAACATGAAATCATTTATTTTTGTAGCCAAAATATCGTCTACCGAAGTTGGTGACATTTGGAACACCTCGTTCAGAAGGTTAACTGCACAGAGATGAGAAGCATCGCCCTCAGCATAAGATGCCGCAGCAATGTTTGCGTCCGTTGTTACCTGTGTGCCTGTTGATCCATCTCGTACCTCAGCAGCTGCAGGAAGCGTCTGTGAGATCTCAATGAATGCCGTCATCAGGATTGGTAGCCTCTGGGGACAACACAGAGCATGGGCCATTATCGGGTCCAGCAGAGTATCGATATCCGTTGGCATGACTGATGGGAGTGTTAGGCAGGTGTCTAGCACGCATTCTTCACCGCAAAGCAGGCAGCGTAGAACAGGTAAGATGCAATCTTGCCAGATTGGTCTGAATGACAGGAACCACGTTGTATTAAGTTCCCGTAGACGAGGCATGCCCAAAAGCTGTACTATTCGCTCACGGCATTTCCGTTCAAGGAGAGCTTTCTCCACATCGCTCGGAGTGATGTTGGTGAATAGGCTTGCCATAGCGTAATAGTAGGAATAGAAATAGGATTCCTGCAACAAGTGCTAGAATTAACGGCACACCACCAAACACCGAATGTGCGAAGTTTGGGATGATTCCGAGGACTGCCTGGAAAGGTGCTAATAGTCCTGAACAGATGGTCTTAAATACATGTACAATTCTGCTCGTATCAGACATGTTAAAGATACGTCCCATCATTTCTACGAAATGTATAGGGCAGTTTGTACGAATTAAAGCCTGTATCTCAGCCGAAGTCCTTGCAACTTGTAAATCATAGATTTCTTTGGCCGAGGTCAGAGGCACGGTTTGTTGTATAAGCATGGCTTTCATTCTGCTTAAAGTATCAAATCATATAAAAGAAACATTCAATGAAGGCCATAAAGGCGACTCCCTGACTGTGTCTATTGGGAGGAACAATTCTTGCATACAGCAAGTGACCCTGGAGTCCACCGTTACTAGTTACGGGATGCCTGGCAACATGCCACAGCAACTCTGATCATTCAACATGAGGTAACTCCTGTTAGAAAGTTGGCCAAACGTTGGATTAATCACAGCAGCTGGTGTACCCTGCTGGTGGCAGGACAAATTTGCCACAGAACCATTACAAGCCCCGTGTAAAGAAATGTCCTGACATATGAGTGAACCGCTTCGTGCATTTTCACAGTGTGTACCGCTTAGAAACACTTCACGATCCCCACTCCAACATCTGTATTCGTAAGGTAAATCCCAGGATGTCTTAATGTATTCTTTACCCAACCTTTCATATTTGCCTGCTTGCATTTGTTTGAGGCAATACTGAAACTGAAAAGTAGTGACAGGCAGAGTGATTTTGCCATGAATAAGCCATTCTGTAGCTGGTTTTTCTGCCACTGTGAATGGTAATTTTTCCAGTTTTTCAATGCTCAGCACTGTATACTTTGCTCCCCTTTGTGCCAGTTCGATCTGTTTATCAGTCAGATTGCATTCTGCAAACAGAGCCGACGTGTTGATAAAACGCCAAGGCACATAGCCCGCACGCAAAGATTGCAGCGTCCAGCTTAATAACATAATAGAACGTAACTGAGATTGGCCTTGTTGTAACATGGCTAAATCTTGTTCCAGTATGTCAATAGCAGAGGATACAATGTTGTCCAATGAATAAATTCTGGATGACAAAGTTGTTAACCCATTGTCGACCATAGTGAGAGATTTCTCTAAGTTAATACGATCAAGTTCACGTATTCGTTCTGCGGCCTCTGCCTGTGAAACCTTCCATGCTTCATTATAAGCAGCATAGATGCCGGCATATATGAAACGTTTTTGACGCGGTTTTCTTTCTCCTAGCAAGAATTCCCTAAGGTCTGCGTCTTCTTTAAGTAAAGATAAGTGTTGTTTCACATCTTCAAGTGTAGATTTTTGTAGCCAGTCGGATGATGTCTTTGGACGTATCGAGGGTCTGGCCTATGAATAGTAAAGCCCTGTGTTTTATTCAGGAATCTTTCTTGACAGATGTTTGTGTCTGTGGGCCAGATCAACCATTTTCTCCAATCAGGATCTGTTCTGTTGGTTTGTAGTAATATGTCAACTGTAACCGCTGCCTGTGTAGTGTTATTACTGGCAGGTGTTGGTACAGAAGGTGTTTTCATGTCTTTGATCTTGGCTAAACGAAGGCAAGACGTTTGTTGCACAGTGTCATTCAAAAACATTATTTGCTGAGGGATCATACATGCTCTAAACAAAGCTTCTATCCCCTGCACTTGCCAATCTTTAGAACCCCAGACAGATTTTGTGTCTATTGTGTCTTTCCACAAGTCGAATCCATGTCTAGACAGTTGGGCAATAAATGCTGCAGAGTAAATCTCTTTTGTATTTGTTAAAATAGTTTTCTGTCCTGTTTTGTTTACATTTTTATAGTAAAATGTTTCCGGGTCAGATGTATTGTACCCTGAAAAATAGGGAAACTTTTTAGCAAACGTTTTGAACTACCTTTTGGTGGTGTAGGACAATGCTCCCATTGGTTAAACATAAACACATTTCTAGGTGTTGCAGATTTATGCAAAAAATGATGACCATAGTGGTTATAGCAATACAGCTGTTCATAGTCTGATGAACCCTCTAAATATTCATTATTAGAAAATGCAGCAGACCTTTCTAGATCAAACATCATATCATTTACAGTCTCAAAGTCCCAATCATCAGAATAGGTACTGGATGAAATAAAATCACTTAGTGAAATTTTAAATAAATGTGGAATGTTCAAAAGTTCCGTAGGGCCGAAGATATCGAAATCTGTTTTGTCCCACACTATACCATCCTGTATAGGAACGGCTGTGATGTTCACTGCTGACAAGTCTCTTGCTTCACGATGGGATGATTTGTGTGTTTTTAAAAGTAAGTTCACATTTTTACTTTCAATGTCCAAACGGATGTATCTGCCATTTATAAGCACGCTGATAGTTATAACCAAAGCTAGCCAAAGCAGAAAGAAAAATATTCCAGAAATAATCCATAGTTCAATCCATGGTGAAACCAGATAAGTCTTTCTCAGAAAATGAAAAAAGTCTTGTACTTGCTGTTTAAAAGTTTTTGATGCTGGCGTCGTTTCAGGCTCACTCGGATCCTCAGAAAACGTATCAAAGTTAATGAAATAGCCAGAAGCATCAGGATTTGTCGAAATCGCTGTAACCAGTTGATCACTCGTTACGTTGGTGTAGACAGGTGTATTTGGATGAACTGTTACTTGAGTTTCAAGAGGGATGAGTTCCATAGCATTGTTGCTTAGTCCTTCATCTGTTACTGCTGAATTCTCGATGGTTATCAGTCTTTCAGTCTGAACCTCTTGGATAGTAGCGAGAGGAGTGCTTCTGCTACTAGGTCGGAGTCCACGAGGCCTACTATTTAGTATTGGCCACATACTGTGGCTTGATGAGGTCAATTGACACAAATCTTTTCTCCTTTTTTCCAGCAAGGGGCGGCAGAAGTACTGTTCTTGTTCCGTGTTTGGCTAGGACAGGTACTGGTTGTCTGTAAGAAGGTCTAAATTCCTTCTTGTCCGCAATCTTCTCTCTGACTAGATCCCCAACTTTTGGGATCCAGACAGGCCTTGCTGGGACTGCCGGTTTTTCCCCAGTGGTGGTTGGCTTCAGGAACACGTTGCTTTGTTTCGATCTTAGTTCATTTAGATCCTGTAAAACAGCCAAACGATCTTTGATATCAAAGGGTTTATTTTCCACCACTGTGCCTTTACATTCGAGATCAGGAACCCACATTCTTGTCCCAAATAGGATCTCATATGTAGTGACCCCCCCTAGAGAACTTCTTAGCAAATTATTTGATGAGCGTTGGACCCCATAAAGATGTTTGACCCACCCATCACCCGAACCTAATACCCTAGCTGTTATAGACTGCTTTATGTCCCGGTTTTTCCTTTCCACAACAGAATTTCCCTCAGGATGAAACGGAGAGGAGTACCGCAATGCAACGCCCAATCTGGCCATGGCTTCTTTGTAAGCCCGAGAGCTAAACGCAGGGCCCTGGTCAGAATGTAGCGTGCCTATTGCGTATGTGCCAATAAAGACTTGCAAATCTTTTATAACAGTTCGAGCGTCAGCCGAGCGCGGAGGCCATATCCATAGGAACCTAGAGCATGAATCCACTGCGACCATTTTATATTTATAGTTACCGTCCCTTTGCAAGGGACCGCAGTGGTCCAGGTAAACACAAGCTCATGGTTTGTCTGAAATTAACAGGGATGTCTGCGCAGGACGTTTCACTGTGGAGACTTTCTTCTGTTGGCATATTTCACATTCCAAAACATAGTTTTTGGTCTGTTTCCTAATGCCAGGCCACCAATATCTTTGTTTCAGTAAAGATACTGTTGCAGAAATACCTGCATGCGCAGAGGCTATCCCTTCATGTGCTGCTAGGATTAGTCCTAATCTACGTTCCTTGTTTGGAATTACCCTATCCCCCACTCCAGGGATTCGAGCAAAAGGAACGTTGTTCGCATCAATTACATAAGAGTACTTGAGTGGAAACTTTTTTGGTAACGCTGCACCACTGCCTTTGCTCGTAGCATTGACAGCCAACAATATCTCACTGTCTATTCTCGTTTTTGAACGAGTGATCGCAGCTACGGAAGCCGTCTGAACAGCCCCCTTTGCGGCTTCGTCAGCCAATGAATTCCCTGCAACGTGAACGCCATCACGTTGATGACTCAGCGTGTGTATCACGTGAGCTTTTGGTAGTTCGTTTTTAACTGAACTACTTGTTCCCAAAGCGTTTTATGCTTTATTGTGCCACCTTTTGCATCTTTGAACCCATTTTCAAGCCAATTTTGTATATATTCATTATACGACTGAACACAGTAGAAGGAATCGCACCCTATTAGTGTGGGGAATTCACGATCTGTACTTTCAAGTGCCAGTTTGAATGCTTGTAGTTCAGCTCGCTGAGCTGTACAATCTCCTAGAGATTGAGTTTTAGTGACCATTGGTCTGAAGTTACCATCTTGCATGCGACCTTTAACGATTGCGCATGCTGCACTGTAAGCTTGCTTACTCCCTGTAGCGGGTTGTGCGGATCCGTCAGTGTAAATTATGAATTCGTACTGATCGAGAGGCAGAATTTCAGTGGGCAGAGGACATTCATGTTCATATTGCAGGAACGCTTGTGTTTTTAAATCAGGATCAAAAATATATTCAACATCTGTTGCAGCAAGAGAATTAACCCATTGTATCCATCTAGGATGTAATGCTTTAGCATTTGGAATGCTCGCTTTAGTTACCGCCTCTAAGGCCGGTACTGGAGTTACGACAATAATGCGTTTCCCTTGGGCTAGAGCTCTTTCTTTTGCTACAGCGGTTTGAACTGCTGTCAGTATTTTTTCAGTTGTAGTAAAGCGCATTTCTGCTTGTGTATACAAATGTGATTTGTATGCTATTGGTACTTTTCCACCCTCATTAAATGTTAAGTAGGTTAATCCGCATTGACTCGAAATTATTCGGATCACTAGGTTGCGTTGACTTACGTGTGTTTGTAAGTGATTTGTTGCTAACATGTTAGCTTGGAGTGAACGCAAGATTTCTGTGTGTTCCTGTGTCCAATGTTTGATTGAAAAATCAGGTTTGATTAATGCGTAGAGAGGTTTAACCCTTTCTGCGTAATTTAGAATGTAAGTTCTTCCAAAATTTAGGAAACCCAGGATGGATTGTAAATTTTTCAGCGTTTTTGGAGGTTGGAGCAGCGCACACCTTTCTAAAAAGTTGGCTGCCAAGCTCTTGCCTTCACTTGAAAGCTCATATCCTAGAAAAAGGACATTGAGATGGGCAATTTTGGATTTTTTAAAGTTGAACTTATAGCCCTCAGAGGCGAAGCCCAATATAATGGTACTCACCCTGTTCAAGTGCCTAGCCAGGTCATCGTCTGTCAAATAGATGTCATCGACATATGACAATGCCTCATTATCATAAATTTGTAGTAACTCTGTTACCCTCGCTGAGAATAACCCCGGGCTGTTCTTGAACCCTTGTGGGAGTCGACAAAATTGACGCTGGGTCCCCATTATTGAGAAAGCTGTTAAGTACCTGCTTTCAGGTGCTCTGTTTTGACAAAAGAAACCATTTGAGATGTCCAATGTGGTTTTATATTTTTTACGCACAATGTTATTCATTAATGCTCTACTATGTGCATTTTGCACTGCAAATGTTTTAGAACAAGTGTTTAAGTGTCTGTAATCCAAAACTAGACGATATGTATGGTCTGGTTTGGAGACAGGAAACAAAGGATTGTTCATTGAAGAGGTGCATGTTTCAATCACCCCTTGGTATTCAAGTTGATCTAAGATCTCCCTGACCTGTTTTTTTGCTTCTTGCTTTATTGGGTACTCCCTTTGTGCAGTAGGTTCATTTTTTAGATGTATTTTATGGTGAGGTGAGTCCTCATCCCATCCTACATGATTTTTGTATAATGCTGGGGCCTGGGCAACTGCCCATTTCCTGGCATAAGTATATTTTAGGTGAATTGGAATATGGTTGGAGAAGGCTGGCATAATAATGTCCTCACCATGCGGGCACTCCCTGACAAATTGCGGTGGCCAGTCTTTTTCTGCTAGAAGTATATCATAACCTCTTGAAAGTTTTTCCCAAAAGAGTGTTTTCACCTTTCTTGGTATGTCTCCCTCCATTCGAAGTGTTATTTCATATAACTTTTGTGGAGTACTAACCCTGGTGTCTACAGTCTCTACTGTGATGTACTCATTCAAGTCCACTATCTCCAGAAGTTCCTTCAGGTTCTGGCGAGCTATTGTGACTTCTGCCGCACTGTCCAGCATTGTCTGAGCCCATTCTCCGTTCTTGAGTTGTGTTCTCAGTATTCTCGGCATGTCTGATCTTCAGACCTGCTACCTTCTTTTTTGAGAATTGAGGTTTTGATTTATTTTTCGGAACTTGTTTGTCGTCTTTCGATTTCACGCGTTCTTCTCTATGTTCTGACCGTCCTCTTCTTTCCGATGTCTGTGACGATATCTGAAAGGTACAAGAGGAATGTGTATCAGTATCTTGATACCTGTCAGGCTTTCTTAAATTATCCCTATTCCTGAGGTTATACCTCCTTTCAGAGGGCTCCTTTTGAGGAGACCTACCTCGGGATTGAGAACGTTTCTCGTTTGAATTTTGTTTATTAGTTTCCCACTTCTTTTTAGAAGATGTAGGAGTTTGTTTAATAGAGTCCTTCTCAGGACTTTCAGATAGTTTTGGCTTCAATGGTCTTCCACCCAAACTATCTCTGCCTAATTCTGCATAAGATTGTTCTATTATTCTGGGTAGTTCTGTTTGATGTTCTGTAACATCAAATTCCCTTAATCGTTGGCGGATCGCCACTGATGCTGCCTCCCCTTTAATATTAGATGATATTATTGTTGAGACCTGGTCGAAGTTTTTCAGTAATTTCATACCTAAATTCAGAGCAGGCTCTGCCCCGTATTCGTTTTGAATTTGTTTCAGGACATCTGGTATTACTGCGATTGACGGAACACCATGTGTTTTAGTATAGATGGCAGCAAAGACTGAGCCTCAAGTGGTGCAGTCTTCCAGTTGTGGTGTGATCCCCATTGGTAAACAGATTGTTTGGATTCTGTGTTTCTCATAAGGGCTAGTATTAGGAAATACTGCTTCGATTTGATTAATTTTTTGAGCTATCCAGAATGGAATTTGCTCACGCTTTGTGGGCATTTTACCCATGACTGCGTATAAAGTCTGTGGTGTAATGTTTAGTGTATTCCCCTGTTGAGGGGTTTGATTTGGAATGGTCAATGGTCGTTGGACTGTGAAAGTCCGCATGACATATTGGACTAATTGTCTGTAAATGTTTATTAACTCTGTAAGTTGAGTAAGTAATTCCTCGTCTGACATTTCTTCAATGTCAGGATGAGGTGTGTAGCCGGCTAGAATCGGCCATGTTGCTCCTGGTCTACCTAGTGGACCGAGCCTGGTAATATTTTTGTGATGTTTTAGGGCGCCTTTAAACCAGAGCTGATGCTCCTGGTATGTTAGTGGAATTTCAATATCCTCGAAAGAAATATATTCCTCTGGTGGTTCATCTTCTTTGTTGAAGTGAAACAGTTTTGTTACTGGATTTGATTCAGGGAATACTATCCATGAATAGAATACCTCTGTCTGAAAGGATTTGTGTGCCTCTATCACGAAAACTGCTCTACCACCTCTTGGTGATAGGCCGTGTTTTATAAGTTTTAGAGTGATGGCTCTTCTTAAGTTTGGATGGATGTCTATAACACCCTCCTCGGTTTCATTTAAACCTTTAAAGTTAAAAGCTGTTACGACTGGGTCAGCCGCAGCTACACCGTTCTCGGAAACAAAACAAAAGATAAGGTGCACAATATTTTGTAATACTGTATCCTTCAACGTTGAACAAACCAAGCAACTAATATATAGGGTTTTTTGTCCTATTTAGTTTTGGCGAATTTTTAACCCTACCCACTCCAGACGTCTTATGGAGTATGTGAGTAGGGGTCTCTGAGAGAAAAGCACGACTGAGTTACTCAGTATCTAGCGTTAAATTACTGCCTTACCAAACGTTTGGGCGCAATGTAGTGTAGTTCCTATTTCCCTAATAGGCTCTGCGCATTGGAATAATATACCCTATAGGCTTGACATAGGACTGAGGTCGGTATGTCCCTATCGAGTATATTAAACTTAATTACTTTGTGCCAGCTAGCTCAGAGGCCACTAGAAACTCCTTGAGAACAAGAAGGGAGTAGTTTCTGGCAACCGCATAAACATGACTACTTTGTTTCCCTTTAGAATCGGAACACGTCTCAGAATCGTGGAAACAATAGATAACAGTTTCACTCAGCTAATCGTGCATGCTTAGTTTCCACAGAGTTACACAGAAAGAAAAGACGGGCGTTTCAATAAAAGGTTTTATTGAACAGTCTTGTTTCTCGTGTAAGAGATATGTGCTGTTATGATCACAAGACAGTATGCAAGATAAATAATGTACAGCGTAAGCAGTAGAAATAAATGATACTGCGTTAGCATTATCTTTTAGCATATATTCACGTACATAAATAACATGAGCTAAAAATGTGAGTACTCATACGATGCGATGCGTCTCTAAGCTAGTTCTACCCCAATGTACCTAACCTAGTCTAGGTGTAGGGAAAGGTAAGAAGTAGGTGGAGTATTCTCTAGTATGGTATACTAAGAGTATGTTAAGTCTAGTATGCCAAGAGTCCCTCTAGGTTCTAGTCAGCTCCATACCTTGAGAATGAGAGAGGTGGGAATCTCCTTCCGGATCTGGAACTCTAACACCCCGCGAAGGGAGTCAGAACACTGGAAGCTGGATTCTTCTGCGAGCAGGAATGACAGCGTCTTCTCAGTGCGTCAGGCCCGGATATGGGCTCCTCTAAAGTCGAGGTCTCCTCCTAACTTGCTTGGGCAAGGGAAGGTATATTTATACCTGGTAGGTGCCTTGGAATGTTAGCATTGACATGAAGTCGGACAGAGGAAGACGTCAGGAATGAACCCTTAAGGTATAGCGGTTCATACATAATAGATGAGTTCTTGGAGAAATCAATAATCCTGTGCTAGGGGAACTCCCAGGAGCTTAAGGGTCTGGTTTCTAAGAACTCGTTGTGACGTTAGGGTGGACGGATGTCGGTGACCATGCCTGTATTTGGAGTGCACGGCTAATGCCTAAATAAGGAATGGGATTCTATGTCTATATAAGGGCAATGCGAATTGTGCCTATATAAGACATGTTTCAGGAAAACCTATATACGGACACCTAAAGCGGAATACAACACTGTGGTGAGAGAAAGATTGTTGGCTCAGGGAAAATGCATTGTTCTCATGACTCCCATCCCAGCCCTAGAGCTTGTAACAAAGGCTAGCATTCTCAACATGAAAGCCTTACCACCAAGATGGATACAATGGGCCAGTTCACTAACAGCAAATTATGTAGACTATATATTTGACTCTACTCTAAAAAACACAATCATACCTGCAATATGAACAAGAATATCCTCTGCCCAGTCAAATAATGCTTTTAGATCAGTACAAATTTATAGTTTACCACTGATGGGTCTGCCCAGCCTACAGTCGAAACAAAACACCATTACTCTATTACTTGCACAATGGTAAATGGTGAAATGAGGGGTGGAAAATTCTAGCCTCTAAAAACATGTGCACAATCACTAGGTGATTGCACTGCTCAGCTGGCTGAACTGAAAGCTCTAATTCTGGCACTAAGGAATATGGATCCCGAGTTCCCCACACTTACAGTATGTGATTCATATTACTGTGTCCAGTCTTAAAATGAATATTTACACTATTGGAGTAAAAATGGATGCAGAGTCTCAAAAGATAATACTATCAAACATGACAAGCTTCTGAGAGAAGTGGCAAATCTTAAAGCAAATTGGCCACAGGCTCATTTTATTCACACACTGAGCCATCAACTTGTTTGAATACATGTTGCAGGAACTTCAATGGCTGATGAAACCACAAAGGCAGCAGTACAAACTGCTGTCGTCTCTGTAGTGACTTCTGCACATGCAGGGGAGGCAGCTACAGTTTCACTGATACAGATATGATACTGGTGGCTAGGTCTATACAAACAGAGTAAAGACTATGGGCCTGATATAGATCTTTGCGGTAATGGTCCCGCTGTCACTTTTTTGCTGAAATCCCCGCCTGCCAACTTGGCCATCCTCCTGCTCTATTTAGATGTTGGTGGGTCTATGGATGAAAGACCGCCAGAGTCTCACCGATTCCGACAGGAATTCTCACCCATATTGCCGGTGTCATAGGCAGAAGCAGCTGTCCGCCGGAGTCCAGCCAAGATGACCTCCGAGCTAATCATGATTTGGCTTTCCGTCAAGGCAACTGTGGCGGGAAAACCTCCTACTTTGAGCTGGCGGAATAGAAGAAAAGAGGTAAGAACTTAGCTTTTTCTCTGTTTTCCACTTCTGTTTCCATCTAGAACCCCATCATCCAGGTCCCTTCTTTGCAGCTCTTACTCCACCACAACGCCAAATGACTCTGTTGTCGCCAGCATTGCTCTTAAATATAACTTTTTCTTATGTGTAATGCAGTAGTGTTCATTTTCCAACTTATCAAGGTAAAATGAACACACTTGTATTGACACTTAAAAAAATTAATTATTTTTGTGGTGGTTGTGGGTGTTGTGCTTGTGGTGCCTGTGGGTGTGCATTCAATAGTGTATGTATGTTGTTTAAGTGGCATGCAATGTGTAACAAAAAGGGGCATAACACATTACCTACATATGTTTTTGAAGCAAACACAACATATAAGTGTGTTAATATGAAAAAAGTTGTACTTACCAGTCTCCACTCTACCAGGGTCTCACTCTGACAGCAAATTGGTGCTAGGACAATGCCAGCACAACAGGGACATCTAAATAGACTTGGTTGAATACAGCCGGCTTGATGACGATGGAGCCAGCAGAAGCAGCACACAGCAAAATACGGTGGGCTGGATTCCATAGATCGGGGATCTAGCCCATAAAAAATTATGAACAAAAAGAAACGTGTTCCATCATAGAGAGGACCTGTGTCTGTACTGGCGGTTAAAGGTACCAGAACTGTACTTTTGCCTTCTCTTGTGTGCTTTAAAAAACAAAAGTTTGGTGTCAACCGATCTGATCAAACCACACAATGTGGCCAATCCTAAACAGTAGGCCATGAGAGATCCTGAGTGTTCACCTGCCTCCTCTCAATACCATACAGGAAATCGCTTTACAAGCTTTAACCATTGTGGCAGTTGCTACACCCCGGTTGGGGACATCTGATACAGAAGTTATGCTACTTCCAGTTACATCAATTAACAACATTCAAGCTTCAGACACAGCTCCACAAAATTCATCGATAAATGTCAGCAACACAATTGTTTACTATGTTCCACCATTGGAATCAACTACAGGTCCAATAATACCGCATGATGTTTTTACAGAAACTGCTTCTGGCTATTTGATGGATTTTGATTACTTTTCCTCTGATTTATCAAAGCCACCAGCACATGGAACTTGTGTATTTATAATTTGGCTCAGTAGTTTTTGCCCCACCATGGATTTACATTTGGATTTCCCTGGCATTGCTTTTCTTTCAAGTTGGATCGGCTTTGTAAAGGTGTTCCTTTGCTCTTAATGTTAATGGACACCAAACTGATCTATTCCTCTCCTTTTATTTCCCAGTTGTCAATACAAGGGTATAGCTTTTGAAAATACAATATTGTCCTAAAAACTGTTTGGGGAACAAAAGACTGGCAAGTTCAAGGTAATGAGGCTCTGTTTAGAGCATGTCTAATACAAAGACAGATAATGTTCCTGAACAAAACAGTGCAGGAAACATCTTGTATGGGCCTCGCTAAGATAAAAGACTTGAACACACCAAACATTCCCACTTTTGCACATTTAGACATTTGGCAACAATTCACAAACCACGGAGGAAGACCTCAACAACATGCTTAAGAATGGCACATGCAATTCTTCACATTCCAGTCCTGAGGGGTGGTTAGTGTGACAATTAAACACCAATGGGTGTCATGCATGTTTTTTAAACATCAAGAAGGGCTTTAGAATAAACAGACCTGGCCCTCGTTATGTGCAGACACAACACTCGGGCGGTAACAATGTATAGAGTGGGAAAGTTATGCCTTGAATGGTTACAACACTCCACATTAGATGAAGTGAATACACTTGTCTATTCTTTAATGACATGGATTTGCAGGATTTATTTGTGAGATCCAGAAAGCCACATCATAAAGGTTTTTTGTATGCAGTATACAATGAGCTTTGGAAAGTTTCTCAGCAGGAAGCTGCTGAACTGATATGTGAAGTTGACAAGCTCATTTGGAAAAATCATTAGCAGTCGTGGACAATGGTATGACTACATTATTGAATAGAATTTATTCTCTGAGTAACATTGTATTGTCAGCTATTGACATAATACAGAGTGTTATGTCCTTATTACAACATGGACAGAGCCAGCTCCAATCTATTATGTTACTGAGCTGGACATTAGAAGCTCTGCACAGTGGGCGTGTGCTATTGAGGCATTGAACATTAAGATTTATTTTTGCCCTAAATTTTTTGACCGTGAAGCAGAAAACAATGCTTAAAAAAGACGCAACGTACACAATGTTAAACATAGAGCATTTCGAGAAGTTACCATTCACTGCGGCAGAAACACAGTCAGCATATTAGATAATCCTTGGCTTTATATTTCTACCAATACCAACATTCCACTTCACGAGCTGTTTAAAAAAGTTCAGGCTGACGGATATGAGGTGTTAGGGGATAGATTGGACCCATGAGCAATGGGTCTTACCTTTTGAGTGCAGGCGTAGAAATGGAGAAACTGTGAGAACATTAGTTTGCAGGGAGCTAACACTTCATAGAGCTTGTAATGGGTCCAAGGTGAACTTAGCCTGTTATCTCAATGGTTCCCCAGCTGTTGTAATTCATTCGAGATTTAAATAGCTTTCTAATGGAAGTTATTTATTGTTGAATGACGAAGATTGCTGTGGGATGAAACCAGGAGTGCCCTATGTGGTCACTGTTTCCCAGATTATGAACTTTTGTGGCAATGTTTTATTTGCATCAGCCCGCACAGATAGGGGAACAACAATTTGGCCTCAAATTTCTATTCCTGCTGTGAACTTTGTTAGTTTACGCCGACTGGAAGCCTTACTGTTTAAGAAACAGGCCTAAGGTCTAAAATAGACAACATACTGTGGCGAAGGTCCCTTGCATGTTGCCATATAATTGCTTTACAGGAAACCTGGGACACTACTGAGAGCTTCCTTCTGGATGGTTTTATTTCTGTTTTTAAGTGCGCAACTGCCTCAACAGCAGGTAGAGCAAAGGGGGGTCTTCTCCTACTGGTCTCACTTTAATTTGCATGTAAAACTAAAATGGTAGATTGTCATTCGTCCCATCTGCTAGCAGTGGAACTGCTGTTTAAGAATCATCCTCCCCTGTTAGTAGTTAATTTTTATAACTCGTTCACCAGACGCTCTGATACTGAACACTTAGTAGCGCTAGAGGGGTTTCTTGAATATTATGTTGACAGGAAACACTATTACTATGATGTTATAATCCTAGGAGATTTTAATACACATTTATGTCACCTTTACTGTATGACTACAATGCGCCACGCGGACTTTCCACTGATGCTGTCTCATTTTGAGCACTCGGAATCAGGCACCCGTATAGAAGAGTTACTCTCAGCAAATAATTTGTGTTGATTAGAGCAAACAGGTGTGAATACTCCTATTCCCACCTATACAGGTAGGGGCTGCTCTAGTATTATCGATTTCATAATGCTTTCTGCATTGTTAGCTCACACAGCTCCTAAGCTGAGTGTCTCATGGACCAGTTATAGTGATCATAACCCCCTTCTGCTCAAATCGGATTACTCCTTTACTCTGCATGGAGGGGAGGTCAGGAGTATTCCAAATTCTGCTATTAGTACTAAAAATCAAATGCGTAGGTTGAAGTGGGAGACCTTTCTTGATAACTTGTATACTGAGTGTGTACCAGAGATTTCATTATGTATAGATACTGGCGTGCACGACAGAGCTGTCTTAGATGCCTTTTTACAAGCTAACCAAGCAGATATCCAACAATTTAACCATCACGAGCAGGTCCAATGGTGCCAAGGAAAAGAGGTGGTTTGATGGCAACTGCTCTAAGGCACATAGAAATCTATTGTCAGCACTAAAACAAGTTCCGAGGGATGAGGTGGAGGTTAGGACCTGTAAGAGGGCCTATAAATTTTTAACTGAACAGAGGAAGAAGTCCATTAGGGAACAGGCTTGGGAGGCACTTGGGCAGGCTAGTGTACTATCAGACAGTATGAAGTTCTGGGCCGTGGTTAACAACCCTCTTTTTCTGATTGAGCTAATCTATGCACAGTCTGTATGATAGCCGCTGACCGATGGGTTCAGCACTTTGAAGGAATTTATAGTCTCTGTGACTTGGAAGGTTCCAAGGTACAATGGGACCCCGTGTTAGCAAGCGCACCACTGCACTTTACCACAGATGAGGTTCATAAAGCCATACTGGCCACAGCCGGGGGGAAAGCACCGGGACCGGATGGGGCTCCTTCGGACCTGTATAAGGCTGACCCTCTGGTATGGGCCATGATATTGGCTAAGGTTTTTAATGCAGCCTGTAGGTGTGGTTTCCCCCCCTCGTGGGCTAAGGCCATCATTATACCCATTTTTAAAAAGGGTTTGAGGGAGGATCCCACATGTTACCCACCGATTTCCCTCCTAGACTCTGCTGCTAAAATTATGGGGAAAGTGGTTTTAGATCATTTAACTTCTTGGCTAGATAATTTAAATGTTATTTCTGACCTACAGTATGGCTTCAGGCAAGGTTAAGGGACACTTGATCAATGCATCAACCTGCATGTAGTGGTAGTGAAATATACAGTGGCAAAGAAGGGCTCCCTGCATATGGCCTTTAAGGACCTAACTTCTGCGTTCGGCCATGTAAATAGATCGAAATTGTGGTTGATCCTTAGGGATCTGGGCCTGGACGCAGACCTGGTAGCTTTTTTACACTCTGCCCACACTAATACTACTGCAGCGGTAAGATTTAATGAGGATGGCAGTGTGTCAGATTCTTGGGAAGTCAGGAGAGGGGTCCGGCAGGGATGCATTTTGGCTCCCCTATTGTTTACACTTTATATTAACAAGCTAGGGGACCTTCTCTCATCCAGTAGCAAAAACATCCTGAGAGCTGACTCTAAATTGATTCCTGCACTTTTGTATGCAGATGATGCGGTGTTGTTTGCCAGGACTGCTGTAGGCCTCCAAAAACCTCTAAATGTTTTTATTGATTTTGTGGATTCACTTGATCTAGCCACTAATTTTACGAAATCCCATACTATGACAATGAGTACACAGAAGGCTGTTAGGTGCAAGTTTGTCTTCAGGGGGCCAGAATTAACAAAAGTGTCAACCTTCCCCTATCTGGGGGTGTTGCTTGATGAACGAGGGACCTGGGTTGTGCAAAGAACACTCAAAAAGAAGGTTCTGGCAAGAGCAGCTGGGGCAACTTTGAACTTTGCAAAACGACTGCGGTAAAGCCCATACCGGCCCTGTTAAAGGTGTACAGGGAAAAATGTGTCCCTATGGCCATGTATGGATGTGATGTCTGGGGACATAAGGAAGTGAGGGATATTCAGGGGGTAGAAAATACATTTATGCGTAGCCTTCTTGCTGTTCCGCCTAGCACCCCTGCATTTGTTGTGCATGAGAAGCTAGGCATGGGCTATATCTCTGATTTTTTTGCTGTTGCTCCCCTGTTGCGTTGGTTGAGAATTTGGTCTTGCCCGTCCATTACTTTGAACCAACTTGTTGCAGCAGATTGCATTGCACTTGAAGGGGCCTTACGTATCCCCTGGTTAAAATACATTATGAAGTAAACGAGGTGGTTAGGATGCCCTGACTTGTATACTAACCCCAGGCCTCTGGGCCCAGGGGCCATTAAGAAAATTAAACATCTGTTTTTGGCTAAGCAGCAGGGGATAAGGGAGGATAAGGAATTGGCCATGCCCACAGTGAGAAAGTATGTCTTACTGAGCCTGAGTCCTCAGTTGCAGCCCTATCTATCATTTGTTACTAACATGCACCATCGCTTCGTGCTAACCAGATTCAGATTGAATCTGGTACACTGGTTATTAGCCTTTCCCAAAGGCTACACAAAGTCAGGTGCCTTAAAGCCATGTCCTTGCGATCATTTTTCCCAACAGGACACCCTACATTTGACCTTTTTCTGCGAATTTTATGACCTCCTGCGTAAAAGTTCTATCCTCCCATTGTTGAGACCTGGCCAATTCATCCAAGTAGGGCCTGCATTAGTATACTTGCAAATGCTTTTCTCTCCTATGGTCTGCTTTGGGGTCGCAAACTTTTTTACAGGGGCATTAAGACACAGGAAGAGGTTGTTTATGTAGTAGCTAGGCTGTTGTCGTCTAATGCTCCCTGAGAGATATATGTGTTATTTGTGTCTCAGATATGCTTTGAATATACAGACTGTTTAACAAGCTAATGTCTCACCACTTTTTGCACTTTATCTGTTGCACTTTACTCCCGGAGCGGCAGTTGGTGTTTGTTTTTAATTATGAGTTTTTTTTATCTGTTTGTGAATTTAGTCTCAGTCAAATTTAACTTGGAACTTTTTTAATGCATTGCACTTTTAAATGTTGTTTAATGCTTTTGCTTTTATGGCTTTTAGTGGCCGAATAAAGTTTCTTTGATCTTGACCTTGAAACAGGTTTCGTTAACATCTGCAAGAGAGAGGTTTGATCACCAAGTTGCAAGCTCTTCTGCTGAGCTACAATCGTTACTACGCACCAACCTCTCACAATATTTTGGAGAACTTGTGCACCACATATTTAATGCATCTAATAAAGTGGCAGTAGTACACTTTTTTAAGACGATTGGGTCTAGTTTCGTCAGTGCGTTCCAGACTATCTTCGGAGTAATTCCAACTTTTATACAGTCCGTTGTGTCCAGCATGTTTGGAGGTTTGCTGCTCATCCTATTTCAGCTTGTTTGCATTTTAGTTCTATTTTTGCTGGTCCGCAATGGATGTTCCACTTCATGGCCAAATGACAATGACACTTCCACATGTGCTTCTGTGTCGGTATAGAATGATACAGTATTTTGGTGCACCCTTGTTGCAGGAACTCAACAAGAATTGGTCTCTGTCCTTTCAACTTATATGGTTACATTGTGTACAGCTTGTTTTCTGCAGCATATTGTGCACCTTCAAGTATGCAATGGATTTATGCCTGGTTTAACAACTGCTCCGCTCTCTGGATGTAGAGCTACTGATGGCTCAGTAGAGAATCCACCTGCATGGATGTCCTGGGAGGTTACCTTTGTTACAGAATGCATATTATGAGTCATCCACAGATGCGGAACCAGGCTCCTCATCATCAGGAACACCACTGGGTGCTACACCTTCAGCAGCAGCTGTGTGTGTTGGACATGACCATGTTCGTTCTTTGAACCTTGTCTCTGGGGTGCTAAAGAAAACATCGTCTGTGAATGCTGGGAACAATAGTGTTCATACTGGCTCCCAGAACTTTTGAACAATTATGAAGTTCGAGTACCTTTTTAATTCAGCATCTTTTTTAAATTGGAAATGTTTACTTTTTTAATGCAGAAATTAATTGCATTGGCTATTTAGCAATGTGGCTTTCTTTAGGTTTTTCTGATTAAAGTGATACATATATTTTTGGCCTGAAGTTTTAAAATATGTATTATGTTCAAGGATTTCTTTTATATTTAGCCTAACTGTTAAGTCACCTTACAGACAAGGAGTGGGTGTTGTGTGGTTGCATAGGCCCTGGGCACAAACATTTCCATTTTAGATATTCATGTAAGTTGACATCCTTTTAAACGGTGACCTTTGTAACACATTTTGCTTGCACTTTAACATACTCACAAAATAATTGCTTACATGTACATTTCTCCGTACGCTCATTATCATCTCGTAGAAACCTCTGTACAAGGCCCTGATATTCTGAGCAAACTATGTTATGGATTGTTGTCTGTTATTCGACAACCCTGGGTGAGTAGAATAAACAAGATGCAATGGACTAGACCTCAGGCACTAAATGCATAGGTTTAGTTTGATATATAAACCGCATGGGCCCTTGCTTAGACAGAGGAGCAATTCAACAGGATTGTCGTGGTCACACTGTGCCTGAATTCAAGCCCAGCTAGATTCCATCCCTATCTTGAGAAGGACAGCTGCCGACTTTACACTAGACCTGGCTGTTGGATGATAAACACACACAGGTAAATGGGGAGTTGGGCCACTCTGTGGGATCTGGCAGATTAGCACACCTATGCTCATTAGGATAGGCAGAGCTAGATAGAAGTACCATTTTATGTATTCATATAATATAATGCAATTGTACAATGGCTGAGTTATTCATCCTGTTAACCAGTCTTGACATGCTGTTGACATTGGTCTGCTTCAGTCTATTAATAATTACAGCGCATATACTTTACACAAGATTCCAGCTGCCTCAACAAATATTTGAAATGCCACTATTTCATGTTTACCTCTCTGGGCATGCCTGAGGTACAAACAAAAGGGTAAGATTTGTTTCCATGATTTCCTCGAGAGAAATAGGGTTGCGATGTTCTGAGGTTGCAGACACCATCCAGTGCCCTGCCAGTTTAGGGACCCAGATGGGGCACTGTGAGCTAGCCAAGAACCAGGTCAATATATTCTGATGGTATGTGTGGACTAAGTCCCACATAGTTTTTACACTTATGTTGCCCAAAAGCACAGTCTTACAGAGAAATTAGGAACCATACAACACCACAAGGATTGTCCCTCAGTCCAATCCTTTTCAACATATACATGACAGTGCTCACCAACATCAGGAGCTCCTAAGAAATCACCGTCATCTCCTAATCAAATGACACCCAACTCATATTTGCCCTGACGGATAAGACAACCATCACTAGAACTAACTTCATCAACTGAAGAACCATGGTAGCAGACTGGATGTGAACCAACTGCTTGAAGCTCAACTCCAACACAAAGGAAGTACTAGTCTTCAGCAACAAGACCTCCCCATGGGATGCCACCTGGTGGCCTTCGGCCTATGACCAACACCCACACCCACAGACCACGTATGAAATCTAGGGATCATCCTAGACAACAAACTCAACAGAACAGCCCAAGCCAACGCAGTGTTCACCTCCTGCTTCCACATCCTACGCTGCTGCAAAAGATCTTCAAATAGTTGCCTCAGAACACCAGACAGACCATCACGCAAGCACTCATCACCATCAGACTGGACTACGACAACACTCTCTATGCCAGAATCTCCAAATAACTCCTACACAGACTCCAGACCATCCAGAACACCTCCGCAAGGCAAATAAATGACCCCTCATACTGCACCCACATCACTCCTCACTCAAGTCAGGAAGTTTCACTGGCTCCCCATTCATGAGCACAGCCAATTCAAACTTCTCACGCACACATGCAAAACCTTGCATAACATAGGCTAGAATACCTGAAGCGCTGCATACACTTTCACCAGCCCACCAGACACTTATGCTCTGCCTCACTCTTACTTGCACACACTCTCCGCAACTGCAAAAGCAAAACTGGAGGTCGCTTATTCTCCTCTATCACACCCACGACAGGGAACAACCTCCCTCAACACATCAGAGTCTCCTCCTTATTGAGTTTCGCAAGAAGACAAAAACCTAACACTTTGTATACGCACCTTCGGGACCACACACCTACACATCTGCCCAAGCACCTGGATACCCTTTCAGGTGATTAGTGCTCTATTCAAATCAACATACCATAACATAACATAACTACTTTAGTGCCTACTTTACCCCTGAATATCTGCCTTCTTGAGTTTTTTTATATGACCTCAGTTTTCACAGCTAACTTCCTGCTGTCTGTAGCTTTCTTTCTCTCCCTTTTTTAGAAAATATTCCTTCACCTCTCTTTTACATATGTTGATACATATGATTGTTGCTAAGATTAACTGAAATGCAGGCCTAGGTATTCACAACATGTATATTGACAGAAGGCTGTATTAAGAAAACATCCAATCGCACAGGAACATAGATGGTCATTATTGACCCCAACAGGATGTCACACAAGGTTCTATATGGCCTATTGTGGGAGGTAAGGGTGGGCGTACATAAAGGGGGTTGTTTATTATCTTGAATATCTGTCTTTTTGTTATTGGTTAGTATAGCATCACTGTTAATTAAACAGGACGCTCCACCAACATGGTGACAACAGAGTATTCTGCACCTGTCCCATTACAAAGCAATTGCTCCACTGTGTCCATCACTTTCACGTTCCCTAGTTCTTAGTCTTCCCTTATCTGAGCTCCTCGCGGTGCGTTGTTAAGTAGATTACTGGTTTTACCTCCTCCAGTCCAGTACACCCCCCTGCAACCAGTGTTGAATAACTGACTATGACTATACACAACTTGTCCACCCGTATATGGCTTGATCGGGCTGAGCAGCATCTATCCTCCCATCAGTATCAGTAATAGTTGTATACTCCTTGCTGACATTGCCCTACCCTCTGTAACTAGTGACTGCTAATGGTGTCTGTCAACATAGAGCAAAAATAACCATCCCTCATTCTTGAGAAATTATTTTCGTATCTGATTAGGTTAAGTATTGCTTGCTACCTCTCCCAATCCGCCCATCCCTTAATCCACAGTTTTCCAAAAGGGCCTTCTTAATGCTGGTGGTGGCCCACAACTAACAGAGAAGACATCACAGGAAAAGTAAGGTTCTTCTCTTCTGAATGATTTTGGTGAGGTGAACTAGCCAACCAATGCTGATTATTTATCACAGGAAACTAGGCTAAAACAAAACACGGAGTGAGTGGAAAATCTAGCTTTTATCAGAGACATGGAGGCTAATAATATGCAATATCCTTTATTGCCAGTACACACATCAGTTCCCATAAAGAATATTGAACTCTACAACATTCCAGAGTTCAATAATAGCATTGTGCAACAAGACCTTCCTTTCTTTTACATTGGCTGGGAACAGCAGATAAAGGAACATTCAAATTGTAAAAGTCAACCAGGATTACTTCCTTTTCCTTCTTAAACTATCCTCAGTTTTCTTATATTCCAAAGGCTTAAACTAACTTGATGCATTATTTGCAGTACATGAAACCAGACAAAAAAAACATTAAAAGTGTTGGGTAAAACCGGTGGGATAATATTAGCCTCCATGTCCGTTAAACATATATCAATCAAAAAACTTGCAGCACTCACAATAGGCATAAAATAGAAATGTTTAAACATAGAATCACTAGACCAATTCACACACCTCAAAATGTCAAGCGAATTTTCACCCATCATGAAAGCTTCTGCAACAGCAGCCCCATGCACATAATGAGCACTGAACATACTTTATCAACAGCAGATTTCATCATATAGGGCCATATTTATCATATAGCTGCATTGCACTTGCACCATGTATGCGCAATGCAACTACTAAGTGCAATTTATCAAGCCACTCAAGGGCACCTTAAATTGCCCTGAGTGGCTTAGTAAATCTACAGTAACGCAGCACAAATCACTGAATTGCATTAATCTGCCGTAGGGAGAAGTTCAATGGGTGGTGCGTGGGTGTTCCTACGCAACACCCATGGATGTTGATGCATTCCCAGATTTAGCATAAGTGTCAGACCTGGGAATGTGAGGCGTAACAAGGAGAAATATGTTTATTTCTCCTTGTTTTGTCATCTTTCTATGCGTGCTGCGTTCTGCAGCACACATAGAAAGAGGAAAATGCCCCCGGGATGTTTTTTGTGCAGGGAGGTGCCCCATTGTGTGTCAGCGCTGGGAAAAGACAGGAATGCTCCATATAATGTTAAATACAGCACATTCCTGCCCTTTCCCTGTCATGCAGCACAGCGCAGCAAGTTGGCTTTGCTGCACTGTGTGGCTTTTTGATAAACAGGCCCCAAATTCTTTACTTTAACCTATCTTGCTAAAGTAGGTGGGGAAACAGCTTTGTGAGAATGTTTAAAAGAAACTAGTAACTGAAGTATACCTAGAGGCCTTAAAGATTTTGTTCTAAAATCAGATGATTTGACACATTGTGGTATATTTATAAGAATTGCAGCTAAGCAGTTTTCATGCTGCTTAGCAGCAATTTATTTGCCGATGCCGATCGTCAAATTCGAACCCAATCTTTGCAGCTTATTTACAAGACGTTGCTACATGGCGTTCGGATCAGTTGCCGGCCGCAAAAATTGATGCTAGCTCTAGCGTCAAGGTGATAAAAAATTCATGTCATCATGAAAAAAGTGACGGCCGGCCAAATAGCAGGTCAGCCCAGCGCTACTTTTCAGCGTCTAGCGGCAAAAAGAGCTTACAAATACACCACTGAGGAAAAAAACATTCATTACCTGAATGCAGAATGGAGCCGTCAGGACCAAGTTCAGCACGGAACAACCCCCCCCCCCCCCCAAATCCCCACAACAGCCAGGATGACCAGCCAGAGTCCTAGGGGAAGAGGAAGAGAAAACTCAGATACAGTCAGGAGGAGAATGAGATCCTGATTGTGGAGGTGACGGAGCATCAACACCAGCCCTTCGTCACCTCCAAGGTGTCATTGGGGACCAAAAACACTATATGGTAGTCCATTGTCAACAAGGTGAACTCCATTTCAGAAGTCAAGAGGACAGTGATGGACTGCAAGAAGATCTGGCATGATGCCATGTGCAAAACTAAGCAGAAACTGGCGAGCAATCGACAGGCAGCATTGCAGCCCATAGGTATGCTTGAAATTTTGTGCCGCAAACGGTTAAGAGTTGAATTTCCATTGACAACTTATGTACGAGTTTTTTTAGTTTGGCTAGGAAAACTTCACTCTAACATGTAATGCGGATAATAAAATAATGCTAAGTGATATTTGACCTATTTTTGTACCATTTGTTTTAGCTGTTGTATGCCTGGCAACAGTCTATGGCTATGGCATGTGACATATGTTGTGTATGTAGCTTTCATTGGTCAGATGCCTTTGGTTCAAACTGTGTCTGGGCCCCTCAACAAATCAATCAATCAATCAATCACGGAATTTGTAGAGCGCACTACTTACCCGCGAGGGTCTCAAGGCGCTGGGGAAGAAAAAAAGGGAAGAAAGGGAAGAACAAGCATTGGCATAGCCAATAGGTCTCGCCTTTGGGGCCTTATAAGTGTTTAGCCAGAGCTATTGACTTTGCCAATGTCTTCAAACTGTGCTGTAGAGAAGTGTGGCTGCTGTGCGGCATGCTGAAAAGTTATAATAAAAAAGTGTCAGAAGCATTTTTGTTACTTTATATATGACCAAGAAGGCATTATGTAAAACTGAACGACCATATTAAAAAAGTATTTACAATAAAAAATTTCCTCAGTTTTCTTTTGTTCTTGCAATGCTGGCAATGGTTGTTTTGTTAAAGCTTTTTTTTTGAGGGGGCATAAACAATCGGAGGGTGAAGGTTGGGAACTAGTACCTGTATTATAACACTAGCAGCGGCCAGACGCTAGGGAGAATCAACAGATGCCAGATTCCAAGAGCAGGCTGAGGTGGTGCTGAGTGATGCTGAGGTGGTAGTGGTGGTGGTGGTGACTGTTGCGGAGACGATGCTGAGGTGATGCTGAATGATACTCAGGTGTTGCTGAGTGATACTGCTGTGGTGCTGAGTGATGCTGTGGTGGTGCTGAGTGATATTGTCTTGGCGCTGAGTGATGCTGTGGTGGTGCTGAGTGATATTGTCTTGGCGCTGAGTGATGCTGTGGCGGCGCTGAGTGATGCTGTGGCGGCGCTGAGTGATGCTGTGGTGGCGCTGAGTGATGCTGTGGCGGCGCTGAGTGATGCTGTGGCGGCCCTGAGTGATGCTGTGGTGGCCCTGAGTGATGCTGTGGTGGCGGTGAGCGATGCTGTGCGGTGCTGAGCGATGCAGTGGCGGTGCTGAGCGATGTAGTGGCGGTGCTGAGCGATGCTGTGGTGGCGCGGAGCGATGCTGTGGTGGCGCTGAGCGATGCTGTAGAGGCGCTGAGCGATGCTGTGGTGGCGCTGAGCGATGCTGTGGTGGCGCTGAGCGATGCTGTGGTGACGCTGAGTGATGCTGTGGTGGCGCTGAGAGATGCTGTGGTGGCGCTGAGCGATGCTGTGGTGGCGCTGAGCGATGCTGTGGTGTGGCTGAGCGATGCTGTGGTGGCGCTGAGCGATGCTGTGGTGGTGCTGAGCGATGCTGTGGTGGTGCTGAGCGATGCTGTGGTGGTGCTGAGTGATGCTGTGGTGGTGCTGAGTCATCCTGTGGTGGTGCTGAGTGATGATGTGGTGTCGCTGAGTAAAGCTATGGTGGTGCTGAGTGATGCTGTTGTGGCGCGGAGTGATGTTGTGGTGGCGCTGAGTGATGCTGTTGTGGCGCTAAGTGATGCTGTGGTTGTGCTGAGTAATGCTGTGGTTGTGCTGAGTGATGCTGTGGTTGCACTGAGTGATGCTGTGGTTGCACTGAGTGATGCTGTGATGGCGTTGAGTGATGCTGTGATGGCGTTGAGTGATGCTGTGATGGCGTTGAGAGATGTTGTGTTGGTGCTGAGTGATGCTGTGCTGGCTCTGATTGATGCTGTGCTGGCTCTGATTGATGCTGTGGTTGCGCTGAGTGATGCTGTGGTGTTGCCGAGTGATAGAGTGAAGATATAATGCCCAATTAGAGAGGGTGGTGAGAGAGAAAGAGAGAGAAAGGGAGTACATAGAATAAAGAGTGGAGCGGGATAGAGAGAGAGAAAGAAGGGGAGAGAGAGTGAATGAAGGAGTTTGAAAGAGAAACAGATAAAGGGGTGAGAGAGAATGAAAGGCTAAAAAAGATAGAGAGGGGAGAGTTAATTAAGTAAAGAGAGAATTAGAGAGGGGAGAGAGAGAAGGAGAGAGACAATAAGAGTGGGGGTGTGGAGTTTAAATAGAGTGAAGAAGTGACGCGGAAAAAGTAACCTTAAATATAGCTTTGTGCTTTGCGCGAATAAATATTTTTAAAAAAACAGTGAGAGACAAAAATACTGGTAATTAGGCTGTGACTCCCAATATAAAACAAATAGCGATATAAGGTGAAATCAACCCACCGAAGCAATATTTCTAACTAGACAAAGAAAAGCTTGCATTTCAATGCTAATCGCTGTTGTTTTTCATGTGACTGTAGTCCAGGGCCCTCAGTTGGTAATGTGAGCTGCTGCTGCGATTGAAACATCAGAGTCCAGAGAGTTAATGAGCCATGACGAGGAAATGAGGAAGAGATAGGAAACCCAGATGCCAGCTGCGCGTGCACGCCATCGTGAACTCAAGCTGGTCGCCAGCCGAAAGCCAGTGTTTGCACTTCCAAAACCCGCTAACTAAAACTCTCGGCCAGATCAGCGCAAGCGCTGGTGCAGGCCGAGACCTAAAAAGGGGGGGGGGGTGCCGCTACTGGTCGAACAGCCAGGTCTTGAGTAGCCTCCTGAAGGTCAGCAGGTCTTGGGTCTGTCGTAGGCTGAGTGGAAGGGTGTTCCAGGTCTTGGCGGCGAGGTGGGAGAAGGATCTGCCGCCGGTGGTGGTTCTTCGGATGCGGGGACGGTGGCGAGGGAGAGGTCGGCGGAGCGGAGCTGGCGGTTGGGGGCGTAGAAGAAGAGCTGTCTGTTGAGGTAGGCTGGGCCGGTCTTGTGGAGTACCTTGTGTGCGTGGATGAGGAGTTTAAAGGAGATTCTTCTGTCGACGGGGAGCCAGTGCAGGTTTCTCAGGTGGGGGGTGATGTGGCTGTGGCGTGGTACGTCGAGGATCAGGCGTGCCAAGGCATTTTGAATGCGTTGCAGTCATTTGATGAGCTTGGCTGGGGCTCCCGCATAGAGGGCTTTTCCATAGTAGAGTCTGCTACTGACGAGGGCCTGGGTGACTGTTCTTCTTGTATCTGTCGGGATCCACCTGTAGATCTTGCGGAGCATGCGGAGGGTGTTGAAGCAGGAGGAGGAGACTGCGTTGACTTGCTTGGCCATGGAGAGCGTTGAGTCGAGGATGACTCCCAGGTTGCGTGTATGGTTGGTGGGTGTCGGGGCTGCCCCCAGTGTCGTAGGCCACCAGGAGTCGTCCCAGGCTGAAGGGTTGGAGCCGAGGATGAGGACCTCCGTCTTGTCCGTGTTCAGCTTTAGTCGGCTGCTTTTCATCCAATCGGCGACGGCCTTCATTCCTTCGTGGAGGTTGGATTTGGCGGTGAGGGGGTCCTTGGTGAGGGAGAGGATCAGTTGAGTGTCGTCGGCGTAGGAGATTATGTTGAGGTCGTGCCGTCGGGTGATGCGTGCGAGCGGGGCCATGTAGATGTTGAACAGTGTCGGGCTGAGGGATGATCCCTGGGGTACGCCGCAGATGATCTCGGAGGCTTCGGATCGGAACGGGGGGAGGCGGACGCTCTGGGTTCTGCCGGACAGGAAGGAGGTGGTCCATTCCAGGGCCTTGTCTCGGATCCCTGCATCGTGGAGGCGTGCGCGTATAGTGCGGCGGCAGACAGTGTCGAAGGCGGCGGAGAGGTCCAGCAGGATGAGGGCTGCGGTCTCACCGTTGTCCAGCAGGGTCCTGATGTCGTCGGTGGCGGCGATGAGGGCAGTCTCGGTGCTGTGGTTGCTGTGGAACCCTGACTGGGATGGGTCCAGGATGCTGTTTTCTTCGAGGTATCGGGTTAGCTGTCTGTTGACGATCTTCTCGATGACCTTGGCTGGGAAGGGAAGCAGGGAGATGGGCCGGAAGTTCTTGAGGTCTCATGCTGCACCATACTTCACAATGTTTGATTGGCAATGCATGCAATGGTACAAGTTACACTGTTTTTCATATGTTGTATGTGTGACTACGTGTGGCAAGTACTTACCTCATTCCAGTAAGGCGTCTGCCACTGTCATGAGGTTTGATACACACATATGTGTCAACCTAGCATGTATTACTTGTGTCAAAGATTTGGGGGCATGCATACAAGGCACAAACGCAAATGGGACATCACTTTTGTTTATGTTCTTGTGGTATTAAAAACATCCCCACATTTACAGGGCAGCACAAAGCCAGTTAACCTTGTTCATATTTGCCTTACCACAGCAGTCCGCTACAGCAAAGGGGTGGGCAATTGGGATGGGTTGGAAATTCCACCACAACATCCATAGCTTTTGCTGCTTGATGTGGCTCCAGATTCCCGTATCAGGGGCTGTGTCAAATTTGACAGCTCTGAAAATGCAACGTTAGTCAGGCAATCCTAGGAGACTTGTATTTAGGTCCCGTGCATTTAAGCTCATTCCCTTTCTAGATTATTTTTGTGCTGTAAGTTGTCCCTTCATGCACAGAATAAATAACCATGCAGCGCAGTCACCCTTGCTACAAGGCACAAGTGCAAAACACCAGTTTAGGCCATAGCATTGGCAGTACTTGGTATCCATTCAGTGTGTGTCTGCACTGACAATAGCAGTGAAGCTTTCCTCTATGACACACATGATATGCCCTTGGAGATGTCGTTGTTAGCTGCCAGGCTTATGTTGGCATCCAGGACAGTGGGGAGGAACCTGGAAAAGGATTCCTGTGATACTCCTGCCACTCTGGCGGTAGTAGGTTGAAAAGTTTCTGATGTCAGCATATGGAGGACAGCGAGTAGCTTGGTCTATGGAGGGATGTTGGTGCCGCGCTGGGATGTGGGCTGCAGGCCAGGCACTATCTGGTTCAGGAGGCAGACGATGGACCCCTTCTTCTACCATACTGCAAGGGGGCCTGCGTTGGCGCATGACAGCCCATTGTGCACCAGCGTTGGGGAAAAGGACAGGAATGCTCCATTTCTTATAGATACAGCACATTCCTGCCCTTTTGTTTTGATGCAGAGCAGCAAGATTCCTTGCGGCGCTGCATTGCGCCAAAACCTCAGAAATGAGGCCCCTATTATACAAGTGTGTTAGCGTAATTTTTAAGGCCAGGTAATCCCTAGTAGTAAGAAACTGCTGCTAATATGACTTAGCAGCAGTTTTTCTTTTTTAGCGACGTACAAGAAAATCCTTCTAAATATCTCGCTGTGTTTTTTGCGGGTTTTTTTTTCGGGAACGGCTACCTTGCATTTTATTTTCAGTAAGTCACGCTAAGCAAAGTGGCGCTCTGAAAAATAGGCATTAATGCTTAAAAATGCCACTAACTGGGCTTTGCAGCAACTTGGAAATATAGCATCAAAAATGTACGCTACGGTGCTGTTAAATCTTTGTAAATATGCCTAATTGTTTTTATTATCATTGAAGTAAGTATAGAAAATTGGTTGATGAATTTGTTTTCATTCTTCTTGATAAAAGAAAACAAATCCCTCTGGTGTATGCAATCTACAAGACACATCCAAAGCTCGCACATCAGACACTCTAGGATGACATACTAAACATAAATGCATTGTTAATTTAAAGGCTAAATCCTTTGAAGAAAGATCATCATTTGTATTTCAAAACCTCCAAAAATCTCAACATTTTAATTGCATCCCAAACAGAATTATATCTTGAAACAAGAGGTTTCAAAATTCTAATACTCCTCAAAAATATCCTAACGATAAAATTAAGGGTGGGTGGGGAACTCTGCTCCGCTGGCGGAGTTTGCGAAGTTTTGTAAACTCTGCGCTCCGCTTGGAACGCGAACTTTGGCAAAAGTACTCCGCCTTCTGCAAAGCATAACGGATTTTGCTGGCGCTGGCCCACACCATAATTGTAGGTATGGTGCCTGCTATATGGGGAAAGTAAACATTGCCAGAACTCAAAAGAGTTCAGATTCTGCCCGATTTAAGCCCCCACTAACTTGTGCTCAGCAATGCCAATGGCCAGTCAGACTGTCTCCACTTTCCACTTCCTTCAGTTCTCTTCTCTGCAGACTAGAGTCATGCTCAATTTGTAAAACTAAATCTCCAGTGTGGCCTCCCCCCTCCATAAAGGGGAAACGCGACCACCGACACTGAAACCACAAGCGCCGAGGGAAAGTGTCATCTGTTTGCCTTTTCCCCTGAGGCTGCCCCTCGAGAACCCCCCTGAGAGCACCCCCTTGCAGCTAATGACACGGCTGTGAGTGACCGCATCCTGCTCCAGTCCTGAGCTAATTAATTACTGATACGGAGCAGACTTGGCAAACACTGCATGCAGCGCGGACAGAGGCAAAGCAAGAAGGTGAATGAATCTAAGGCAATGTAAGTAACTTACTTAAGTTCTTTCCAACCAGCCTGCTTGCGCAGATTTTATTTAAACAGCCCCGCACACAGGCCTGCCAAGTGTCACGCATCAGGCGTGACACTAACGCATTTCAGTGTGGTGTTCCCGCATCACCGCACTGAAATGCATTGTCACGCATTTTTGCCACTGACCGCACTCTGCTCTGACAGCGTTGAAACTGGCTGCCCGCAATGCCAGGTGCTAGCGCGCGCCGGCGCTCAGACACCTGTGTGCTCCCCGGGCCGCAGCAGACTTCACTTGCGGCCAGCAGCAGCACAGTTAGTAAACAGTTAAAGATCTGCTCTCAGACAATGTTCTACAAATGTTACAATCTGCCCTGCTACCTCCATTGAAATTCCCGCCCGCTGCGCGGCTACAGTGAGTCACTGACTCTGACTGCCCAATTACCGAGACCCGGGCGAGGCCTGCCCTCAGCAGTAGTTGCGTTATAGACTGTGGCGCCGCGTGGGGGGGATGTTGGGATGTGACCTCACATCCTCCTGGAACAGGCAAGTGAGGTCGGTCAGAAACGGCGCAGGGCCGGGGACTCGACTGGAGTCACTGCCATGGTCAAATTTAAAATTAATCAACATCATGATTCTGCGACGACTGGAGCCTGGACTGAGGGCCTGAAGAATCATGCTCGGGCGGCGCAGTTTGCCGCCGCCGGATGAGTTATTGCGGCTAGGACTGGAGGCGGCCCGCAAATATAAGTAAGTGCCTGGCTGACAGAGCCGTCTAATCATTCTCACTGACTCTCTCGGATAAAATACATTTGGTTTATATTAGCGAGTGGTCAAATCGGCTTCCTCACTTAGCCTGCCCTGCTGTGTTACACAACTGAAGTAAAGTTCTGAAGTCGGTCACAGACACACACAGCAAGAGTCTGGACAGGACTCGTATGGTCAGGGACTACCGACAATCCCCCTCCCTGTCCTGCGCATTACCACAGTTAAACAATTAAAGCAATTGGACATGAGAGGAGTTTTCTTTGGAAGGCGGGGGGTCTCGCGACCCCCCGGCCGTATTTATTAAAACATGAAAACAAATTAAAATTTGAAATAAACAATATTTACACTAGCATTTTTATGCAGAAAATTAGACATTAGGTTACAATCAATGTAGACAGGTATCAATGGCTAACCTTAACAAATGTCTAATACAGCATGTTTCCTAACCGAATCTAACATCATACTTATTACTTTTCTGCATATCCTAGTTTTGGGCCTACGGCAAGGTCGCTAACCGGTGTCAAATCCTTATTACCAGCTACGCCCTCACGTATGAGTGCGCATGCGCAGAGGGCCCGTTTACCGAGAGGGTACTTCCCCCCCTCCCGGTTACCCCCGTACGCTCCATGAACTCCATTACCCAAAAGGGGGGGCCCTTGCACTCTGCGCCGTTTAATGACATCATCGTGCAAGTGCGGGTGGCTAACCAGCCCAGAGAAAGCGTGACTCCCCCCTCCCCCGCACCCATCCAACCAAGCGGATGTACCGCCCCTGGAGTTCTGGGAGAGACCACTTGCCCCTCCCCCTGGGCGACCCCATTCAAGAATGGTGACGCCCCCTAAGGACCTTAAATTGACTGCTCACCGATCATGACCTTACCGCCTGACCAAGGACTATCAATAAATACGACAATTATGTTACCTGCAAACGGGAAAAAGTCCTAAGGACAAAGTTTACACAAAACCTTACTGTGCAACCATAGCTTGATACTTGAGCCTGTAAACGGGAAAAAGGCCTAAGGAAAACTCACACCAACTCACAACTACAGTGAAAACGAACCTAGAATGATACAATCAACATACAAACGAAAGAATCTGCTTCAGGGGCTGGTGGGTGGGAAAGATTATTCTGCGCCTTTACGAGGCGCGGGGCAAGCCTAGGGAGTGCGGGAACAAGAGGGCGCCTCCCACACTCCCCCGGCCTTTTAACCCCTCTGGGGGCAGACCAGTTACAACTGGTCCGCCCACTCTGGCTCCCCTCCTTTGACCCGGAAGCAATTAGATTGCTTCCGGGTCAATGCAGGAGCCAGCACCAATCGGCGGTGGGGCGCGCCCGCCGCGTCATCAAGACGCGGCGGAGGGGCACGCCCACCACCGAGAGTGCAGGGGAGGAGGGGGCCGGCGCCCCGCCATACGTGCGGGGGGGCCGGCGGCCCCCCTTTCCTTATGGTCAGGGACTACCGACAATCCCCCTCCCTGTCCTGCGCATTATCACAGTTAAACAATTAAAGCAATTGGACATGAGAGGAGTTTTCTTTGGAAGGCGGGGGGTCTCGCGACCCCCCGGCCGTATTTATTAAAACATGAAAACAAATTAAAATTTGAAATAAACAATATTTACACTAGCATTTTTATGCAGAAAATTAGACATTAGGTTACAATCAATGTAGACAGGCATCAATGGCTAACCTTAACAAATGTCTAATACAGCGTGTTTCCTAACCGAATCTAACATCATACTTATTACTTTTCTGCATATCCTAGTTTTGGGCCTACGGCAAGGTCGCTAACCGGTGTCAAATCCTTATTACCAGCTACGCCCTCACGTATGAGTGCGCATGCGCAGAGGGCCCGTTTACCGAGAGGGTACTTCCCCCCCTCCCGGTTACCCCCGTACGCTCCATGAACTCCAATTACCCAAAAGGGGGGGCCCTTGCACTCTGCGCCGTTTAATGACGTCATCGTGCACGTGCGGGGTGGCTAACCAGCCCAGAGAAAGCGTGACTCCCCCCTCCCCCGCACCCATCCAACCAAGCGGATGTACCGCCCCTGGAGTTCTGGGAGAGACCACTTGCCCCTCCCCTGGGCGACCCCATTCAAGAATGGTGACGCCCCTAAGGACCTTAAATTGACTGCTCACCGATCATGACCTTACCGCCACAGGCCAGCATAGTTGACCGACTATCTGGCCCCCCTATCCTCCTCTTCCGAAAGGTCATGCCTACTTAGAACCTCCCAGCCATGCCAAAATGTTCTCCAGAAAAAGTTGGTTACCTGCCCCAGTCAGATGGACCCCGTATTGCAAGAAGAACTGTTCCCCCAGATACACCCATGTGGTATATTCTGTAGTTGAGGTGACCGAAATAATTTCTCTATCTTGTTGTTGATCCTCTTTACCGAGTGATTCAACGCCCTGACCGAGTCCCCCCTCCATTTGAGCCTGGGAATCATCTGAGACCACACTATGGTGCAGCCTTGGCATGTTTTAGCTAGCCAGTTTACTTCCGATATTATCTCCTCCATCAGGACCCTCCTGCCCAATTTCACCAGATCGTTGCCCCCAAGTGTAGGATAACTACTGCAGGCGGCGGGGTGTGTCTATTGAGCAACTCTGTAAAGAACCCCCTAAACTGACTGAGGCATAGGCTCCCCCTACCATGAAAGGAAACTTCGAAACCTCCTTGTTCCGCCCTCTGTCTATAGCTACCTGAAAAGAAAACAGATTTAACGCGCTTTACAAATGAGTGACCAACCACCCATACCACTTGTGTCTCCTTCCTCCGTTCCTGTGACCGCCGTGCTGAAGGTACTTGCTGTTGGTGACCCGGCAACAGTTTCCGCCCTGCGTGACAGGTTCGAGAAACTGAAATAGAAGCAAACAACAAGACAGGCGTCAGCGTAACTTACTTGTCACCTCACAGCATGTGCATCCGCACATAACGTTTGTAACAGTTGGAAGACCATCTCCCAATCCTTTTACGCTGCTCGCATGCAATCCTCTAGCAGTCGCCTCGGTGGCCGCACCTATCCTGAAGGAATGCGTCCCAAAATCCTTTGGATTGAAACCAGCCCTGTCCATTGTCATCGACAGTACTCGTTGGAATTGGAACCTGATCAGTGGGGTACCGTCTGCATGCATTAACAATGCTCCCTCCTTCGCGCCCGCTCGCTGCTTGATAAAGGCTTCTACGTGGAACACTGGGCAGCAAGGATTAGCCCGTGCCCGATGGAGTACCAGCCCGTCCCCCCGGGCCTCCTGGTCAGTTTTTGATTTACGTATGGTAATCAACAGCACCTCGCCCAATATTTTTGTGTGTTCCAGTCGAAGCCCCCCCAGCATGTCCTGCTTGCTGCTAACCACCAGTTCCCCTACCCGGAATGCCCCATAAAAGGCCAAAGTAAAGGCGGCTCTGAACAAGAGTACTTCCCCATATGAACTGCAGGTGTCGGACAAGGCATTCAATAATGATGCCAGCCGGGGGCACTAGAGGGCGCACGGCAAGATGGCAGCACCTTAAGGTCGCTCTGCCCGGCTGAGCCACTATCCGCCTATAATCCGCCTGGAAAAGTAGAATCTGCGCTACAGAAACCGCGCGACCCTAGCTGGCTAGGACCCCTGCATACTTTGTTGGCAGTGTGGAGCGGCGGATCGCTCTGTGGCTGCGCATCACCGGAGGACCGAGACCCGCGGCGGGCGCACAAGATGGCGGCCACCTGCACACTCTATTGACGGGTCCGGGCTGTGGCGTCCCTGATAGCCGCGGACCCGAGGCGCCGATTGGAGTTGGCCAAAGCTGCTGCCGGCGACATATCTGCCTGCTGCCAACGAGGGTGCTGGTTGAGGGCGGCCGAGTGTGGCTGCGCGAGCCCTACGGGAACGAGGCCGAGCACTGAGCTGCTGGGCGCTGCTGTCGTGATCCCGACAACTGAGTGGGAGAGGCGAGAGGCGGCGGCCCGGTACGTGATTTGGGGACCCGCGCCGAGGTGCGGAGACACACTTGCGGACTGCCGGTGGAGCCGACTCCTGGGTGCTGGTCACGGTGAGTGGGCGCGGCCCGGCCGGGGTTTGCACCAGTAGAGGCGGGCGGGGGCCCTGGTCGGTGCTGCGGCCTGCGAGCTTGGGCGGGCGCCTGGGGGGGAGTTATAGGCCAGAGTGTGGGACCGCGCTTCCGTTGCTGACCGTCTGCTGGCTGGCATTGCCGCGGCTGCTGCTGGGCGGCTTGTCCGTGAGGAGCTGGGCCCGTGCTGGTGGGCCCCACTGGAATGATGGAGCGCTAGGCCTCTGTGGTAGCCTGGGAGAGGAGGGCCTGGCGTACTCACCCCTGCGTTGCCACTTGTAATCCTCAAGGCTGTTGTGGCGGATCCCGGACGGAGAGTGCAGCTGGGACCCTGGCTTGGGTCTGGAATACACCCCGCATTGCCTTGCGCTGCTGTGGATCCTTCGCTGGGTGCGGCTCCTGAGTGCGCACCTCCTCGCATTTTGGTGGCCGGGGCCTATACCGACTTCCCTTGATTGCTCAAGCTGCTGGCTCACTGGCTAGTGGACACGAGAACTCTCACTGGCGGGGGCCTTCATGTTCTGACCCCGAGTCCACTTCCTGCAGTCGGGCGACCTCCTGTGCTGGTGCGGGCCTGCATATCTCAGGCGGGCAGTTGCGCTCGCCGGGAGGAACGGGGTGAGGGGTGGGTTCACTTGCCGACCTGCCTGGAATCTGCGGGGGATTGGGTTTACTCCCTTGCAGAGGACCTGACTAGCTATATAGCGCCATGGGCAGAACAGACAAAACCCAGCCTCGCCTTACGTTTGAGGCCCGAAAATCCACTAAAACTCTGCAGAAAGCTGCCTCGGACTCGGAGGCTGACGCCCAGGAGGGAGGGCCCACTGGCCTCGAGACCACGCTTTTGGCCATGCAGCGCAGCCTCCAATCCATCGAGGGAACAATGGCGGCTGTCAACAACCGGCTGGACCACATGTCCTCGCAGCTGGAAAAACAGAGTACCCGTATGGGGAAGTCGAGCAGCGGGTGTCTACAGCGGAGGATGGTTTAAGTGAAGTCGCCGGGAAAACACTAAACATGGAAAAAGTCCTGTCAGTCATCCAAGCTAAGAATGAAGATTTAGAGGCTCGCTCCAGGCGCAATAACCTCCGCATTACAGGGCTGCCGGAATCCACAAATGTGGGCAAAATGGAGACCTTCATTGAAACATTGATCACAGACCTATTCGGTACGGAGCAGCTATCACACATGTTCATTGTGGAACGGGCTCACCGCTCATTAGCAGCTCGACCGGCCCCGGGCGCTCCTCCCCGCCCCATTATTGCACGAGTACTGAATTACAGGGACCGAGACACTATTCTACGTCTGGCGAGAGAGAAAGGGGCCATAGAACATCAAGGCAATAAACTTTCCTTTTTCCCGACTTTACTGTCACTGTCCAAGCTGCGAGGAGGGAGTTTGGGGGTGTTAAAAAATTTCTACAGGCGGAGGGGGTCCCGTATGCCATGCTATACCCTGCTCGCCTGAAGATAGGCCCAGATGGGGACTCTCATATTTTCAATAACCCCAAGGCAGCCTTAGAACATGCCAAACGCCTCAAGAGGAGGCGACGCGACTCCCGATCGCCATCGGAGACTGAGGAGCAATAGACCCATAGGGTGCATCGGCTGAACTACTCTGCTGCCACGGTTGCCTATTTGACTTTCCAGGTTTCTCCTGACTCATGCTGTATCATTTATTAGTATGACCTGCTCTTTCTTCCACCCACAGGTGTTTTTAGCCGGGGCTGAATGGGATATGCCTGCTCGCATACCAAGGGCGCGCTCCATGCTGTTGTACTTTCCAGGCATAGTTACTGACCCCTGCTTAGCCTCCTCCTACTAGATAGGAGGATAGTAGCACTCTAACGCCCTCACATGGGAATACCCCATCTAAGTTTTGCATTGCTGGTTGTTTGTTGGGGTGGGTGTGGGGTGGGTAGGGATGGCTTTGGCGAGTTGGGGATGCTGAAGTGGGAGGGGGATGGGGGATTGCGATGGGGGAGAGCTCTCTGGCACTGTCTTTTTAGGGTTTTATGCTTTTTACTATTTTCATTGTAATAGAACAGACATGTCTCTGAAATATTCGATAGTCACATCATTTCATAGCCTGCTGATAGATGAGTGGTAAAATACGCCTTTTAACATGGAATGTTCGTGGCCTCAATACTCCCAAAAGATCAGGTCGGTGTTCGCCTATTTAGACAGGATGGCGGTCCACATTGCCTTCCTGCAGGAGACACATCTTACCAAGACTTCCGAAGGGAGGGTGGGGGCTCGATGGGCTGGCTTTCGCGCCGCTTCCTCTTATTCTAGCTATGCAAGGGGAGTGATTATTCTGATCAAGAAAGGGATACCGTTTCAAGTCACGCGCACAGAGACTGATGATCAGGGCCGAGTGGTGCTGGTGCATGGTCAATTAGGTCGGTCGAGTGTCCTTTTTGTGAATGTGTATGGACCGAATGTGGATGACCCGGCCTTTTTCGCTGATGTATGGCGCCGCATCTCTGGGTTCCCAGACGCGGAGATTATATGGGGAGGTGATTTCAATGTCTGTCTGGATATGGAGGCTGACCGGAGGGGTAGTGAAAATGCACGACCAAAACAGGCGGCGGAGGTGTTGCGTGGCCTGATGGATGCGGGACGATTGAGGGATGTATGGCGTATGCAACATTTGGGGAGAGAGAGAGCACGTTTGTTTCATCTGTGCATGGGACTTGGTCTCGCTTGGACTTTTGGCTGGCTACGGAGGCTGCGTGTGCGTGGGCGACTGGAGTGCGCCACTTAGCCAGGACGCTCTCGGACCACTCCCCGGTGCTCCTGGATCTACAGGTCCCAGCATGGGATCGACCACCTTTCCAGTGGCGCTTACAACCATCCTCCCTGACGGACCCGGTCTTCCGGGCCTCGGTTGGAGAGGCTATTCGACATTTTTCCGGGAAAATGCTGGTACAGTTGATAGCGCAGGCACCATGTGGGAAGCGTTCAAAGCCACTATCAGAGGGGTCTGTATGGGGGCGCAGGCTGGAGTACTGCGTGATTTACGGCGCAGAATTCATAAATTGGCCGCCGATATTTCCACTCTAGAGCGAGCCTACGAGACGGACCCGCTGCCCAAAACTCTGTCCAAAATCCGTGCATTGGTGACAGAACATAACGACACGGCAGATCAGGAACTGGTACATAGGTCCAGGCGTAGCAAGGCCCGATACTATGGTGAGGGGGGACGGCCTAGCCGTTCTCTTGCGCACAAACTGGCTGCGCCGTGCAGTCAAGAGTATATCACGGAAATCCTAGACGAGGCAGGGACAGCTTGTTACGGCACAACTGCCATTAGCGAGACCATACTTGACTATTACACGGCACTCTATAGTAATAGAGATGTAGTGCAGCCGGCCGAGATCCATACATATTTGGATGATGTCGCACTGGGCTGGCTATCTCCCGGCCACAGGGAATATCTTACTCAACCTTTTGATGAGGAAGATGTAAAACTCGCTATTATGTCCCTCCCTACTTGCAAGGCTGCGGGATTAGACGGGTTCCCGAGCGAGTTCTATAAGACATTTGTGGAGGACCTGGCCCCTCGCCTTCTTGAAGTATATGCGGAGGCGTATGACACTGGACATCTCCCACCCTCGTTGCGGGAGGCTCTGCTGGTGATGCTACTGAAACCTGATAAGGAGCCCAGCCACTGCGATTCCTACAGACCACTCTCAATGATTAATATCGACACCAAGATATTGGCGAAAATGATTGCACTCCGCCTTCAGCCTCTGGTTCCTTTGCTGGTACTCCCTGACCAGTCTGGATTCGTGCCCGCTCGGTCTACCGTGCATAACCTGCGAACTCTCTTCGCCACTCTTCACTACTTTGACGCAGACTTCCAGGCCGTGGCGGTGCTTCTAGACGCCGCCAAGGCTTTTGATTCCCTCTCCTGGGAGTATATGTTTACCGTTCTCACGCGAATGGGTGTTCCCCGTTCTTTTTGCAATGGATTAGGGTCCTGTATACCAAACCTGCGGCTAGAGTTCGCGTGAATGGCTGGGTATCCTCGGCGTTTCCCATTAGCAGAGGCACACGGCAGGGATGCCCTCTGTCACCAATGCTATTTGCGCTGGCGCTGGAGCCACTGGCATGTAAGTTGCGCCAATTGCACGCCTCCGCTGCGCTTCGCTTTAGACAGCGGCCACTTGTTGTTTCGCTTTATGCGGATGACATGCTTTTATATGTCCGTGAGCCTGCAACCCACCTCCCTGAACTGCTGAGGGAATATGTTAAATTTGAAGGATTCTCTGGCTTAGGTATAAACTGGGCCAAATCGACGGTATTTCCCTTAACAGCGGGTACTGACGAGTTTGCGATGGACTTTCCTCTGTCTTGGGCCCGGGATCCGGTGAAATACTTAGGGATCTGGCTGCACAGGGACCCTGCCCAGGTCATATCCATGAATTACGGACGCACCATCACACAACTCACGGAAAAAACGGAGCGGTGGGCCCGCCTGCCCCTCTCGTTAGCGGACCGCATCGCTGTGCTTAAAATGGCCATTTTGCCCAAACTATTATACTTATTTATGAATATCCCTCTCCGCCTGAATATCTCGACCTTCAAGGCATTACAGACGGCCCTACTATCATTTGTGTGGGGGGCAAAAACCGCGTTGTAGCTGGGATACCCTAGTCCAACCCTTTGAACGCGGCGGCTTCGAGGCCCCAGATATGCGCCTCTATTACCTATGCGCTCAGGCGCATTTTGCACATTACTGGTTCTTCCCACACCGCTATCTCCCCCATACGGCGATTGAGGCGGACGCAATACTCCCCTTGCCACTGGTGGCAGCTGCTCTCTCGGGTGGGAGTGGAGGCCCCCGAACGGAAATCAATCCGGTGCAGTGCACCGCCTGGGCCTGGCAGACATTGGCTAGACGAGCGAAACTACCCTACCTTTATGCCCCCAGGTTGCCGATTGCGGCACATCCTGGCATATCCGCGGCGCAAGAGCGTTCTGCGCTGAGCGCATTGCAGGCGGTCGGGATTACGCAGCTAGGGGACTTATACAAACAAAGCCAGTTCCGCTCATTGCAGGATGTGCAGGCGGGTCGGCCACATGGAGCTATGCTATGCTTCACGTACGTGAGGGTTCGGCAAGCAATCAGGGATATATATCCTACCTACCCCAATGAGCCTCAGCCACTGCGGGCGCTGCAGGCGGTGCTCGCGAGCGGGGATCGTAGGGGACTGATCACTAAACTATACGCTGCATCACTTCGCGAGCGTGAGGAGGAGGTGCATCCCTCATACGCTAAATGGAACGAAGCTCTGGGTGGCGCGATGTCTGTAGACCACTGGCATGCTTGTTGTAAACTGACTGGGCGCCTTACAGCTAACTGTAATCTACGTATCATACATTTTAACTTTTTACACCAGCTCTATTACACCCCTGTGCAGTTGAGGAAATTTGGACTGAGGGATACGGCTAATTGTGTGCGGTGTGGGCATGCGGACGCCGATTTTCTACACCTCTCCTGGCTCTGTGCGGGGTTAATTACATTTTGGTCTAGGGTGGTGGATGTGTTAACGGAGGTCGTGCTGGAACGAGTGGGATGCACACCTGAGCTATGCTTGTTGGGCAATGTGACACCCTTAAAGCCCTGTAACAGGAGGTTGGTAGCTGTGGCGATGTTAATGGCCAAGCGGGCCGTGGCGCAGCACTGGGGCGCAAGGGGGTTGCCCACGGTTCGTAAGTGGATCCGGGACTTGACCTACTGTAGGGAACAACTAGAGACCTATGCTGAAGAACTCCCTGAATCATCAAGGCCCAAGGAATTCTGGGCCCCACTTACCATATATTTATCAAGCCACCCTGATTTGTAAGATGTCACACATTCTCATTTCTCTGCTACTGACACTTAATGCAATTGATCCCAGGCTACTGTGCTATTTCAACTTGTGTACGCATCAGAAGTCAAAATGTTGCCGCTTTGTAGGTCATATCGCTGCAGTGCCAGAGAGTGCGGGAGGGGGGCGGGGGGGTTTTGTTTCGTGCCTTTATGGCATTTTCATTGGGTATATGTTTCCTATACTTGCTTGATATGTACATGCACTTAAAAAAATTGCTTGTCCTAATTTCCTGGGCGCGATGCTCCTGGCACGCGCGTGATATTGTTGTATGCTATGACAAGCTGTTAATAAACAAATAAAAAAAAAAACATTAAAAAAAAAAAAAAAAATGCCCACAGACAAACATAAGCAGACACTCACGCAAAAGAATCAGGAAAGATTAAAGCCATTTTAACCTCGTTAAAAAAAAAAAAAAATAATGATGCCAGCCGGTCTAAACCTATCGGTTGCCTGGAATCTGCGGTGGTTGCTTGCAGGCGCCGCCACCCCTTTAGTGCCTTCCGCACGACGAAACTATTCGTGGGATCTCTGGCCCCCCTGAGTTGTGCCATGAAAGACACGGCCGCCCTGTGTCTGCTAGCTGTCGCTGCTGAGCGCCCCTCCTTATGTAATGCATCTAGGTACTTAGCGAAATTCTCCTCATGCTCCCATTTCTCTGCCCAGTCCCGTCCCAAAAAGGAGCAATAAGACACAAACACCCCTTCGTAAGCTGTCCTGGTCCTGGGCGCTAGGCTAGCTGCCACGAGGTTCTGTAGCTGGGGGCACCAATTTGCCAGAGTGTTGCTGGGAAGTGTGCAGGCGTCGCCTCTGCGGATGGTAGGTGTTCCCTGAATACCTGCATCTTAAAGCGAGAGAGTGCATCGGCTGCGTTATTCAACACCCCTGGGACATGTTTGGCCCTAAACTGTACATTGAGTTTCATGCAAACCAACACAATCTCCTTAAGTAGGCGGAGTATAAACTTACATCGTGCCGCCTGCTGGTTGATACATTCGACTACCGTCATGTTATCTGACCAGAAGATTACAGATCGATTACACAACTGATCAGGCCAAACTGTTAATGCAACCCATATTGGAAATAGCTCCAAGAAACCGATATTAGCTGTCAGGCCGCTCGCATCCCACCAAACCGGCCACCGTTGGGCCACCCACTTGTTTCCCAGTATGGCACCAAAACCCACACTGCCTGCAGCATCCGTCCATAGACCTAACTCTGCAGACGTAGTAGGGGACCGCACCACACCACTCTGCCGTTGAAGCCCTCCAGAAATGCGATCCAAATACGCATGTCCTGGCGGACCTCAGCCAGCAATCTAGTGTGATGGTGTTTCTCTCGCAGGCCCGTCATGGCCTGCGAGATTGAGCGGGAGAAGGGGCGTGCCATGGGTATGACTCTTAATGCGAAATTCAGCTGGCCCACAATCTGATGTAGCTGCTGGAGCATCACTCTATCTTTGACCAAACCTTGCTGGAGAGCTGCTCTAAATTTCGTGATTTTGTCTTTTGGCAACCTGAAACAGCCCTCCACTGAGTCCAATTCTATGCCTAAGAATTCCAATGTGGTTGCAGGGCCCACCGTCTTTCCGGGTGCCAGCGGGACCCCAAAAGCCCGCATGAGCACGCAAAATTCCTGCAATGCCCACCCACACTCCTGTGAGCCCGCCGACCCCAGAAAGAGAAAATCATCCAGGTAATGCATGACATGGAGGTGCCCTGACGTTTGCCTAAAAGCCCATTCCAGAAAGGAACTAAATTTCTCAAAGTAGGCGCATGAAACCGAACAACCCATGGGCATGCACATATCCATATAGAATTTGTTCTGAAAAGAGAAACCTAGCAGATGCTGATCTAGGGGATGCACTGGCAGTAGCCGAAAAGCCGATTCTATGTCCGACTTGGCCATCAAGGCTCCCGGTCCGAGAGCCCTCAACATATCCACTGCTTGGTCAAAAGACACATACTTAACACTACAAATGTCTTCATTTATGGCGTTGTTTAATGATGCGCCCTGGGTGCTGATAGGTTATGAATGAGCCTGTACTCGCCCTCCTCCTTTTTGGGGACCACGCCGAGGGGCGAGCAAACAAAATTCGGTACAGGGATGTCATTAAACGGCCCCGCTCTCCTACCCAGGCGCAGCTCTTTAGCTATTTTTGCCGCCACCACATCTGGGTTGTGCTTAACTGAAAGTTGATTCCTACATTCTGGTGTTCCGGTATATCCCACCGCTGGGATCCTAAAGCCCTGACAAAATCCTTCCTGTAACATCGCCGCCGAGGCATGGTCAGGGTACCTGTTCAGCCAAGGAGTCATAGCCAGAATGTCAATGGGTGAATGAGCTACCAGATGGCCTCCTCCCCTAATCCTGCTTCTTTCTTACCCTGTTTCCCGAGGCATTACCTTTATTGCGGCAGACTGTTTCTGGGTGGGAAGGATGGTTACAAATGGAACATGCGTGCCTGAACTTGCAAGTGCCCTGTGTCCTGGTGCATGTACGCTTGTTAAAATCCCAGCACACCCCTTTTCGCCCACCACTGCTCCCCGTCTTAGTGGCTGTGCCACCCCCCTGAGGTGACCGAAAGGGCTGCTGGTGATTGGAGTGGTAGCTTTTGCTCCAGCTTGGCCCCGCACTCCCTGCCGTAAACTGGCCATACCATGAAATTGAATCCACTCTATCCCATGATAATGCGTGGTCAAACTCCTTAGCCTTCCTGAAAGTAGTGTCGTACTCCTTCCACCCATCCCCTCCATATTTCTCGCTGAAAGTTGTGATCCTACTCTGGTAACAAGCCATTTCGGCCTGCAAATTCGGGAAGCGCTCGGCTGTAATTGCCATAAACACAGAAAAGGCTCTAATCCAGTTGATCAATGTCTCCTCCACCCTGAATCTCGCCATTTCCCCACCATTCGCTAGGCAACATCCAGTCTTTCTGTTTCCTAGCATACTCCATTTCTCTGTTATCAACTAGCAAGGAAAACATATTGACATATTTTCCCGCCCAGATCAAATCCTTCACTTCTTGTGTCACATGTTGAGCCAGATTTTCCCTCCTGGAGGGTATTGTCCCTTCCCCCAGCACTGGTAATGCCACCTCCTTACCACTTTCTGCGGGTCGCGTTGGTTCAACAATCTTGTCCCTTCCAGAGTCGCTGCCCGAACCTGTTGCTTGTGGAGTAAAGGGCGCGCTTGGCCCCCCCCGCCACCCTGTGCAATCATGATCCTTGCCACCATTTTCTGGGCCTCCGCTGAGGGGTCCTCTCCCACCTCCCTGGCACCCACTGAAGAAGGTAACATCCCACCTATCCCTAGCCAAGGCAGTACAGCTGCTATCTGCGCTGCCAGCTCTGGAGGTACCTGACCAACCACTGGGGGTGCTGTAACTGGCATGGGGGATCCCGAGCCGGGTACCGGAATCGGCGCGGGTACCACCGGGACTACCGCTGGGACCACCTGAGGCACTATGCTTGGTACGGGCGCCGGAGAGGCCGGAGCCGGTGTCACCGGTAGATTTGTCGGGATTATGGGAGCGGGCATAGGAGCTACCGGCAGTCCAAGCCCTTCCTCAGGGACCACCCCAGAAGGCCCCCCCTCTTCGCGTGGCTTGGGGACCCGACCGCTACCCTTCTTGGCCCTGACCCGCTTGGGCAACGCATCCAAATCCCCCCTTGGCTGCGGGGGCACAATTATTCGCTTGGGTCTACCAGATGGCCCAACCTGTTCGTCGAACCTTTGCCTGAGCTCTGCCACGCTCTTGCCTATCTGGTCAACCTTCCCCCATCTCCTGTCCATAGCTGTCATCTTGCGCATCATGCCCTCCAGCATATGCTCCATGCGGAGCGCCTAGCGCCACGACCACTAGTCATCCCTGCAACAGGTACACCACCTGCACTTACCCCCTACACTGAAAGCCCTGCTGTGTCTCAGTGCCCACTAGCGCCTGCTTGGTGTTTACCTGCTCCGAGTTGGAGGTACACAGACTGGCCGTAAGCACCACGCAACTGTGACCGCGACACACCAGCTAACCTGGGTGTTGGGCGAGCGCACTCTAGCCCGGCGGCCCAACAGAAGCAGTGAAATGCAGGCCTGCCTGTGTCCCCGGATCGCGTCGTCCACCGCGCCCCTCTCCTTTGGCTCAGTTGCGTTACCGAGATCCTAGGGTGAAAAATAAGTTAGGGTATAGCACTGCCAAATCTCTCAAAAAGGCCCTTATTTTTGTGGGCAGCCGGTCCCAACACCCCCACGTTAAATACCTTGCCCACCCCAACTTGTGCTTATTAGCAGATCTGAATCAACGCACGGCTACCAATAAAGATGCCCCTTTTGGGTCATGAACTGCCTTGACCTGAATCATTAATCGCACTTTTCTTTATATCCCCGCATGTTCTTTAAGCCCCGCTTAAACATAATTGAGGATTCCCGCCGTTTGCTTATTCTAACCCGCCCTTTTCACTCCGGGTGACCTGCAGCTAAGCTCGCTCTGCATGGGCGTTATTGTCGGCGCTCAATCTCCCCAGAGCCTTACTAGCACCCGCCAGCCGTCGGTAATTAGAGGAGGAGAGGGGCACATGAAACTGACGCGGTCACTCCTTCTACGCACGTCTTTAATTATGCGCACCAGGCAGTCGCAAGAACCAGAGGCGTGAGGTCACCTGATCCGGCCCCCCCCGTTTAACCACAAAACAATCACAAAGCCTCCCCCGCGACTGCCCCGTGCCACAACCAAAGGCCCCCCTCCCTTTACCTCCGTGTACCGCAAGTACACTACGGCTAACTCCCCGCTTCCTAGGCTGCCCCACACTCCAGCTGTACAGCAACTCCACTGTCCTTCGAATCCCGGAATTGCTGCGAGGCTCCCACACGACGACCGCTGTTCGTAAAAAAGATGACGAGCGCCGGTCCCCCAACGTCGCGTAGACTCGCCGACCTGCAGCAGAAGAGACAAGAAAAGCAAAAGATTATTCTGCGCCTTTACGAGGCGCGGGGCAAGCCTGGGGAGTGCGGGAACAAGAGGGCGCCTCCCGCGCTCCCCCAGCCTTTTAACCCCTCTGGGGGCAGACCAGTTACAACTGGTCCGCCCACTCTGGCTCCCCTCCTTTGACCCGGAAGCAATTAGATTGCTTCCGGGTCAATGCAGGAGCCAGCACCAATCGGCGGTGGGCGCGCCCGCCGCGTCATCAAGACGCGGCGGAGGGGCACGCCCCACCACCGAGAGTGCAGGGGGAGGAGGGGGCCGGAGCCCCGCCATACGTGCGGGGGGGCCGAGCGGCCCCCCCTTTCCTGCTGTGTAGTTAAGCGATGAGCCGCCCAACGCTTTTTGAAATAATTACAGTGCCTGCTGTAGTGCCTCACTCAGTCTGAGGCTCGCCTAATCAATGCCCGGAAGTGCTGCTCTCGAGTCAGCGAGTTTAGTACTGACTGTTGGGTGTTGATTCTGTACTATAAGTTAAGCAGCTGGGAGCTAAGCTGTGTGCCTCTGGCTGCAGTGCCTGTGAGGCTGGGAAGGTAGCGGCGCGCCGATTGTGACCACTTCATGTCATGATTTCATTTGGCCTGAGAGTAGTAATAGTTTTAAATAACTACTCTACAGCGCCCGACCCTGGCTGCCGGCTCAGCTGTGACCCACCTATCTCACTGTGTGAGCCTCAGCCTTGCCCAGTGCCCGACCGCGGATGTGTGTAGAGTCAGCTGACTCTGTTGACTCGTAATTTTAATTACGCACTGCAGCTGAGAAGACCGCATCTTCTCAGCTGCTGTGCGTAATTAAAATTACGAATTTTGCGTTGTTGGGGGCCTCACATCACCAATCCTATTTTTCTCTCCATTCTTTGTATTGTAGTTCTATATTTTACCTTGTAAATTCAGAACTAGAAGAACCAAAAAACAAAACTCAACTGGGTGAGCTATGCACACATGAATGGAATTGAAAACCGTGTTTCAAATAGAAGAGGTGCAACATCTTTAGGTGCCATTCAAGCTTCCTTGCATAGAACAGCTGTATTATGAGCAGTAGGCGCACCAGTTTCCTTGACGTAAGTATCACAATTTTGCAGCGTGCACTGATAATCCTTGTGCACACAAATAATCTATAGCATGGGAGCAGCCCATGTTGCTCTCTCTCACCTGAGTGCTTCTCTTCCTCTCCCACGCTCCGTGTTGTTCTCATTCGTTTGTATGCTCCTTCCGATCCCACAGTATTCCTCTCCCTTGTGTGCTGCTTTTCCCCTCCCCATCTCATCCCCCCCACAACTGCACCTCCAATTCCCCCACCCCTCAGTCCTATGTTTTTTAATTATTTGTTTTTAATGTTTTACTTTTCCGATTCCTTTCGTCAAAAAAAAAGTGGCACTTGCGTCAATTTGGAAGCATGCATGCATGGTCATGCACAAGGCGCTTGCATAATGACACATATATTACATCACGTATGCGCTATTGCACCTTTTTTTCTCTTTGTTGCTGCTGCTGTAAAGAGTAGAGCATAATGGATTGGTAGAGCCAATAGGCCTCAAAGACAAGACCTATTGGATTTGATTGAATCCTAGAGGAGGATCCTGGGGGCCCAGTGGGCAAAGGCTGGCTGAGGTAGGAATAAAGTTGTTTTTCTGCCGCCCACCCTGCAACACTACTAAAGGTTGAGATGAGAATGTTGTTGGGTCCTCGCATCCTGTTTGGGCCAGGTCCCATGTGGGACAGAGAGGCACTGGAGTCCACACTGTGAAGGTCTGCATCTGCGCATCATTAATAACCAGGGAGGAGTATGAGGGCCCACTCGGCAAAGCCTAACTATGGCAATCGGTTGTTAATTGGCTTTTCTGTCGATCCGTCCGGCAACACATCAATGTGTCCAACCAGGCTCTGGCAGCGCAGTCCTATGTCTTCCTGCCTCAGCCTGTGCCCCTGTCCGACCGAGGTTTAGGTCTACCATATGTGCACAGAACTTTAATAAAGTACTGCCTCTGAAAAACGTGTTTAATATCATGGTTACACATTCGTTTAACAGTATGATCTGGTTACAAGGGCTCAATGCTCTTCAATTTCTGGTGCTTTGCAATAGTTTTAAAACCTTGGGGCATATTAGCAAGACCCACGTTAAAATTATCGCCGTTTTAGCGGCAGGAAACTGCCGCTAAAACGGCGATGATGCGCTTGCTAATATGCGTTATAGAATTCCAATAGAAGCCCAGGTTACATGTCCTGCACATCTAACCTGGGCTTCTATTGGAATTCTATAACGCATATTAGCAAGCCCATTGTTAGGGTTTCTTGTTGCTCAAATGGTTGTAATTTCTGATATTTATGTTTCCCTCGTCCTCTTTGCTTAATTTTGCTCACAAGAAAGTGTCACTCATAGTCGTTGAGATGTCACTCATAATTATACTAAAATTATGAAAATGTCACACATAGCAATCTGAAACCTTGGCAGCTATGCGCACAACTCGTGCCTGGCAGCGTGTCTCCCCTCGTGCAGTCTCTCAGTAAGTCCCAAGGTTTGACACACGTGCCTGTCAATTCGTGGTTTTCATAGATAATTAAAGTGTCATATTTACAATGCATCAATTACAGCTCATTACTCACTTACAGACAGATTTGTATCCCTGACACGAGCCCTGCAGCTATAGTGTAAAACTATCTTTCACCACTTCCAAATAAATGAATGCATCTAAAGCATGGCAATGAATTAAGCATCTTTCATTTCAGCGCCTCGTGGTGGCGCGTGATTGATTTATTCCGGTAACTTCTGGCTGCTGAGGAACAGCCTTTTAAGTCGTGGCACAGCTGTGCTGTTGGTTGGATCCTCACAGGGTAGCTCTTGTGTGAGTCTCGCCCACAGTGCTGCCCTCTTGCAGTTGTGCAGTTGTAATGGCTTCTCCTGGTGTGTTGTTGTTGTGTTGGCGGCCAGAATCCAGGTGATATCCCCTCACCTCAAAGATGCTAACTAGCAGGCAGACACCAGGTCTGGTAGCACACCAATCCTCTGAGTACTCATCAGAGCACTCCACTCCTTGGTCATGGAGAGCCTGGAACTAGAACAGCAAATGAGTGGTGGTTCCTACTTTAATATAGTCAAAGCAGACCAAAGATCCACTGTCTGTACTTTCAGAAACGGTTTAGGGTGGTTCTTCTTTCAAGTATACTTTTGAGACTGCTCTCCAGACACAGCATTTGTGCAGAATGATGCTCCTAAGAGCATGACAGTCTCCATCAAGAGCACTCATACCATTAGCGCAAAGACTTGTAAGCTTTATGCGCAAGGCTGACATCAGCCATACTGGACAGTGATAAGGTAAAAGACAAAAGGCTGGCCTCACCTAAGAGGTTCCTTTTAGTTTGAACAACATAGACTTCAGTCCCACTCTTCACCCCCACCATCTACCAAAAGGCAGTGGAAAATGAAGACTACTCAGCAGCCCCACTAAGCAAAAAGCCTAATCGAATTTCTAAAGGAGACTTGTCTCATCTCTCCCCTTTTGGTGTCTAGATCTCCTCCAGCAAGCTTCAAGTATGTCAGCAATACACCTCCACTGTCGGGGAAATCAATATCACCTCAATCTTATGCAAAAGGCCAGAGAAGGGTGATTGAAAATGATGTATGTACTAAGCCCCTGGAGAAGAGAGTAGTTGCTGTATTAGGAGAGTGTGTTTGTGCATCCCTCCAGGTCGCAGGACAGATCCAGGAAAACAATCATGTCAAGAGTTGAGCCCAAGCCTCTGCACTCACACCAGATTAGTATGATGCTATGGACAAAAATAAAAAACGAGGATACCAGATTCATGCAGTTTTCAACTCACATGACTGTACACCATGGAGGAGACATTCTCATTCCGGCTAGCACCCACCCGTTTTCCTTCTGAGGTTATACAGGCCAAAGACGGGCACAATGCCCACCAGCCTCGTAATTGAAAATTGTGATCCTCCTGAAATTTCTGCAGTTAGATTTTTATCACCCTTTAATTTGGTTTATCATTGTATGTCAGGTATGATATTCAGTTCTTACTCTTTCCCACTCCACTCTTCCTTAATAGATAATCGAGATCATCAGCTCTAGAATACCAGAGTCCCCAAAATGAAAGATGTTACAACCTTTCCTACACAAAGCCACAAGGCATCCTCCAAGAGAATTAGTTAAGCAGCACCACATAAATGTTTTCCTTCAACTAGCCCTACAGGTTCTAGGTGGTAGGAGAGATTCCTTTTTCAGGAACACCCACTGCAACACCCATGGAACACCTCCCAAGCACAGAGTAAGGAAAGCAGCGATTTGCACTGCCTTGATCCATATCTATGAGGCCATTCAAAGCCACGCAAAGTGGAAATTTTTTATATGTATTCTTGTGCTTTTATGGTCTATCTACAATGATCGAATAAAGCTGTGTGAATGAATGAATGAAGCATGGCCTCATAGATTTTATTTCAAGGTTTGCGCCACGGAGCGTCACAATAAGTGACACTCCAGTGACGCACAGGGCTCATAAATATGCTCTCTTAGTGTTTTTAGGGCCCACCACCATAACATGAGTTTTCCTATAGGTCTTCAAACTAAAGTGCTGAGTGCATTCCCCATTTAGGCCATACCTCACCAAGGCAGCAAGGCCATCATGTAGATTGCGCAAAAAGGCAACAAGAGTGGGCTCAATCCCCATAGACCCCAACACGTCTCAGAGCTTGGCTCTGTTAACTCTGTTGAACACCAAGCTGAGGTCCATGAAGGCCAGGTGCATTGCATCCCCTTTCGCTCTAACAAAAATAGGTTGAGATTTTGCTCAACAGTGCCCCAACCAGAGCTAAACCCATTTTGAATCCCAGATAAAATATTGTGGTCTTTTGCCCAAGTAGTGGGATGGTCCAGGAACACCCGGCCTATGATTTTAACCTCTGTGTCACCAGAGAAATAGGCCTATAACAGGCTAGGCCATTCTACTCCCCTTTTTAAACACGGGCACAATCACAAAATAACAGTGCCCACAATTCCAATAAGGACTTATACAGGTCCCTGGGCACCCTGTCGTTCCTGGGAGTCTTACCTACTGGAAGGGAAATAATAGCTTTTATAACTTCCTCTATTCAAAAACAGTCCTCAGGACCTCCTGACCATAAGAAATCAGTTGCTCTGTATCCTCAATGTCATATATAGCCACAAAGTGGTCCACCCAAGCCTGAGAGGGAATAGTCAAGGCCTGATCTGACAACTACTCTGGATGTAACAAAGGGTAGTTCACAACCCTTTAGAAGGCTGCACTATCCCAGGAAGCACACACCTCCAAAAGGTTGTCCCACATCTCCTTTATTACATTGCTTTTCTGCTCATTACGTACCAAACGATAAGTGGCCCTTGCCTTCCTCACCTCGCCCTGATTGCGGGGCAGCTTTTGCAGGGCTAGAGGAGGTTGCCAAGATTCTTGCATCGGTAGCTACCTCATTAAAGCAAATTTGGAATTCAGATTGACAGGTTAATAACAAGTAAAATCTACAAGTATAACCTTTTTCCATTTCCCATTTTAACCTTCACCCCTGATATTTCAAACTTACTGATTCTTTATATGAACTCCCCTTCACATGGAAAGAGGAAACAATGAGGAGAAATAAAAATATTTCTCCTCGTTGCGCTAGCATTTTGACACAGTTCCAGGTCTACCAGCAATGGTAAATCTAGGAATGTGCCAAAATCCTGGGGTCGATCCACGCTCCACCTGTGGAACGCCTCCCTGGAGCAGAGTAACGCAACGCAGTGCAAGGCGGCCTTGCGTGGCTTGATAAATCTTACTTAAGAGTTGTGTTGCTCTTGTTCCCTATGGCATAGCGCAGGGTGATGCAACTCTTTAATAAATATGCCCCTGGATTTCTATTTTTTTCTCCACCTGGTTACGTGATTGGTCTTAGGCACCTGGTTACTTGACCACTTAACACCTGTCTTGAAATCCTTTTGCTCATTCCCTTTGGAAGTAGAAGCACTTTCATACACGACTGCATTACTGACAAATTGCTCTGCTTTAGGACTTTGGACTATCTCTCTAAGAACCCCATCACTTCAGATGTGCAACCTCAACTAAACAATGCTAATTCTCTTCTACTATGCCCACCCAGGCACCTTGGGTACTTAGGACTGATTCTAATTTGCTCTTTAGGCTAGAGCTCATTTTGTAGTCCCACTGTACTCCTCTCTGTTCTTTTTTTGAATTTGATAGGGACCACATCAAGCTTCCACGGGCAAATAGGGGATACATTTAATCCCCAAAAAAGGCCAACAAACAATGATCAATTACTTTTAGGTCACCCAACAAATAAAGCGAAGAACATTCAACCACCACATAGTCTAAAATGCACCCCTCTCAAGGATATATGCATATACTGTGCAGGGGAGTCCGAGAGTAAGCTCCCATTAGCAATTAAACAATTGTTGCTTCTCAGTTGGTCAGTTAAAAACTTCCCTCTCTTATTCGTTCTTATTGTTGCCTGGAAGGCAATTGGAGGGATTTGTAAAGCATCCTCTTTTTCAACATCGCCTAATTAAGACCAATCAAGATTGGACATTTTACAATTTAAATCACCTTCTAGTATAATGTGGGGGGCCTTCTCCTTTTCTAAAGTATTTTTAATTAATGCAAAGACCTTATTCAAAAGTGAATCATAGTATGTATCCAGTGGAATATAGGCTTTTTTCAATAAAAGGGGATAAGAACCTAAATCCCCACCGAAACGAAACAGTGTCGCCTCCAGAAAAAGGTCAGAGGGGTCTCTATGGTATACATTCTTCCATATCCGCTTGTTGGTAAGGAGAATTGCTACCCCCCACCCCCTTTTGAGTGGCCCCTCCTAGAAAACTTAGCTTTACAATCGAGGCTAAAATAACCATCACAATGTAGTTCCCCATCAAACAAAGTCTCTCAGAGACACATTACATCCGTCTTTAATGAACCCAGATATAGCAGGTTCTTTCTGCTATTCTTTAGATCCGCAGCATTCCAGGAGACGATTTTTAGCTCATCGCTAATTACTATGCAACAGAGGGCGGCTAGAAGTACATGCACTATTTAAAACTCTCAGCAACCAGTTCCATTTTTGATCATCATCTTTTATGTCTTTGCCAACATCAATCTTAGATTTCCTAAATGACACCCATCTACCGGTCTTTCCAATGTGCACTTTCAACCCTTTGGGATCATCGCTAGTGGAAGAGCATTGAATGGACCCCCCCAATCCCTGTGATTTCTTTATGATAAATGCAGCCCTTCCTCATGTCTCTCCCTCCCTCAAACACGGGAAAAATATCAATACTTCTTCTTCAATTTTGTAATAATATATTCACGCCCATCTCTGTCAAGAAGTGTATCCAAAGAAATGTCACTACTTTGAAATAAATTCAGTGTCTTAATGTCCATAAAGTATAATGATAATGAGGCTGGATTCAAAATTACATCTGAATTAAAAAGTAGAACAAAATCTAGTGTTCAGACACCTACATTACAATGTGGTAGAAGTTTATCATCTGAATTAAACACTGCAGAGGGACCCTTCTTTTTACTTAGGTCCATGAATGGGGCAGCTGCTGGGTTCAGGGAGGAGGAATAGGAAGATATCTGACCTGCAGGGGACACTGCTACTGGCTCCTCTGTAATCCTCTCACTAGGTTAGCTTAAGACTGAGCATTGTGGGCCCACCACCGGAGGGTTCTAATTGAGGACGTTGAGTCGACCCCTCTGATCCTTGTGGGATAACTATCCCTTCCCTAAAGCACAGTTTTCATTATAGCTGTTCTTTGTGATTTGTTGATTGGGCCTTTTCTTGCCTCTCTGCTTTTTTGTTTCACCTTTAGGCTGTGACTGAGGGGGACATGACGTGTCCCGATTTGGCTCCTGCCTCGTAGAGGGTTTAATATAGGGAACGCTTCCTGTTCCATATGGGAGTCTTTCTCCAATGTCCTCCTTACTTCAGGCTCAACCGAGGCAGGGTTGGAGATATATCTCAATGATCGAGTAGGGGTAGGCCTCTTTGAGAGCATCTTTGCATTGTAGCTTTCCTGCTAGTGAGCCAAAGTTGAGACGTGTACGTGCCTTTTAGTTGCACTTTCTGAAATTGTTGCTGGAGTCGCATCTGTCAGGACAATTTGACCGGACACACACCGGTCATTTTGGAGCACTTCTCCCTTGTCTTCTTTTCCATTTTACTACTACCTTCAATATTGCTATCACCGTATCATGGAGTCAGACCCCCCCTACATATTTTTCCAGTAGGGCTAGCATTAATGATAGATTCTGTCCAGCCAGGGTAGCACCATTTTCCCCACCCACGAGGTTCGTACTCACCTTCAGATCATCTTGGGAAACTTTCCCCACAGCAAAAAGGTTTGATTCTTGCCTTTTCCCCATGATCAGGCATTCGGATCTCAATTTCTGGGTGTGCAGGGGTTTAAGGCTGCAAGTCGCATCGCGTCTTAACGCAGCCTCTTCTGCAGCCTTTACACACACCTCCCTGGCATGGCCCCCCCCTTATGGGACTCCCGCCGAGTGCCCAGACCACACGGTCACCTCACTCCTCACGTCCTCGTGGTTATGGGTTATGGGTTTCAACTCTCAGCTCCTTTGATGTGAAATTCCGCTCCGCTCATGGAGTTTTTCCCTATTCTGCCCTCCGCGTACGCGCGTAGTTCAGATAAACTCCGCTCCAATTAGCGGAGTGGATTTCCTTGTTCCCGCTCTCCAACGTTACGTTGCCAAACGCAAGCGAGGAAAGCCTCCCGGTGAGATTTCTCAACGCGGGTGGTCGCGGATGGCCACTACAGCTCGCGTTGAGAAACCTTGCGTTCGTGTTGAGGAAGCTGCCACTCCAGTAGAACTTCTACTCGAGCGGCATAAAGAAGCAGTGCCCTTTTGCGCTGCACATGGTGCCATTCACACAGATTTTCCAGTGTGGGACACTCACCCGACCCTAAAAATCAGCATTAATGACTCAACCTAACTCACTAGTGTGGCAGAGTTTTTTGGTCACTTCGCGTAGCAGAACTCCACAAACTCTACCCAGGCCTAATCCAAATGAGGGCAAATTATATGTGCGGGGAAGCCGAGGAGCTAGAATAATTAATGAAGGAAGGTGGAGGTAGCTCTTGCGCCACAATGGCCGCCTCCAGTCCTCAGTAACACAGATCCTTGGTGTCTCAATGCCAATAGGAGGTAGTGGCTACCTGCATTTAAATGCTCACAAACTCTGAAGCGGAAAGCGGCCTGCCGACGGGTACACAGGCTCCTCGGTAGGCTCAAGCTGCAATGGCCTAACGCCAGCTACCTCCGTTCACTGCCGGGAGCGTGCATCTACTTAGAAGTCCGGTCACCTGATGGCTCCCCTGCAAGCCAAAACTGTATGTGCTCGCGGCTTCCATCTGTGGGAGCTTTTCCCTTCTCTGCTCTCCTGCTTTCCCATATTCATGGACCCCTAGGCTCACAGGCTCTTTATCCACTAAGCTCCGGCTCCTCTGTCCATAAGCCCTTCCTCACGCCGCACATCTCCGGGCCCCACTAACACAATACATACACACACATTAGCTCAAAGATTTTTCAAGTTAATGTATGTACTGAAGACAGGAGAAAGAAATGGAGAGACCCCTTCTGCATCGGCGCAGCACTCAGAATGGAATCACAATACAGCCCCAGATGAGAAGCTTTGGTAAAATACCACTAACAGTGAGACAGCCTTTGCGATACACCAGAGCTAATGGACTCATGACACTTCGCCTAGGTAGCCTATTAAGAGCTTGACACCATTATACAACATCCCTGCTCCCTGTGACTGCTTTTGCACCCTCTCTGAGGTATGTGTTCCTGGACAAACCGTAAGTTTCATCAAAACCTAAGGAGCAATCATCAAAATCTAAGGTTCACCTACCAACCTCACCTTCTCTCTCTCTCTATTTGCTCACTTTCCCTGAATAACCTCTTAGCACCCACATCTCCAGGTGCTGCAAGATTTTGTGTGCCATCCTCTTCTTAAGTTACTGCACCAACACACCATGTCATTCATAGCGGCTCGTGAGGGTGCCTTGATAGACAACAGAATTCACAACAACATGTCAATAGTTCCTGATCCATAGAGAAGCTTCTAAAGCAAGGTGAGATGCTCTGATAGCACCAGCAAGCACTTCTGGAACAGACCCATGCTATGAATGCTTCCAACCAGTACCCTAGGACTGGTTGCCTTGTTGATGACAAAAAACAATGCCATATAAAAACTGCCAGGGTTAAGGACAAACATGCACACTGCTGGCAAACACATTGCAATCTGCATTAGCAGGTACCTGGCTAACCAGTGCCTGGGCATGCGGATAAGGGCCTGTCCAGTATCCATACACAATAGCTGGGACAATAATAAAGCCTACAACTAATCAGAAGAGTGAGAGGAGAGAGGAGGCAGGGGACCCTTAGAACAAGGCCCTTCCCCCATCTCACGCAGGGTTTCCTTGATCAACCTCTTAATTCGATCATCATCCCCCTCCCTGCGGCGTTTTGACTGCACTGGAGAAGGGGAGGCAGAAGAGTCGAAAGATGAGGAAGAGGAGCGCTCCACATGTCTGCGCTTCCTAGAAAGCTTCCCCATTCCAAAACTGGCAGAATCCACCCAACAGTAAACTTCCCACACAGCCAAGGGTCAGAGGGAGAAAGGGTAGACCCCCCTTCGTGGCAAGGGCAATAATAGTCCCAAGCTGCCACAGAATAACACCAGAACCAGACTCCAACTGGCAAGTAAAGTGCAAAAGGAAAGAAACCACGTTGACAAGGCCCAAAATACCGCTACACAGTACTCACAATTTATGCCGGTCTCATCTCAGCCTTGTGTCCGACCGCCATGACAATGCGTGACTCCCGGACCCACCCCCAGCCAGAAGACAGGCAGCGAGACCAGGAAGAAGAAACCGGAAGGCAGACAGGTCTCGGCAGGAACGCCGTGCCTGTAAGCGTGCCCGGCAACCCGGGAGGCGCAGACTAGAAACCCACACAGGCAAAACACAAATCCTCGGAGGAGGGAATCCACCCGACTTCCCCCAAGCCCAGCAAGGAGGAAGATGGGAAACACTGCAACGCCCCCACAGCCTGGCAGCGGAGCGCGTAAGTAATCAGGAGCTCCTGCTCCTCATTCCATTCTGTCGAAAGACAGAAAAGAAGAACAGGAGGAATGCTGGGATAGGTACGTTTTTGTACTCCTAGGGGCAGGAGGTGGGGTAGGGTCAGCATTCCTTTTTTTTCTGTCTTGAGATAGTATTATCTCACTGTTTTATGAATGGGACAAGGCCAGGAGGGACCTGGGGGTAAAAAAGCCTGCAACTAAACATTTGGTCACGCCCGGCCAACATTAGGAACCACTGCTTAAAGACATGGTTCTGATTCACAGCCACATAGAATGGAAATGAAGACTTGATGTGAGCTATGGATTAGCCCTCTACAAATCCAAAATAATTTTACTCCTATTAAGTAAAAATGATTCTGTGAAGATTATGTAGCTCACTGTGGTAGAATGGCACAAGCAGCAAACCATTTGTGAGAAACAAAATGCAGGTGATACATTTACAGCAACACTGAAACAGCATTACAGTTAATAAATATTTAACCTTGTGGTTTCCCTGTTAATGTATATATACATCATGAAAATATAAGGATGCTCTTATGAGTACATATACATTTAGGCAGACAAGGAGTTAAATGTGCCTGGTTGCTGATTTATTTTGCCCACCTCAATGTGGGCTCCTCTCGATTATAGAGGTATTAGGATGGAGTTTGCGGATGCTCAATCCCTTCAGGACATTGGCAAATTGCCTGAAAGAGTCGACCCAGTGCTCCCTTCCAAGCCACCACATTGATATGCATGTGACATCACACATATATCCAATAGACCTGGGAGGAATTCTCCAGCCCATACCAGGTCCATTCAAGGACCAAGCTAGTAGAGGGAGACAGAAGGGGCTAAGGTCAGCTATTGTTGCCTCATCTCCTCAGCAATGCCCAGTAGCATGATTTTTTTTTTCCACACGTGGCAGAGAGAGAGCTGGGAGGGAGGCCAGGATGAGCAGCCCAGCTCTTCCCTCCCTTCCTTTCTCCCTCCATCCCACATCCCTCCTACCCCTGTTACAGAAGAATTCAGCCAGGAACTAGGATTGTTTCAAGTCCCTGCTCTTTCAATCCTCATTTCCTAATTCAATTCTACACAACTCCACTGTGTGAGAGAAGCATTGTGAAACAAAAGAGCTGTGTGTCTGTGGCTGTGCCCCATCAAAGAGCCCAACAATGTTTGGATTTTTTTAGTTTAAGAAAAATGCTAAACAGTGCCTGTCTAACACAGTTTTATGTCCAAGCAAACTGCCAGGTGCTGTTTGTCTGAGTTAAGAACAAATCCAGACAGTGTCTGGCTCCTTGCTGGGGCACAGTCAAGTTTCTACTTCCTGGGATCTCCCGATCACAAAACAATCCCTGATGCCTAGTGCGTGAATCACCTATTAAAGAAATGCAAAACCCACACATGTCTGATAACCCACAGGGGAACATAGACTTAGGTCAAGCCTTGGTATAAATATTATTCTGTGGGAGGAAAACTGAAGGAAAGCTACCAGTGGTGGCTCGCATAGGGCGTGCTGCGGGGCGGTGGGGTAGGGGCAGGGTGGGTGGGTAGTAAACTCGGACATACGACGGAATGGAGGAAAGTAATTATTACGTTCCTCCGTTCCGTCGTATGTCCGAGCTTACTACCCCCACCCTGCCCCTGCCCCGCCCCACCGCCCCGCAGCACGCCCTTTGCGAGTCGCCACTGAAAGCTACCATGTTTTGGGGTAAAATGCAGCAAATCTGACAAATGTCTTGTTCAGTGAATTGTGCTAGCCAGTTTATCAAGATGGGGGCTATGCGGAGTCCAGAAATAGAAACCTTATGATGCATATATGTTGAAATAGATGGTTGGAGTAAGTTGCCAAAGAACCCAGTTGTGATATGAGTGACCAAAAGACAGGTAGTCTAAACTGGAATTTTTCTTGCAGCTTCTTTCCAAATTTTCAAAATGAACTGCATACAGTTTATTACCTGTGGGAACCTTGAACTCATAGAAAACCAATACATGTCTGATACACCACGTTCAGGGGAAGCAGTGAAACAAATCTGGGTATCAAACCCTGTCCACGCTATGTCCTTACATGAGGAAGAGTAGATAGAAATATTGTGCTTTGGAAAATAAATGCAAAATAATGAATAAAAGTCATGTTCAGCATACACTATCAGCCAGTCAGTGAGAGCAGAGGAGGTCTGGCTTTCACTAATAGATTCCTTAGGGCATACAGAATAAGAAAATTGAAAGTTTTTACACTTTCCATATAGTCTTGAATGAGATATCTCTTATCAAAAGAAAAGTGCACCATAGACAGTGATTCTGCCAGTTTTGTGTTCTGCACTAATATTATTTAATTGATTGTGCAGACTAGGGGGGTGGATTGCGATGTCGGGCGGACTTACATCCACCTGACACCGACGCATAAACGGGACTGACAGACCTCAGGTCGGTGGTCCTGACCGCCTAATCACGATGCGACCAAACACTGTTCGGTCGCATACTCCCATTCCCCTATGTGAGCTCATGTTACGGCCGTAAACTGGCCGCAACACAAGCTCCCATAGAGGAATGTGAGTCTGTGCTCATCCCTCAGGTTTCCTGCCACATGGTGAAGGGATGAACAGGGGGGCACCATAGGTGCCCTCTCCACCCCAACCGGAGGCCGCAGAGGAGCATGGCCCTCCATACTCGCTCTCCGACAGGCTTTTCATGTCAGAAAGCCTGACATGGAAAGCCTGCCGGAGACCGAGTATCGTAATCCCAAGGGTGGAAAGGCCTCCCTCTGGGATAATGGGCTTCACCTTCGACTGGCCGATAGGCCCATCGGAAACCAGCTGTAACGACCAGCCGGTTTAATTTTCGACCACCAGCATTGTAATGCGGCGGTAGGAAATTAAACCGAGATGCGGCCCGGAAAGGCTCCAACCGTCGGTCGGAGCCTTTCCGGGCTTCATCATAATAAGGCCCTATATTTCCAAAGAAAACCCACATGTATTTGTACTAGACTCCAGATAATTATTTTTGGGAAAAAGCTCTGTCTAAGAGGTGAACAAACACGCTAACACTAGAAAGCAAGCATCCTTGGACCTGTTTCAGGGTATCACCCCTCCTCAGCCAGGCTAGCTTGAATCCGGAGGTGCAGCGAGCAAGGGACCCATGTCTGGACATACCCTTCCCAATCTGGGTGAATATTGCAAAACAATAGATGGAGGGAATTCCAAAATAGTTTCAAGCATTCACACCCAGTCCAGCCTAAGACTAAATCCATCATTTTTCTGCTCAGCCACAATCTTCTAGTTTTGAACCAGCCATATGCAAATCAGTCTTGACCCTGCTTCTCATGGGAACAGTCCAGCCTGAACTGCCAGGCCCTCCCTAGACTGGAAACCAAGCATCCTGGGGCCGGTTTCGGGGTATCACCCCTCCTCAGCCAGGCTAGCTTGAATCCAGTGGTGCAGCAAGCAAATGTATATATAAAAAATAAAGGTTAAATGGATGTTATAGTTGAGTGAAAATGTCAGTTAAAAGTTAACACACTGTATTAAATGAATAAAGCCACTAAAGTTATCTCAAGTAACTATAACTCATGCCCTAGAGTAACAATAACACGCGCCCTGCCATGCGCTGTGTTATCATAAATGATGACATTTCAGATGCCATCGGTGACATTTTTAATGATGTCATAGAACATGTCATGAGTGATATAATATGCGTAATATGTGAGGTTATATGCAGTACATAGCGAGGGCATAGATTATATTTACAAGTCTACAGTTTGAAATGTAACATTTTAACTGATATTTTCACATAACTATAATTTCACTTTAATCTCTGTTTTTTGATTGAATTTCTGAGGTTTTTATAACAAAAAGAATAAATATAAAGAGGTTTTATTTTAAGTAAGACAGACTTACTAGCTTTATCAAAGGGTCACAACACCAAAATATAAAACTCAAGCCTATTGGCTTTATCAAGGGATCAGCACAGAAATATTTATAAAGCAGGCCTATTCTGTTCCTTTAAAAACTCAACACAATAATTTATCACTAACCTTAATCCAATTTTTTCTTTATTAATAGACACGGTGATGCTCAATAATAATAATTGACACAAAAATACTTTAAAAAAAACATTTTTATTCAAAGCAATCATAAACGTGTTTCTTTACCACTCTTCAGGCCAAAAGAGAACCAACCACAAGAGGTCCCGGCACTCCAGCTGAACAGCATACAGCTCCAGCTCGGAATGCTTTGTAAACCATAATAGGCTCTCCTGGGACCATGAATTCAATGACCCAGCAGACTTTTTCAGTTCCTGGGGCCAGAAGTAGTCCCTGTAGCCCCTCACAAAACATTAATTGATAGTGTTGCCCCTGGCCTCTATTTTTGGGGAAGTGGTGGGTTCCACCACGAGCACTTACAGCTTTCCAGCGCTTGGGGAGGCCCAAGGCACTTGTGGCCGTCCAAGCTCCCCAGTCAGCAACCATCCTGGATGCTATTGGGAGCCGGCAATAGTTAATGTGCTCCTGCCTGTTGGAAGCTTACTTTCTGCTCCCAATGCAGAACCACAATTTCTTTTTGTACACTGCCTGCTCAAAGGTGGTGTTTTGTGCACCTGCCCGGCAGGAGCCTTTCTACTCCACATCAAATTGGGAGCATTATTTATTATTGACCCTGAGGATGGGGTCCCCGGGCCCATTATTGGCTGGGAGACCCCATCCTCGAGGTCAACAACTTACCATGTATTAATTATTCTAAAAATGTGGCGACTCCCTGGCCCTGCTACATGTAGGGTAAGGTTCTTATTGAAAAGAGCAGTCATTTTTCCACATTACTGTCAAAAACAAAATCCATTTTTGGCCCTCTCATAATCCCTACCATGATCCCCTATATTTTGCTTACATTTTTGTTTCAGGGCACGGGGACTGTGTCCCCAAGTCCTAAAATTGCTACCAAACTTCTTTTTTGATGTGAGGCATCAGCTAATGAGATCCTATTTTTTTTTCACAGTACTATTGCGTCTCCAGATATCTATACATTTTAAATCTTAATTTTTCCAAAACTACTAAATGAAGCACAATTTTGAGTAAAGATCTAGCTTTCTGCCAAATTTGGTGTAATTCTGTTCAGCCATATTGGCTGTAGCATTGCTTAAAGCTCTCATGGGAAAAAGGTATTTTGGGACTCCCACATTTTCTCGCCACCCCCCTCCCTCCTTGAAGGATCACCCAAAACGTTCCAAGAAGGAGCTGATGTGGATGAATTTGTTTTTGTGGAAAGTTTTGAAAACATTTGTCAAACCGAGCCTAGGATATATGTGTATGGATGGTCTTACATGAAGCATTCCCACAGTTATGGTGTTGTTTCCAAAGTAAGCGGGGGGGCTAAGTCCTGCAGAGTATTCACTAGAATATTAGGAGTGTCACTGTTAAGTCATGAGTACTGGCCAGAACTCCACTGTCATGGCAGAAATGAAGAACAGACAGACCATCTGTTACTGTTTTTGCACCACATTTCTCCAGAAATTTTCGGCTGTCTCACCAGCACGTAAGCATGTAACTTATTTTGTGTGTTTTTAACTGCTGTAAGAATCTATATGTGGCTTTTTATCTTTCAGTATGTGCATACCATTTGTGTTTATATTGTATACATTTCCATATGTTTATGGGCCTGCTCGTATGTGTTCTCTACAGATTTGTGAGTCTCTCTGCTTGTCCTAGTCACTGATTGAAGTTGCTGGATTGTTTGTTTGTATCTGTGGGACACTGCTACAATAGAAAAGGTAAACTGGCCTGGACCTCTGACCTGACTAGTGCTGTAGGAGCAAATTGAGAGTACTCCAAAATTGAGACATCCCATAATGTGCCTCAATGGGCCCTCCCATGATTTTGTGGATTGGAGACGGTGTTGAAACTCAATTTCCTGAGACAATGTGTCCCTGCGTTAAGGCACCTCCCAAAACATTCAAATCAATCAGAATATAGTTCATTAGAATTCCAATTTAAGAATTACTTTAGGCCCACTTAATGATTGAGTTCTAGATCAAAGAATAGTTAAAAGGGTTTTATTACAAGATACAAAAGTAAGTGGTACAGAGTCAATGTCATGAAGGCTCTGAGAGGCAAAGTTACACCAAGTATGCATACATCAGAAAAATATTTTACGACCCAATGGGCAGCAAAATCAGAAATGAAAGTAAAACAGGAAAGTCTTCTCAAAATCTTGAGCTCTCTCCCAAAATCAAGAGGGTTTTATACACCATTCTTGCATATTACGTCAACATTTCTGCAGATTCATTGTGGTGTGAGCGAATGTATCATTTCTTCAGCAAATTAAGGAACATGTTCGTGCAAATATGAAACATTGACAGTAATACTTTCCTCAAATGAACAGAACCAGGGAAGAAACTGAAAACATAGGTACATGTAACAATATTACATCCAACCGTAGAAGATTCATCGTAAACAGAATGATAACAGCGATGAAAATAAACTATTATGACTTCAGCTTATCTGCGGCGTGTGGAGCGTGCAGGGAGAGAATGTATGCAGGGGTATTCACATGTGAGTGACAGAGATGATTTTCATCTTGTTCAAGATGGTATTTTTCACAGAAATGTGGCCTAACTAAAGTACAGTAAAACATACCTTTATACAGATCATAGGCAACACATTTAAAAAGAAATTATATCAGATCATTCTTTAGTTATAGAATTGTGAGTGTAAATGTGTATTGCACATTGTTAATGATGCACAAAATAAATATTTTAAAATTACTTCTACAAATCCCACCCTAATAATTCCATATTCACTAAAACAATTAATGACACATAATTAATCAAAATTATAGCGTATTCTGCATAACTTTCTGCTTCTTTCTGGTATTCTCTACCATCATCTTTAGCTTGTTATTGATACTATCTTTGTCAATCTTCATCTCAAATTCGTTATCATGTTTCCTTTTCAATGATTTCTTTTTATTCTTGCCCCCACATTTTTAAACACATACCCAGAACATTTTATTAAAAGAAACAGGACAATTGCACAAATCATTTTCAAACCAACCCCCTCCCCAAATTATCAATCCATTTACCAACCTTACCTATCTCACTAACACAAGAGCCTACAATTTCCTATATGCCATGATCTTCTAAAGCTTGAAGTTCACAAGAGATATTAGTCATGTTGTTTATATAAGCGTTAAAGAAGGAATATTATTAAGTATGACATTACAGCATCTCTTAACCTTCAGAACCTAGCAAACACCGTCTTCCTTCACAAGAAGGATGTCTAGCTCTAAACAGTTTTGCATTACCATTGCATGTATAGCGAATAATTCAAAATTTATTTTGGGTAAGGCCACTGCACTGCTTGAACCAAGCCTACACACAAGCATAGATAAAAATAAAATTTTCACATCATTCATAGCCTCATCTATAAGGGGAATAATAAAACCAATATCTTGCACTATTTGTCCAAATCCAAGTTTCTCTTCAAATCAACTGCATCATTCACTCCACTTATATGATAAAACCCCAAAGCAGGATAACGTGATCCAACCCAATTATGTGGCAAAGTAAAATAAGCGGCCTTATAACACACATAATAGATTCCTCTCAAAATTGGCTCCTCAATCAATCAGAAAATCACCATTTAGAACATCATTTCTTTCACACTCACTCTCTCCCACATATTCAGTTCTACCAATTTTTTAATGGTTCACAACACACCTTACACATCTCACACATTCTCTCATGCTCCATTGTCAATCTAGGATATAGATTTGACAATCTATATTGCTCTTCTTCTTTGAACTGTTATCTTATCTCTTTCTCTCATTTTTTCAACCTCTTACAAGCTTTACTCGCCTATCATTATATTCTTTAATACTTTCATGTTACTCTTTACTCAAACCACACACATACTCCAGAATAGCAGATTTAGTTCCATGCTCAATTTGTGTCATTGTGTTAAGAAATGTATTGTATTCTAAACCCTTATTAATACCTCCATCTTCCGTAAAGGGCACATCCCCAACGTGATGTTGACATCAGATAAATAAGGAGACAAAAATTAATTTTTGTTGAATATACTAACAAGCACAGTGCATGAAAGACTATACATAATAGTTGGATATAGACCTTGGCCTGCAAAAGAGGAAATAAAGGTGTACACTAAGCAGTTTTTAATATTAATTATTTCAACATACACTAACTAAACTTTCCCTGTGTAGTAATGTATTATGTTTTACTTTACTATATACTGTAGTTAATGCAACCCTTGAGGCGAGAGCAAGCACATAATGCTGCACTTCAACAGGACAACTAAGATTACTAATGTAATCAATAAGACAATTGAACTAATAATTTTACAGCATATGTTAGGGTCTATTTTCTATTGAGACTAAAAGGAAGAGTTATTGAGAGACTCCAAAAATCAAACTTAACAATAATTTTCTTAAAGTAATATTACATTTTCTTCTTTTCTTCTTATTTCTTTGAAAAAAATAATCAAAAGAAACAAGACTTCAAAATCATTTTCTTTTAATGAGTTTATCTCAGTTTATGTTTTTAAAAGATTTTATTTTCTTCTTTTTGAACTTTCTGGGTATTTTCACCTTTAGTTCTATCTTTAACAGTCGTTCAGCTTTTCAAGGTAGTTCTTCCTTTTCTTCTTCTGATTCACTTACGGGTTCACTTTCAAAAGTACATTGACAATGATTTAATGGACTGTAGACCTCTAGTTCTGACTCTTCTTCTTCCTCAGACACTGTTGCTAGATATTTCTATTTGCAGGTCTCCTTGTTGTTGGTCTTTTAGCAACTGGTGATTCACTTTCACTGTTTTATGAATCTAATTCAATCTCTTCAGACTCTTTTTTAATTGGCTTCAATCTCTCTTGATAACAGTGCTTTCTTTTGCATGCTTTTTTTAGTGACTTGTTTTCTTCAGCTCTTCCTTTTGCACCTGCAACCGCTGTTAATTCTTTTCTACTCACTGATAAGCTTGAACCCTGATCAATTTCAACTGTAAGATTCCTTGTGAACTGTTTACTTCCTCTGGGGGTTCATGTGACTAAAATTTTAAACTGAGGCGTTTCATTGTTTCGATCAGAGACTAATGCTTCTTGCTGCCACTCATGCCTTTGACATTGTAACAGCTCTTCACTCTGATTATCACCTTGCAACTGACCATGATTATCAGTAGAGGTACCAGGATCTTCACCAGTACTTTTACTTTCACAGATCAAGATGGCTATGACTTCCGTGTATTCACCAGTTCCACCTTCAAAATGTTCACCCGCCCCTCTGTATACACGCTACAAACTTGAGTTTGAGTCGGTATGTCAGTGGTTGTTTTCACCACTTCTTTATCTGCCGTGTTCACCCTTTTCATGTGAGTGGAATGCATCCACTGTGGGATTCCAGCACACTTTATACAGTGGGATTCCAGTACGCTTTACAGTAGAGTTTATTGTCAGGATCACTTGATATGGTCCCTTTGAGTGGTCCTCAAGACAGCATATCTTTATGTGTCTTCTGATAACTCTCCAATCACAAGGTCTCAGATTGTGGCACTATATTTCTTTCTTTGCCATGGTGGCCAAGTTCACCTGGTGAGAAAGAGATTTCCCCCTATTAGCCAGACCTTTGCAGTAATCTAAAACGATGTGATCAGTAATTGCAACAAGTGCAGGGATACATCTAATGCTCATCAAGACAAGAGAAAGAGTATCTGACCCCATCAAACCAGTAGAAACATAGACGTTGGCAAGTTTATTCTATAAGACTTATAGGCACTCTGAATGGTTTTGGATTATCCCTGATAACCAGGCGATCTACCCATTATGCCAGACATATGCTTGATGGGATATTTTCTAATAATCCCAACATTAGCGATCCCATGTCTTTTACTTTAACTTGGTCAGTTAGTGTCGCAAGTCAAAGTAGTGCGCGCAAATGGCAAGTAGAGCCTGGCATAAAATTCAACCTTTAGAACATAACTCCTTACTCATGTCCTGATATAGGGAGCGCAAGGCTCATGATCTTTGAGGTCTCCTCAGTAGAGCAACTGTGGAAACTCATTCCTACAATCAAATCTGGCGCTCCTCAAGACCCGTGCTCACCAAATATAATGCACATGGCAGCAGAACCAGTGGCTCTGCATCTAACTGATATTTTTGCAGCAATGTTCAAAGAGAGGTTCTTCCCCTCCCACTGGAAATCAGCTTCAGTTCTTTCTCTCTTAAAGAAAGCCAGTCTTAATGCTACAGATTTTAGCAACTATCATCCTATTTCCAGGCTCCCCTATCCTGCCAAGCTAGCAGAGAAATTAATGAAGAGCAGCTAGCCTCTTTCATTGATAACAACCTTCTCCTGGAAGACACCAAGTTCACTGCTTTGGTCCTATTGGACCTTTCTGTGGCCTTCGATATGGTCAGCCATGCTGTGCTGGTTCACCGTATGCAGAGCCTGGGGATAGAGGCTCTGTACTCGTGCTCCTAAAATCGTTTCTCACCAATAGGCAGCAGGTAGTGGCAGAGTTTACTGCGAAGCCCTACTCTCTGCCTTGTGGAGTCCCAAAGGGATCATCATTGAGCTCTACGATGTTCAATTTTCTACCTCACACCACTGGCCATGCTTATAAAATCTTTCATCTTATCCTTAGCATCCTATGCAGATGACACGCAAAAAGTCGTGTCACTGTCAAAAGACAAGGTCAATTGCGGTGACACCTTCAGAAAATGTATGGACGAGGTGAGCAATTGGATGGATGGCAACTGTCTGAAATTAAATTCAGTTAAAATGGAGGTCATTTTATTTGGATACAGACCATTCTTTTGGACAACTACTTGGTGGCCACCAGAACTTGGCTCACTCCTCACCCCAGTGTCAAAAGTTAAAACCTGGGAATAATGTAAAATAGCAAGCTGAAGATGAAGGAACAAGTCAATAAGGTCAACTCCACATCTTTTTGTTCCCTGAGACTGGTCAAGAAAATTGAGAAATATTTACCATTTGAGCTCTTGAAGACTGTGGTCATCTCTCTTGTACTGGCAAGAATTGACTATTGCAACAGTCTCTACCTCAATCTCTCAGTAGGTGCTCTGAAGAAGCATCAGACTCTGCAAAATTCAGCGGCACAATTTCTTTAAAAAATCCCCAAATTTGAATCAGCCAGAAGAGCCATTAGGAAACTTCACTGGTTGCTGGTTAGGGGATGTGTTATTTTTAAGTCTCTATGCTTGGTCTACAAGACCCTTCATGGGCAGGGTCCTTCCTATTTTAAGAACAACTTGATGTTGGTATACCCCCACCAGGACTCTTTGTTCGGGCTCAGCCAAGAACTTGGTGGTTCCCTCTTTTAGAAGGACCTCCTGCGGTGGCAGAAATCTCTTTAGGTCCAGAGCCCCACTCTGGAATGGTATGCCAGCGGAACTTAAATCAGCCCCCTCTTTGACTGTTTTTAGGAACTCACTGAAAACCTGGTTCTTTCTCCCGAAATAGGATTCAGAACTTCACTTCCTTGTTCCGTTTTAGCATCAAGACGCCTCTGAGCATTAGTATGCGCTCAATAAATCTGCTCATTCATTCATTCATTTATTCTTCAGGGTCCCATACATTCTCTCAACCACTCTGTAGGATTGAGGACAATAGCAAGAATGCAACCTCTGATCAATCTGCAAAGCAGTACAAATTAATAGAAAAATCTCATTTTTAAAATGGGAGCCACGATCTGTCTCAATTGAAATTGGTAATCTGAATCGTGGTACCAGTTGCTTCAACAAAAGTTTGGTAATTGTAAGTTTGTCTGATGTCTGGGTGGGATAATCCGCAACCCATCTAGAAAACAAGTAGACAATTATAAGAATATATTTTTAGCCATTGCAATCTGGCAAAGCCACACAATCATCTGTTTGGATTGTTGTAAATGGGCCCTCTGATTTGCCCTCATCATTATTGTGGTTCTCTTTCCCTAATTATTTCTCTGACAGACCAGTAACCAAGAACATAAATCCTCAGCAACATTACTAAAATTTGCATTCTCCCAATATTTCCTGAATGTTCTAACTATTGACTCGCTACATGAGTGTGACTACCCATGGAAATATTGAGCCATGGGATACAACATCTCATCAGGTAGTACATACTTATGTTCAGAGGTAACATATAAATCCTAATGATCTTCTGTAGCTACCTCCTGAAGGTCTCTCAACTCACTTAATATTTTCTGTCATTTGCAATGAAATTGGTCTTGAGTCATCATGTTCAGTTTCTTGGACCACTGTTTCATTCTAAAATATACAAATCAGGCCATTTGAGCCACATAAATGTTTCCAACAGTGACCATCTCTTTTGTAGCCCTATGGGCAGCGCACTTGACTCCAGCAATTTATTTTGGCTGCTCTATTGCCTTCAACAGTTCAAATATATAGAGACAGGCAACAAACTGTCATCTTTGCAACCAATCCTGCCACTTATAATGCAGTTACATTTGGCAATAGGATACCTCAAGAGTTTTAGAAATGGAACACACTGCATAGGCAGCCTTTAAAGTTCCATATTGGTCTCTTAAACAAGAACCATCAACAAACAAAGTCAGAACAGCCATTTAAAGAGGGGTTTCCTTGATATCTGGTCTTGGTTAGGTGCATAATTCAGTAACCTCTATGCAGTCATGTTCATGCTCATTATCATCATTATCATTACCATCAGCCCTGTCTGCACCATCTTTGTTTTGGAATAGGAAGCAATGTTGCTAGAGTTAATGTGCCACATCTCTTAAACAAAATGTTCTCAGCTGCCAATATGAGTTGTTCATTACTGGTCAATTGACTGTTTCTTATATGCTGGGTCATGCATGTGTTAACAAGATCTCAACTGAGTGTGGAACATAAACAGTTAAAATATGGCCCATTACTATTCCTTCACTTTGTTCAGTGGCAACGCAAACAATGCAACCAATTTCAAACAACCAGGACGACTTACAGCTACTAGATCAAATACAGCTGAAAGGTAAGCTAAGTGTCTCATGGCTCCACCATGCTTTTGAGTAAGAATCGATAATGCACACCTACCTTTTTCATGACAGTAAAGAAAGAAAACCAAATTGTAGTGAGGCATTCCAAGGGCAGGTGCATTATATAGACTTTCTCTCAATATCTGGAATGCCTCTGAACGTTCTTCATCCACATGCACTGGGTCCTTTATGTCACTGTGGGTCAACCTTATAAAAGGTTTTGCAATCAATGAAAAGTTTGGAATCCACTGACGACATTAGGCAATAATTGCCAAGAACATCCTCATTTCCCTCTGGGTGTTAGAAGAATTAATTTTCAGAATTGCAGAGATGCATTCTTTTGAGACATTCCTTGCACCTTCTTCAATGTGATGACCAAGATAAATTACTTCATTTTTACAATACTGCATCTTTGTTAAGGGGACTTTGTAACCACTGTCAGCTAAATGATTCAGCAAAGCAATTATGTCAAGCTTACAGCCATCTTTTATCTTGGATGTGGCCAGTAAGTCATCAGTACACTGCACCAAGACTGATGACAGGGTATTCTAAAATGTTCTAGATCTTTCTTCAAAGTTTGACAAAAAATTTAAAGACTTTCAATATACCATTGTGGGATTATACACCAAACAGAAACTTAATTTTGAAATTGAAACACAAATGGAATTGGCTCGCTTTGTGGAGACGAATGGAGAAGAATGCTAGGCATAAGTCCATGACTGTATTCCATTCTGCCTCCGATGAAATGTGGAACAAAATTACTGCTGGATTTGGTGCAACTGGACAAGGACAATTTTTATAAAGTTTTCTTAAATCTTGCACAGTTTTACATCTGCCACTCACTTTTTTTTATTCTTGTTACGGGAGAGTTGCAAGGGCTACCAAGCACTTCCAGAAGAATTCCTTGCTCAATCATTTTCTCAATGACAGGTTTCATTCCTTTTTCTGCTTTTCTTTAAAGTATGTATTGTTTAGTTCTGGGGAAAACAACATTGAGCTTTGCTTTAATTTTAAATGGTTCAGTACTTTTTATTAGTCCTATCCTTTTATTTACCGGAAAAAACCATACCTCTTCTTTGACAGTATGGCTTAAATCTAGAGGTTGGTCATCTTTGGTTAAAAATGGGAATAATTGAACTCTAAATCTTCATCTTGTGTTTCAATTCAACACCACACGGTGTGCAGTAAATCACACAATTCATTTTGCATAACATGTTTCTGTCCAAAAGATATACAGAACTTGAATCACAAAAAGTGAACTGATGTTTATTGATCATTTGCCCTATTTTAACTGGGACATCTACTGTAACCTGGTTAACAATTTTGTTATTACTGATCCCTACAACCTGCACTTCTCTTCCGCGGAAGGGTAGGTTTGGGACTTCCACAGAATGAACTGTAGATGGGTAGCTTATATATCTATCAAAAAAGAAACGGGGTGGCCATTGACTTTACCATCAATGTAAGGGCCACTTTGATCTAACTCTGTGACTGCTCCAAGTAGGCAATCCTCCTCCCATCTCAGACACGATCACGATGAATTAGTTCCAGAAGCATACTGAGGGAAATCATTACTCAGAATCAATAGACTCTGTTGGCACCCTGGACTATATTTTGTTTTTCATCTTTTGGTGCATTACTGGGGTGTTTAGTATGGACATGCGAAAATGTTTTTGATCATTCACACCATGCACAGAAATCAGTTGGGCCTGGAGCATTAACAATGTGCACTTTTGGGACAAATTAATTCTGAATTCTATCTGGATTTTGTCTACATTCTTGCTTCCAGTGCCCATTCTACCACAGAAATTACAAGCAGTGTTCCTCTTCAGCATTTCAACATTTGTATTCATTGCAGAATTATTCACCATCCCTTCCATTTGCATTGACCCGTTTCCCATCCTCACTTGCATTGAAGGCATCTCATGTATTTCAATATTTCCAGATTGCACATAACCCAAATCTGAACTCATCAACTGATTCTGGGCATTCTATCAATGTGATTCATCTGGTCAACCATCAACTTCTTGATTGTCTTCTGCTTTGCATCAAACCAATTACTACTGTAGTTGGCAAGCTTCAAAATCTCATCTATACTCTTTGTCTGCCAGCACATTTTACTTTGCTGCATGTGATTACTAAAGGCCTGATTTATATCTCGGCGGACGGGTTACTCCATAACCCGACCGCCAAGATCTAAATCAGGCCCTAATTTCTAGATGCAGATCCATAACAGAAGCAGAGATTAAACCACTATGCTTTTGCAAAATTGGCGTAAACTATCATAGTACGCATACACTGACTCCTTTGGCTCTTGTGAAGTTCTCAAAATCTTTGTCCAATAATATGTTTTTCAGGAACCTTCTTTTTCAGATGTTTAATCACCTGTCTATTGTTGTTTGCTACTTCATCAAAAGGAACATTAGTAGGTGCAACCGTAGCTGGTTCTTCAATTCGCCACGCAACACCAACCTTACATTCAGACCATAAATCACTAGGAAACAATAAATTCAAATTGGTCCACAGCATCTGCAAATTGTAGTCAAGCAATGTACTTCCTTGTGCCATCATTCGGGCTCATCTGTCAGTTTTGGAAAATTTATAGTAAAGGCATAAAGATAAGCAGTCATGCAAGGCACATGCACTAATTTCCCTCCATGTACCTTTCACAATGAGAACTCTAAAATTGTCCCTGCTTCTGAATCACTAACTGACCCCTTCACATTCCTTCTTGCCTCTGGTGCTTTCTTTTTACTTGATGTCCCTCTCTTCCAGATTTCCTTGCATTTCTTCAAATCACTCCATTCTCTCATTTTCTCAATTAATAATTTAATGTGAGCTCTTCAAAGTCCTTAAACCCAATTCTTTTATTTCATCATGAGAAACATCCATTTTGTGATTATTTCTCTCATTTTCTATTTTACTGATATCCACCTCACTGAGATTCATTAGCCACTTCTCCCATATTATCATGTGCTTTGTTCACAGATCTGGCTGCTTCTTTAATCAAGTACCTCATCTCATCAACATTGTATGTTAATAATGTGTTTAAATCAATTGTCCATCGCAAAATTTCTCTAAATTCATTTTTTAACAGTCTGACATTAATAACTCTCTCTTTAGCAGATTCCTCAACCACAACTGTATTAGCAGGTGGGTCAATTTGAAATTGAGAAACAACTGGGGTATCTCTGCTAGTACTTGATAATGTTACTATCATTGCAGTCTCAGGTGGAGTATATTGTAATAGCAACCACAGATGTAGCTGATGCTTGTGTCTGAACCCTTGTACTATCTTATGCTTCACCCATATCAGGTACTCCACTAAGGACAGGACCATTTTCATGTTCCTGTACCCTATCAGTATATTGAGAAGGTCTTTAATTCAAAAGATCATTTAGAAAATGATCCTTCTCATCTGGTTCATGATTCAGATTTCTTTTTTGAGTCATCTGTCTCTTTGACTATTGCAGGAAATACTTTCACACCCTCCATTGTATCATCCCATTGTATCATCCCTCCAACATTTTTTCTTTCAATCCCATTTATTTTCTGACCATTGTCTAAATGAGCCTTTCACTTGCTTTGTCATTTTCTTCCTCTCCTTCTCTATGGCCATTTGATCCCATGTGTTCAACGCCTCAAACTCTGTGGGTCTGGGTAATGGCTTTCTGTCATTCATAATCTCTCTCAAGAAATCCAGCTTTATAATGTTAAAGGTAACCTCTAAACTTATCTGTAAGTTTTTATCAGAAGGGGTATATTCATGCCATTCAGAAATCCACATACACATATAAAACCCGATGTCCATCATCATTTCAGATGCAGGTGTTCCCTTGGCAGGTAATTTCTGACCCTCAGTAAGGTACACCAGAACCTGTAGGCTTTTTCAACACAGCACCCATTATTTTACTTAAAACAATCTAAAGTCAGACAAAATAAACCAGCGAAAAGCAACTAATGCCAGCAATGCTCTGTCAAAGGAAAATCTATCACAGTGCAGTTCTTTCTGCACCAACCAATGACATCGCAGCTTTATGTTGACATCTCACCAATTTCAGAGCGGCTCCTTGACTGACCAACCAATCACAGTGCAGCTTCTCCATGAATGAAGTAAACAATTGGAAAGCCCTTTTTCACTGAACTTACACTGAACAAAACAAAATAAACCGTGTCTGCTTAACCTGAAGAAGGGAGAAAATCATCTAGTTAGAATCTAGTAGAAACAAGAGCAGCTGCAGAAAGGGTGCTGTAAATCAATCCAGGTCACAATAGACAGTCCCAATTGCTTCCAGGCAGGTTAGGAGTAAAATACACTAACCTGTCCTAAATTAGACGTACACGTTACTGAAAAGAAAACCTTGGTAATTCTGTAAACCTTATCTGTGTGTATACAGTGCCTCGCAAAACGCTCTACCTTAGGCAGAAAAGTAAATCGTGATATCTCGAGAGCTTTGTTTGGACAAATCTTATAACCAAATCTGCAAAATAATGAAACAAAACAAAATTCAATGAAATTCATAAGTAAGACAAAGGCATCAGAGCAACAGTAATCAAACCACCAATTGAACCCAGAATCAGTATCGCATAACCAAATACCTCACACACAGCAAAACAATCTGTCTCACATACAAACTTCGGCAACACACTGTAAAGCACTAGAATCACTCTGCCATCAAAATCATTCTGGCCTACTTATACTTACACTCCAAATTGCTCAAGAAGAACACTGCAAGTCAGGTTTCCCAGCAAAATTTCAATCCTGGAAACTCCACAAGGAGAAATCAACAACCTTAATATACTGGGAAAACTAGAGTTCTACAGTGGATCTTAATAACAAAAGGAGATGGTCTTGAATGTCCAAACATTCCCTGTTAATTTTGTGGGAGAAAATTGGGGGTACCCCAAACTTGAGACACCCCAAAAGTTATGTCAACTGGACCGCCCATGATTTTCTGGATTGGAGACAGTATTGACCCTCAGTTGAGGCAATTTATCTCTGCATTAGGGAACATCCCAAAACATCCAAATAAAAAAAAATACAGTTAATTAAAATTCCAATTTGAGAATATTTCTGGGCCCTCTCAGTGACTGATTTCTAGATCAATGCAAAGTTAAAAGGGTTTTATTACAAAATTCAGAAATAAGCGGCACTGAAGGCTCTCTGAGACAAAGTTATATGGAGTATGCAGGAATCAGAAAAAGTCCCAATGGGTAAGAAAATCAGATAAGAAATGAGGAGCATCCCTAGCAGGACAAGAACTTCTTCTCAAAGTCTCTGGCTCCTCCCCAAATCAAGGGGTTTTATACACAAGTCTTGCATATTAAATCAACATTTCTGCAGATTCATTGTGGTGTGTGAGAATGTATCACTTCTTCAGCAAATCAGAGCACATGAATAATAAATGTTATTACTAAAACAACCAAGCATCTACTTTTTTGAATACATATTCAGCACCCTCTGTTTAATGTCATCCGAAGATGTTCGAACATATATGAAACATGGACAATAACACTTCCTGGAATGAATAAACGCAGTAAAGAAAAGGAAAATATAGTTACATGTAACAATATTACATCCGAATGTAGAAGGTTCATCATGAGCAGAACAATAGCAGAAATGAGAATAAACTGTTATGAATTCAGCTTAACTTTGTGCTTCCAGGCCTGAGGGGACAGAATGTGCAGGGCGAAGCACAAGTGAGTGATAGAGATGACTTCTATCTTGTTCAAGAAGTTGATTTACACAGGAACGTGGCCTACCTAAAACACATTGAAATATACATTTCTATACATCATAGGAAAGTCGTTTAAAATTTACATTAAATCTGTCTGCAGATATAGAATCATGAGTGTACATGCATATTGCACATTGTTGATGATGCACAAAAATATAAATCTTTAAATCACTTCTACAGTGCTGATAGCAGAACGAACAGGGGACAGCTGCTGTGCTGGAACTGTGGTTCTATTACCAACACTGGAACCGGAAGGGTGTCCAATGAATACCTGGAGGTCACTGTCTGGAACTGTTGCTGCTGAGAAAAGCTACAGCTTCATTACCTGGACATCTGTGTTTCTCTTGAGCAATTAAATTCCATAAATTACTATGTCCTCTGCTAGTTTTCAAACTGCATTTTCCATAACTTCTAGTTATTTTAAAACATTCACACATTGGATTTTAATTCCTTTGTTCAGTTGCATTGTAGTGTAAAATATCGAAAGAGAAATGGACCTGTTAGTAGCGCTTTTAAATTACAGTTACACTGGTACCCCACACAATCATGTCAAAATACATATTCTGTTGTCAGTCACCTCAGCAGCTTCGATATACCACAGAACTGTTTACACTGTGGATAATAGGGGCCAAAAATAGAGCTATCGTGAAAATGAATGCATTATAATTATGGGAGAAAATTAATTAAACATATTCATAACATGAACATCAGGAAAGTGCAATGACTTTCAGGAAGAACTCGCAAATGCTTTACTGTCAACTTTAATAATTAGAGAAACTTTTAATTGAATCCGATCACTATAATTAACCAAACCAAACTAGGGTTACATACGAGGAGTGTATTTTCCCTAATTAGAAATACAGAGGCATTATCATAATGTTTTTTCGTGCAATATATAAACTGTTCTTTTCTCTTTGAATGCCATGGTGTTACCATCAAAATCTATTAGAACTTTAACTGATTTAGGATAAACTAAGAAAAGGTGAAGAGCGAACTACTGATTGTTGGAGAAATAGTATGCCCAATATATGAAATTCGTATGCCCATATAATTCTGTTTACTAATAACCAAATATAGGGGTCGATTACGATGGCGGAAGGACTGCCACCGCCAGCCATGTGGTGGCGGTCCTTCCATACGCCGACCGCGAGTTTCCCCCCGCCAAATTAGGATGGCGGGGGGAATCTCACCGCGACCGTGGAGGTCGCAAAGACCGTCCGCCATGGAACCGCCACAGGCAATCCTCCGGATTGCCTTGCGGAGCGGTCTTCACCGGTAAAATGGCTGCAGTGCCTAGAAGGCACCTCCCGCCAGATTACGATGAAGGCTGGAGACAGCCTTTCCATGGCGGTGGAACCGCCATGGCAAGGCTGGCGGAATTGGGTTTGGGGGCCTGTTGCGGGCCCCCCTTGTGTTGGGGGAGGCCAGGGTGCACTTGGGGGGTACCCATGGTACCCCCCTACATTTCACAGCACCATGTGGCAGGCACCGTGTGGTTCCTGCCACGTAGTGCTGTGAAATGCACAACATGGCATTTTCGCATTGCGGCGGGTGCTACTGTCAGCAGCAACCGCCGCAATGTTAAGATGCAGGATCCGACCGCCACGGTGGCGGTCGCATCCTGATCCGGTATGCGGAACTGCCGCATGTATGGCGGACGGTCCCGGTTTACACCAGGATGGCGGACGGACTCCAGTCCGTCCGCCATCCTAATGAGCCCCTAAGTTTGGATGTAGAGAATTGTAAATAGAGAGGATCACAGGAAGCCTGATAGCTGAAATAAATTGTTCTAAAAATTGGAAACCTACCTCATCATTGAAAATAACATCGTGGATTGGGGAAATATTATAGCGTCACCCTCCTAGAAGTATTTTGTTTAAAGCCCGTAACAATACTTCAGTAAATATGAGGAACTTCCTATTTCATGATTGACCTGAGGCAAAAATGTCACCGAAATAAACTTTTTCCAGGAACTTCATATAATATTTCTATCCCTATATCATTATGTTGTATTTGTATATCGTGAAATAAGTAGTTGAAAATTAATTTTTTTAAATCTTATTTATAATACTGTTTTAAATAACTGTACCTATTTTGTGTCCTCAAATATTCATTTTCATTATTCACTCTAATTGCATATATTGTGATTTTAATTAATATAGTTTGTTTCGATGCGAAAGCTATTTAGGCATTGTATTTGTAGGTTTAAATCTCCCTCTCATCATTCCAGCTTAAACTCATTGCTCGTCTGCCTATTACTTCTCAGTCAGTTCCTTGACTTTTACTTATCCATGTTACTCTTTTCCGTTCACTAACCTTTTATCACGGTCGGGTCTGCTTGTTACATCCTGCGCTCAGTGATTCCCCAATCATACACATTTAAAAGGACACGTTGGTCCACCAGGAAAGTCCTGCTATATTATGTCATGAAATAGTTACTTTTGTTGCATAGGAACAATGGCCACCAAGGTGGTGTCTTGGTACTTTACAGACAAAAATAACTTCCCATCTTACATCATAGAACCATAGCAGGATTACACAAGAAAGTGGAAGGTGTCATAAACATTTAATTAAAAAATGTATACATTTTTCCAAATGTAAAATACAACACAGCTGCATCATGACAATGTACATCAAGTGTTCCACTAATGTAAGAGTCGCGTCATGTACTCGAAATCAGCAACATCATTAGACATACATAGATGGATTGACTAATCTGAAATAATCCCACCATCGACCCCATATTTTGGTATGTTTGCGTGGGCAGCCTCAGGTGCAGCAAATCGGCTCTTCCATTTCCACGCACCAATCCACGGCTGCTTTCCATGTCCAGAGATCAGGAGAGCGGTTGGAATTCCAGTTACGGGCTATGTCTCTTTTAGCCAACAGCGTTGCTAGACCTACTAAAGCACGGTCGCCCAGTGGAACTCCCAGTCTTCCAGGATACCTAGTAGGGCGATTTTCGGGGTCAATACCACAGATTGTTGCAGTACTGGGGATAGTACAGATTCTATGGCGTTCCAATAAGTCTTGATAATAGGGCACATGATAAAATTCAGCCTGAGCCTCTAAGCATCGGAAGCAATTTGGGGAGGCTTGTCTGTGCGCTTGTCACAGTCTGTAAGGTGTGAGGTCACTAGTGTGCAGGTAGTTGAGTTGGATGAGTTTTAACCAGTGCCTAAATTGTAAAATAATAAGTGCCAGGGCCCTGACCAGGAGGTCACTGCAGCTTGCACCACCCATCGCCCCTGTCACCGCTGCCAAAACAAATACTAGCCATCCCTCTCGCCTGCAAATGCAACAGTTCAGATTACTCCAGGTCCCCAAAGCTAAAGGAATGGCTGGGGAGGCAGGTATTAGTGATTTTTAATGTACATTGTATTCACAAACAACCGTTGTTCTGCTCATCTCTAAATTAGATGACTAGCGCCACCATGTGGCAGACTGTCATAAGTTTGGTGTTGACAATTAAGTGCTGTGCCTTGCCGAGCACTGGAAACCAATTAAGTGCTGGTGCTGAGCACTGGAAACCACCGACTCAAATTAAGCCATGGTTTTAACCTGAATCAGATGGCCAGGGTGCAGGGGAACATTTTCTGCATCCCACTAGTCTGCTTCATCTAGCTGTCCCGCTCAGGGTTCCCATTTCTGTTTAAGTGTTTTGAACCTGTCTAGCATGTTAATTACAAGGGATTTGTAAATTTGGGACATCCATTTCTTCCCCACATTTTCCATGAGAAGTTTAGCTTCAGGAGACTGAACTCCAGTAGTGGCACAGTCTCCAAATGATGACATGCTAACGCATGGCGCAATTGGAGATATTTATGGAACTGGGTAGTAAAAGGGCAAATTAAGATTGCAACTCTTGGAATGATTTCATTGAGTTCCCTTGCCATACAATCCCCAGTAAAGTCAAGTCAAGTCAAATAAAACTTTATTTGGCCAATAATGACCATAAAAGCACAATTGCACACCCCAAGAGTAAAATAGTAAAAATGTATACAATACTTGATAAAAGGGCGAAACCGATAATTCATGTACAAATTTCCATGTGTAAATGACAAAGCCCTACTTTATATTCATTTTAATAAAAATATAAAAAACTACATGTCAAAACTACTACGCCTTCTTAGACCTGGATAAAGTGCATTCTGTTACAGTACTAACAATTGATTAAAAACAATGCTCACTAAAATATAACAATTCTAGGGACAAATCAATGCGTGATCAAATTTTTTCCTTCGCCGTAGGGCTCCTGTTAAGAAACTCGCAACCCCGAAACATATCAAAGGTGAGGACAACATTTGCAGATATATCAGGGCTGGCCTCACTTGTGCAAAGTTACAATGTTTTAAACGTGGTAAAATGTATCTTGACCGAAGATCATTATAAAATCCACAGAAGAACATAAAGTGTAGGAGATCCTGGACCGAGAAATCATCACAAGGGCAGGGCTTTAAAGCCCCAGGCTTCGAAAAACCCTTAGGAACCATGAGGCACCAGTGAATACAATTGAACCTAAATCTGATTAAATGAAAACGGTGGTGTAGGTTTTTAATATAAGACCAGAAGGGTTGTTCTAAAGACCCTGGACTCAAGATTATGTACTGTCTTATCTTGGGTTTTTGAGTTCATTTTTTTACATTTCCACCATTGTTTTGGCTAAAAAATTGTCTTTTAATTACCTTCAACTCACCATGGTCCATTTGTCTTGGATGTGCAAAAAGCTCAGGGCACCCTACATTCGCCAGCTGCTGTGAGATGTAACCCAGCCAAGCAATGTCAGCCGCCCTGTCGAGTCTCATAGAATCTTCTAAAACAGTTTGGTTCAGCATAGGTGTGGGGCTAGACCATATTTTTAGCCACCATATCAAAGGGGCCACTGCTATACGGTCAGAGATGTGACCCTGTCCTAGTTCTTCATGCACCATAAAAGATGGGGTGCTGGGGGGTACAGATAATAGTTTCCGCAGGTATTTATCTTCAGCCACCTGCAGATCATCAACCTCCTTATAGTCCCATACCTCTCTGCCATACGTTGCCATTGGTATACATTTCTCATTATAGATCTTCAGTAATAGCCGTAGTGGTTTGCTCCCCATTCTCCTGGCAAACTCCATGGTCGCTCCTGCTGGTCTAGACAAGGTGTTTTTTTTAAGTGTTCGCTGAGCTACTCAAGAACCTTTTTCGTCAAACAAGATACCCAAATAGGTAAATGTAGCAACATTTGTCAGTTCTCCACCTGTGCATAAGAGAGTACGCTTGTCGCGCTTTGTTTTGCCAGGTGACATTTAATGGGACTTTGAAAAATTGATAGAGAGGTCGACTGAGACCATAAAATCAATAAACGAATTTACAAGTCTTTGCAGCACCATTGGTGTCCTTGCAGGGATGAGTTTAGCGCCTGCTCTAGGAATGTCTTAGCTAGCCGTTTGTAGGGCAGCCCCCAGATTATTAATATATAAGGTAAAAAAAACAGGGGCCAAAATACATCCCTGTCTCACCCCTCGCTTGATGTCCCAGGATTCTGTAAGGGAACCGTCTTTATTGTATCTGACAGAGGCTGTTAAATTTAGGTGGGACCAATGCAGAAAAGCCACTAGATCGGCATCCATTCCAGTCTCTAATAATAAAGGTCATAATTTTGACCTATTCACTCGGTCGAAAGCGGATGTTAAGTTCATGAAAGCCATGTGCATATGTCCCTTTTTAGCGAGTGAATATTTGCCGATAATCATAAGTAGATTTATGCATTGGTCCACTGTCCCCGTCCCTTTCCTGAAACCGTATTGCAGGTCAGATAGGATATTACTTGCATCTAACCATATTGTCAAGCGTTGTAAAATCACCTTCCCAATAATTTTTGCAGCCGAGTCTAATAATGAAATCGGGCGATAACATGCAGGGTCATCTCTAGGGTCCTTTTTAAAAATGGGTAAATTAACCGCTGTAGACCATGAATGCGGTGATCCACCTACCGTTGCTGCATTAAATACTCTGGCTAGGATCTTTGCCCACGTCCCTGGGTCAGCTTTATAAAGATCTGCAGGGACCCTATCAGGCCCAGGGGCTTTTCGTCCTGATGTTATGTTATGTTAATTTAATTTCTTAAGCGCAACGGTTACCCTAGGGTGTCCTGGTTCTGATCGCTGCCTATCGATTGCCGAGGTGTGTGGTGATCTATAAGGTGAAAAGCCAAGTTTTCAGTCCTTTCCTGAAAGTAATGAGCTCAGTGGTGTTCCTAAGATGGAATGGAAGTTCATTCCAGGCCCTTGCGGCACCTGTGATAAAGCTTCTGCCACCCCAGTTAGCTTTTTTAGCTGGGGGTATGATCACACCTTTTGCTCCCATGGAGCAGAGGGCCCTTTTGGGAACGTACCATTGAAAACGCTGTTTCAGATGGTCGGGACCAACTCCTTGGAGGGCCTTAAAAACCGTGCACAGGGCTCTGAAATCAGCCACACAAGTATCTTTCACTGTTTGAATTCTTTCTGTGAGGAAAGATTTCAGGAGGTTCCAGGCGTTACCTTGTACCCCGTCTTCTGATAAATGGTTCATCAAAACATCATGATGAACCGTGTCGAAGGCTGCCGAGAGATCCAACATAATCAGTGCTGCGTTACCTCCTTGGTCCAGAGCTTCTCTTACTTCCTCTGTGGATTTTATCAAGGTCAGCTCTGTGCTATGCTCTGTTCTGAATCCATATTGCGTAGGATCTAATATATTATTTGTTTGGAGGAACCGGCTGAGTTCAGTATTCATAGCTTTTCAACCATTTTAGCCGGTAGGGGGAGACGAGAGATTGGTCTGTAGTTATTAGGGTCCTTAGGGTCAAGATTTTGTTTTTTAAGCAGCGGAAGAATTTATGCAATTTTCCATCTTCTGGGAAACTGGCCAGACTCAAACATGGCATTAAACAGTGCCGCGCCAATAAGCTCTGGGACTTGTTTGATCACGGACACTGGGCATGGGTCATATGGTGATCTCGATCGGATAGGGGTCAGGAGATTGATAGAATCCCGCTCCTCCAGTGGTGAGAATCTGTCTAGAGTAGGTTGTGACTTGGTTGCACTATATGCCTGAATGACTGAAACACCTGTCTCCACTCTCTGGGAGAGCTTAAATGAGGAAAAGATGACTTCCACCTTCTGCAGAAAGAAGGTGGCTGTATTCCCACATAGTTCTGGACTACTCTGATTTTTAGGGGTGTCAGGGGTGGTCAGTTTAGTTACTGTTTTAAAAAGTTCTTTAGAAGAGGATTTCGCCTGTATAATTTGCTCTGTGAAAAACGTCTTTTTGGTATTAAATAGTAGTTTTGTATAGAGGGTAAGGCTTAGCCTATAGGACTCTTTGTCAGCATTACTATAGCCTCTTCTCCAAGCGCGCTCTAAGCGTTTGCAGGCGTGTTTTTGCTTCCTCAATTCTTCTGAAAACCAGGGGGCTGATGGCTGAGAGCGCTTGGGGGTCCATAGTTTCGCTGGGGCTAGTTTATTGTACGCTGTATCTATCCACTCTGTGTAAGCGGTGGTGGCGTCCTCTACTTCTGAGGGGAGAGGGCAGGCCGTTGTCTTGAGTAGGTCTCTTAACTCAGCGCCTTTAATTTTCTTCCAGGCTCTTGTTACTATCTCTTTTTTGGGTTCTACCTTGTATCGATGGGGGCTGGGAGGTGTCCATTCAAACTGAATGGCTGCGTGGTCTGTCCAGGCAAGTGGCAACACCTCAGTGTAAGTCAGATTAGGGTTGTTGGTAAAAATCCTGTCGAAGGTGTGCCCTGCTGCATGAGTAGGGCCATCTACGAGTTGCCTTAGATTCCCACTATTTATCACCTCTCCCAAGTTAATTGTGTCAGGGTCGGTGAGTGCTTCCAGATGGAAGTTAAAATCCCCAAGAATCGTGAATGAGTCGGAGCAGAGCCCATCCTCTAACAGAGTTCCGACGGACTCTAGGGAACCACCTCTAGGGCCAGGAGGTTGATAAAGAAGAATACCCTTGAAAAAATTATGATGAAAGGTATGAAAACTAAATGAAAGTGCTTCACAGGCCGAGTTGGATGCTGTTTGGAAGGAGAGCTGTAGGGAGTTATGAGATATAACCGTCAGCCTCCTCTCCTGAGCGGTCTGTCTTGAGTGAAACACTGGAACCCTGGAGGTGTGGCTTTGGCCAAATCTGGCCCTGAGGCTTTATCAGACCATGATTCCGTGATAAATGCCAATTTTATATTATATTCTTCAATAAACAGTGCACACTCTGTGCTATGTTTAACCAGTGATCTTGCGTTTAGCAGTAGGCAGCGCAATGGAGCAGATTCCACTCTTTTTTTAATCACTCCTTTCTTGCGTTCAGGTAGACTGGTGGAGTGATACATAATATGGGGAAGAATTAAGTGGCAGTTGCGACAGATTACTTCCTGTTCCTTAGAAGTTGTCCTGAGTGTTAAGCAAGGACATATCGAGTTCTCACCTTTAGGGTTCCTGGCAAGAAGGTCATCCCTTGAGTAAACCAGTATTTCTAGCTTCAGAGAGCCAGGGGACTGGTCCTGAGCCCGTTCCGAGCACGGATGGGTGCAGACAGGCTTGCATTTGGCACGTAGCGTGTGGCTAAAACAACTAGCCCGCTAACTTAAGATGGCAGCCCCGTACCCTTCACCCGATTCCCTCCTGATCGGGAAAGTATGGAGAGCAGTACAAGTAAGTAAGGAATTCATGATACAAATTCAATTCACAGTGAAAGATACTTGTGTGGCTGATAAAAACAAGTAAAAGCAATTTAAAATCGGTAAAATCCCTGGCGAGCTATAACTCAGCTCAACAACCAGGAAAGGCAGGTTTGATTTATGGCCAGTTTATAGGCTTTCCTACATGCCTTAATCTGTTCTTCATCTTTGGGTTTATGTTTTAAAGCACTCATAAGAGCTTTGTAGGATTTAGATCAGTCTGCGTCAAACCATTTTCCCCCCTCTAGGGTCTCAATCCTTCCTCTCCCCATTAAACTTTCTCCAATCCACTTTGTAAGATTTCCAAAAGCCCCAATTATCACAACAGCCTTAGCCTGGGAATCAAGACACAATTTAATATCTTCGGCACCCTCCGTATATAACTTATCTATAAAGGCCTCCGGCACTATCTTCCCCCACCTAATTTTTCTGTGATCAGCGGGTTGTGATCACTAAAGCAGCTCCACATGGGGTTTACTTTTAATATGTCAAGAAGCAGGGGAGCAGATACCATGATAAAGTCTATAGTTGAAGAACAGCCCCTGCCAATAAAAGATGGTACTAGCTCTATCTCACCAGTGTCCTCAAGGCAGTGTAAATTATTTGTGGCAAGTACATTTTCTAGCCGACTACCTAGGGCAGAGTGTTCAAAATGAACAGATGCTACCAAGGTATTCCTAGAGCCCCTACCTAAAGTACAATGTACGTCAATATGCTCGCTATCATTTACCCTACAAAAAGAACTATACAAATTAATAACCAACAATGTAGGTCCCTTAGAAAAGGTTAATTCCACTGCAAGCAAATGGGGAGAGGAACAGAACAACATCTTCATTAAGCATGCTATTTTGAGTGAGATCACGGTAAGCAAGCCTACCTTTGCACGTCCTACAGTGAAAGGGGAAGCCATTTTATAAAAAGGGGAAAAGCCATCCAGGACAAAAGAGTCCGATGTATCCCATGTTTCTTGTAGGGTAATAATATGACGAACCTTATTATTACAAGCCACGCCTCCTCATCTTTTTTAGCCCTTAGTCCCGCAATGTTCCAGGATATACTTTTAAGATTCAATGCGCCTGGTTGGGTGGGGACAGTTGTTAAAGGAGTGTTTATTTCCCCCGTAGGTAATGGTGGACACCCTGTAATCTCCCCTCCCCCAGTCAAGACCAATTGTCAATCAATACCATCTAAATCCCTCAGCGGAGCAAATCTATTTGCAAAGGGGATAGCTGAGTTCATTTGGGCAATGTATTGACCTTACTGGTTGGAAACCGATGTTTGTACTCTGGGTTCTGTAACGTGGTACCCCTATAGGATAAAAAAGTGAAGCGGGAAGATCTTAATTCCGGTTTTAAAATCTTGTCTACACAGACTGTAAATCATGTTTTTTGTGTGTATCGGATGTGTTAGGTTAACCACAATGCAGTCGCCCTCCCTATCTTTCTTTATGGAGAATCTGACCCATCCCACTCTTCTGGCCATGATGACATGAGGTGATAAATGGGAACCATTTATTAGTGAATTGTCCAGCCAGTGCGTCACTTTGTGTAGCAGGTCTATCGTAGACTCCCTGGTACCCTGCTTGACTGGAGGAACCCCAGTCAGAACGGCCACTAAGGGGATTGACTCTGGAGGCAGATGTAATATGTCAGTGCTCTCTTCTACCTTTTGAGGGAGTCTGGAGGAATTTGGGCCCTGCAAATTGGGCTGAGAGTTGTTATGAGGGTCAAACTTATGGGCATCTAGCAATCTCAACGGGACTACATCCGCACTGGCCCCCACCGCCCCATTTTTTTGTGTTGTTCCTGGGCTCCTTTGTGAGCGTGTGTCCTCCTGTAGTGGGTATTTGTTTCCTAAACCTGACTGCAAACTACTTTTAGCGTCCTTGAGCTGGCAGCCACTTTTTGAGGGGGGTGAGGGTGCCGGTCCAACACACTGTGTTTGCCCTGCACCCTCCGCCACCTTCCCAGTCGCTGCTCCCAAGTTGCTGAGTAAATGATGAGAGTGCAACTCAGTTGCCTGATGAAGCAAAACTTCTATCTTAGTCAACCGCAGATAAATGGGTACCAAAAGTAACTTTAACATATCTTCAATTCTGGGTAACAACTCAGACACAAATAGACAAGAGTCCACCTGGTCTATAGCAACTGAACCAACAGCCTCCTTGGGTATCTGCACAGTTTTTTTCCCTCCTCCTCTCTTCCTTTTAATCGGAGGTTCAGAAAAAGATGTGACTTCAGCTTGGTTTCCATCCACTCCAACTGGCAGATCAATATCAGTAGCAATAATTGCCGTGGGTACCATCTCGCCAACATCTTCCATTTTCAAAGAGTCAATAGGGGGAGATAAAGTCTGAGGATGATTTACTAATTCCAGCAAGAGCCACCTTTCAGTTAGTGCAATTTCATTTGACAAAACGTTTGCCGCACTGGCTAGGAACGAATCCAGAGTAGTAGCTGTGCTCCCCACTCCTGGCGGGTCCGTGGTTTGCTTACTTTTTCCCATTCCTTTTAAGCTTTCGTGCTTAGAGGAACCTTAGCAGGGAATTTTGCAAATTACATAGAGTGACCGAGGGGCTTTGATTGCTTGTGTGTAGTGCCTTACCGGATAATGAGATTTAAAGAGAAACCTGTCCCACTAACTTGCACAGCAAAGAACGTTCACCGCTGACAGATTGCACGGTCCGAAAACAGAGCACAAAATAAATTAAGTAACTTTATAAAGTACCTTAAAAAGATGCCCCATATCACAGGGGTTAGAGGGGTGGCCCAGCCCAGCCTCTGCCGGGCTCTAACGGGCGCAGATGGACCCGCACTTGGCCCGGGCACACCTGCATGCGTCGTGCACTGCGGGAGGCTCGCGTTGTTCAAGAGCACCTCCGGGAATGGAATGACATGGTCCTGTGGGTGCTGCAGTAGCCACGGGCGTTGTTGGGGAATGTAGGCTGCCTGCCCCCCTCGCCGTATGAACCGGTCTGCTGGTGTTTTTCAATTATTATGTTTTATTTGAAAGCTTGTTCTAAAGATCCTTCTTGGGTTGGTATTGGTGTAAGGTGACTTCACTCTTTTCCCCTTTCTCTGTACCGGGTATTTCTCTTCTGCTGGCCGTCCCCCAGGAAGCTCAAAAAGAAGAAAGAGGACGGTGAGTCTCTTATGGTAGGCAAGTTGCTATCAAGAGTTGGGATAGTATCCGTCACCACACCAGGAGTGCAAGATAGGATTTTAGCTTTTGCCTTAGGCCAGGTGTTTGAAAATAAAGAAAAAAATGTAAAGAAAATATTCCAGGATTCCTTGTCCTTCTCTCTCTCGCTCTCTCTGGCCACTCTTTATGATTCCACCTTGTTCGCAAGTAGAGTCACCCCAAATGCCCAAACCTCTGGGTATTTCAGCCCTATACTCGGTCCTAAAATATCAGCCAAGTATTAGGGTCTTTGCTGTGGTCTACTTAGTAGAGGGCCTCGCGTGCTACCTCAGTGCTACCTCAGTGACAAACGCTCTGCCTCAATGCCGACAAATTTGAAATTTATACAAGTGCCTCTCATTTCAGTCGGCATACTAGACGGAGAAGGGAGAAATCACAAGGGGAAAAGAAACAAAGGTAAGGAAGAGAAGAAAAAAATGCTGCTTGGTGTTTTACAAGGGAGGGTTAGTCCCTCCTTCCCTCTCTACCCTCCCTGCACCCTCAATGCTCCCTCTCTACCCTCCTCGCACCCTCAAGGCTCCCTCCCCTCTACTCAAAGTCACACGCCACGACCCGGTTATGGGTCACTCACCGTCCGGGCCGCAACTCTCCTGAGTTGCAGTGGTGTTGTCGCACCTTCTGGGGAGGGGGAATCCACCAGTCCTCACCCCACTCTTCGCCTTTGTTGAGGATGTCACCTGCGTCTCCTTCTTGTCTTCCCGGCGTCTTCTCTGCTCCTCCGGTTCCAGCGTGTTGCGGCTCCACTCTGCCTGCCTGCGCCTCCGCCACCTCACAAACCTTAGCTCCAGTAAAGTAATGCATATTCTGTCCATTTCCTGAATCCCTCTAGACAGACAGTTTCGAAACCCCCGTCCTTTCTACATCTGGGTATGCTGAGTTCATTTCTTGTTCCAACCTATCGCTCACAGTGTCATGCACCAGGTCAGGAAAACCAGTTTGGTGGGTTCGAGAAGTCACTGGGGGATAGGTCCATCGTATTTTAAAGGTTTAAAAGTGCAAGCTCTAGTCTATAGGCTGGGTCTCTCCAGCTGCCATCCAGGCAAACATTGTTTACTAAGAGTTGCGATACTCAATATTACAGCTGAATGTCGGGCATGCCCATACCTCCGTCGAACATGGACTGGCAGCATTTGTCTAGGAAAATGTGAGGGGGATCTTCTCCCCCGAAGTATGGTCTTTATCCCCACCTCAAGATCATGAAAGCACGACATCGGAATGTGCAGTGGGATGTTTTGCAAGATATGTAGGACTCTTGGGAGAGCTAGCAGCTTGAAGAGCACCACTCTTCTGAGTACTTGCAGTCTGTTCCAGTTTTCAAATATTGTTTCATTCAGATCGCATGGGGAGAAAGATTATGACTCCAGGTGAAGTTAGATTCTAGTGCAATGTGGATGCCTTGATAGTGAAAACTCAGCTTGCATATGGGAATTTGCGCTTGCCACTTAGTCACTGTCGCATCTCCTTGGATCGGGATTAACAGCAAATTCGTCCAGTTTACCTGCAGAACGATACTTCCCCCTAGAGTTCCAGAATGTGTAGTATCCATGGGCCTGACTCATGGGGGTTAGATGAATATAACCGGACGTCATCCGCGTGTAGAGCAATTCTATCTTCCTCATTTCCGCCCCATGTCCAACGCTGGATTTGAGCATCACATCTAATCAGCCTAGCTAGAGGTTCAATTGCTAGGATGGAAAGAAGGGGTGACAAGGGACACCCCTGCCTAGTAGCCCTTTGAATTGGAAACAGGTTTGAGTTCACTGTTAATGTGTACCTGGGCTGAGGGTGTTGTGTATGAAAGATTCATATTTCGACAAAATTGTGGACCAAACCACATGAACTCCAGAACCTTGACAATGAAGGACCAGTCTAAAGAATCAAAGGCCCAAAAGACGTGGGTGTTCTGCGCATGAGCCAGTGACACATGGAGATGCCTAATGCAATGTCTGGTGCTTTGCCTGAGATAAACCTGCATTAGTCCGAGTGGGCCAAATTCGGGAGTACTTTGACTAAGCATTGTCAAGTATTTTTGTGAAGATTTTAAATTCTACATTAATCAATCATATACGCTTATAGGAGGAATATTAGTCCAAGGCGCATCCTGGTTTGTGGAGAACTACTATGATAGCTCGATCTAACTCAGCAGGGAACGTCCCCACTGTCACTGCCTTTTTGTAGAGTGCAAAGAGAGGGACGGTTAATTGACCTCAAGATTTACAGTTATATTTCACAGGGAACCTGTCTGGGCCTGGAGCTTTCCTGAATTTCAATTCAGAAAGGACCTCCCTGATTTCCTCAGCATCTAGGGGTAAATCTAAGACCTGTCGATCTGTCACAGAGAGATACAGTAGTGGGATGTCTTTCAAGATGGATCTGTCCCCATCATTATGAGGAGGCAGGAGGAGTAGAGGTCCCAATAGCAGGCAGCAAACATCTCTGGAATGTCTGTGGTGTGTGTGTCTTATCCCCGGGTGGCAAGTCAATAGAGCAATTTACAAGACTTATTGCCATGCAAATGCACTCTGCATAGGGAAGCCCAACCTCCAGGGCTAGGTGATGCAACGATTCTCCATCTAGGGTTAATTTCCGTTGAAGCTTCATTGATTGATCTGGTATGTCCTTGTGCATGCCAGTATCCATGTTTCTAACTCAGGCATGAGGACTAATTTCTCTTGTTCTTGTTTGCGGATGAAGGCTACAGGACCTAGAACAGCTGTGCTCCTAGTTAACATTATACAGTAATTGGCAAGTAATCCCCTAACATTCCAAGGAATATAGAGTTGTAGTGCACCTGCACTCTGATTACAGGCTAAACAGTAATTTAGGCTTCCTGGATGTGGCGAGTTCAGATTGAGATGCCCCGTCAATGACTTCCCCCATAATGTCACCAGTAAACAAATGTCCCCCAAGGTATGTTGCAACAGGGGGCCCACTCTACTGACTTTATCGGGGAGACCTTGCTGGGTCCCTCCCCGCACGCAGGAATACCAAGGCAGCTGCCCGCGACCACGTGGTGCAGCTGCGAGAGGCAAGGGGTGCCCACGGCCCCTCACCTCTTTTATCACTACGGAAGGTACATTCCAGTTTAACAGACTTCCGATTGGTCTATGCTCACCAGCCAGTGTTGTTTAGAGGATCATCACTGAGATTTTGAAGGGTATCAATCGGGTGGTGTTTTTCCAGGATGACATTCTGATATATGGTCAAAATGAGTGTGATCATAACGCCGCTTTGGGAACAAGTTCTATCTCGTTTGGGAGGTGCTGGTTTAACACTGCATAAAGACAAATGTGTTTTTGCTGTTGGTGAAGTGGACTATTCAGGATATCACATCACTAAAGGCGGCATTTAGACCAAGCACGATTTGGTTAGTGCTCTTGTCAATGTTAAGGTTCCTGCTGATAGGGACCAACTAAGGTCTTTCATGGGCATGGTGGAATACTACGCTAAATTTGTTAAAGATTTTACCCACAAAGTGGAACCTTTAAGGGAGCTATTGAGGATATCAGGGGGAGAGTGTTCCAAGTGTGGGGAGCAAACGTTGAAAACCTGGCCCCACCCATCCTCTTCCGTATTCTTCTAGAAACAGTTAAAAGGGTCAGGTAGGCTGATCTAAGATGACGATTAGGGATGGAGCGCTGAATTCTAGAGGGCATAAAGGCCGGACTTTTGTCATGAAGAGATTTCAAAATAATACAGCCTGTTTTAAAAATAGCTCTCTGTGCTACAGGAAGCCAATGTAGCTTTTCCATCAGCGGCTTAGCGTGGCAATGTCTAGGCTGATGAAAGACCAGCCGGGCAGCCTAGTTTTGTGCTAATAGCAGCCTGTAGTTTAGGCCAATTGGATAAACCTGGATCACCTCGGGTAGCTTGGTCTGAAAGACAGCAAAAGAAATTAAGATCTTAAATGTTCACAATATATTACACTAAAAGACACAATTAAAAAAGCACAAAAATAGGACAGAATGGTAAGGGTAATTCCCTAAAGGCAGTGATAGAAACAGAATCTTGGAGTAAAAAGTCTCTAAGCATTCATGTTTGAGTTGAATGAAAATAATAACAACTTCACCACCAAGGAAATAGGGCCAGATGTATTTTGCAACTCGTAAATTGCGACAAATTGCGAGTTGCAATTTGCGAGTCACAAAATGCTATGTACAACAGTATCTGAGACACTGTTTGCGATTCCCAATGGGGTCGCAAATTGCATGCCTCATGAATATTAATGAGGCTGTCGCAATTTGGGACCCCATTGGGAATGGCTAGCACTCCCAGGGATGGTGTCCTGCTGGGGTCAGCAGACCACCATGTCTGGGACTGCTTTGTCAATAAAGCAGGTTTTTTTTAAAATGCAGCCCGTTTTCCTTAAAGGAAAACGGAATGCATTTAAAAAATAAAAATGAAACTTTTCAGTTTCATTTTTTAAGGGCAGGCAGTGATCCCTTTACCCCATAAACCCCACAACCCACACCTAAAAAATCACACAATTACCATAATTAATTATCAGTTAATTAGTTGATATAAATTAGCAACTAATTATTAATTAATTAAACATAAATTACTTCCCACCCTTTACCCCTATAAATCCCACAGCCCGCACCTAAAATTAATTAGATAATTTCCATAATTAATTTTCAATCAATTAATTAATATTAATTAACAACCAATTAATAATTAATTACAAATAAATTACTTCCCACAGTTAACACTATAAAATCTAAATTAAATAAATAAAAAAGAATAATTAATTTATTATAATTAAATTACTCCCCACCCTATTCCCCTATAAACCCACAAACCGCAAAATTTAATTAAAATAAAATTGATAACTACTAAAAATTTAACACATATATTAAAAAACAATACTTATACAAAAAAAACATACATCACACACATTTAAAATATAAACTAAAATACATAACACTAATTAGAAAAACGATATTTTAAACAAATATATTTTTGCAAACAATATTAATGACTTCTATATTTTTAAAACAATATTTCTTACCTTAAATTCGATATTCTTGACCACAATATTCTTGCTGTTGATATTTTTGAATCACAATATTTCTAATTCGATATTTGTGTAAGTCGACATTTCCAACTTGATATTCTGTCTCAACACCGTTATAGTTGTAGGTAAACATAGAGTGTGATTGCAGAATGTCTGGCAAGGGATGAGAACTAAATTTTGATGAGAGTGAGGTAGGGTCATTGATATGGTTGATAGTTCACTACCTTCCCCCGTATACTTGGGGCTGGAGGGAGGGTCAGTCAAGGGTACCCACACAAAGAGTGCAATGTCCTCTGGGACGGCATCAGGAAACACCTGCTCCCAGTGACACAGGTGGATTGCACAGTCCACCAAATCCAACACAAATGGGCAGATGTGATATCCTGTAAGGCATACTTGCTGAACCTTCTGGGGCTGGAGCTAGCTCGGCTAGTCAGTATGTATGCTCTTTCGGACATTATCACTTTATGAAGTTTATTAAAACGTTCATTAATTTCTGATTTCAATCGCATATCCACTAAACATGCATGGATAATTATTGGTTTTCAGAGATTTACAAAGATAATGCACTATGGTGGTGATACAAATCCATGTAACTATGTGGCAAAGGATATGTGTTAAGTGAAACATAACAATAGCACATGAGTTGCACACTAGGGGGTAGATTGATCATTATTTGATGGAGCACAATGCAGCTAGTCAACTTGCAGTGCTGCGCTTCATCAAATGGAGAGGGCAGGAATGGCCCATTTCTACCCAGATATGGGGAATTCTGCTCTCTCCATGTGCTGGCGCACACAGTACTGGCTAGGAGAAATGCAGTCACCCTGCGCTACGGTGCAAAGGGGCCTGCATTGCAGGCAGGATTGTTTTTGTGCAGAAAGGGACAGCCTTCCTACACAAAAACAATCCTTAGAGGAGTTTTCATCTTACAAAGTCTGCTGCAGAATGCATCACACTTAAACAGAGGAAACAACATGGAGAAATATAAATATTTATCCTAATTACGCACCTATCAGGAAGGCGTACCATTTTGACGCATCCCTAGGTTTACCAGTCTTGTTAAATCTGAGAATGCACTAAAAAGCATGGCTGGATGCGTGGGAACACCCAACCTCCACCCAACCTCCACCCATGTAACCCCTTCCCAGTGCAGAGTAATGCAAGGCAGTGACTTGCACTGGTGTGTTTTACTCTGGATTTACCAAGCCATGCAGGGCCAAGTAAGGTGGCCTTGCATGGGTTGGTAAATCTGACTTAAAGATTGCGTTGCCCTTGTGTCACCTTGCATGATGCAAGGGCAACACAATCATAAATTTATAACTTTGCTTTTGTTACAACTCCATTCTATCTTAGAAGAAAGGGATTTAAATCATGTGTGTTAGCATGGAAACATATATGCTCAAGCAAATATTTATTCAGTGTATGATGTATGGGCGGAGTCTGTGATATGTCCAGCATAAGTTTACTCAGAGGTTAAACAACAATCTGGAGGGATAGGAAATGAGTTGCTTAGCATTTGTAATTGAAATTGGTATTTATACAGCGCTTACTCCCCCTGACGAGGCGTCAAAGTGCTTTTCGGCGGGTGGCATGCTAAAGGATTAGTGGTGGGTTAGTTAAGGGAAACGTGTTAATTTCAGCGGTGGACATGTGAGTCAGTTAGTTGGATTAAAAAGGATAAAGGAGGGACAGAAAATGGAAGCATCTAAAAAGTGTTTATTTGGAGATCAGAGTAGTAGGATGAGGTTTGGGATGGGGAAATAGTCTCTAGAAGAGGATTAGGGTGAAAAATTAGGTATTGGGTGAGTCTAAGGAGGGATAATGAGGGAAAGGTTTGGAAAGGCTTGTTTGGGAAATCTGAATAGTAAAAGGAGGTTTGAGATGATGTAAAGAGGGACAGGGGAAGGAAGAGTCGTGAAAGGGTTATTTTGGAGATCATAGTAGTAAAATTAGGTTTGGAATGAGTCAGAAAGTGGAGGTAGAGGATATATAAAGAGAGGTATTGGGTGAGATATAGGGTAGGGCATTGGAGAGGATCAAATTTTCTTTCTCTTTAATTGTTTTGTTTTTTACAGTAGGAGTAAACTAATTAATGTATAGATACATGAGTACATGAAAGCTATACATGTATAAGGAAGGTAATATATCATATATAAAAATGTATGTTATATATAATAGACTCAGACTTTCAAGTGTTGCTGTGCTTCAAGCTAATTTATTTGTGTGTTTATTGATTTTTTTCCTTTTTTTCCTTTCAATAATTCAAGCAATTGTAGATGCATATTTATGATAGAAATGTATATATTGTGATATATAAATAAACGGAGAGGCATAAGCATCTAATCAAATAACTTATATGAAAAACTATGCAGTGGCCTATATACATGTTAAGCATAGAATAATATAACTATAAGTAATATGTGCATTTGTTAAGCAGACCTAAAGAATATCTTATATGTTTATAACCATAATTATTATACACATTTATACCAACCCTCAAGAAATAACAGGGGAAACCTGGGACCAACTGCGCAACAAATGTGTAGCCTGGCTATCTAAACACAGGAGGTTTAAGGTGCCAAATATGAATGATATCATCATGGTACAAAGAGTAGGGTGGGTGGGGGCCTCACCCAAGAACATAGAGGGGGACTGCGTAGTAATCAATTTTCGCAGACCGTCTATGGTCAGCTCACTATTGTAGGCACAGGAGGATACTACCATCAACCACACACACATCTGGTCATTGCCATTGGGCTATTTTTATAAACCGATTTCTGGGTCCCCACCAAAAGACCCTCCTTTTTCAATTGCACGTAATAGGTTTTTAGCATTGTCCGATTTAGACACTCAGGATTGACTGTTGGCGCCATTGGAAACTAACGAGTTTGCCCCGGGACCTAATGCCCTAGTACATCTACCTGAGTCTTGCGATCATGTTCCCAAGGCTACTACTGATTCAAATCTAAACATAATAAGTTGGAATGTTGCTGGTTTAGAGTCAAAAATAATCTTACCGAATTGGTTAGAATTAGTACAAAAGAAGGACATTCTTATGTTCCAGGAGACCTGGGCTACACAAGATTTATATATTGAAGGGTTTGAATGTTTTAACATTGTTGCCCTAATCCCCAAGCCAGGCCATCCATCAGGTGGTCTCTCAATTTGGGTTAATATCTCTGCGGGGGTAGCGTTAGGGTTTTACACACAAAAAATGACAAATTTCAAGCCCTAATATATAAAAGGGGAGTATCTATCTGTCTACTTAATTTTTACAATAATGACTTTTATTCTGCACTCAATATAAACTTTATTAATTTGTTTGATTTCGTTACCACCTTACAACATCGTAATGGATTTGACAACATAGCTGGCATTTGTTTGGGGGGGACTTCAATGCCAAGATTCCCAGGGAAAATATTACAATCATAGGACCTAGCAGTAGAGTGCACATCTGTAATAGGGGCAAGGAACTAATGGACCATCTGCAAAACCACAACTTAATTAATGTGATGGAAATTGCCGCAACATCTAACAATAATAACCCTCCGGAGCCAACATTTAGAGGCAGGGGCAGTGCCACTACCATTGACAACGTTTTTATTTCCCCCACTCTTGAGGATTGCCTACTGAAAGCTGAGGTTGTCCCTACCACCCATGGCGACCATAACCCTATCAAAATAGTGCTGAGAATCTCTCCCAAGCCGACACATAAAATTGAGTGTGGTACTAAGAATCTGATTCCCACTACTGACAACCTAAGATTGGTCTGACGAGGAGTCAATAGCACTGATTTGTTCTACACGATGGTAAGGGATTACCCGAGACTCATTGACTTGTGCCTCTCACTACAGGACCATAACCCAGAGGTAATTGGCGCCTTTACTAAACTTTGCGAGGGAATTAAATCCACACTATCTAAACCATCTGTGGTAGCACAACACGGACCAAGATGGTTCAACAGTGACTGTTCATCGATCAATAGACAGCTTCGTAAGGCACTCTCAACTATCCCCAGATGTCATTCTCTTATTAAATCAGTAAGGCAAAAGTTTAAGTTGGCTATTTCACATAGGAAGGAAGAACTAGTGAAGGAACGCTGGGCTGCCCTCGCACATGCTGCCACTCTAAAGAATGGGAATGGCTTCTGGGCTGCGGTCAAAAGCATGAGATCTATGGGTCAATCACTGACCCCTATAAGTTGTAACATAACTAGCGAGGCATGGGAAGCGCATTTCTCAATGATCTATACAGCCCCAATACACAATGTGGATCCCTTTGAGCACCCGGTTCCCATCGGGATCCCAATATCCTTATTTGAAGTCGAGGAAGCCATCCAACAATGTTTGGGCAACAAAGCTCCTGGACCTGACGGGCTGCCCATTGACCTTATTAAGCATAAACCTGATTTCTGGGCGCTGCTCTTATTAAATGTTTTTAACAATCTAACGAACGCCCCGTTACCAAGCACTTGGTCACCCAGTATTATCGTCCCGATTTTTTTAAAGGGTGACCGTTCCCAACCAAGTTGTTACAGACCGATCTCCCTGATAGACAACACTTTGAAAATTTTAGGGAGAATCATATACAATAAGATCAAAATATGGACTGAGGAAGAGTGCATCTTACAACCGTGCCAGTTAAGTTTTAGGAGCAAAATAGGTACAATCGAACTGTGCCTAAATCTCAACCTAATTATTGGAAAGTACACCATAGCCCAGCGATCCCCAATATACTTGGCTTTTATGGACCTCACCTCAGCTTTCAATTTTGTTAATCGGTCATGTTTATGGTCCACCCTTTTAGAATACGGTTTAGATGAGGTTTTAGTTCATTTTTTAGCCTACCTGCACAAGGATCTGAAAGCTCTGATGAGGATTAACAAGGGTGGGGAGGTTTCAAATGACATCAGAGTCTGCAGAGGGGTCAGGCAGGGGTGCGTCTTGACCCCTCTTCTTTTTATCTTATATATCAACGATCTACACAAATCACTGATAGCACTCACTAACGATGTCCCCAGAATCAATGACAGCATACTCCCCGCCCTATTGTATCCCGATGATGCGGTCTTAATGAGCCACACACCGAACCCCCTACGTATTTTAGTGCAGGGTTTTGTGGATTTTATGGCTAATCTAGACTTATGCACTACTTAAAAAAAATCTTTTATAATGTCCTGTGGGCCGAAAAAGCATCTTCTAAACTCCATTACTGTGGATAGCCAAAGCTACAACACACTTGCACTTTTCCCTATCTGGTGCTGGTCTTTGCTACTAACAGTTCTTGGGCTGACCATGTGGTGCACAGTAGAAATACATTTTCTAAGATTATTAACTCGATTTTTGGTCTCCCTCAGCCAAAAAAGACAGGGGTAATTTTAGCAATTATGAAAATTTTTAAAGCCCAGTGCATCCCAACAGCAACATATGGTGCAGAGGTTTGGGGTATCACAAAGTGTAACAGCATTCAGTGTGAAGAAAACAGATTTTGTCGAAAACTCTTGGGAGCACCGATCTCTGTATCCCAATATGTCTGTCACAGTGAACTGAAATTGCACTATATTGAAGATTATATAAAGGCTCGCCCTGCTTTATTCTGGCTAGCAATCAGGAAAAATCCAGCAGCTTCCCTCACTAGAGAGATAATAGGAGATTGCCTCAAGTGTGAGAAGGGGAGGGAAATACCATGGCTCGCAGCAGTGAGGGAGAGTCTAAGTAGTGTCAATCATGAACAGCTCTTTTTAAACCCAACTGAAATAGATAGTATGAACAAAAATGATCTTCGGTCGGCCCTATATGCACATTATAGTAAAGAAAGATACAAAAGGGAGGTTAAGAAAACAACTGTTGTAACTTACATGTCCGTTGAGGATGTCTCACTTATGCCATCTAGTTATCTCTTAAAACCTATAGGCCGCTGGGAGAGGGGACTCCTCTTTCGTTTAAGGGCAGGCATAGTAAAATTTCTACTCTGTTTCCCTCTCGGGTATAATGCTAATTTAGATCATCTGCCATGCCCATGTGACGGTCGGAGCGGGCAATCGATGCTCCACTTTCTATTCTTTTGTAAATGTTATATAAAATATGCAAAATGGCTTCTGATACCATTTAAAAAAAAAATCTTGCCTGTCCCCCTTGAAGCCGCTTACATGAAAATCCTCAAATTGGAAGACGATGTACTAGCTTTCCGCGTAGGCTCTTTTTTGAAAGTCGCAGTACGCGCTCGTAATACAATGTGCACCCCATGAAGGATGTTCTTACTGAATTAACATATATACTGTTATTACGATTAACACGACCTAAGCGAACACCTGTAGACTTGTTTTTACTCCCCACCATGTTCATGAATGGCATAAAGCCAGAGGGCATTAATTGGAAAATTGTTTTATCCGTTCATAATATGATGCACACTTATGAAATGTTTTTATTGTATTTACTTTTATTGTGCTTATGATCAATAAGTCTTGTGTATTTTTATGTTGCTATGTGACCTGTGCTTTTATGGATATATTTTTATCTGAATTAAGATTTTTGAAATGAATTGAATTATACATTTATACAAAGGAATACACATATCTAGATACATACATATAATAAAATTAAATGCTTATATAGACAGGGATAGGCTGTACCTTTATGTTTGAGTATGGTGGTATTGTAGGGAAGAGCCAACTCTGAGTAGACGTCTCAAGATAAGATAGTTATCTGTATATCTTATGTTTGGGGGTAAAGAATTCTATAGTTTGGCTGCTTTAACAGAGAAGACTGTGCCACCTATGGTTTTATTCTTGTACGGTGGAGTTTTGAGGCGAGGTGCCAATCTGGAGCGAAGGTTCCTTTGTTGAATGTATTTGGTTATATTACTGCTGATGAAGAGTGGCCCTGTTTCATGTATTGCTTTGTGGTTGATACAAAGCAGCTTGAATGTAGATATTCTGGCAACTGGTAACTAATGTAGGGCGCTCATGGCAGGGGAGATGTGGGCTTGTGGCTTTACATGTAGGAGTAGTCTGGCAGCAGAGTTCTGAAACCGTTGTAGTATTTTTAAAGTTGATAAAGATGATCAGTGGTAGAGGCCATTGGTGTAATCAAGTTTAGACCGAACAAGAGAGATAGTGGCCTTGACCTTGTGTGGAAATCTGAGGTGGGGAAGATGCGTTGCAGAGTTTTCATAGTAATGAAGCTTTATCTTGCTAATTTGTCCACTTGGGCATTCATTAATAGCTTGGAGTCCATTGTAATTCCAAGGTTTTATATTTCCTTAGATACTTTAGGCAGTGTTCCCAGATCGTCAGGCCAGGCGGCAAGTGGGTCATATTTTTTCCAATCACCACATGCGAGTATTTCCATTTTGGAAGCATTGAGTTTGAGATGGCTCCATGTCATCCACTGATCAATGGCTCTGAGGCAACTGAAAATGTGTGGGTTTCCGATGTCTTTGGAGCTTTCCTGTTTAAGGAGTATTTGTGTGTCATCTGCATAGTTATAGCATGTGAGGTGAAAATCAGTGATCATTGCCGGTAATGACTTTATATAGATGTTGAAGAGCATGGGTGAAATTATAGTGCCTTGAGGGACACCTGCTTTTGTGAAGTATGGTTTGGATGAGATAGGTGGAGAATGGGTGACATTTGTTCTGTTTTGAAGGCAGGATGTGATCCAGTCGAGAGAAGTCCCTTCCATGCTGGCTTCGTAAAGTCTTTGTATTAAAGTGTCATCTCATCAATAATGACATTGTGATATTGCTTTCAATGGTGATGCATGATGGGATATCTATTTCATGCTTTAGCATATTTGGGGTAATACTGTGTGCCATCCTTTACCTTGTCTCATGCAAGGTCACACAAACAGAACACATACGTCACACAGAAGCAAACAAAGACATAGAATGCTAGATGTGTTTGTCCTTGATTGGCATTATAACACACTGAGTAGTTGAAAATGTGCTTTGACTGTTGTACTTCAAATATAGTGCAGGGACACATAACATCGGTGATTAAAGGCTGTTTGAAATCATACAGTCTGATTACCTCCTGCTCCGAATATATCCTTCTGGAAGTCCACATGAAGATGTGTAGACTCTGTGGACAGATTTAAAAACAACTGGCGCAATGCAACACAGCAAGACAACTAATTGAGCAGCACTGGGTCAAATGGAGAATGCAGGAATGCACCTTATCTACTAATGTATGATGCATTACTGCACTCTGCCTGTGCTGGCGCACAGAGAGCACCCTAGCTCGAACACAGCCACTTTAGTGCCATTGGGCAAGTGTGCCTGCTTTACAAGCAGGATTGTTTTTGTGCAGGAATGGAGACCTTCATGCACAAAAACAATAATTTGAGACTTTTCTCCTATTTTGAAATATGCTGCAGAATGCAGCAGGCTTGGAAAGTGGACAGCGGGAGGTGAAATAAATATATTTCTCTTTGTTTTGCCTCTTTTGGGAAGATGTAACATTTTGACACCTTTTCAGGTTCACTGCTGTCTTTTTATCTGGTAATGCACAGAAATGCATGGCTGGATGGGTGGGAACACCACTCTCCACACATGTAACATCTTCCTGCTGCTGAGTAACACATGCCAGTGCCTAGCTCTGGCTTATGTTACTCTAGATTTTCTAACCCATACAGGGCCACACAAGGTGGCTTTGTGTGTCTTACTGTATCATATATAAGAAAGTGCATCACCCTGCATCGTCTTGCGTGACACAAGGACAATGCAAGTCCTTAGCAAATATGGGCCTGTACTCATAAGTCACACACCCATCTATATGAAAAATGTCTTCTGTACTACTCGTCATATCAATTAACATGTTACCATGAATTTAGCTGCTGAAATTAGTACTGAAAAAAGAAATTACTGTTACACTTTGTACAGGGAGATACACTCTCTAACAATTATGTACTCCAGAACAATGCCACATACACCTGAACACTGCTGATTTATGATTTGTGCATTGTTGATATGCTTAACATAAAAAAACAGCACAAGAAGAGAGTTAGTATATCTGTAGGCTGTAGTATGGGCACATGTTTTATATGTTGATGTTTATAAAGGGGGGCTGAAGTTTAGGATGTTTTGTGTTAGGGATAGTTAAGTAGATATAAATATTTTATTTGATCGAGTAGAATTTAGAATAGCTTTAGTAGAGTAGTGTTAGTTTGTTAGTGATAGGTAGGATTACTTTAGTATGCTGTGTTGTGAATAAAATGTTTTAGCTATAATCGAGCCCTTCATATGTCTATGTAGGATACAACAGATTAAGTATATCATTTAATGTGAAGGTATGTTATGTTGTTAAACTTAACCTTTGCTGCTTGATCAGTTATGTACATACTCAGCAAGATGTTTACATATGTTCATTTAAACTAACCTACTCTTACTTTGGACACATGCAAATTATAGGTAGACAGTTAAACAACACAGCCACAATTGCCAGGCTAGTGTGGTCTTTGTGTGACTCATAGAGTAGATGACTTTTCATTACAATGTTAGAGAGGAACCATTCAAACATTGTCATGGGAATGGTGCACTATGAGTTTGCTAGTGGTAAAACAAACCTTCATTGCTGGTATTTGTCGGTGTTGTGAATTTTTAGAGAGTAGGTATGTAATTCCTGAAGAGACTGATTAATATTCTGACATATGTGTTATGAATATGATAATGCTAGCATGTGTGTTGACCAAAACAACAAACATGTCTACAGAGATTAGAGAACAGCCTGACATTCGTGAACCGTAGCTGTCCCCATTGTGATTTTCATGACAGATTGTCACTATCAAAGTACCACACTATTACACTAACACAATATTGTAACATTGAGCCTTCTTCGATATATTGGGAAGGGCCATAAAGAATTCATGGAGTGATCACAAGTATGAAGTTTGGATCATGATATACAACTTGGACAATGATTGTGACTATTTGACATGCTATAGGCAAAGGACGACCAGCAAAGACTGCCATCTGCATTTTATATAAGTCTAATGGATCTACATTTTCCTATCTTTGACTTCTGGGAAAGAAACAAGGTCAGACTGACACTTCATATAAATCTAGACCTCTTGCTTTTTAATGACCTTATTTGAGACAGTCAACATAAGTCCTTAATTGTACTAAATCCATCCATGTTTGGTGTATTTGTGGGAAACTACTGATCTCTGGGTAGAATTTAAATTCTACATAAACAAGTGAATTGCTAAAAATGTAAGTTTGGTAAATTTTAGCAGTTATCTTACGCATGATCATTAACGTTGTTGGACCAGGGGTGGAAGTAACCCTTAGAGCTGACATATGTGTACAATCTTGTTTCACGTGGCTGATTGATGGCTATCATGATAGAGTTCAGAGCTTCCATTTTCTTAAGGCATAGCTGCAGCAAAAAGACAAAAACACTCTTCTCATGTTAGGATAGTCAATAATTTTACTCAATATTGTTGTTAACCACATTTGTTTCATGGGGAACTTATTTTAATGTAAGTTTGTTGGAGAAGAGAAAAGCCAAAAATACATAACAGCAATTACATAGTGCAAAGAAAAGAAGCTCACACTTAAGGGCCGATTATGATCTCGTTAGGAAGGCCTCCAGACGGGTTCTGGAATGAGCAAATCCCATTTGGAGCCTATGTTTCCGACCGAATCCTCCCCCGTTCCGAACGACCAAGTACGATGCGAAGATCTCGTATGCGTCGACCGAATTGTTTGCGAACCCGATCCTGTCAGTCCGACTCGTTCGCAGCCGAATCGTGCTGTGCAATGGAGCCGGCTTCCAAACGAGCGAGTACGATGCACGATTCGGACAGCCGTATCAAATCGGTCTCAGCGAGGCAAAACGGCTGTGGGAATCGGACTTCGGGGGGCTGTAGCAGGCCCCCCTTCACCCGGGGCCTCTGAATCGGTCCCGTGGGGGTACCCATGGGTCCCCCCTTTCCATGCATGCACAGTGTGGCGGGCCACAGGGTGTACGCTCTTCCCCTCCCACCCCTTTTTGCTATGGGAACCTGTGTACGTGTTCGGTATACAGGCTCCCATATAGTTAAATGGGAGTCCGAGCGAACCGAGTCCGTCACCATACGGGTGCATCGGAATCGGTCGCTCAGACTCGCGGAGCGCAATTCGCTAGGAAAGCCCTCCGGATCCGAGTCGGACAGAGGGCTTTCCTAGGGAGATCGTAATCGGCCCCTTAGAGTTACAAAACTTCAACCTGCATTTATAAACATTTCCATTAGCAAAAAATGATGCTTAATGGGAAGAACAGATGACCAAGATCAACTACATGTCACAAACTGAAGACTGCAGTAGTTTGAAAGGAAGGTAGCAGGATGTCAAACGCTTGACAAATTGATAAACTGGCAGGGACACACTGACCAATGTTCACCAGGAAATTATACTTCTTACACTTGGAAAGTATACATCTTCATCCTCTGATAAATGTTCAGCCTGCTGCTTTTGTTGTTGGGGTGCAATAGAAGGTTGAGGATCGATGGTATATGGCTCCGATGCACAAACATCAGAGGGTGAAGATTTAAAGCACACTTTCCAAAGAGCATTAGTGAATGCCACTAAGTCAGCATGTTATTCCCTGGCAAAGACTTCCTGCTTCTGCAACACAGCAACAACGTGCTATTGAGGGCACTAGTTGCTGCCATGAAGGAATCCATCTTGGACTCCGAACGATTGCCTAAGACCTCCAGTTGGGAATTGATGGCTCCTAGCTGGTTGACAACATCACTGACGATATATGTGGAAGGCTCATCTTCTTTGCCCTTCAACAACATTATACCAGCAATGGCAGCTAAGTAACCCTCAATTCTATGGAGCCAAGAATGGGTATCTCATATTGGCTCTGCCAACCCCTTATTGGGGCTGAGACACCTCTAGAGTCCTTCAAGAGTGCCACTATGGTACTATGATTTCCATCCCAAACTTGACTTCTTCCACCATATGCTCCTGGACCCCTATCATTCTCTATTGAAAGTTGACTTGGGAGTCATCAGAGTCCTCGCTAGCAATATGGCAAACATATGTTTGATGAACATTCTGGGTTGGTTCAATTGGAGACCCAACAATGTTTTCTTCCCTTTCCAAAATAGGAGGAATGTCTAAAGCGTCAAGGAGTTGGTTAAAAGTGTCTTCATCCAAGGGGGGCAGAGAGTGTCAAGGACTGGTTGCTTATCATGGGCAGGCTATTGTACAGGAGAGGGAGAGGTAGTAATTTCCTCTGGAAAAGAAGTGGGACATGTTAGCATTCCTCAGTGGCTGTATTTGATGTAGATGAACTTACACTGATTATGTACATCATTTATTACTCTTAATCTTACACAGGTATCTTACAAACATATATACCAACATATAAACATTGCCATATTGTATTATGGGAAAAATCACCAGTCAGGGCATGTGGGATGGATTCACAGCATCATTTTGTACTATAGCCAAACCCCCCAGGATATTGCGGCATAGATTTGCAAATTTTACGGTACAAAAATTGAAATTTTGTGGCACAAAAATCAAATTTTTGTGGCATTATTGCGGCACTTTATTTTACTCATAATCATTCCATTTCAGTCTTCAGTCAATAGAAACTGCTTTAACAGAGTATTCCACTTTCAAATAGGCATGTTTAAAGTGTCTGAGAGTCTTTGTTTGCCACGCTAAGTCCCCGAGTCCTGTAATGACTGGCAGCAACATTTTTCTCATTGATGCCCAATGCTGCTCCCCCCTTCCTGTCTACTCTCGCCCCGGAGCAGGGCACAGGCACCTTTACCCTGACCAGGGGCATCAACCCTTCCACTCTTCCGCCACCGGCCCTGCTTACAAGCCTACACCATGGTTTGCTGTAATTCGATTCTCTCCTGGCTGCTCATACACTTTATAACTGAGCAGTAAACAACAAGTTGCACACATGATTATACTGACTGACCCCCCCGCCCTTGCCGCCACCTTCCATCAAGTCCTAAAAAAGAAGTAGGGGGACTGACAAAGTTAGGCAGTTTGCAAGTGACATCATAGCGCGTGCTACCATAGCACATGACACCACGACGCATAGCATTGCACGTGAGTTTACAGGAAGTGACCTCTCTGGAAGTGACATCAGATATTAAGACCTCACACATATGTTTATCAGGTATATCATGAGTACATTTAAGCACATTTTGAGATTTAACTAATTCGATTTTGCTTTGGGCTTGTGCCATAAAAAGTGGTAGAATCCCGACGCAAAATCTGGGCCTCAACTAATAATATTTTTTTTTAAACCTTGCCACAAAGAAATTGGCAACAAGGAGAAGCATGGCAGTAGATCTCTTCTGCTTAATTGGTTGCAAAGTCTGCATTTTAAAATATTTTATGGGGTGAATGCATCTGCTGCAGTGGTGTCCAGTAAATCTCAAGAATAATAATAATGGTAAGATAACTCTAGAGGTTAACCCTTTTGCTGGAGAGATCTGTGTTTTGTCTAGTCCCAGATTAGCATCAAAGTTGTATAGAAGGTTAATGTGTCTTATGCAAAGCACATCACGTAACATGGAGATGAGAGATTTTTATTTTATTTAGCTAGGTAAGTAAGTTACTGCTTTGAACACAGAGATCCTTTTGTTAATTGCAGTTCATAAATTGTAATCCTTCTAATTTAGCACTGTGAGCTATGAAGGACATGTGACCCCTACACCTTATAACCCTCACCTATTCATGTAACACATCTTGTACATTGATTTACACACTTACATGATTTATTGTCAATGTGTAATGTGTATGTTCTGTAAAGCGCTCTAACACCATACATTGGGATGAGTCGTGCTGTAAAAGAAATAAAATAGTACTATTTAAATTGGTATTTTTGTAAATACTTCACAGACCAACACATCGGAGATTCTTACAGTGCATGCATTTACTTACATAAAGGGACTGAACAAAGTCAGAAGCATGCCTCTCATAAGTACCTGTGAAGAGATAACAAGCTGTGTGCTTTTGTTTTCCCTCCGTTGTATTTGCATTTAAGTGAGGTCCCAGGCCACGTCCAATCAGGATACTGATGAAAAGAAGCCACCTGATGGCCCCCTAACTTGGCCTTTATCTTTGGCACAGCTTGAGGTACCAATAAAGAAAGCCCCCCTTGCTGCCTGCACGTTGTTGCTGAGAATGGAATGTAGGAATTGCCCTGCACGTGTGGCGCGTGAAAGAGATTTTTGCCTGTTGTGAAAGTTAACACACTCTTGGCCAGCACCTCTTTCTGAACATACCGGCAGGCGATCTGGTCTCCATTGTTACTTTCTTAGCTCTTCTTGCAGGATACAGGACTGCTGCACAGCTTTCTGCCGCCCAAGCCCTAATTAGGCCGAATTTCGCGGGCACTTTTGTAAAAAGCGCTGCCTTTTCACAAAAAATGCTGATTTTGCAATTATTTTGCAAATAGCGAAATCCTGGAGGGTCTGTATAGCATTGTTGTATGGAAGTGCGACAACATAACATTTTGACACACACATATTAGGTCAATACATAGGTCAAACTTCAGGAATGATGAACATTCTAACACAAAACCTGCAGAGATCCATTTTTATACAAACTGGGGCCCAGATTTACCACAGTATTATGTTGCCCTTACGTCATGCTCGGTGACACAAGGGTAACGCAATTTTAAGTCACATTTCTCAAGCCACGCAAAGCCACCTTGCATAGCCCTGCGTGGCTTGGTAAATCCAGAGTAACTCAAACCAACACAAGTTGCTGGTTTGTGTTATTCTGTGCCAGGGTTCTGTTCCATGGTTGGAGCATGGGTGTTCCCAGGCATCCACCCATGCTTTTTGGTGCATTCCCAGACTTACTAAGGCAAGTAAACCTGGAAATGCATCCAAATAGAATTCGTACTCAATAGAGTTCTAACAAAGATAAATATTTTCATTTCTCCTCGTTGTTTCCTCTTTCTAAGTGTGCTGCATTTTGCAGCATACGTAGAAAGAGGAAGATGCCTCTAAGAATTGTTTTAGTGCAAAATGGTGTCCCTTCCTCCACAAATATAAATCCTGAATGCAGTGCAGGCACCCTTGCACCATGGTGCATGGGTGCCTGCATTGGCGATAGGCAATACATAGTGGACAAGCACAGAGAGAGAGCATGAATGGCCCATATCCTGGGAGATATGGTGCATTCCTGCCCTCTCCAGTTGACGCAGCACAATAAGTTGTATTGCTGCTTTGCGAGGCATCAACTACTAATATTTATGCCCCTAGATTTAACTTAACATTTGACTTAATCGCCTGTAGACACCGGGACACAAATCTGTTTGTTCCTTGCATTCTCTAGAATGAGAGATAGTCAATGGGTACTAGATACCTACTATATCCATGTTCACCAGATGTTGCTAAAACATGACATTATTTTAGTATCTTACTTATATTGGACCTTCACTTTAGCATGACATCGAGTAGCACTTCTGTGAGAAATTGGGTTGTTGGTTGACTGGGTTGTGAGCCCTGGCCAATCAACAGCCACAATCCCTTGCAGGATGAACCACAAAAGTCACTAAATTAACCTGTGCTTAACCCTGGGTAGCTTGACACAAAACACAGTCAGGATTAACTTAGAGGCAATGTGTAAAGTATTTATGCAGCACACAGACAGTAATAAAGTGAAAACACAACACAAGAAAACTCCCAAACCAAATTAGAAAAATAGAGTAAGTTTTTAAATAAATTATTGCACACCAAATAACAACAACAAAAATCCAATCAGTAGAACTGGAGTTATGAATTGTTAAAGTTTTGAATAAAAACTAGCGCCTAAAAGATCAAAGCCGCAATTGCAGACATCTAGTCACGTGTAGGCCTGGTTCGAGTCCACGGAGTTCCTCGTTGAACTCAGCAAAGTGACCAAAAAACTCCACCACACTACTTGCAGCTCCGCAAGTGGCGGAGTGCGTTGGGTTGCACCGTTCACACTGATTTTTAGCACCAGTTGTTTGTCCCGCATTGGAAAATCAGCGCGAATGGCACCATGCGCAGTGCAAGAGGGCGATGCTTCTTTCTGCCTCTCGAGTAGATTTTCTACTCAAGCAGCAGCTTCCTCAATGAGAACTGATGGTTTCTCAATGCGAGCGTTCGCAACCATCTGCGACAGCCCGTGTTGAGAAATCTCGCTGGGAAGTGGTCTAGCTTTGGATTTCCTCTCTCGTGCTCGCCAACTTAATGTGGTGAGCACAAGCAAGGAAAAAACTTCAGCAGAGTTTTTCGGAACTTCGCATGCTCCAGGGAGCGCCGAAAACTCTGCAAACTCCGTGAACGGAGAGGAGTTCATTGCCCAGGCCTAGTCACATGAGACCTGGTCAGAGTCAAAAAGTATGGTCGACCGAGAAGAAGCGTGATCCGGATACAAGAAGTGCATTGGCCACAGTCATCACTTACCTTCGAACATAGAAGAAATTTTGAGAACATTTTTCTGAGAAGGTAAAGTTCAGTGCTCCAAGGCTGCAGGGCTTGTCCGAGGAGGAAGCGTCATCGTTGGGGATCCTTGGGTTGAAGCAGCCATGAAGATTTCTACGTTTAGACTTAGGGGCCGATTCGGAGCCCTCTTTCCCGACCGATTCGTACGTGCGTCCGGCCGAGCGAGTACGATGCGAGCGCCCGCGAAATCGCCGACCGACTCGTACGCGGGTCCGAAACGCTCCGACCGACTCGCACGGACATGACTTGCACCGCGCAATGGAGACGTTCCCCGGCCGGGCAAGTACGATGCGCGCCGCGAGCAGTCCGACCGACTCGCGCCGTGCGGCTCGAAAGAGCAGTCGGAGCCGGACCCCCCTGTACGCGTAGCCGCGCGAGTCGCACACAGGGGGGACCCATGGGTCCCCCCTACCTACATGTACCTACATGTACGCTGTGAGTCGCATCGAGGCGTACCCGCTGTAGGGGGCGCCCTTGTTCGCCTCGCACCCATTGAGTCAATGTGAGCCTGCGTATGCGTTGTACGTCCGCCTCCCATTGACTTCAATGGGAGTCCGACCGACTCGAGTCCGATTGCATGCGTGCGCATCGTACTCGTTCGGTCGGACTGCCAAAGTCCGATTCAGTCGGAAATCTCTCCGGGTCCGGCTCGGTCGGAGTGATTTCCGGCCTGAATCGGAATCGGCCCCTATGTCTCTTTTATGGAAGTCGAAAAGCTCCAGCGGGACGAAGCAGAAGGCTGTAGCCAAAGACAGTTCTAGAGGCTCAAACACCCCTTTAGCGAAGGAATGCTGAATAGGATTTTCTGTTGTGGAGAAGAACGTAGCAGGAACAGCCGTGAAGTCAGGTTGACCAGCGATGGACCTTGGGCGAGTTGACGAGTAGGGTGGTCCCGGTCTCCTCTTGGTTCTCAGAGCAGCTTTTAGCCAAAAATGTTCTATGTGCTCAGTTTTTTATTTTGGCTGTCTGGGTACCTGTAGCACTACAACCAGGGGTTCAAGACTGGTAGGAAACCATTTCGGGGTTCAGGACTCACTCAGGCTGAGTCCAGGTGCGGGTTCAAGTTTGTGGGAGTCTTTTGTTTCTCAGTGGCTCTGGACAGGAGGCCGCAAACTAGCTAGCCCTTTGAGTTACTCTGGTAGTCCTGGGTTTAGGTGTAGATGCAGGGCTTAACAGCAGGGCTGGCAGAGGAACATTCAAACAGACTCCAGGCAGCAAAGCAGTCTTTCCAGGTGCAGCCAAGCAGTCTTGCAGAGTGCACAGCCGATCACAGCAGCAGGCAGTCCTCTGTGAGTCCTTCTGCAGGTCCAGAATGCGAACTGAAGAGTGGGTCTGAGGGTACTCTTTTTATACCTGGTGCCCTTCCTATGGAAGGTGGGAGAAGCTTCGAGAAAGTCTCTCTTAGCTGGATTCAGTGGCAATGTAGAGGTGATAAGCCCTTTGTGTGAAGGCAGAGGACAGCCTATTCACTTGCTCAGCTCCGTTCCCCCATCCTGTCAGCAGATGTCACATTCAGGCGCACCTAATCCTTCTATTGTGTGACTGTCTGGGGGAAATCACAAAGTCTAATTGTCAGTTACACCCAGTCATATGACCCAAGACAGGACGCAGGCACAAAAGAGCTAAGGGCAGAAAAATGCCAACTTTCTAAAAGGGGTATTTTCAAAATTGTAATTAAAAATCCAACTTTACCAATTTCATAAATACCAAACATGAACTGGCTTCCTGATCCCAATCAAAAAGTTACCACATTTACAATGTAATAAGGCAACCCAATGTCATCCTATGGGGCTGGTAGGCTTCACAGTACTGAGAAATGAATTTCACTACCAGGACATGTAAAACTTAAAAGGACATGCCCAACCTTTTAATTACAATGTACCCTGCCCTATGGGCTACCTAGGGCCTACCATAGGGGTGACTTATATGCAATAAAAGGAAAGTTTAAGGCCTGGCAAGGGGTTTATATTTCCAAGTCAAATTGGCAGTTTAAAACTGCATTCATGCTACACTGACAGGCCTGGGACATGTTTAAAGGGGCTACTTAAGTGGGTGGCACAATAAGTGCTGTGGGCCCACTAGGGGAGAGAGCACAAGCACTTTAGCACTGGTTAGCAGTGTTAAATGCACATAGACCTAAGGCCAACAAAAACTAATTTCAGTAAAAGGTGAAGGGTAAAAGGCAAAAAGTTTGGGGGTGACCCTGTTTAGAGGGACTTGTCCAACAACTCCAATATCAATAGGCAACATTTGACTTCAACATTATCACAGAGAAATATAAGTGGATTGTTGGCATCCTTACACATTTCTGAACGTAACACACACAGATGCACAGATTCACCAAGATATCCTACATTTACCAATATGTACACCAGAGGGATGCATCAGCTGGATGATAGCCTTTAACATTTGTTGGGTGAATAGTGCTAACTGAAGCTCTGCACACATACCTGCATTGGAGTACTAAGTTTCACACTGATTCCCGAATGGAGTTGTAAAATTAGAGCAGATGTAACATTTTGCACACCATTGTGATCAAGTTTACTTAAGATGCATAGGGATAGTACTTAAAGTTTATGTAGTTGAGGTAAATAGGGAGGCCATGTTATCTCACTTACCACCTAAGCAAATAGCATGACATTTTATTCATAAACATATTCATGAACATATTATATGTAGGCACTGAAGTGTTGTGTTTTATGTGTGAGGATAAGGCAAGATAACTCTTGTATCTAAGTATCATGTGCTCTGTGTCTTTTTTCTACATGTGGCTTTCATGAAGGTATAACATTACTCTGCAGACACATAGAAGCCTGCAGTGGAGGCACCCTTCCAATTTCATTGAGGTATATAAGATGTGTAACTAGGCAGCACAAAATGCACTGCGGATGTATTGTGGGCCTGTATCATTGATTTTTATGTGGTGCTATACACTCCAGGCCACATTTATCAAAGGCTTGGATTGACCTTGCATCACGCAAGGTGACACAAGGGCAACGCAAGCCCTTACGTGAGATTTACTATGCCACAGAGAGCCACCTTGTGTAGCTCTGCATAACATAGTAAATATGGAGTAACGCAAGGCAGCGCAAGTCGCTGCATTGCCTTACTCGGCCCTGCAGAGGAGTTCCATGGATGGAGCATGGTGTTCCCACTCATCCACCCATGATTATTGGGACATTGGCATATTTATTCACACTTGTAAATTTGGAAATGCGTCAATATGGTACACCATTTCATGTGAGGCATCACAAGGAGATACATCATTATTGTTCCTCTTGATTTCCTCTGTTCATGCACGCTGCATGCTTCAGCACACATAGAAAGAGTAAAATGCATCTGAAGATTCTTTTTGTGCAGGAAGGTGTCACTTCCTGCATAACAACAATTCTGTGTGTAAGGAGACACCCTGGCACTATTGTGCACTGGTGCCTGTGTTGGCGTAAGGCTGCATAGTGCACTAGCGCAAGGAGAAAGCAGAAATGCATCATATCTTTGCAAATATTAAGCATTTCTGTTCTCTACCTCTTATGCAATGCAGCACAACAACTTTGCTTGCTTTCCTGCATTGTGTGAAAGTTTGGTAACTGCACCTCCATGTTTGTAAGTTATCATATTGCAAATTTCAACATATATTTACATGTATTTTGTTATCACTCACCCTGTACGTTTTGTTGCTCTTCTATATCAGCACTGCCCATGCCCTCGACTCCAGCAACCAACTCAGTTGAAATAAGGGATGCCACCTGCTCCTCTAATGGGTTCAACTTCTCCTGGACATCCCGTCCTCCACCGGTCCTCATTGTAGTCTGAAGGTCCCTGTTGAGCTTTTAATTTTGTCCTGCATTTGTGGTCATGCCTCCTTTTTTTGCGTTCCACTACAGTCCTTCTTGTTGGTGCCACACAGTTGATCTTGTCCACTATTGCTTGCCATAAAGCATCCTTCATGGCTAATTGCAGTTTAGAGGTGACAAACAAAAGATGGTCATTTTTGGTCACCTCACCTATATGACTTTCCCCCTCTGTGAAATTTAGCTTCTTCTTCCTTTTGCACCGGGTTTCAGAAACATCTTCAGGGTTGGTGCCCTTCTGCCTTCCTGATGCTCCTTCTGTGGTGCATGATGGCGGGGTGTTGGTACTAACAAGCGTATTGTGCTGTGTGGCTTTTTAAAACTTTTGCGCCTTGCATTGCTGACTTGCGGCACGTAAAGGTGTCTTGTGACACACAAGTCAGCTTTATGTCACGCAGGTAGTAGTTGTGTTACGGCACGTTGCGCCACAACTATATCCTTGCATCACACTGCATGATGCATCTCTTGGCCCTGCGTCATGGTGCACCTCTTAGTAAATATGGTCCATTCATGATGCAGGAAAGTGGCATAATGCAGACACTTCTGCGCAATGCAGTGCTGCATGAGTCTTTATAAATCTGGCACCAGTTTTGTGTTGTTGTTGCGAGCTCAACCTTGGTGCTAATCTTTAGGATTTGGATTCTGATCATGACTATGCCTGGGTGGAAAACTACGCTACGCTCGCGTAGTTTGCGAAGTTTGCGCTACTTCGCACTACGCGAATTGCACGTAGCACAGTGCGAACACGCGTAGCGTAGCATAGCGTAGTGCAGCGGTCATTTTGCTTGCTCGCGGTCCTCAACGTCAAGTTGGCGACCGCGAGCAAGCAAATGACATCCCGGCGAGACTTTTCCTCGTTCGCGATCAGCAACATCAAGTTGCCGATCGCGAGCGTGGAAAATAAACCTCCCGGCGAGATTCTCAACGCGGGAGGTCAGGTTTCTCATTGCGAGTGGTCGCGTATGCTCGCGATGAGAAACTACCAGTCCGCGTTGAGAAAGCTGCCGCTCGAGTAAAAATCTACTCGAGCGGCAGTAAAAGACAGCTCGCACTGTGCAAGATGCCGTCTTCAATGATTGCACAGTGCGGACAAGCATCCGGCACTGTGCAATCATTGCGAACACGCACTATGCAGTTCGCGTAGTGCTACGCGTAGCTCGCGTAGTGCGAACTGCACTTTGCGTAGCTTCGTGAAGCGTTACTTCGCGAACTACGCCCAGGGTTAATCATGACTTGAATTAGCATGGAACTTAATCTGGTTTTCAAGTAGAGGCATTCTACGTAATGCAAAACAAATAAGGGAAGCATTACAATTATACCCTAAAAAGTATTATAGCATGATCACATGTTAAATCCCATCCTTGACATATCACCTATGTTCTTCCTCTTTTTTTAGGGTGTTGGTCATAAATTATGCTTCAAGACACATTCTTTTATCGGTTTTGTAAGTCTTTTTTCTTTTTATACAAGTTGTATGTTTTCCGAAGTTGTTGAATAATTTCACATGTTTGGCTATTGTATTTCACAAGCAGAAAGTGGTTACACAATCTATGTTTCAAAGAAATTGGCATATTTAAAAATTATTTTCAGTAATTTCTGCATATTACTCCAACCCAATGAATTATGAAGTCCACCCTAAGGGGCGAAGAGTATTTTTATCTATATTTTTTCGGGTAATTTGTTGAGCGCACTGCTGCCTTAGATGGTGTCAGAGTACTAAAACATATCAAAATGGTACAGCGCGAACAGCAAGCACAATTTTAAAGTTGCAGATTAACAGCGAGATCTTTAGCTAATTTCATACCTGGTCATAGCCCGAGGGGCAGGTTTACTAATATTACAAGCAGTGCAGCGCAGCAAGGCAACTTGCTGCATTGCGTTAAGTGAAAGGAACAGAGCAGAAATATGCCATATCTACTAAGATAAGGTGCACTTCTGCTCTCTCCTAGCACTGGTGCACTGTGTGCTGCCTAGCACCAATGCAGGCACCCTTGCGCCATGCTGCAAGGGTGCCTGCGTTACAGGCTGGATTGTTTTTGTCCTGGAAGGGATACCTTCCTGCACAAAGACAATCCTAAGAGGCAATCTGCTCTTTCTATGCATGATGCAGAATGCATCAAACATAGAAAGAGGAAATAAGGAGAAATAAAGATATTTCTCCTTGTTACGTCTCTCTGTTGTAGGCACCATTTTGGCACAATCCCAGGTTTACTGCCTTTAGTAAATTGCTGCAAATTCCATGGGTGGATACATGGGAATGCCCATGTTCCACCCATGGAATGACAACCATAATGAAATGTAACGCAGCGCAAGCAACTCAATCAAGTGGCGCAAGGCTACACAAATCAAATCAGAACATAGCTTTATTCGATTTCTGTTTAGAGAATCATAAAAGCGCATAAAATCACATACGTATTACACAAGATAACACAGCAAAAACATGAAATAAATAGACATTGTACATTGAATCATGCAATGCTCTGACGTTAAAGGTCACTTGTTTGGAGCCCCTTTACATATTTAGATTTTTGGACAATTAGACAGTCACATTAAAATCGATTTCCTATATTTCACTACATGTTTTAAATACATTGATAAAATCCATACTATGCATTCATTTTCTAAAAACTGTAGGGCTAAAAAGGCGGGACGACATTGTCTAAAACCGAGCTTTTTTAAAAGGGGTAAAATCAATTTTTTCCTTTGCACATTATAAAATTTACAGAATAAAACCACGTAAAGTGTTGTTTGCTCCGAACGATCGTCACAGGGGCACAATTGCATTACTCTCGACCAATCGTTCATATTTTGGAAGCTTATTAGTCTGTGCAGTATCCCTTGTCTAAATCTTGTCAATAATAGTCTGTCATAAGTGCCACAGACAAGTGTGAGATAAGGTTGAATGCCATGTGTCGTTAAGATCGTTTGGTTACACAATACTGTATGCTTTGATATTTCTACTGTTAGTCTAAGTGATTCAAGTAGGGTTAAGCTTTTCACTTTTAACACTTTTCTTGTCAAGGTAGTCATTGTGCTCGGCTCAGTATAGAACTCTGGGTGGCCTAGATCATGCATAAAATCCTGCACGTACTTTAGCCACGCAATTCTTAAAACGCCATCCAGTTTAAAAAATATTGTTTAAAATGTCCTTGTTGAGGTTGGTTTCCACAGATGTCCACATCCTGTGCCATAACAGGATTGGTTCCACTTTTTCATAAGATCTGTAATGTATGGGACACCCAATTCAGAGTGACAAATATATGAGGAGGTACTGCCCGGGACTGCCAATATGTATCTTAAAAACATGTTTTCGACAACTCGAAGAGCCTGAAGATCGGAGTATCCCCAGACCCCAGCGCCATACATGGCCATCGAGACGCACTTGGCCCTGTATATCTGTATTAGCTCACGTGGAGGCCTCCTGCCCAGCTTATTCGCAAAATTAACTGGGGCGGCAGTGGTTTTCATGAAAGCCAGTTTCCTGGCTTGCACAGCTTGGGTCCAGGTACCATTTTGGTCGAAGAGAATGCCCAGATAGCTGAATCTGTTTGTAAAATCTATCTTCTGTTTGTCAATGTACATGTCTCTACATTTGTGGCTGCCAGTGCCACACCTCATGACAACGTTTTTTGATGTATTTACCCTTAGCCCCAGATCGTGCATAAAAGCCGAAAAACTGTTCAATATTCTTAGTAATCCCACTTGAGTGTGAGTCATCAGAATGGCGTCGTCCGTGTACAATAGGGCGGGTATAGGCCGTCCTTCTATTTGGGGGAGGTCTTGGCACTTGTTCAGCAGTGCTTGGCCTAGACCATTTATATAAAGATTAAAAAGGAAGGGGGCCAACACGCAGCCTTGTCTTACTACCTTCTTCATTCGAAACGGGTCTGTACAGTCTCCATTGGCACCATAACGCACCCTCGCCTTGGTGTCACTATATAGTTGTCTTAAAAAGAGGATGATAGTGGGCTCCACTCCTAGGTCCTGAAGAATCCTCCAGAGCTTGCCATGCCTAACGCAGTCAAAAGCTGCTGTGAGGTCGACGAAGGCTAGGAACAACCTGCCCTTCTTTGCGAGGGTGTACTTCCCTATGGAGATGTTCAGGTTTAAGCTTTGTTCAATGGTTCCTAACCCCTTTAGAAACCCAAACGGTAACTCAGAAATAATCTTATTTTCATCTGCCCAATCCTGTAAACTTTCGAGCACGATGCGCCCGACTACTTTTACCAGAGAGTCTAATAGTGATATCGGCCGATAACAGGGGGGATCTTGACAATTCCCTTTTTTAAAGATTGGCACTAAAATTGATTCAGACCATGTTTCTATAAGATTGGAAGAACAACTGGCTGTTATTACCTGTGTTAGCAATGAGCCCCATAGCGCCGTGTTATTTTTGAATAGATCTACAGGGATCCCATCAGGCCCAGTGGCCTTTCCACCCAGGCTTGCCATAATTGCACGATTGACTTCATCCAGGTTTACCCGGAGGTCATAGGAATTGATAAAGGTGCTGTTTCGTCGTCACCTAATGGCTGGGTTTCTAAATTGTTAGCACACATACCGCTGTTAAACGTATTGGTGAAGTGCTCTACCCAGTGCGCCTCTGTTATTGCAACTTCAATGGATGGAGCATCCCCAGGATCCAGAAAGGTTTTTTTTTACAGCCCTCCAAAAGGCCGGGCCATCTTTGGACAGCGAGGCCTCATGCAGCGCCAGTCAAACCTCGTATCTCAATGTCGCCTTGCGCTCCTCAAGTGCATTTTTGTAGGCCCTCCTGGCCTGTCTTATGTCATGTGTGCTTCTAGGGTTTTTGTGTGTTTCATATTTTAATTTGGCGTAGGCCCGCGCACACTTTGTGTCGAATCACCCTTTTGTATTCCTAATTGAATTTCTATTTCGTACAAATAGAGCCTCTTTTATGGCTCCTGTGATCTGCTGGAACGAGGTCAAAACTATTTTGTGAGTGGTGTTTTCATCCAGACAAGCCGAAAAGGCAGATTTGTACTTAGTTACAACATTCCTTGTGATTTCTAGAGGGTCCACCATCGACCATCGCAGGGAATAACCATTCACTCTATTTACTGTTAAGTTTAGAGGAACGTGCGAAGGTTTGGCCCCATAGTTTGTCTGTCGTTTTAGCTGTGTGAGGGAGACGCTCTGCGGGAAGTGATCACTCAAAATTATGTTATGAGTAGTGAATGATTTGACTCTAGTTGAGTATCTATTTGATATCAGTATATAATCTATTGTCGTAGAACATCCTCTCCCATTAAAAGTGCATTTAAAGGGGGCAGGTGTAACGCACATCTCGTTAGCAAAACCTAAGTCATGGCCGAACATTACTTCATTTAAGGATTCCCCATATTGTGAGTGCGGGAAGTGCGTATCACTATTCCCATCTTCATTCGTGAAACTGCATACTTCCCTCCTGTTATTTGGGCATAAGGCGGAGTTGAAGTCCCCCCCCCCCAAATAATGACCGTGTCCCTTTCACTATCGCTGTGGATGGATTTCAGGTCATTACCTATTTTTTTCAGGATCATCCCGATCTGGTCAAACGGGGCGTTATTATAAAAAGTTGTCAAGGTAATAAAGTGCTTATTATCAGTAAACAGTACAATCACTTGATAATATATTTCGTCAAATTTCAACTCTATTTTTCTCACATTTACCATGTTGGATGTGTAGGTAGACAAACCCCCCTTTGCCCTCCCATGACTCCCTACCACTGCCGCGGTGTGAAAAGTTCGGTAACCGTTGATGTGTACTGCGCCCTTGACCCAAGTTTCTTGGAAGCACATGATAGGAAACTTTGATATAAACTCACCCCACAGCGGTTTGCCAGTTTAGATCGGATGCCTGAAACATTCCAATAAACCAAGTTGGTCAGGTCACTATGATTGCTACCTGTAATCTTCTTAGGGGTGGCATCTGCAGTGGTTACAGTAGGGACGGTGGGTAGTGTCTGACTCTGACTTATGCCTAAAATAAGTGTGGTATCCTCTGCTGGTTGACTAATATCTGGCAATTTGTCGCCCGGATTAGGCTGACTCAGTGACTGAACCTCCTTCAGTGATCTGCTGTGTGTAATTGGGGGCAGTGTAATTTATATATTATACCTGTGTCTGCTTGATCTGGTAGACATATTACTTTCTGGGTCCTTCTTATTTTTAAGATGTTGTTCTACATCATTGTTTAGTCAGTCAATATCTTCTAAAGGTTTTGAGGCTATCAAAGCGATTACTTACTCGGACACTATACCTGTAATGAGTTTCAATTGGGTAGTTCCTTCTCATGTTTCCACTACTCTGTACCTTTGGTGGTTGATAAAAGCATCCTAATGGAACGATGTTTACTTCCTGAGGCATAATAACATGGCTCCCTGCTCTTTCAAGAATGGTCCGCACCAGATGGGGGGATCTAAATGTTAAAACCATGCAATACCCCACCAGGGCTTTGCGTGTTTTGCCTATCCAGTCTATTCTTCTGACCATTTTAAATTCTGAGAAGAGAGCCTCGGTTAATCCTGTTCTGGTACTCAGCCAATGTAATGATTTGTTCCTCAAGGCGGTCCAGGATTCACCTTCATGTACGGGGAGCTGAGGGACATTTACCAGAACTATTGTGTAGGGAGTGGCCTCCGGTGGGAGATATAGAGACTGAGGAGTGGTTTGGGGGCGAATCCTTGGAGTGTGTATGGGATTAAGGTCAGGTTGGCTCGGTAGGGATGGCATGACGTTTAAATCCCTCCCTTGGAATGTACTGTGTGTATCTCTCCTACCATAGCTATGGGGGTGCCTTGCTAGACCAGGGAGGGATTTCAACCCCCGTGTTTCTATCTGGTTCCCCTGGATCGCCAGGTTTGACTCTACTTGTTTCCCTTCAAATGTAGTTTGTGTAGTAAATGGTTCCGGTACTGGTACATGAGATGCTCTATTATTCCTAGTTCTCGGGGAGTTCATACGTTTGCTTGGGTTGTTATCTCTGCTGTGGACAGCATTTCCTAAGCATTTTTCTAGGGTTGCCGCAATAGATTGTAATCTCTCTGCCATCTTGGCTAGGGCTTCTTTAAAAATGCTCTCTAATCCTTCTATCTGCTCGGATAGCCTTCTTATGTCGTCTTTTGAACAATAAAGCTCTGTGGGAGTTGGTAATTTCACACTATGGCCTGCTTGTAATGATAATAATGATTTGCCCCACTTTGTTGCCTTTTTCTGCTGCTTTTTACTCAAAATTCTTAGGCCTACATGACCATCTTGTACTGCCCTATCGTCCACCCCCTGGTTTCTAGGGTGCTTTGACGGGGGTTGGGTGTCACTGTCCTGATCGCTAACCCACACATGATCAGAAACATTCTGCACACAGCCGTTAGTGGGCAATCGGCGTTCAGTCACTGTGAGTGTTGGGGGTCCTTCACTTGGGGTTGTCTCCACTCTCTGGCTTTCTCCCCTGTTTTCCGCATTCAAAGTCTCCTCAACGGAGGATATCTGTTTTTCTATTGCCCCCATCGCCCCCGTGAGGTAGTTCAATAATGATGAACGTGAACCCATTATCGGCTTAGGTGCGCTCGTTGAGGGGGTCATCTTGTTCGCTTCAGCCTTCCTTTTCCCCATAGATCGAACTTGAAATAGCTAATCAGAGGTCGGCAGGAATGTTTGTTATTATTATACTTATTGTTATTTGTGGACCTAAAAATGACCTGGAAGCTTGCGTTCGCAACAACAGGCCTCACAATCACAAATAAAGTTATAAGGTCATCATAAGGTAACCGAATGGATGCAAGGGTTACAAGGATTCTCCCCTTTTAGGTACTCACCAACAGTAGAATAACGAAAGGAGTCCATAAAATACCAGAAAACCATAAATAAAACCAGGAGAGGGGGCTCTCCTGTTTTTATATGACGGGCTACGCAAATCTCCACTTGCATCACTTTGTAAATCCCATTGCTTTGTGATGACTTGCAACAAAAACAATAAATCTGCCCCTCAACATGAACAAAGGCACTGCATCATGGTGTTCCAGTGTTTAGAAGACAGGTAGGCAAAGACATTTCATCTACTTTTTGGCACTGTAAAAAGAGCCAGTTGAAAAGAACTTAGAGATCAAAGAGTTTAACAGCTTTACAGTTTGCACAGCAGGACACTATGGTATATGCCATAAATAGCAAGGAAGATTAGGAACACATCCTTAAAAATGTTGGTTTGGCTTCCAATAACCCAAAGCAGTTCTTTGGGATTCCCACAGATATGGTAGCGTTGCTTCCTGCCATTGCTCTTTTGACGAGTCTGTGCCGCAGCGCGGGGACACACTAGTGAGTGTAACCATGCGCTTTACAAGCTTGCTTATTATTATTATTATAAAAAAGAAATGAGCACTAGGATTCAACATGGTCCTCAAGCAAGTTAGAAGAACTTTGGAGAGACAGGAAAGAATTCAGTTGTCACAGGTATAGCTGACACCTTTATGACAGGTTTTGACTATGGAAAAAGGCATTTTTCTCTGTGCTATAAGTAAGCAGACAGAGACCACATTGCAGGTGTGTAAAGATGTGGGGATGAATAGAGGGGTGGATGCTGCCTGATGTAAAAGAAGAAGAAGGTGTATTCTAGCATCAAATCCTGAGTGCTCATGTCATTGAGTCTGGGCAAAAAGATGGAATGGTGGTCCGGGTCAATAGGTGCCAAATGGCCCCAAAGGGTCAATAATATAAAATTACAGGCATGCAAAACATCACAAAGATCTTCAAGGATGGAAATGAAGTAATATACCACAGTATACTCTAGTATTTTGCAGTACTGATTTCAATAAATATGTTTCTGTTTTAAAATCTGCCAGCGGAGAAGGACATATTTGAAAAATATCCCACTTTCTGAAATTGGACGAAATGTCCTGACTTCGTCTGAGGCTATTTATTTTGCAGTCACATGTTTTGATAAAGATGTTCAGGATAATAAGCTGCAGGAAACCGATTAGTAAGCATCTACAGGCACATGGCCATAGGACTACATTGACACGATGATTTACGTGCCTGCCCTCAGCAATGGTTTTACCCCGAGTGCTAGCAAGTAAACAAATTTTGCTTGGCAGAAGCGCACCTATCACTGGCTGTAACCAGAAGCTGCACCCCTTCAATGGCAGGCCTAGCAGCAGGGTGGACTTGCTGTGCATGGTTTCCGAGTGACAAGAGCCCAGCCACTCCACCTGTGAGCCTGAGCAACAGTTGGACCAGTTTCTCCCTACTGTTGCAGATATGACTGGCTCATTTAGAGGGCAGCAATCCTCAATGTTCCCAATGGTGGTAATGCTGCCTGCTCCATGACCGGGTAGACTGTTTAGATGGATCTGGCATCAGCAGCAAATAGTGTTGAAATGACTGCAATTAATGGAAGACAATTAACTGTAATTTCCTTCTGCTTGGACCACCAATGAGACATCAAAACTTTTAAGATGTTCCACACAGGATGGATGAAAAATTCCAGTGTGTGGAACCCATTTGTTATAGGAGTCTTTGAAACGGAACTGAAGTTTGGGGGGAGGGGAGAAGGTCTATGTCCCAGACATACATACGTTTTATTTCTGGTAGGCTTCTTTCGCATGTTGGATCTACCACCTCTATATTTCTTTTCCTGAAAGGGTATAGTGATGCAGGGGGGTTCATTTCAGGGGGAGAGAAACGCCACCCACAATGGTGGGCAACTGAAAATGTAGACATGGGATAAAGACGCCCATGATGGGCAATCCATTGACGTCATCTCAGTGTTCTAGTGGCATGTACAAACACTGGGCCATGTTATCATCATGGGTCAGAACCCATTAGTGAAATACAATCCACCATTACTGAGGCATCCTAGCATTCACAAGTGGAGGCTTATGAGATATATTTTGGGCATTTCAGGAAATGTGGTTAACTAAAAAATTAAAGGGGCATATTCTCAAGGAGCCATCACCGAGTTAACGGCACTTTATCGCAGCCAAAGTTGCGATAAATTTATCGCCCCATTCACAAGCTGGTGCTAACAGCCGATAACACCAGTTTACCTGCGAAAGCATCCTCAAAAAACATCGCCACAAATGACCCCTGCAACTATCGCTAATGAGATGCAGAGTAGGCGTTCCCGAGCAAAAAGCTGCGACAACACCACACCTCAACATTCTCAACGACCAGCCCGATCAGCGATAAAACCACAAAACAGGTGATAAGGCGCGTTAGCAGCAGGAATCTAACACCTGCTCTGACCTGGTGTAAAGTCGGACGACAACCTGCACCATCAAAGGGAGCACAGCCCACAACCACACATGAAGAACAACAGATGCCATGGAGATACTCACCATGCATCCCGGAGCCCCGAGAGGGCAACAACACCCACCGCCACCACCCCCCCATGCCCCCGGACACCCACGGCCCCCCCCGAACCAACACTGAGGCAGCGCAGACAAAGACAGCGACCCTCCGAAAATGCACCAACCCCACAGACCCAACACCAGAGAATGTCATTGCCCACTATATGCCCAAAGGGACAACCCTCCTCCGCATCCTGACCACCACAGCCCACAGGCTGACGGTACCAACACAGCGGACAACCAACATCCCACCACAGACAAAGCTGCTGGCCGTGCTGCACGTGTTGGCCTCTGGTACCCTCCAACCAACCTCCACCTGAGACGGAGGAGTCACACAGCCTGGCCAATCCAAGTCCCCCACAACGGTAATGGATGACACCATCCGCTTGGTACCCCTCCATCCATACCTCACACACACTGCGCAGGAACAGCCGGAGACCAAGCAAGGCGTGTACGCCACAGCTGGCTTTCCGCACGTGTCAGGGGGCAAGTGACTGCACACATGTCCTACTAGTGGCCCCTTGTGACACTGCACACAAGAAGCGCAACAGAAAGCGCACGGATCCCACCAATGTGCAGGCAATAGTGGACCACCGTGGAATCTCCACCAACAACGTCACCAACCACCCAGGCAGTGTGCATGATACCTGCACCTCCCGACAGTCCATCATCAACCTGCGCCACCAGGATGGCACCCACGGAAATGCACTGCTCGTTGGCCAATACCAAATGCACACACCACACACCTCAACTCCACAATCATGCAACACACAACACAGGAAATGCACACGTCACAGGCTCACATACAACATGCACACCCACCAGACACGACAGCACAACTCACTGTGGGAACCTGTGCCAGCCATGTACATGAGCCATCTACGGCATGGCACCTCGGACACACAATAGCAGATTGTCGGAAGAGGTGGGGACCAGGCATGTGCGAAGGAGGCAAGGGACCGATGAATGAGAATGTACACAATGCCAAGTGTGTCGTGGATGTGCTACCAGACTGCAGTATGCAGACCACACACATATCCATATCGACACACAACGCTGATGTTTGGAGTGCAGTGGACAGTGGATGCATCCATGTCACCCCAGCCAGTGGGGAAGTCGCGGAAATGTAGCTTGTGACATCCCCCCCGTAAGCGTGAGGGGAGTGAGCTGGCCCGGCGTACGCCAGGCCAGCGTAGGGTTGTGAATAAAAGGCACGCAAAAAGGGGTGCGTCTCTGCCAGGGCGGCGCCCCTCACCCCGCCACGAGGCCGACGCCGTGAGCAGTGTTGCCAGCGATCCTGTGCGCCTGCTGCACCCCTGGATGCTGGTCCCCGAATCAGTCCTACCCGCCCCTGCGCACCCAGGCCTCAATGCCCACCTTCCGACACCGGCGTGTGTCGATGAGGGCCCACCACGTGCCGGTGCAATCTCCAAGCCCGAGGCCTGCGACCTTGGCAGCCTCCTTAGACCATCACGGCCTCCGCAACACAGGCCCGCAGTATTCCTTTCACGTTGACGTACTCCACCGGCATGCACAGCGGACAAGTAGGTCACACATTTGGAACTGAGTCTTGATTACACCATGGCAGAGCACATAAATCATGGCTGAGTGTATGTCACTATACACCCTTCGATGTGGTGCCAACAGGTCTTAGTGTTACATCACAGCCGCAAGATTCTGTGGGCCCACGCGGACTACTGCTCTCGGCCTACGCTGCGCTCGAGTAGGTCACAGAATTGGAACTGAACATCGATTATTCAAAGACAGAGTAGGAATCATTGCACGCAAGGAGAGGCATACGAGGATGACACGTTGCAGTTGGGAGGAAAAAAGGATCATCATTAAGGAGGTGATCGAACACTACCGACAACTGCCCTGATGTCACTAACTCTGTGCATTGCGAGCCTACGACACGTGGCTGTGGCACACTGCTGACCGCTGCCTCCGGCCTACACTGCGGTCCAGTAGGTCACAGAGTCTGGAATCATCAATGCCGGAGTTCATATCAGTGTACCGGCATCATCGCAGACTGCATCCCCTCTCAGCCCCGGTGCCACTAAGTCTGTTCCCCGACATTCATGGACACTCTCTGGTCGTACATTGGTGACGTTTGAGTCTATGGACTAGGGGGTAGTTTTCATCCTCATGCAGCTGATACCGAATTGGTGGTGGCAACGAGGCAGTCGCTTCCCACTCCTCCATTTGCTGCTTCCGGATAGCTTCTGCCCTCTGCATCATGCCCTGGAAGGACACCTTCCACTGTCCCTCAAAACACTATGCGACATTCACCTCCGACATCGACGAGGACCTGCTCAGTCTGCGTGGCCCTACCTCATTGGACCGCAAGTCACCGTTCCGTGGCGGTGTGCCTGTGCCTGCCGCTGTGCACCCGGGGCCACTAACTCTGTGCAGCTCAAGTCCGGGACCCTGTCTGAATGAATATTGGATGACCTCTGTGACGGTGGTCTTGGGGTCATCGACGCCATGTGCATGTGGCCCTGCGCTGTCCGCTGCCTCCGGCCTCAACTACGGACCACCAGGGCTCACACATCAAATCGAGTCCTGACCGGCCCGGACGTCAAATCACCGCAGGAGGCACACGCCACCATCGCCAGGGCCAACTCCAACCACCATATGCCAGAGTCGAGACAGTGGTACTGGCAGACTGACGGAGTTGCTCAGACCTGTCGTGGATGCCATCATCTGCCTGATCCCCTGCTCAGCACTCCAGGTGCCACTGACTCAGTGCACCGCAACCAATGGACCGTTACTGATTGAGTTTTGTGATGTGGAGATGTTGCGCAGCAATGTCACCTCAGGCAGTGTGGGAGACCTGGGACGTTGATGAGGAAGTTGCTGCAGGTCTAACACACCCCACTGCATCTGCATCAGGAATATCCCGAATGGACACAATCCAAGTTATTTTCATCACATGAGCGCGCACAGCTCTAGTGCCCCAACCTCAGTGCACTGCAACTCACGGACACTTCTGTTTGTATGTTGGGTGACCTCTGTACTTGCTCCGGCTCCCTCCATGTTGCTCAGCAGTTGACTCTGTTTCCATTGCACTGGTGTCCACTGTTCAAGTTGTTGCCAGCACCGAGCACTCCGTGCGGGCTGGCTTATGCTCACCCCACACACATCCAGCACAAGCTGCACTGTACATGTGGCCCTGCCAATAAAGGGGCCGGGCGCACGTGCCCGTAGCCAGTTCAACATAATATCTGCGTGTGTCTCTATGGCAGTGTGGGTCTCCTTTGTGGGGTGTAGGTGGTCCCTGAAGGGTAATTGACACCCACGTATGTGATCTAGTTCGGACCACACCCGCACGTGCTGTGTGGTCTGTTGCAGGGGCTGGGTTCTCCTCAAAGTAGCTTGTCTGCCCTGGTCCTGGTGGTGGGTTGCGTGGGATGTCCATGGGCTGTTGTAGGGTTTCGGTGTCGAAGGTGTGTTGGTCGTGTCCTGCATCACTGATGGGTTGTCTGGTCTGACCTGCTGGAGGTGTTGTTTGTCCCTCTGCAATGTGAAGGGGAGATGCATGTTGACATTGTGTTGGCATTTATGTTGGCGCATTGTTCTTGTAGACATGCAGACTGTGTGACAATGTACATTGTGGCTGTTTGGGCGGTGCTGGCAATTTGAGGGGGGACAGTGGACATTTGGACTACATGACTGTTGTGAGGTTGTACCCGTACATATGCATCTCACAGTTCCCTGCTCTGTCAAATGTGATTGGCCTGTTTATGCGCATGAGCGGACCCAGTTGTGTCCCCTGTTCTGCAGTGTCGGTATTGCACTTTGTGCCACATTATCATGGGATGTGCTGTGTTTGCCATGTGTGTGTGCTGCAGTGTGCCACGGGAATGGGGGACATGACCCTGGGTTATTGTGGGTGTGCAGTGTGCTACACGTCGTTGTGCATGTGTGCCATTGTGCCCATCTTCCCCCGTCCCCACAGGACCTGTTGGTTACTCACCCTGTTGTTGTTGTGTCAGGTCCTCTCGAGCTGTGTCCGTACTCCCACCTCCTTACACCGTCTCCACACTGATGGCTGGCCTCCATTTCCTCCAGCTCCTCCTGTGGAGCAGGACTCCCAACTCCTGTCGCCGTAGCTGCCTTCCTGGTGGTAGCGGCTTTGGGCCTGGTTTAGGTTTTCACGTCATGCCAGCGCCTCTTGGCCTCCTCCATTGGCCTCCTCGGCACTCCGGCTGCATTCAAGGTGGTCTGAATGTGGGTCAGTTGCTGGTAGTGATCTGTCACATCCGTGACGCTGGTCTTGTTTTCCTACGGACTGCACCCCGTCTTCCTCTCCCTCTTCTCCTTGGCCTTCCCCGACCCAGTTGGTCCTTGCTGGTGGTCTGTGGGGCTTGTGGGGTTCGCGTTGGCCTCTGCGCTGGGTCAGGGTGCATCCATGTTGCTACGCACTTTGATTGTTTCTGGTGTGTTGTTTTTGTTGCTTCTATGGTGCATTTTCCCGCCAGACGCGTGGGATTTACAGGCCTGCCACTGGTTTTCGCGGCTTTTTGTATCGCGTTTGGCCTCATCGCAGCTTTTTTGGCGTTCGTGTTTCGCATTTTTGCGGCGTGGCGTTGATTTTAACGCAGTCAGTTGACGCGTTATCTGGAGACTATCGCATGGTACCGCCGTGTTGTGAATACTTGGTTAACAGGGGGTAAATGTCCCGCAATGGACTGCGATGTTGAGGGTTGTGTTAAGTCACTTTTGCGATGGTTATCACACGTTCTTGAGAATATGCCCCCGCGAGTGCAACCAAAAGCGTGTTAGGTTGTGAAACTTCACAATAAATTTGAAGGTTGAGTAAAACTCTAGAAATATGTGAAAATATACTCTTGTCACAGTCAGGAGTAAGCTTCTTTTCAGGGTGGGACAGAGAAGCGAACTACTCATATTTACAGTGGTGGCGGGCAGCATAAAGGTGATTTTCCACATGGAAACCTATTTTTCTATGTTCATATGCATAGTTTCCTGTCACTTATGCATGCTAAAATTTCGGCCAAGTGGAAATTGCACATGCATAAATATTGCACATTAGAGTACTCCAGGAATTCCACCATTGCTGCAGATTTCCTGGAATATACATGGAATTCTTTGTGAACGTCTGAACTGCAAACGTAGACATATAGCCTACGTGATTAACGTTGCAACTTTTTTTTAAAGAGTTATATGAATCTGGAACTTTGTGTAATCAAGCAAGTTCAGTCAATCTACCATTCTAAAGGGATGGTTCATGCTTGAGAAAGGAAATTATTTAATTCTCTTGTCATTTTTCTTGCAAGAGGAATGAACTTTCCGTGCAGTCTATAAACAGCTCGGCAGAAAAAAAATATAATGATGGAGCGCTGCTGAATCTAAATCTAAATAAATCCGTATTTGTAAAGCGCGAACTACTCACCCTTACGGGTCTCAAGGCGCTGGGGGCCGTCGTGGAAATTAAGTGAGCTATTGCCCAGAGTCACATGGTGCTGAGCTGAGCTGCCGCCGGAGCCAGGGATCGAACCGTGAACCCTGTGCTCCGAAGTCAGCTGCCCTGGCCGCTGCACCACACCTCTCCACCGAAATAAATCATGTCAGCGAACACAGGCGCAGCACTGAGCGCATGCACGAAAATGTGTAATCCCTGTATGCATTTAATTCAAAACAATTTATCATTCAAATAAACATCATAAATCCAAGGATGTAGACCGCTTTGTTTCAGACTGTTTTAGAGCACCTGCTAGATATATTCTCACGTGGAACTCGCCTAACAAAGCAGAACACTTGAAATGAAAATATAGCGAACATGTCAATAAAGAGAGAGCAAAACCTTGACTATTCACAATTACGCTCACAAATCATGCATTCCACAAAAAAGCTGAAATTGGAGAATCACGATATTTTCAGTGAGTTATTTTCTAATGCATTTATTACTGCTGTAGTGCTCAGCTAGGCAAGGACATGAGAATTAATGGAAGCAGTAGAATTCAAAAACATTAGCAAAGTTTTGTTAGTGGGTCCCATTCTTTGTAAAAAAATGAAACTACCTAGGGGTGAGTTAAGTGCACGGAACTTGAAAAACATGCATCTCTCCTCTTTTCTCTATCTCCCTGGTGTTTATTACTCACTCTCATACTCTCTGTAACTATTTCGCCATTCAAAAGAAGTGCAGAGCCCACTTGTAAGCCTGGCCCAAAGTCAAATTTAGTTTTCTGCTAGACTGTTTAAAGAGATTTGGATCAGCCCCTATAAGGCAATGCTTTTTTGAATTGTCATTTACATTCTGCATCAGCTCATAGATAGCACAAATAAAGTGAGGCAATAGGGCAGCCCCCTTCATGCATTGACATTGTTACCAGTGTCACTCAATGTTCTGAGCAGCCCACGCACAGCAATTTTGTATTTGGTTGGCTAAGCAGTGCTTAATTTGAGCCAGTGGTTTCCGGTGCTCGGCACCACCACTTGATTGTCAACACAGCACCTATGACAGCTGCCACATTGTAGCGCTTTTTGTGTAATATAGAGATGAGCGCAACAAGAGTTTTTTTAATCATCTAGACATTAAAACTACTAATACCTGCATCACAAGGCTTAGCTTTGGTGGGCCTCGAACAGTCTGAGGGGTATATTCTCAAGCCCCTATCGCCACAGGAACGTCACTTTTTTTGATGTTCCCGTGGCGATAGGGCCAGCGCCCTATTCTCAAGGCAGCGTTAACCCACTTAACGTGGCTAAAGCCATGTTAAGTGGCTTACCGCTGCCTTGAGAATAGGGCCCCTTTCACGCTAAACTTAGCGTGAAAGGGGGCGTGCAGTGGGTGTTGCGGTGGGCGTACCACCGCAACACCCATTGAATTCGACGCTGCCACCTATTATCAAGGGCGGCGATAATAGGTGGCAGCGCCGAACTTAAGACCAGAAAAATCCTGGTCTTAAGGTGGCGAAGCCTTGTGCAGCACACATGGAAATAGCAAAAATGCCATGGTTTGTTTATGTACAGGAAGGTGTCCCTTCCTGTACATAAACAAACCTTTTAAAATGCTGTTTTGTAACTTACATGTGTGCTGCATGAAGCAGCACACATGTAAGTTACTAAACGGCATTTTAGGTTTGTTTATGTGCAGGAAGGGACACCTTCCTGTACATAAACAAACCTCCCTGCTCGCAGACACCCTTGCACTCTGGTGCAAGGGCGCCTGCGTTGGCGTTAAGTCGTGAGACTTAGCGCCGTCACAGGGGGAAACGCCAGGCTGCACCACATTCTTGAGAATAGGGTGTAGCCTGGCGTTTCCGAAGTGGCGGTGAGAGGCGTTAAGCCAAGGAGGCTAACCCCTCTCACCTCCACTTCCTCGTGAATATGCCCCTGAAGTGTCACGCTTGTTGTATGTATTGGCTAGTAGTTGTGTATGTACTGTCATTGGGTATGTACTGTCATTGACAGCGCTGGCAGTGGCAATGGGTGGTGAAAGCTAGGGTGGCCTCCTGACAAGGGTCCTGGCAGTAATTTGTTTACAAATTGAGCACTGGTGTTAAGCAATGTAAGTGATGACATTTCGCCACATTTCTTCTGAATCCTTGTTAGGATACCTTGATTTTCATTTCCAGCTACCAACAACAGACCTACAAGGAGATGCTGTTTGTGCCAAGGAAAGTAAGGTAGAGAGATGGAGACACCATGTTCACTGCACGTACACATAAAATAGTTTGCATCAGGCAAAATAGAGGTTAAGAAATTGGGTTATTAGTTCAGAATGATGGAAGCCCCACTCAAACAATAAACACAATCCTTGTCAGGGTGACCCACACACATTACTTAATAAACCAGTGATTAACCCTCTGGTAGCCTGGCACAAAAGCAGTCAATCTTAACTTAGAGTCAATGTGTAAAGTATTTATCAGTGGCAGCTGCCTCTGTAAGGGGATGGGGAAGGCATGATATAAAAATGAAAAATGAACTTACCTTCTTCGCCGCCGCTGCACGTCTCTCCCGTAGTCCTTGAAGAGCACTGGAAGCACCTAGTCTCCCGTACTCTACCAGCCAATCACGATGCTGTAGGAGCAGCGTCCTTATTGGTATGAGTGGCCAAAATGGCAACTCAGGCAGTAACTGGGAGGCTGGGCATGTTCTCCAGTGAGCTGTGCAACACAGCCCAGTGGAGAACATGCCAAGTGCGCATGACTGTTTGGACGGCCCCAGAGTGCCGACCAAGCCATCATGCACACTTAGGGAGTTTGTGTAAACCACTCCTGCTCCATCTGACCTGGGAAAGCCCAGCCCCGCCCGACATGGCTGGAGTCGGAGTCCCGCTAAGAAAAACAAAATGATAATACATTTTTGTTATTATCATTTTATTTTTATTTTGCACAGCTCAACAAGAAGTGGGGGTACGCTCCTCCACCTTAGCGGAGGAGCCGCCACTGGTATTTATGCAGCTCTCAAACAGTAATGAAGTGAAAACACAACATAAGAAAAATCCTAAATCAATATAGAAAAATAGAGCAAAGAAAATATTGCTAAACCAGCAAAAATCCAATCACTCTACCCAGAATTATCAATTTTCAAAGTTTCAGATGAAGATAGCGCCATAAATTACAAAGCACCTCTCACGGTTGCTTGGTTGCGCTGGCCAGTGTTAAAGTCACAAGTTCAGGCCGACAGCGATGCATCTTGGGTTGGATACAGAGACAAGGTTTGTCCTGCTCAAGAGCTTATCTCCTCAAATCCAAATATGTGCAAGGAGCTGCAGGGGGAGTTTTGCATTGGCAGGGGTCGAGTGGAGATCATTGTTGCTGCAAGGAGCAGTTCAGGCGTCGCAGACAGTCACAGTTGTAGCGCAAAGAGCCGGTCGTCGCTGTAGCTTAGCATTGGCGGTAAACGCAGACTGTTGCTAATGATGTTGACTATCCCAGCTGAGGCAAAGTGCAGTCATCACTGGAGATGTTGTGAAAGGTCCCTGTTTTGTGCGAAGAGTCCTTTTCGCAGTCACGAGGAGCCCAAAGCTACTGGATTTTCCCCTAGAGTTCAGGTGGAGTACATTCTGAAGCCAGCCAAGGGTCCGCACCCTGAGGGGCACCTCTTGGGAATAAGGACTCACTCCAGCATAGGACAGCAGCAGACTCAGGCAGGTCCAGGTGGTGCTGGTGAGCTGGACAATTGCAGGGAGGCCTCTTGAAGCGTGTTGTGTCCCTGTTGTTCAAACAGGAGGCTAGCTACCTGACCCTTGGATTCACTTCTGGGAAGCCTGGTTTCAAGGTAAGCAGGTTCAGTCTCCCTTCCTCAGTCAGCAGGGCAGTCCTTTTTCTGAATCTTCCACAGTCTATGGGTTGTTTTATGAGAAGTTCTGAAGGTGCTTTTCTTATACCCAGTGTCAGCCTATGGGTGGGGAGATGGCCCCTTAGTCACCAAACTGTCTAGGGTTACAAAGGGCAGGCAGACCTAGTTGTGAACTGTATTTGCCAGGGGCAAGGCAGACAACCCTTAGAAGTCAGGAAGGGTATGGATATAGCCCTGAGGCTACCCTTTAAAGCTCAGGAAGGCTGAGGAATACACAACACGCCACAGGACAGCTATTTACAGTCATGTGACACTGGACAATAGCTGAAAGCGCATTTGGTTTTGGTAGGAAAAATGCCAACTTTCTAAAAGTGGTATTTTCAGACTACTAACTTAAAATCCGACTCTACTATTGAAGAGGGTTTTAAATTGCAATTCAAATGAGTGGAAGATCTTCCCAGACTGAAGTTATCACTTATTAATTGTAATGAGGTGCTAGTCTATGGGAGAGATAGCCGTACAACAGTGAAAAATTAGTTTTTCAATGCCAGGACATGAAAAATTTAGATGCACATGTCCTACTTTTTAAACACCATGCTCTTTGCCCTACGAGTGGTTAGGGCCTACAAAAGAGATGACTTATAGGTAATTAAAAAGAAAGGATTAGGCCATAACAGGATGCAGTGGCAGGCCTAAGACACGCTTAACAGTGCTGCAGTTGTGGGTGGCACAATGAGTGCTGCAGCCCACTTGTAGCATTTAATTTACAGTCACTGGGTACATAAAGTACCATTTACTTGGGAGTTATAAGTAAAATCAATGTCTCAATTGTGTGTATGCCAATTTTACCACGTTTAAGGAAGAGACAACAAGTACTTCACAACAGGTTAATAGGGGTAAAGTGCACAGAGTCCTAATGCCAACAAAAACGGGTTTAGCAAAAACAGGAGAGTGACAAGAAAATGTCTGGGAGAATATCACGTCAAGGATGTCAGGACAAACAAGAGGTCTTAGCTTTGCAGCGGTCTTCAGGACCATTTGGGATCTCTAAGATGGACTACTGATAATTCTTTCATATGGTAGAGCCCATTGACATCTAACCCCTGGAATTTATTCAAGAAGTGGTTAGGCAAGTAAAATATCACATTTCGAATTTGGCGAAGGGGCTGGGAAATTACTTGCCTGGAAAGTAAAATCAGACCAGATCCGTAATCATATAGAAGAGATTAAGGTAGGAGAGGAGCTGCTATCTCGCTCCTCCAGCCTAGATTTTGGGATGGCTTTTCGAGATTTTTTTCAAGAAATATATAAAGAATCAATCACTGATGATACCGATAAGAGAAGAAGGTGGTTGGAGAAGGTCACTCTACCGACTATCTCGGATGATCAAAAATTAGATCTAGATAAAGAAATAACAGAAGAGGAAGTGAGAAGGGTAATTGACCAGTCTAAAAGAGGGAAGGCAGCCGGCCCAGATGGGCTTCCGGGGAGCTATATCGTTCCCTTAAAGAAATTATTATTCCAGTACTTGCTAAAGTTTATAACGGCATACTTTTGAAGGGAGAAAATCCACCTAGTTCGTGGAGTGACGCTACGGTTGTACTGATTTTGAAGCCTGGTAAAGATCCGATTAATTGTGGGTCTTATCGCCCAATTTCACTCCTCAATAATGATTATACATTTTTTGCGGCTATATTGTCAAACAGGCTGGGGGGGGTGGTCGATAATATTATTCATCTAGATCAAAAGGGCTTTGTTAAAGGGCGCCAATTAGCAGATCTTACTTATGATTTAGTAGGGGCAATAGATATTGCCTCTACTTTTACACTCCCTCTGGCAGTTTTAACCCTCGACGCAACTAAAGCCTTCGACAGAGTAAATTGGGCATACTTGTCTGAGGTAATGAAAAAATTTAATTTGGGGGACAAATTTTGTTGCGGTATAAGATTGCTATATAAGGCCCCAACAGCTAGATTGTTAGTTAATGGAATGTTGACTGATATATTTAAAATCACCAGAGGGACGAGACAGGGCTGTCCGCTCTCTCCGCTGCTTTTTAACCTGTATATTGAACCATTTGCACAGGTACTCAGGGAAGATAATAACATTACTTCTTTTAAATTTGGAGAGTGGGAGAGGCGGGTTGCCCTGTATGCAGATGATATCCTTATCCTAACAGCTGACCTGGATTCAGCCTTTTCTACAGTCATTAAACGCGCGGAGGAATTTGGCCAAATCTCGGGTTACGAAATTAATGCCAGTAAAACCGAAATCATGGCATGGAATATAAAAGATACACAACTCCAAACTGGTTCTACTATGCGGTATTTGGGGATTACAATTTTACAGGAGGTTGGCAAAATCCCAGAATACAATCTCGATCGCACCTTTAAGGACTGTCAAAAGCAGATGAAATCCTGGGCTCACCTCCCCTTATCTATCTTGGGGAGGAATAATCTGGTGAAAATGTCAATCTTGCCCAAGATTACTTTTCTCTTTAACACCATCCCGCTGTATTTTGACAAACAACAGATAGAGAAATGCCAACGTGAGATAAATTCTTTTATTTGGCAGTATAGATCAATAAGGCTGGCTTGGAAGAAGCTTAGGCGGAGGAGGGATAAAGGAGGTTTGGCGTTACCCGACTTGCAATACTATGCTTGGGCATTTCAGCTCTCACATTCAAGGATGTTGCTGAAAATGCCCACCAGCACGGCGGGAGGCGAGATGTTCAGGGCTATGTTAAGGGGGGCAGGGTTGCCGGAAGAAGGGTTTATGTTCAAATTTGGTGACCAAAATTTTTTTTAAAAAGTTACATTGAAGGTCCTCTATTCGATGGTAAAAAATTGGGCTATAATGAGAAGGAAAATGGGGCTCAGTTATTTTTCCAGATTGGCACCACTGTGGGACTCCCCAGGCACACCTGCATGCTTTCAGGACAGTTTGATTAAACCAGTGAGGGATTCTGGGATTACAACGTGGGGGGATTTGATGAATGGGGGTTCCCTACTCTCCTGGGAAGATCTTCGTGAGAGAGTGGGGTCTGGCCTTTCCAGATTCAAGTACATTCAGATTAAAAGCTGGGTCCAGGCCCAGAGTAGCCATAATTTAGTTTTTGGGAAGATCAGTAACTTGGAAGAACAACTAGTGGTGAGGCCGGCGGGTAAAAAGGAGGTCTCAGTCTGGTACTGGGCAATAGAGGAGGAATTCGATGGTGATTTTAAACTTCCAGAAGAGCTATGGGGAGAGTTGATGGAGGTTCAGTGTGATTCAGTTTGGATGGATTCATTTAGTATCCTGCACAGAATAGTCAAACCTGCCTGGTTGAAGCGAAACCATCTGTTCACGGCTCATAGAGCGTACCTTTCCCCAGGTAAGCTATCGAAATTCCAGATAGGGAAAATTTGTAACAAATGCGGGCTCCCTGAAGCATCAGATGTTCATATGTTTATGGATTGCCCCGGTATTTGCTCCTTCTGGGAAAATGTGAAGAAGACTCTTGAGTCCATCCTGAAGATATCATTGGACATCAGTCTCCCGCTAATCATCTTCGGCCTCAATGATCACATTACGGGGCCCGCAAGATCTCTACTATTTTATGCAATTCTAATGGCAAGGAGACAAATATGCAAGCATTGGGTGGATTCAGTTTCACCATCCCATTCAGAATGGCTGACCTCGCTATACGAAGTATCCAAGGTGGACATGGCTAGATCCTGCAGGAAGAATAAGATCGCCTTCTTGGACTTATTGACACAGTGGAGATAGTGAGCCCGGGTTTTTTTTTTTTTTTTTTTCCGGGTCCTATGATTATGCCTTTCTTGGTTACTCCTTGGACCTCAGCTTGGCTTCCCCAGGTTTTCCGATATGGTCCGTCAGGTCTATTAAGACCGAGGTGGAGTAAAAAAAACCTACCCTTACCCTTTGAGGTCCCTCCCGTCTATTGAGCGTATCCTGGTTTGACTTTTTGATCTATCAAAGTCTCCTGAACTTGTTCAGAAGGGTTACGAAAGGCGGTTGGCCTCTTTTCAAGAGGGTTAAAGGTGAATGAGGACAAAAAAAAAAAAAAAAGAAGTGGTTAGACAACTTATCATGCACAGGTCAATTAAACTGTCAAGCAAGAAAACTCTTAGCTGAGCCTAGCCTTGCTTAAAGATGTGCATTTACCACCACCTTGTGTAATATGGAACTTCTTGTAAATATACCAAGATGATTGGTAACATCCTTCTAGAACAGTTTGACCCTTATAGCGATGACAAATGGGGTGTTTAGAAACCTTTACCATCTACTTAACATAGGACTGACCACAGGGCATGCCAAACAGACTCTTACATTCTAAAAAGAAGTTGGTTGGAGAATCATCTCTAAAATCACATTCACCTAACCATGTAGCCCATTAACATTGATTGGTCTATAATGATTGTAAATATATGCAAAATGTGTTGTACATTTCATAAATAACTCTGAGGTAAAATACATTTTGCTTAGTTTATGCTTAAAAGATTGTTTCCAGACTTTTAATATCAGACATTGAATGGAGAATGCCATAGAAACATGTGAATGATCAGTCTCTTGAAAGGAGCATTTCACATGAAAGACACATTCAGCAAGAATATTCCCAACTGATATTAGACCTACTGGAGGTTCTTGACACAGAATGGGGCTACTGCCCCAGCTTGCATCTAATAATATGCCTTACATACTCTTTGTAGAGGGCTCACAAAACATTTATATTTTTTCTATAAAATATTAACTTTTAGAACAGAAAGTTTTATTTTTGCTCCTGTCAAAGCACTGCAGACAATGGATTATTGCTAGACCTGTCAGCCTTTGGGTGGTCTTCCCCCAAATGTTATGCCTTACTCCTCCATTTCTGCTGACCTCGTTTTGTTGGCTTTAGGTCTCTGTGGAATTTACCAATGCTAACTGATGTTAAACTGTGTGCTCTCTCCTTTAAACATGGTGAAAATGGCTTACACCCAATTGGCACATTTAATGTACTTGTAAGTACATAGTACTGGTGCTACATGGAATGTATGACGTTACTACGCATACATTTACAACACAGTATTTTACATCGCGTTCGTTACAACGACTTGCGCTGGAGGGCGCTGGACTTAGGAATAATATGATTTACTATTCCAACTCCAGTCTACGTACAGTAGGGAAGGTGTTCGAATAGTAAATCATACTATTCCTTAGGTTAGAGCGCCATCCAGCGCAAGTCGTTGTAACGACTTGCGTTGTAATGACCGCAATGTAAAGGCATTGCGATGCAATGCCCGCGTTGTGGTGGATGTTTCCCGCTACATGCACCCATGGCCTGTGAGTTAAATGCTACTAGTGGGCCTGGAGAACCAATTGTGCCACTCACTTAAGTAGCCTTTTAAACATGTCTCAGGCCTGCCTTTGCAACCTGTGTGTTTAGTTTTAAACTGCCATTTTGACCTGCCAAAATAAATCTTCTGCTAGGCCTAAAACCTCCTAATAAATACGTACATGTCACCCCTAGGGTACCCCTTAACTAAGGGTGTAGCGTGTTTAAAAAGATGGACATCTACTTTTAACTTCTACATGTCCTGGTAGTGAAAAACTCTTACATTTCTTTTTCACTACTGCAAGGCCTACAGCTCCAATAGGTTAACATTGGGTTACCTTATTACATTTCATAAGAGCTAACTTTCAATTGAGAGTTAGTAGGAATCTCGAGTTTGGTGTCTAAAGAATTAGAATTTAAAACCTTTCTGAATGGTAAAGCCGGATTTTAAGTCACAGTTCTGAAAATGACACTTTAAGAAAGTTGGTATTTTCTTGTCCCAATAATTTGGTGGCTGCACCCTGTATCCTGGGTCACATGACTAAGTTTAGCTGGCAGTTAGTTTTTGTGTATTGCTCCCAGACAATGAGATAAAGAGGAAATAGGTGTTGACAGGATGGGCTGTCTCTGACTTGATGAGGGAGAGGAGCTGTCACCTACCACCCTTCACATCACAAAGGCTCTGCCCAGCACATCCACAAAGGGTTTTAACACTAGTCTTTTGTGACCCCAGACAAGCTGGGGCCTGGGCAGGGAGTCAGGAAATTCCAAACACCTCTGGGGGTGCAAACCTCTAGAACCTTCTCCTACTTCAAAGCGGCCACAAGGTAGAAGTGAAATAATGGACTCTCAGACCCAAGTCTTCAGTACACCTCTAGACGTGTCGAAGACTCAGAAAGACTGCTGTGCTGCTCTGCAAGAAGGACTGCTGCTCTGCTGCCATGCTGCCTGAGTGAAAAGGACTGTACTTGCATCTAAAACCCAGGACCTCCAGAGTGACTCTAAGGGCTAGTTGGTATGCCTCCTGATCAGAACCGTAGGGACAGAAAAGGCTCCTACCACCATGAACCAAGCACCTGGAGTCTATCTGCAAAAGTCTAGCCCCCCAAGTGGTGCCACCCCAAGCCCTGGACCCTTGGAAGTGGGCCTGAATGTGCTCTACCAGCCAGCTGTGGTCTTGCGAGCAGAACCAACGTATCACAATGCATTCCTTGCAGCCACATCATGACTGTGGTGCAAGTGCGATGCAAACCAGGTCATAAATATGGCCCGCTGTGCCTATGTTGATTAGGAGGAATGCCATATTATACTAGAAAGATTGCCACAATATACTACATTGAATCATTTGGTATGAAAATATATTATGCCACTGTTTTAATTGGAGCGCATTCAAAAACGGTTCTTGTTCATGTTTTCAATTCACGTTACAGTTTATTTTATTCCATTTTTCACAAAATAGCTTTTCCCTTATTGCAAACACAGAGGGGCCAATTCCGATTCAGGCCGGAAATCACTCCGACCGAGCCGGACCCGGAGAGATTTCCGACCGAATCGGACTCTGGCAGCCCGACCGAACGAGTACGATGCGTACGCATGCAATCGGACTCGATTCGGTCGGACTCCCATTGAAGTCAATGGGAGCCGGTCGTACAACGCGTACGCGGGCTCCCATTGACTCAATGGGTGCGAGGCGAACAAGGGCACCCCCTACAGCGGGTACGCGTCGATGCGAATCGTGCCGTACATGCACAGGTAGGGGGGACCCATGGGTCCCCCCTGTGTGCAACTCGCGCAGCTACACGTACAGGGGGGTCCGACACGGACCCCCAAAGTCCGGCTCCGACTGCCCTTTGGAGCCAGACTGCTCGAGGCGCGCATCGTACTTGCCCGGCCGGGGAACGTCTCCATTGCGCGGTGCGAGTCGTGTCCGTGCGAGTCGGTCGGAGCGGTTCGGACCCGCGTACGAGTTGGTCGGCGATTTCGCGTGCGCTCGCATCGTACTCGCTCGCCCGGTCGCACGTACGAATCGGTCGGGAACGAGGGCTCCGAATCGGATCCGGTTAAGCCGAATCCGATTCGGTGCCCTACCGGCCGAGATCGGAATCGGCCCCAGAGTCTTTTCGACAAGCTTTTATCTGTTACTGATGGCCACATTGAAATCTAATCATGCCCAAGGTTGCCATCTGTCTTTATTTTCGGGACAATCCCCCCACTTTTTCACAAACGTATCATTTCCTTCCAATTTTGAAGGAATTTTATCCGTTACAAAGTTTTGTTAGTTGATAGTCACACATATTGCTTCCTATTTCAAGAACCAGGCCCACACATTTGTAAAAATAAATGCAAACAAATGTAGCCTCTTTCCACTGCACAAACTATCCTGAAAATAGCTAATTAGTGTTCATTTTGTGTTATTAAAATACTTATTACATATTTCGTTTAGCGGCAAATGAGCATTTGTGAATTGCGGTGTCTGGGGGACGTGATGTACATGGTAGATGCAGCGCGTAGAAAGTCCAGTAAACCAGCTATTACAGACTGTGCCTAATGGATAAACACCTCCTAAAGGGACTGCTATTTGTACCACCTTCCAGGGGTTGTATATTAGCATTGGAGCAGCGTAACTTTTGGTTCCGCCCTTACACATCACAAATATGCAATATAAACGTGCACATAGCACCTGTTCTCTGTATGCCCTAACGCTATTAATGTGAAGTGTTGCACTTAACATCATTATTGAAATGCATTCACTGTAGGATTAGAGAATTCATATATTCTGTGTGCCTTAACTGTATTAAATGGACATTTATTGTTGAGGTGGCTGAATAAACCATTGTAACACTATAAACATATTTTCACATTAGAAACAGCAATGGATTTATGAAATGTGTGTACTAATGTTTCACCTTTGCTTTTGAATGTAGTTCTTAGTCACATTTAAAGCCGTATACTTAAAGTTATTTTACCTTTATGAACTTTAACATGAATCTAATGTAATGACAGTTTTATTAATTTGTGTTTAAATGTGCATACGCATATTAAATGTGCTATATTGATTTAATGCTCAAAGTTGTCCTGAGTAGGTTTATGTTTCTTCTTGCATAAAATGTTGTTTTTGTATTCTCTGCTTGCATGTCTTTTTCCTTGCAGGTACGTTCACATGGTTTGTTAGCTTTGAGAATAGATGCAACACTGTACTACTGATAGAGAGAGAGAGGGCCTGGGAAAAGGATCTTGACAAGGAACATGGAGAGCCAGAGCGTTAACTGAAAGTGTCCATTCAGCCCTGTTGAAAACAATTGCAGGTGACTAAGAACAGTACAGTCCCATGTTTGGCCTAGGATAGTTGGTGAATGTTGCAGCTTACAGAGAATGTAAAGGACAATTGTCATTGGTGCGTGAGGGCATTGCCCCGCCCCTTCCGTGTGCTGCATATCACCTAGTTTTAATTTGATAGGTATCTTATGAATCTACAATGTTTTGTCCCCATTCTGCCTTGCCTGACTGTAGCGATCTGTCTGTTGCTTCCGGTCTAGTGTTTTTGAGGGCGGGGCCAATCCTGGCAAAAGCGAGAGCAATGGACTTTGTGAGGGTATATGTAGTGCAATGCCAGTTTGGACAGTTACCTTGCTTTGACCAGCCTGACATGCGCTCTTAAAGCCTCCCTAATCCTTGCTGTAGTAGGAGCCAGAGAGAGTGAAGACTCAGCCCCACAGTCTCCTATGGAGCGGAGGATTTGCCTGCCCCAACCAATCGTGGTAGTGCTCTCATGTCGTTTGCTGTTATGAACAGGAAGAGAGCAGTGTCACGATTGGTTCTGAAGGATGACCGGTAGTCCCGCGCACAAGAGGTAGCGCGGGGTGGAGTAGAAGTCCAGAACACCGCCAATCACGGTGTGGCTAATCAGAAGCCATTTAATGATTGGGCATTTGTCTGTGACAGTCTCTCTGGTCACGTCGCGTGCTCCTTCTGTAAGTGCTGCACAGCTGACAACACTGTGCGTGAGGGAACGAATCGAAAGCACTGCCCCTGAGAGAGCTGCCTGTTTGGGAGGGAGGGGGGCAAGCCAAACCGAGACGAATTTTTGTGTGTGTAAAAGGCTGTTTTATTGAAAAAGGTGCATATCACAATTTATCACCACTGGCAACTGCCTTACAAAACTAATACCTCACTATACATGAATTACCTGACACCCTGTTCCCCCCACCCCTACGATCCCCACATCAAATCCCCCACCCTGCCGAACACAACATAACATTACATAACAACCATATGACACAATCTTACCCAATATTGCATTTACAAATCCTGTCCTCCAATGACCCAAACCCCTACCTGCCTTTGTGCAACAGTAACTAACAAACATCTAGTCTAAACTTAGCCTACCTGGTTACCCTTTCCCTGCCCCTGCTCACAAACTACCAACACTTAACTAAAACTTCAGACAATCTTGGCCAACTTTAACAACCCCGCCACCCAGGAAAAGGCGGGAGAGTAGGCGGGAACGCCGCCTCCCCATTTTCCTGCCCCCCCTGCCTCATAGAACTAACCCATTAGTGTCGCTGCACATTCAACATCCTGGCCAGGACCACCCGGATGTCCAGCAGGTACAAATCCATGCCCAACCTGGAAAGATGAACTCCATCTCCCCTAAAAATCCCGCTTTTTACCATATCATTCTACCCCAGATGTATCACCCGCACATCGGGGCACCTACCAGCCACCAAGACGCCATTCAGAACCTGCAACAACTCCTTCCAACGCATGCCCCCTCTGCCCCTCCAACAAACCTTGAACAAATCTTTATTAAAGCCTACATTTTTCCCAAATTAACTGGCGCGGGCCTGGACCTATGCCCACTTTACGAAGGAATGTCCCACAATCCAGATAGTCATTTCCCTGGCGAGGGAAGCCATCATCGAACCTGAAATGAGAAAATGGAATGAGCAGGAGAAACAACAGAACCGCGCTGCATCCCCCCCGATGCGCTGCGCGCATAGCGCTGGTAGCAGTCCGAAGACCAACTCCCCAACCTCATGATGTCACCTCGCCCACAGCTGTCTTGGAGCCCCATAGTGTGACAGCCCCAACCAGTGGGAAGAATTCCACACATGCTAAACTCCTACCCCTCCTAGCCCACTCCATCGGCCACTGTTCTGCCCCCCTCGTTCCTGCCCATAGAGGCCCCAGCCCCTGCTCCCCACAGCATCAGAAAAGATCTAGGCATCCCACTCCATGTCACCCTCCCGCCTCAGCGGAATCTCATTGAACTTCTGCAATAAAATTTTCACAGTCGCAAGTCCTCTCTCACCCGCCGACACCCGCACCTGATGATGTGGAGGTCTCTGTCCTGCTAGTGCCCTACCCAGTCGCCTACCAAGCGTCCGCCCTACTCTCACCACTCTACAAGCAAAGTTGAGGTGCCCCAATAGCACCTGAATCTCTTTCACAGCGACCTTGCCTTCCGACAACCTTGTCGCCCACAGGCGCCCACAAAGAAAGTAATCCAGGTAGTGTGTTACACCTTGGTGAGCCGTGCAGGGTCCCATAGTCTTTTCCGGTGCCCATGGCACCCCCATTTCCCTCATGATCTCATTGAACTGTCCAGCGCCATCTGGCAGTTCGTGGAGTCTGAGGTGCCCACAAAGAAAGTCATCCAGGTAGTGTGTTACACCTTGGTGAGCCGTGCCGGGCCCCATAGTCTTTTCCGGTGCCCAAGGCACCCCCATTTCCCTCATGATCTCATTGAACTGTCCAACGCCATCTGGCAGTCCATGGAGTCTGAGGTGCCCACAAAGAAAGTCATCCAGGTAGTGAGTTACACCTTGGGGAGCCGTGCAGGGCCCCATAGTCTTTTCCGGTGCCCATGGCACCCCCATTTCTCTCATGATCTCATTGAACTGTCCAGCGCCATCTGGCAGTCCGTGGAGTCCGAGGTGCCCACAAAGCAAGTCATCCAGGTAGTGTGTTACACCTTGGTGACCCGTCCGCTCGGAAAACAACCATTGAAAGAAACGTTCTGAAACACTCAAAAGTGCGCCAGACATAGAAAAGCCCATCGGTCATGCTTTGCCCACGTACCATTTACCATTGAAATGGACGCCCAGCAGATCCCCATCCTCCAGGTGGACTGGAAGCAGCCGGAAAGCTGACCTATGTCGCACTTTGACCTCATCGCCGTTGCGCCCGTGGTCACTACCAGTGACATGGCCACGTCAACTGATGAATAAGACTCCGTAGCTTCACTTTCGTCAATGAAATCATTCACCGAGCCACCTTCGGGCCATGACAAATGTTGAATTAAACGGAACTGCCCTTGTTCCTTTTCCGGCCCCACTACTATGAGAGACACAATTAAATTTTTCAGTGGCCAATCCACAAAGGGTACCGCCAAGCGGCCCCACACACCTCCTTAACCAATTTCTCCTATACTATTTCCGGATGTGCTTTTGCTGACTGTAAATTGTCTGCCCTCCTTCTCGTCCTATGTCCCTCCTACCCTAGCTAAAGCCCTCTTGAATGCCCACCCGCCAGCGCTTCGCAGCCTCCCCGTTAACCCAACCCTGTAAGGCTGCGATCAACCTATCTAGTCTAACCGGAGTACGAGCCCTTTGGCCCAGGCCCCTCAGCCCCTCGTCCGCCCGTGAAGGGCTGCTGCTGCTGTCCCCCTGTCCGAAATCCCCTTGACTGCCACTGTTGATGTCCCTGTTGCTGCCCCTGCCCACCCCCGAAGCAACGAACCAAGGCGTGTCTGCCTCCCCAATTCGAGCAGTCATGCCGAAATCTGCAGTACTCCCGTGTGCACAGTCCCTTGTTGAAGTCCCAGCAAGCCCCTTTTGCTCCCGCAGGCCCACTACCTGTGTCACCCACCCCTCCCCAGGTGGGATGCCCCTGAATGGGCCGATACACCAGCGGTAAGCTGCTGGCCGAGAAGATAGTCTTGCCCGCTCCGGACAGCCCCATTGTGTGTTGCCATAAGTCCATGTCCAATTCACCCCATTTGGCCTCCGTGTCCCACGCCATGCGTGCTCTAAACTCCTCGTCGTATTGGGCCCATGCGTACCCACCCCCTGTGATCTGGGCCTTCCTTATGACATCCATGTACTTGAACATGGCCACGCACCTCTCCGGGTACTTCTCGCAGTACACACTGGCATATATCAAGAATGCCGCTGTCCAATTCTCAATAGTGAGCGGCACTTTCGGCCTCTTGGCCAATTCATACTCTTCCTCTTTTGATCCCTCTTTTGCCCTCACTTCCCTGTGCAGGAGCTTAAGCATCTCCACATATTCGCCCTTCCAGATCCGCTCTTTAGTTGCCAGCATTAAGTGCACGCACAAAGGTTTGGTCACTCCCATACAAGGCAACCGCTTTATCTTCAACTCCTTACTCTCTAATATAGTCTCAGATTCCCCTGTCGATAGGGACACCTTCCCTGCTTTGTCTGTACCCCTGTCCGCTGCGTTCCCTGACGCCTTACCTGCGTCTCCCGTGTTCCCTCCCACATTCTTATCCTCATGTCCCATGCACCCTGACGCCTTACCTGCGTCGTCTGTGCCCACACCCACATCCAGCACATACTTGCCTTTCCGCAACTTGCCCCCCATTTCCTCCTCCTTGTCTCCCCCTTCCACACCCACTGACACCATTGGAATCCCCCATCCCCTTTACCTGGCTCTAAGGACTCCGCCCGTCTTCCTTCCGTCCGCCTTGCACGCGTGGCCGACCATCCATCCCAACGCGATGTCCGACCCGTGGGCTCTGCCGGGCGTCGTGACACCTGTAACACACTAGACACAGCGTTACTTGGCCCCCCCGTGCCCCCATCCTCACGGTCCCTCAACTCGCCCTCTTCCATGCTGTCCTCGTCATAATCTAATTCCACCTGCTCCCCAAAACCCCAGGCCTTCGCAGCCGGAGGTGCAGACTGTACCCTCCGAACCCCGCTCAAATGCCTTTCTTTGGAGCTCCTCCGTCCACGATGTCCCCCGGACCGCAGCGGCCCGGTGGGTGTTGGGGCCGGTGAGACCGTCCTGGGCCTACTTATGCCAGCCGCGCCATAATCCCTCGCCGGTACTGGGTACGCCGCCCGAGGCTCCACCCTCCCTTCTCCTTGGCGCCATTGAGCCGCTCCCAGCTCTGCCAAGTCTGGTGCCCTCCGTTGCTCCCCCGCCTGAAATAAAAAGGCATGGTCTGGTGTGCTGGGCCTACCCATCCTCTCTCTCCCATCCCAGCTCCTCTTCCTGCCCGCTTCCAGGGTGCTGGCCGTCCAAGCCCGCCCCACCACACTAAGATCCACCGCTTCCCCCTCATCTAACAGCTCCCCCTCCCCGTCACTCCATTCCCAAGCCGCCGCTCCCCCCCCTACCTAACCCACTGGGCCCAGCCACCGCCGCAAAAGCATCCCCGCCCAACCCCCCCCGAGCACCCCCACTGCCCCCGGCCTCTCCTGCCCTCGATCAAGGCCCCCCAGCCCCCCGCGACACGTATCCCTCCCTGTGCCCGAAAACCCCCACCCCCAGCACCTCCTCATTCCACGAAGAAAAGACATCTAAACCCTCCCAATCCCTGACACTCCCGTCTGACTCTACGTCAATGGGGGCACCTCCCCCCCATCTCCCCCTCTTCCTCCACCAAAACAGGCCTCTCCCCCCTCCCTCCCCCCAACCCCACCCCCTTTTCTGCCCCACCCAAACCCTCCCTCTCCTGCCCCACCGGGGGAGCCTGCGCAGGGGCTGCTTAGCCCCCCTTCATAACCTTCTTTCCCTGGTTTCCCGTGTCCCCTACACCCCCATCCCCGACAACAGAGGCGACTGGGCCTACAAGTAGGCCCTTAACTGGCCCTTTCGACCCTCTTATGCCTTTCTTCTTGCTCCCCGGCTGCCCAGCCGCCTTTCCGGCCCTCTGCGCCTCTCCCTCTCCCTCCCCCAGCTGCCTCCCACGTCTCAGCGAGCGCCTCGACGCCCGTTGGCTGTGCCGGTCCCCGCCCCCCACCTCCCTCGAGGGGGAAGGATCCACATTCTGCTGCACTCGCGGGGCCATTCCCTTGACATCAGAGCGGCCCCGGGCTTCTGACCCCATCGCCGGGGAAACGCGGGATGCGCTTCCCCGCCGTACCCCTCCCGCCCGAGTACCTGCCGCCGCACCCAACTTCCTGCCCTCCCGCAACACAGACCCGGCTAAAGGGGCCGCGCCCTCGCTTCCCCCAGCACTCACCTGACCCTTCCTTGCTTTCCGGGGGGGCGAGCACGCCATCACAGCGGCCGCCACCCCCGCAGCCGAGCGCCTCACCGGGCGCGCGCTCACCGAGGCCTCTGGCATGAGGAGATCGAGCCGGCCTCGCAGAGGAGACGGACCGCCTCCAGCACCCGGTCGTCTGCAGCCGCCATCCGTACTTCAATCACCTACACACCGCCTAATCTATGGAAACGCTACCAACCCACACTACAGCCTATCCTATGTAAACACTAAAAAACCCTACAGCAAAACGCTAAAAACCCTACAGCGCTCCCAGCCACCAGGTCACCGAACCTAAAATGGTGGCTGGGTGAGCTCGAAACCAGCCCTTAAACCCTTGGGCTATCTTACATAATTGGGCTACAATTGGGCTATTCCCAATGTAGCCCAAAATCCCTAAAATGGCCGCTATTCGGCTCGCCCCACCCCCTCCCAATCTGCCCGGGGGGCAGACCTTACCGGGTTCGGCTGCCCCCCAAACACCCCTTGTCCTTGGCCTCGGTATGCACAGGGCAGGCTCATCGAGCGATTCAGCGCTAATGTGAAGACGAGGTGAGGCTCGGAGCCCTTGTCAGTGCTGGTGGGAGGTGGGAGAGAAAGCATTGATCTTGCAGGGATTTTGAGAAGAGAGACAATCCAATCCGTCCGGGTGAGTGAGTAGGAGCATATTTTGTCCTGAAAAATCATTACTCAAGCACGCACGTTCCAGCCATGCCTGGTTATCAAGAGGCATTTAGGACGACTTCAGTCAGCTTTTCTCAAAAGGCATTATTTTTAGTGACGTTCATTCTGTTTCTGACAGGAAGAGTTGTATACATAAGGGGTATCTAAAAATCGGAAATAATTATTGAGTTCTCAAAATTTACGTTATTGAAACTAAACAATGTGGACATGTTATTAAAGTTTTCCCACAGTGGAGGAATAGCCCTGTGATGAGCTGCCTTTGAGTCACGGAAGGATGTGAGTTAATATTCACATGTTTAAAGAGCACTTAATCTACACCAGTAAGTCAGTTTGCTAAGCACTTTCAGCAGAGGGACTTGAGGCACATGGTTACACAAGGGGCCTAGAGGCAGAGCCAAAATTCGATGCTTAAACACAGCTATGCACATTATTGACAAAATCCTAAAAGTGCCAGGCAGCATATATATTTACTAATATAGCTGATTTTCATTTTGTGGTATCATATGATTGTGTGACATCTGTCGTTTTCATCTTATGCAACTTTCTGTGCTGCAAAATTTTGAACTTAAAATAGAGTAGTCCAGTTTTTGTTAAAGTTTAATATTTCCATTTAATGCTGTAAATGCTAGCCTTTGACTTTCCATGTGTCCCGGAGATGAAGGAGCAGTTTTGATACCAATTTATTCTTTACTAACATATATTCCTTCTAGTTTTTCTTTTTCTGCTAATTTCTGCCATAAATTTCTCTTACATCCTCTGTTGATTAATAGATTTGAAATGGCTAACACCGGCTAGAAATACAGTATTTATAAATATACCAAAGTTGTATTTCAGTTTGTGAACCTATGTTCAGAACTCATAGATCCATTAGGGTGAGGCAGATCGCACAACTATCAGCCGTTATTAAACTGCAGACTGTAACCAAGGTGGGGCTGCCCCTGCAGTTTTGTTCAATCTTTAATAGGGTGGGATCAAAAATGAGCACACAGTCGTTTAGTTTGAAGACTATTGATGAAGTGCGCCTTGGCAGCATTCACAGTGCTGCAAAGCTGCACCACTATTAGGGAGCATGTTAACAAAAAAACATTAACTAGATGGATTGTGAAGACTGGACGCAAGAATCCAATAACTCGGATTGCAAAAGCTATGTCAAAATCAAAATAAATAGAGCGTCCCGCAGATTGACGGTTTCTAAGGTGCTAGGGTGCATGCATCCCTCTTCAGAATTAGTTCTGTAAAGTGTAACCTCCTGTGTACTCAATTTTAGTGACAGGTTGTCTTTTTTAGCTGAACTGCAGCAGTTTAATTAGGTGAAGTGAATCTGACAGATGGCATTTCCTTCCTGCTCTTTGACTTTGTTTTCCAAGGTACTACATCATGGCTAAAGCCCTCCTTTCATTCAAATCATTCCAAAAATAAACATACACCCTTTCATATCTCCAAAGACAATCTACCATGTTTCCTTCTCTATAAAAATAATGTTCATCAAATTAGTGTATCTGATCTCTCATCTTGCTTTGGACAGGGAGCCAAGGCCTGTACACGTGCTTCTTTATATCTGCTGCCTTATTTAGGAAATTCATTTTCATGGAAAAATACTCCACATCTGGTTGGGTTTTATAAACAAATACCTTATGAAAATGTGCAGAAAATGGATTATTTTGTCCTATTTTTCAAATATTTTGCTAAGAAGAGAGCTCCTCCCCCCCCCCCCATAAATTGGCAGGTGGACTCATATATATTCTTCACTCCATCACGCTCGTCAACAACTTTTACGCCCCACCACTTTCAAAAGGCACCAGTCGCCACTGGTCAAAAGGTGCACATGTTTCTGAAACCTCAGCATGAGGGAGCAGGTGGCACAAATGCTGCCCCATAGTACGCAGTAGGTTTATTCTTCTTGCTCTGGTCGCCATATTATGCTTCTTTTCTGTGACAAGAATTTCCCACTGCAAGAGCTTCTTTTAGTTGCTCAGTGAAAGTGTCAACCTGTGGAATTAAAGACACATCATAAGAACGTCGCTGTGGAACATGGCGGAGGATGGTTGATCTCACTCTCTCCTTTACCGCCTCCTTTTCTTAATCCTGCTTCAGTTAGTCAGTTCTTCTATTGATTTCCCCCTTACTGTTTCATGTCTGGTGTGTGTGTGATCACTCTGGGGTCCTTTCTGCTGTATTAGCATTGGAATTTCCTCCTTTTCGGTAATTTTCTTGCTGATCACCTTAGAGTTTGCGATTTAAGAATGAAAGAAGAGGACAACCAGGAAGGTCAGTATTTGGCCAGCAGTGGCCGGCTTCCCTCATCAGAACATTTGCAATTGTGTTAGTGTCTTTCTGTATGTGTGGTCTCATCCGTGTGCCCTTAAAACCTTGTGTTTTTCAGCGCTTACATTTTGATATTGATTTTGCTTCATGAGCACTTCCTTTTCAAAATGCTTAAACAGAAAGAACTAGCATAACAAACTGTAGAATCTTCGTGTTGTGGTTATAATGTTCCCTGTTACCTGGTTCCTAGCTGCTCAGCCAGTGTGAGTGTTCTGTATGGAATGTTGGTGTGATGGACATGAGTGGAATGCTTGGGTGCCTGGTGTAAGTGTTGACAGTTGGAAGATGGGCTGAGCAGCAGGCAGGCTGCTCCTGGTGGGGCTCCTACCACTGATGTTATGGACTTAATAAATAACTTACAAAGACACTACTCGGCTACGTCTATTTCATCACTTATATGCTTGGAACCTCATCACTGCATTTTGGCGACGATCTGGAGACTATCTCATGCTCTACAAGTGGTCTTAAGGAAGCTAAAGATGACGTATCTAGGAGGTCTTCATGTTGGAAGGAAGCTACAGAAACTACAAGCGCAGACAGCACACAAAACAGTTCTCATAAGTAGTGGGTCACAAAAGACCACACAGACAGCGCTAGTAGACTTCCAGGAGGAAGTGTTGATACTAAAGAATCTACACATGAAACAAGAGAAACTGGAGCAGCACGCCTCGCAGCCCCACCAGTGTCCCTCACACCAGACAGCCCCAGCCCAGGCATGCTGTGATCACCAGCATCACATTTGTTGGACTTTTTAAGAAACAAGTATGTGTGTGCTACATCAAGCTCTATAATATAAAGATTGCCTCAATATTGTCATGATGGGAGTTCCTATTTTTATGCTGGGCCCTTTGAGATTTTCATGGACATCTTATCTTGATGGCAGGCCACACCTGTCTTGTGTACACTCACGGGAACATGTTGAGGAGCCTCTCAGAAAATGTTGTTTCACGTCTGCTCTAATGATGTGTGACGAGCAGCGTGGTCGGGGTTTTGAATTGTGCTTTCTACACTAGGTGAGCTATGTCTGTGTGGAATGGTGTGACTTTTGGGTTAGTATCAGCTCTGGTACTGGCGGCAGGAGCGGAATATTTGTGGTGAGACTATTTACAGATCTCGGTTGTTTTTTTTTTTTCACATGAGGTCCCCCCTCGTAGTGTTGGCAGTTAAAACGCTGTTGGCACAGATTCAAAACGTAGGCACGAGCCTTTCTTAGCATGCACAGACTCACCTTCAACCCGGAGTCGTGCGGAGACTCTTCTGTGACGCATCTGTAACTCTGCGTGCTGCTGTTGGACGCTTTGCAGCGCTGCAGCACTGGGAGCCATCCGGCGCAGCATCATCTACGTGCTGCCATCTTTATGAATTTTGATGAAATGCTTTTCAAGCAAGCACAACAAGCGTTCTGGCAGAAATTGCTTTGGTGCAGTCTCAATAGTTTGTGTGGTGAGTTTGAGTTTTCATTGCTATAAAACGCACGGAGGCCAGTGGACTTTGCCTACAGTTCGAATGGTGAGTTCCAGTTTCATTCCAAGCCCTGGTGCTATACTATTTTCAGTTGGCGTCTTCAGTGCAGCATTGTACTTTTCTGTCTCGAGTGTCTTGGAGCTGCCGCTGTCCAACGAGGTGCTGTCTGGTTTCAAAGAACTTATTTTGGTTGTCTGTTAGCTTTCGGTGACACGAACACTTCGTCATCTGTAAGAGTGAAGGTTGTCTCCTGTTAAACTTTGGCCTGTGTCACAGGATTGCGGTGACAGGCACACCATTGACATTGACTGCATGTTGTTTTTTTTATAAGCTAATAGAAATTCTAGGTATGAGGTGCATGATAAAATATTCTATGCCTAGAATGTTGGTATTTAAGAAAAACTTATTTGTTTTGGGTGACTAGTTACAGTTGTATGCCAGCATTTTTTTTCTCTCACATTTCTCTTTCTTGTTTGGCTGGCATTGGATCTTTTGTATGCCCATTTCCTTATGTTGGATGGGTGCATTGACCCTTACAGGAGGGTGGTCATATTGTTCTTTGTGGTTTTGGGATGTTTTTTTGGCAAAGTCTGTATCCCTTTCTTTAGGAATGAGAAGGGGTTTTAGTCCCATTTCTAGGCTATAAGCCACATTTCCCTTACATTAGGGGTGGCTTAAGGGGTGTCACTCCCTTTTTCACAGTTTATGGGTGGTAGTTCCATTTAACGCATTGTAGTCATGTCCCCAATGTGTGTAAGTCACCCTGTGCTTCATGTTGGTCATATAGTGTGTGTAAGTCACCTTTTGCTGCACGTTGGACATGTAGTGTAATGGTCATATAGTGTACGTAAGTCACCTTGTGCTGCACGTTGGACATGTAGTGTAATGGTCATATAGTGTACGTAAGTCACCTTGTGCTGCTCGTTGGTCATGTGTGTAAGTCACCTTGTGCTGCACTAATGTTTGTTGTCTTAATTGGTGTCAGTCCCATCTTTACAGTTCGCATTATGGGTCACAGTCCCATTTTCGCATGTATGGTCCCTTACATGAGGGGTAGTGAGTTGGGTTGCAGTCCCTACTTTACAGTTTGCGTAGTTTTGTTCCTTTCATAAGGAAACTATTCATTGGTGCAGTGCACCCATAGTGTTAGAGTTCTGGGGTTGCGTTACTCCCTTGTTTCTCTTCACAGTGTTAGAGTTCTCGGAGTGTGTTTCTACGGTGTTTCTCTTCACAGTGTTTCACGTGTCTTGTCATGTGGTGTTATCTCACTTTGTGTTAGTAAGCTCAACGTTCTCAAAACTTTCCTTTTGTTTTAATATTAAAGGAGGAGGATGTGTGATATTTCGTGTGTATCTTTTCATTCTCCTTTCCTCCTTTGTTTAGTCTTTGTTCCCTCTCGTGATGTGGTTTTTACCATTCATCCCTGGGTTATGGACTACTGACTTCATTTGTACATTGTTGTGTATAGTTGTTTTCATTTTAGTATGGTTTAATTAATTTTCAATTTTAAGGGGAGAAGATAATGTAGTATCTTTCTGTTGTGGTTATAATGTTCCCTGTTACCTGGTTCCTAGCTGCTCAGCCAGTGTGAGTGTTCTGTATGGAATGTTGGTGTGATGGACATGAGTGGAATGCTTGGGTGCCTGGTGTGAGTGTTGACAGTTGGAAGATGGGCTGAGCAGCAGGCAGGCTGCTCCTGGTGGGGCTGCTACCACTGATGTTATGGACTTAATAAATAACTTACAAAGACACTACTCGGCTACGTCTACTTCATCACTTATACGCTTGGAACCTCATCACTGCATTTTGGCGATGATCTGGAGACTATCTCACGCTCTACAAGTGGTCTTAAGGAAGCTAAAGATGACGTATCTAGGAGGTCTTCATGTTGGAAGGAAGCTACAGAAACTACAAGCGCAGACAGCACACAAAACAGTTCTCATAAGTAGTGGGTCACAAAAGACCACACAGACAGCGCTAGTAGACTTCCAGGAGGAAGTGTTGATACTAAAGAATCTACACATGAACAAGAGAAACTGGAGCAGCACGCCTCGCAGCCCCACCAGTGTCCCTCACACCAGACAGCCCCAGCCCAGGCATGCTGTGATCACCAGCATCACATTTGTTGGACTTTTTAAGAAACAAGTATGTGTGTGCTACATCAAGCTCTATAATATAAAGATTGCCTCAATATTGTCATGATGGGAGTTCCTATTTTTATGCTGGGCCCTTTGAGATTTTCATGGACATCTTATCTTGATGGCAGGCCACACCTGTCTTGTGTACACTCACGGGAACATGTTGAGGAGCCTCTCAGAAAATTTTGTTTCACGTCTGCTGTAATGATGTGTGACGAGCAGCGTGGTCGGGGTTTTGGATTGTGCTTTCTACACTAGGTGAGCTATGTCTGTGTGGAATGGTGTGACTTTTGGGTTAGTATCAGCTCTGGTACTGGCGGCAGGAGCGGAATATTTGTGGTGAGACTATTTACAGATCTCGGTTGTTTTTTTTTTTCACATGAGGTCCCCCCTCATAGTGTTGGCAGTTAAAACGCTGTTGTCACAGATTCAAAACGTAGGCACGAGCCTTTCTTAGCATGCACAGACTCACCTTCAACCCGGAGTCGCGCGGAGACTCTTCTGTGACGCATCTGTAACTCTGCGTGCTGCTGTTGGACGCTTTGCAGCGCTGCAGCACTGGGAGCCATCCGGCGCAGCATCATCTACGTGCTGCCATCTTTATGGATGTTGATGAAATGCTTTTCAAGCAAGCACAACAAGCGTTCTGGCAGAAATTGCTTTGGTGCAGTCTCAATAGTTTGTGTGGTGAGTTTGAGTTTTTATTGCTATAAAACGCACGGAGGCCAGTGGACTTTGCCTACAGTTCGAATGGTGAGTTCCAGTTTCATTCCAAGCCCTGGTGCTATACTATTTTCAGTGGGCGTCTTCAGTGCAGCATTGTACTTTTCTGTCTCAAGTGTCTTGGAGCTGCCGCTGTCCAACGAGGTGCTGTCTGGTTTCAAAGAACTTATTTTGGTTGTCTGTTAGCTTTCGGTGACACGAACACTTCGTCATCTGTAAGAGTGAAGGTTGTCTCCTGTTAAACTTCGGCCTGTGTCACAGGATTGCGGTGACAGGCACACCATTGACATTGACTGCATGTTGTTTTTTTTATAAGCTAATAGAAATTCTAGGTATGAGGTGCATGATCAAATATTCTATGCCTAGAATGTTGGTATTTAAGAAAAACTTATTTGTTTTGGGTGACTAGTTACAGTTGTATGCCAGCATTTTTTTTCTCTCACATTTCTCTTTCTTGTTTGGCTGGCATTGGATCTTTTGTATGCCCATTTCCTTATGTTGGGTGGGTGCATTGACCCTTACAGGAGGGTGGTCATATTGTTCTTTGTGGTTTTGGGATGTTTTTTGGCAAAGTCTGTATCCCTTTCTTTAGGAATGAGAAGGGGTTTTAGTCCCATTTCTAGGCTACAAGCCACATTTCCCTTACATTAGGGGTGGCTTAAGGGGTGTCACTCCCTTTTTCACAGTTTATGGGTGGTAGTCCCATTTAACGCATTGTAGTCATGTCCCCAATGGGCCTGATTCACAGAACTAACTTACGTCAAAAACGTAAAGTTAGTACTTTTGGTATTCACAGAATACACTTACTCATTTTGGTATTCACAGAATGAACTTACTCATTTCGGTATTCACAGAAGTTAGTAGTCCTAACTTTAGGACTCCTAAATGCCTTCTGTGAATACCGAAAGTCTTAAAGTTAGGATTTTTCTCAGTTTAGGAGTAGTAAAGTTAGGACTCCTAACTTTAGGACTCCTAAATGCCTTCTGTGAATACCGAAAGTCTTAAAGTCAGGATTTTTCTCAGTTTAGGAGTAGTAAAGCGGGGTTGAGTAAGTTATGAAGCAAAAAAACGTAAATTGTGCAGTGATTGATTTATTTTATTGCATAGTTAATTAAAACCATAACAAACAAACATCTCATTAGTAAAACAAAACAGGAGTTAAAATCAGGAACACATTATAAAAAGGCAGGCAGAGAAAGATAAAGTGTCAATTGCAAAGCATCATTTGTTTGGTAAATGACAAAATATATCACCATCATTATAGCGCCAGAAAAAAGTGCAAGATGCAATTCGTTTATTGGCTGGAGCTTTTTCGTTCTGTTGCATCTCCTGCTACAAGACTTTGCGCAAATGAGTTTCAGAGGCAGTTCTTATTCTATTCCATGTTTTCACATATGTCCCTATCCTTGCTATTGTTTGATTAGTGAGTCCAAATTCCAGCCTTATTTGGGCTGGAGATGCTTTCAAAGATAGGTGGAAGAGAGATCTGAATACTTTGGAGAGAATCTGATGTAAGAGAACTGCATCCCTACCACGAAGAACTTCACTACCATATGAAATAGATGGTAGCAGCCTTGCTGAAATCACTTTCAGAAGTGGCGCATAACTGGGACCTTCTAAAGTTCTTTGTAAGAGGTGGAAAGCTTGGGTTAAGGAGATAGCTTTTCTCTTCAGGACCCCTTTATGCAGTTTAAAAGTCGTCCGATGGTCAAAATAACTCCCAGATATTTTTATGTTGTTATCTACTTCATCTCGTTTTTTCCTAAGTATCATTTATACTTCTTCTTTAATTTCCGGCTAACTTCCATGATCTTTGTTTTCTTTAGATTGACTGTCAATCCATTTGTTGTGGAATATATAAAAAGTTGGTCTATGAGTCTCTGTAAACCAAATTTTGTCTGGCTTAGTAATATGACATCATCTGTATATAAAATATTAGATAATGGCATAAAGCCCAAATTTGGGTGATGGGAATTTACTTTATCTAGATCTGTCAGGAGGTCTGCTTGGAATAGATTGAATAAGTACGGTGCAAGGACACAGCCCTGCTTTAGGCCCCGCTGTGTCACTATTTTCTTTGATAGCCTAGTTCCATCTCCTAGCAGTGTAATACGGCACATTTTGTGATAGTATTATTTCATTCTTTTGTCATTTTTAGGTCGAGCCTAGCGGCAGCGCGCATGCGCTGCTTACTCTGTGAGACCGCTGTAGTAGAGTATGGAAGAGAAGCCGCGCCCACTCTCCTCCCATATTTTTCATTGGCTTGTGTTATCGTCTTTCGCAAATGCTGCCTTCGAATTCGTTAATAGGCTTGTTAGTCCCTCCTTAGTACGGCCTTGTCTTCATTTGTACCCTCCCATGGTGACTGGACCTTTTACTTCAGTTGTTACACGGGACCTGTTATTTAGTCTGTAAGCACTATTTACTTTATTGAGTTTCTCTTACTGCAGGCGGGACATGCGCTGCTTCAGCTGAAACAGCTTGTGTTTTTTTTAAGCAGCACGGCCGCCCCATAACACGGGCGCCTGCTTTCAATTACTTTAACCGGCATTATCTTGTGTCTCTTTCAAACTCCCCCCCCCCCCAAGTAAAATGGATTTAGAAATGATTAGCGAATTAAGTCATGTGAATTCCAGGTAGCACATAATCCTGTGCTAATGGGCTGAAGCTGACAACAGCACATCTGTGTTACATGTCATCTGTACTAAAGCCATCTGATGAGTTGTTTTCAAAAGCCTGTTTTATTAACAACACCACCACCAATACCATCACCACCAATACCACTACCACCACCACCACCAATACCACCACCAATATCACCACCACCAAAACCACCACCACCAATACCACCACCAATCCACTACCACCAATACCACCTCCAACAATACCACCACCTGGAATACCACCACCAAGACCACCATTAAGACCACCAGCACCAATACCACTGCCAATACCACCCCCAATACCGCCAATACCACCACCACCAATACCAATCCCACCACAACCAATACCACCACCACCACTAATACCACCACCACCAATACCACCACCACTATCAATACCACCACCACCACCAATACCACCACCACCAATACCACCACCAATACCACCACCAATACACCACCAATACCACCACTAATACCACCACCACCAATACCACCAATACCACCACCAATACCACCACCAAGACCACCACCAATACCACCACCAATACCACCACCACCAATACCACCACCTCCACCACCACCAATACCACCACCACCAATACCACCACCAATACCAACACCACCGCCAATACCTGTACCACCACCAATACCACCACCAATCCAATACCACCAACAATACCTCCACCACCACCAATACCACCACCAATACCACCACCACCAATACCACCACCAATACCAACACCACCGCCAATACCTGTACCACCACCAATACCACCACCAATCCAATACCACCGCCAATACCTGTACCACCACCAATACTAATACCACCACCACCAATAACAATACCACCACCAACACCAACAATATCGCCACCACCACCAATACCACCGCCACCAATACCACCAATACCACCACCATCAATGCCACCAATACCACCACCAATACCAACAATACCACCACCGCCACCAATACCCCACTACCACCAATACCACCACCACCAATACCACCACCAATACCACCAGCACCAATATACCACCACCGCCAATACCACCACCACCACCGATACCCCACCACCACCAATACCACCATCACCACCAATACCAATACCACCACCAATACCACCACCACCAATACCAATACCACCCCACCAATACCGCCACCACCACTACCACCAATACCAGTACCACCACCACCAATACCAATGCCACCACCACCACCAATACCAATACCACCACCACCAATACCACCACCACCAATACCACCACCAATACCACCACCACCAATACCACCACCAATACCACCACCACCAATACCACCACCAATACCACTATCACCACCACCACCACCACCAATACCAATACCACCACCACCAATACCAATGCCACAACCTCAGCGCCTCTCACTCACTAGTAATAGCAGGGGCACTGTACGAGGCCGGAGCTGCAGCCGAGACCATCCCTCCCTCCCTCCATGCCTGCCATAAAGCACAGCCCGCCCTGCACCAGGAGGTGAAGCTAGGGCTCTACTACAGCTGGAGTGTTTTTTATTAGGCCAAAGATACCATTGATATTACGCAATGCCACACTGCACACTCAAATCACGGAGAGGGCAGGAAATAGCCCCTCCGCTCTTCCTCCTGAGCCGCAACAGTATATTCACAGAGCGAAAGGTGTTAGAGCGCTTTGTTAGTGTTTATAGCTTGGATCATATGTAACTCTCACTTCACACTTTGTGTCTGAGTAATTTACAACACTTGCACATCTTCTTCACTGCACTATTTATCAATACTTTGAAGCCAGTCTCTTCCTCTGATATTTACAATCTAACAAGCGGTCGAGAAGGCCTTTTATTGCAAATGCAATAGGTCTCGCATTTGCAAGAGTTTAAGCTATTAGTATTGTAAATGACAATGCCTTTTATTTATGTTTTAAAACCCAAAACATAACTAAAAGGCATTGTCATTTACAATGCCAATAGCTCAAACTCACGTGGATGCGAGACCTATTGCATTGCAAATGCTTGTTACACTTGTTGACACTGTCTGGACATTGGTTGCACCTCATTAGTACCAGTTTAACACCCAAATATAGCAATAAGCAACAGAAACGTGACCAGTCAACCTTTGCAAAGAGCATCCCATTTTGCAACAACATGTGTTGCTGTTTTTTTAGTAACTTTTGAACTGTTTGATCCAGAAACGTTTTTTGTTAAAATTTGCAGATTGTGCAGCAGATGATGAATTATGTGGCAAATGCAGCAAATTTACAATTATGGGAAAAATGTCGTAGCCGCACAATTACATAATTTTTGGGGCCATGGATTTGGTCATACCTGAATGGGGAGTTTTGACATGTATCTCTACAGGATTAGCCTTCTAGAATCCTATGGATTTTCATATGACTGTGAATTTTTTGCAGCAGTATTTTTATGCTATATCTGTGTCTCCCAGGTGTTGATGTTTCTTGAGGATGTCCTTAATCTTCCTCTAAATGGTGATGTGGTTTATCTAGTATGACGTTCGGTACGGGTACATGTGCACTTGATTAAGAGTTTTTTTCTCCTGTTTGGCTATGGTATGTTATGTATGTTACTTTGTTTTATGTTAAATGAAAAATATGTTTTGGTGCTCAGAATATGTTGTTGCTTTGGCTTCATGCTCACTCCATGAGGTTTTGTTGCTGGTGATATTACTTGACCCGGATTCCATCAATGTTGATTTCTGAATGGTCATTATTTGACACTGCTCAGTTGCATGAGATCAAGATCTTACTTTTCATTTTAAAATGTTTTGCTGTAATGTCAAGGAAACACCATATGTCCTAGAATCATGTGGTTCTTTGGGGTGTTGTTTGGTGGCCTTGTAGTGAATCCAGGTGTTGCCCTGCAGAAGCACAGAGATTGTGCCCAAGGTTGTCATGTCATGGTCTATGTTCTTGATGGGATAAGGAGACAATAATTTCAGTTTTATATTGTATCAGGTAAGGTTCACATGGTATCTTGTTTAGGAGTGCCACTATGGTATTCTGTGTAGCGTTCTTTTGTTTTGCTCTACCTTCTGTTTTCCAGATCTTGTTGTATGCTCAGATTTTCTTTTGCATTCACCTAAATGTTGCTGGGTCTTGGCCAGTATGACATGTGTTGTTAAATAGTTCCAAGACTCATCTTGGTCAAGGTGCATATGCACTTGTTTGAGAGTTATTTCATGCTATTATGTTATGTTATTTTAAAAACCATTCAAGAATACTTGCTCACAAACAAAGGAGTGGTGTTGGTTCAATCAGCAAACCATGAAAGCACACTGAATAAAAAACTAAAGGCAAGTTATCAGGTAAAAATAGATGCACTGCTTATACAGAGACTAAGGAAGGCATTCAGAAGGAAATGAAGTCAGAGACACAACCCCTGCATGGTTCTTTTCTAACCTCCTCATGATTTTTTTTGTCCAAACGGTCTATATTGAAGTTTGCACATAGTCAATAATTACTTAACAAGCAAAACTTTCCCCTTCAGCAGGGACAGCAAAGATGATAGATTGAACAGAGTCCCTCGGTTAGGGGATAGCATAAACAAAGCATACACAAGGAGATGATGGACGAAGCGCTGAAACTTTTAGAAATTCACCACCAGTGAGAGATCTGGGTTGAAGCCATCATCATTCTTTAGCTCACTTCGCCACCCCAGTTCAGACCAAGCTATATGCAAATCAGTCTTGACCCTGTGCCTCATGGAAACAGTCCAACCCGAACTGCTAAACCTGGTCTTCCCTTGACCAGAAAAGAGCAACCTGGGACCGGTTTCGGGGTAACAACCCTCATCAGGCAGGCTAGCTTGAATACAGTGACAAAGTGAGCAAGGAACCCACATCTGGGCATATCCTGCCAACTTAGGGTGAACAAAGCATACACAAGGAGATGATGGACGGAGCACTGATACTTTTCAGACACTCACCCCGTCACAGATCTGGGTTGAATCCATCATTCTTTAGCTCACTTCGCCACCCCTTTCAGACCCAGCCATGTGCAAATCAGGTTTGACGCTGTTCCTCATGAGAACAGTCCAGCCCCAACTGTTACCCCGAAGCTGGTCCCAGGATGCTTGTTTCCAGTCCAGGGAAGACCTGGCTTGGCAGTTCGGGCTGGACTGTCCCATTAGAAACAGGGTCCAGACTGATTTGCATCTGGCTGGGTCTGAACTGGGGTGGCGAAGTGAGCTAAAGAACGATGATGGATTCATCCCAGATCTTTGACTGGGGGTGAGTGTCTGAAAAGTTTCAGCGCTCCAGCCATCATCTCCTTGTGCTTGCTTTGTTTGCCCTAAGTTGGCAGGGTATGCCCAGACGTGTGTCCTTTGCTCACTTTACCACTTGATTCGAACTAACCTGGTTGATGAGGGGTGTTACACCGAAACCGGTCCCAGGATGTTTGTTTCCGGTCCAGGGAAGGATGGCAGTTCGAGCTGGACTGTCCCATAAGAAACAGGGTCAGGACTGATTTGCATATGGCTGGGTCTGAACTGGGTTGGTGAAGTGAGCTAAAAAACTATGATGGATTCAACCCAGATCTGTGACTGGGGGTGAGTGTCTGAAAAGTTTCAGCACTCCGTCCATCATCTCCTTGTGTTTGATAGCATAAACAGACCATAGATGCAAATTGAGGCTGCTATCTTGTTAGTATATCCGGTACAAAATATTTCCCTCCCCAACCCCCTACCCCCCATATAGAAAACTCTTATCAACAAAAAACATAACGTAAAAAGAAATTAGGTGCATTGTGGTTGTAAATTGACTTATAGATGCGGGGGTGGCTGAGATGAATCTTTGAAGAGTACCTATCTAGAGGTGACATTACCTACATAAGGCACATGGGGTGTTGTTTCCGGTTCTCAAAATTGAAAAAGGTTGAGCGCTCTGAGACATGTGGGAGAGGCCGCCAAATGCTGGCCTCTGGAGAGATAGGGCACTAAGGGCCGGGCTCCATTGTATTACTTCTTGAAGCCTCTTGGCTGCCCTCTGAAGATGGAGCCTCTGAAATTAGAATGCCTAGAAGTGTCAGAGCCTCAGCAAAATCTGTGACGTGGTGGGATTTGTTATGTAAGTCAAAGGCAAAACCAAAGGGATAAGTCCAGCAATATTTGGCATTATCTGGTCACAGCTTATCAGTTACTGGCCAGAACGGTTGGCGCCGGGCCAGCATGGCAGGAGCAATATCTTGAAAGAGAGAGCAAGTGGACCCCTGGTATGTAACCGTATCTGTCTTTCAGGCAGCTTGTATGATATTCTCTTTTACTCTAATGGAGTGAAGTTTCATCAACACGTCCCTTGAGCCGGGATCTGTATGCCCACTAGATGAACCATGTCTAATTAAACTTTTAGTGTTGCATCTCCAAGTAGCTCTGAGAACAGACCTGTTACAAAGCCTTCCAAATCAGTGCCTCCACTCATTCTCCGTGACCACTGATGCATATTTTTTCACTCTGCAACGATTTTCCAGATCATTGCACTTTAAGAGAGTCATTTGTAGCTGGGCGTGGAGGAGTGTGTGAGGTCTTCCACCTGGCTGATAAGTCGTTCCAGATCTAGAGTCTTCATGTCCAGAGCCATCACATGGATGCCCACCGAATCCACATCTTGTCGTAGAGAGGTGAGCTTAATATTGAGATCAGATTTCAGAGTCTCCAGAGACGAGGCCCGATCTCCCTTGAGCGCCTCACGTAGTTCTTTTTTAAACTCCCTTAGTGAATTGAGTATATCTTCTTTAGTGAGAGACATGGTTTCTCCTGAAGGCGTCACAACTGAGGAGTATTGCGCCACCGTCGTAATGATATAACTGGAAACTCTATTGACCTGCTACTTTGGAGGCATAAAGAAAGTCGGATCAGGCAGATGTTAAGGCTTGGCTATGAAAGAGACAAATAATGGGACAGCTTCTATAAGCAATGACAGTCTTTCACAGAGGCGAGGGGGTCAGCAGGAAGGGGGATTATCCTATGACATTGGCGGACTCACTTTTCATTGAAGGTAGAGCGGGAGAAATAGGCCAATCGAGGCTATTCGGGAGTCGATGCGGTGCGCCACCACAGGTGAGACCACTTAATGGCAACCCTCGAGCTGGCGCCGTATGCCCAGGGTTGTGCTCCTGTTTTCTTTCACCCTGCAGGGGATCAGTGTATAGTGAAGCCGATGGTGCCTCTTGGTTCTTGCTGATTCTTTTGCCCCTATAGTGGAGGACGCCTCCACTGGGTCAAGGCGACGGGACCAAAGTGAGTCTGTCCCCCAGTTGAAGAGATCAAATAGTTGAAGAGGGATTCACTGGGCCCTTTACTCTCAAGCCGGACAATGAGGGCCGCTTGAAGCTCGAGTAAGATAGGGAAAGTGATGTTAAGAAAAGGCACTGGACCCTCAGCTATGCAAAGCCTGCGAAATGCACTTCAAGTATTTTGGGACAGTTCTCGATCACAAGGGGAGGCATCTCTGTTCCTTGTCTTGTCTGTAGCGCAAACTCGACCCGAAGGTATCAGAGTGCTTTACATGAGCACCAGTTGAGTTACAGATGGATACACTAAATTTGTTAGCCATGGGGAGATTATATGATTTGCCCAGAATCACAGGATTTTGAGCGTCCCTGAGGAGACTCGGACCCAGCTCCCCAGCTTTGAGGTCCGTCGCTCTAGCTGTATGGCTTCATCCTTGAAGCTAGTCGTTTAGAAAAAAGGCACAGTCTGTAGGGGGTCAGTGTGTTGGCCCAGGAGATTATTGCTGTTCCACAATTGAAGGGCTCAGGAGGTCAGGGCCAAGTCCCATGCGTTTGCGTGCCAGTTTGTCCCAGTGGACCGCCATTTTAAGGTCAGGCAGGCCGGTGCCATAGGGTCTGAAGCTGCGGTGCCGGAAGTCAAAGCCACCTGCCCACATGGGAGCCCCTTGTATCCACCGGGAGTGCCCTTTACATTGCCGCTGGACCTGCACTTCTTCAGTGTTAGCGCGCCAGCGCCTCTGCGAGAAGGGGCATCTGCCAGCAGAGTTGCGGAGGCTTGGGGCTGCAGTTCCGCACTTACCGGGGCTCCCTAGGATTCACATGCATCCCCAAATACGCAAAAACAATGTTGGAGGGTGGTGTTATATTGGGTGAGTGTGTACCCGGTAAAGGGTCATGCCTTGACTGTGCTTCCTGGTGGGCTTCCTTGCGGGATCCTCACACCACCATCTTTTTGGTTAGGCCCATCCAAGCATCCGGCAGCATCCAGGTGGTTTTAGCAGGTAAAAATGGTTGCCGGTGTGGCGTTGTTTATCCCTGTCGTATGCAGCCACTGGGAGAGTTCGATTCATGCTAGGAACTGGGATAATGTCTTAATGCTCCGAATGTGAACAGGGGAGCCTCTGTGGATTACGTCCACTCGGCGATCTTGGCTGGCCACGCCCCCTATGATTAATTTTTTCAAATATATTTTATTTCAAAAGTTGAATTAAAATCAGAAAATAAAAAAAAAGAGAGAAACAGCCCGTTTGACCGTAATATTGTGCTGTGATACATTTCTTGCCACAAATTACATGAGCATAACTTGATAGCATAGCAAATATGTATCTGGATGTTGGTCTGGTAAAGTCCTCTGCTTCGAATCGCCTTACTGTTACCTTATCCAAAGTGGCAGAGGTCATATTACCGTCACTTATGGAGCTTCTTAATTTCTCTCTAGAGGCGGGCTTGGTTCCTAAGCAATGGAAGCATGCAGTAATTAGGCCACTATTGAAAAAACCTCAGCTATATCCAGAAATCCTAGCCAATCTAAGACCCATCTCATTACTCCCTTTTCTAGGAAAAGCACTAGAGAAACGTGTCAATCGGACATTAGCAAACTTTCTGGAAAATAACGACATTCTTCATCCAACCCAGATGGGCTTCCGTACCCACCATAGCATGGAAGAAGCACTTCTGGTGGTCACAGAGGAGCTCAAAGCAACACTGGATAACGGAGGCTCAGCCGCCATCCTACTATTGGATTTAAGTGCGGCATTCGACACAGTGGATCACAAGATCCTAAGAGATAGACTTTGCGAGGTGGGAATTCGGGGCAAAGCATTAGATTGGCTCACCTCATATCTGGAAAACAGATCCTACCAAGGCATGGGCAAAAACTGCCTCTCTGACAGCTTTCCAACGATTTGTGGTGTCCCTCAGGGATCGTTTCTCAGCCCTATGTTGTTCAATATATATGTGCACCAGCTTGCCACCTTAGTTCAGCACTTTAACCTGTCAGCGATCTCCTATGCGGATGACACCCAGCTGGTCGTTTCTCTTACAGAAGGAAATAAACATTTGGCAACCTGTTTGGATAATCTGCGCCGCTAGATGTCAAGCTGCCGCCTAAAGCTGAATTGTGATAAGACGGAATTAATGATCCTTGGAAACCAGGCCACACATAGACCTCTGATCAGCTGGCCTGTTGACATGGGCCCCACCTTGTTCCCAAACCGGTGATAAGAAATTTGGGAATCTGGTTGGACAATTTGCTAGTAATGGACCACCAAGCAAATAAACTGTCTGGCATCTGTTTCTCTTTACTCCGAATGCTCAGGAAGATACTGGTATTGATCCCAGGGCATCTAAGGAAAACGGTCATTCAATCCCTCATAGTTTCCCGTCAGGATTATGGCAACTCACTTTATGTGAGCGCACCCAAATATGGAATAAAGAGACTTCAGACTGTGCAAAATGCGGCAGCAGGGCTCCTTCTAAAGGGTCCTAGTTATGTCTCCGCAAGAGAACCCCTCAAACAGATGCATTGGCTCCCAATTGAGGCAAGGATTAAGTTTAAATCCCCCTGTATTGCTCATAGGGCTATAAATAACAAGGGCCCAGTAAAGCTCAGAGAGTTGGTAACCACTTATGTTCCAACTAGACACCTGAGATCCTCACATCTTCATTTCCTCAGTACAACCAGGGTAAAAAGGATGAGATGGGGAGGAAGATCGTTTGCACACGTAGTACCGAAGTTGTGGAACGATCTTCCACCCAGTCTCAGAGCACTGAAAAATGAACTTTCCTTCAGGAAGAAACTTAAGACATGGCTGTTTCCCCGTTAATGTCCCAGAGGCCCTACGCTCAGCACAGTACCCACCAGCACGGGGAAGCCGTCGGGTAGCCATGAGCTTTACAAAACAGAAACATAAATATAAAGTCCTCAGCTGCAAATTGACTTAGTGTTACTACTAAGGCATGATCAGTCAGCTATAAAAAACACACCATAGATGAATATGAAGAAATGGCACTTAATACCTTAAACTGCAAGTACTAAAATTTGTCAACGTAGGTTGAACTAATAAGGAAGTGAGGAAAAAAAAGATACCTGCAAATAAAAGAGAAAAGAACGCAAAAAACATGAATAGTGGTTACTCCAAATCTACAATGCAGAGTAACTGTTAGAGTGGGGAGCTTGTATGGTAAGGACATACATACAGGCGGTTTTCGGAGAGGGCAGTGATGCATACAGCACCACAAAACTGCAGGCTCCACAAAGGCACTAGCTCCAAGAAAACACCCATAGGCCCTACATAATGATGGATGCAGCAGCCATTAGGTTAATATTCCTTCCAAGCTACCCTCCGTCAGGAGCACCCAACACCACCCCTCAGTGCACTCAACAGTGGTTTATAACCAGTGCCATGATTCAACACCAGGAAAATCATCTAGGGTGGATTAGTGCCCTCAGTGGCCTTTAATTTAATTGTGTGACTCCCATATGTCTTCCACTAGTTCAACTAACATCATGCAATACATCACCCTCTGCTACAATCAACTTGAGTAGCTAAGGGGCCATTCACTTAGATGGGGGCCTGAGGTGACTTCCATGTCATCGCAATTTGCCACGTGGCTAATAACCATGCCAGGTCTGCACATCTGTCCTCTAATTTTGAGGATTATGTTCTTTTGTACAGCTTAAAACATGTGCTTCCAACAAATGAGGTTAATCATGATCCAGCGTTTACCAGGCCCTTTTCTCATAACTTGAATTTTTCTTTATTTCTCTTCACTTGGTCCTGCGATGAATTTTGATGATCGCATTGAGGGGTGAAGGAAATTAGGGTGGTCACTTTTGGCTGCCCAATAAGGACCAGGAATTGGTAGCCACATATGCAATTCTTAGCACCATACTGTAAAGATAAAGGATAGCAACTAGAAGTCCTAATCTCCTGGAGAAGTTCAAACTGGTTAGAATCACACAGACTAGTAACTCTGCTGTCGCAATACAGAACAGCAGCACCAGAACCTGTGGTCCCTTTGGGGAAAAGAGTAAAAAAAACTCAGACACTTAAAGAGTTTCAAACAAAGTTTCTAATGCATAATAACAATAAAGTAAGACAGTAATCAGTGAGAGTCTATTATGTCAGTTACACGTGTAGCCTAAACTACACGTCAAAGAGCGTAAAATTCTTAAAGTACATTACTGAAAACATTCATAAGACAAGTTGAGAAGGACAAGTTAAGGAAAAGCTCTGCAAGGCATTTGCAAAGCTCTGTTCAGCAAAGGAGTCCAAGAAAAGATCTTTATGCAAAGGGTTCCTGCCAATTCAATGGCAGGGGAAAGGTCTGCAAAGTTCTCTCAGCTTAAGCATGTGGTCTGGTCAAAGTCCGCAAGCATCTCCTCTGACACCTCTCTGCAGACGGAAAGGCAGACCAATTGACAAGGTGGACAGGACAGGACAGGACTGCAAGCTGGACTGCTACCTGGATTGCCATGAACTGCAATCTGGACTGGCATGATGGGCCTTAGACAGGAAGTAGTAATATAGTTCATCATACCATCATCATCCGACATATGAGGTGATCTTCTGCTCACAAGGTGCAAACGGGCAACATTCAGAGGTTTTGCCACATATAATGTAAGTAGTGAGCATCCGTCATGAGCACACAGCTTAAATCACAATAGGCTATTCATTCTTGGAAGCTTCTTGTGTGCTAGTCACTAGAGTCCAGTTCTCACAAGAGCATCAATATTTTGACATTTTGTAACAGATCCTCTAGGTTCTCATGTGAAAAGTGCAAGAATGCTACATAAGCAAGAGCTATGATGTAATACTTTCTCGTAGACATCATGAGAAGGGATAGGCCTAGGATTTAACATCAAATAAATGCATTTTGAAGTAAAGTAAAGTAATATGACATTATTAATATGCAATTTATCTCTAAATATGAGCATATGTAACTTCACTTATTCATTTGTCAGGCAGTCAATATCACATTTTGTCTCACATAAATGTTCAGTAGTAGGTGTAATCAATTACTGCAATCAGCAAGCATATATTCATGTAACATATGTTCATAAATGTAAATCATAATATCGTTTTAGGAAATTTGAGACTCTACACATATAAGGATCACATATGGAAAGTTTCAGTTTTCTATTATGAAATTGATTTTGCACCAGATAATCATTATTCACTATTCCATTGCAATGGTAAGGAAAAAGAACAGTTTCTCGAAATACATTTTCTTTTGCATTTGTCATAATACAGCATATGACAGATAAAGTCTAACAATGCATTTCAGTTAAAACACATATTAATTCTCATTAAACATTTAGAAATATTCATTTATTAGTTTTATTAGACACATTTTATATGATTTTTCGACTACTTCTACATCCTAAGCACGCTTTTACGGTGCTTTTTACTATATTTTCTATCATAATCATTGTCATTTTCTAAAACATGTGCAAAGTGCATTCATTTTTCTTCTCATTATATGTTAATGTGTCGTATAAAGAGTGAACACAAAGAGATGATGGATAGAGCACTGAAACTTTTCAGACACTCCCCGTCAGTCACAGATCTGGGTTAAATCCATCATCGTTCTTTAGCTCACTTCGCCACCCCAGTTCAGACCCAGCCATATGCAAATCTGTCTTGAACCTGTGCCTCATGGGAACAGTTCAGACCGAACTGGCAAGCCAGGTCTTCCCTCGACCGGAAACAAGCATCCTGAGACCGGTTTCGGGGTAACACCCCTCAGCAGCCAGGCTAGCTTGAATCCAGTGGCAATGTGAGCAAGGGACCCACGTCTGGGCATACCCTGCCAACTTCGGGTGATTAAAGCAAACACAAAGAGATGATGGACGGAGCGCTGACACTTTTCAGACACTCACCCCCAGTCACAGATCTGGATTGAATCCATCTTCGTTCTTTAGCTCACTTCGCCACCCCAGACCCAGCCATATGCAAATCATTCTTGACTCTGTTTCCTATGGGACAGTCCAGCCCGAACTGCCAAGCCAGGTCTTCCCTGGACCAGAAACAAGCATCCTGGGACCGGTTTTGGGGTAACACCCCTCATCAGCCAGGCTAGCTTGAATCCAGTGGCAAAGTGAGCAAGGGACCCAGGTCTGGGCATACCCTGCCAACTGAGGGAGAACAAAGCAAACACAAAGAGATGATGGACTGAGAGCTGAAACTTTTCAGACACTCACCCCCAGTCACAGATCTGGGTTGAATCCATCATTGTTCTTTAGCTCACTTTGCCAGCCCAGTTCAGACCCAGCCATATGCAAATCAGTCTTGACCCTGTGTCTCATGGGAACAGTCCAGACCGAACTGCCAAGCTAGGTCTTTCCTGGACCGGAAACAAGCATCCTGGGACCGGTTTTGGGGTAACACCACTCATCATCCAGGCTACCTTGAATTGTCAAAGAATATCAGTACCCGGTCACTAAACAAATATCCCAGAGCCAGTATTCCAGCCTGTGTCCAACATCTTCTGTATGTTCCCATGCCAATGCCCACTAAACCAGGGCACAACCATATCATCTGTTCCGGAGCGTATCCAGAGGCTACATCTAAGGGAATCAGGCATCGGCACCAGCAGGAGAAGGCCACATCCAGAAATCTAGAGCTACCCGATGCAAACGTCTCACCAGCATCACCTTATGCAGCAGACACCCCACTGACATCTAACCTACTCCACCTCAGGCACCCCTGCCCACAGGTTGCCCTCCACTGCATCTGTGCAGCTAAGTAGTACAACTCATAATCTGGTGGCACTAATCCCCCCCCCTAGTATAGGGAGCAGAAGCTTGTGCAGCGCAATTCCCCAAATCAAATCCATCAGTAATCTGTGAAGATCCTTGAAGACCTGAACAGGGACTACCACCAAAGCATTGACAAAAAAGTGTAGCGATCTGGGCAACAAGATCATTTTGAATATGGCTGTTCTACCCACACTACCAATGGGAGTTTAGGACTGATGCTCTTTGTAACAGGAACTGTGGCGAGGTGGGGGTCTTTCTACCACATACTCTGGACATGTCGAGAGATCCAGGTTTATTGGCAGGCGATAATATCATGCATGCCAGGGGTGGTGGGGGAGGAGCTTACACCTTCGCCCAAATGGTGCCTCCTAAATGTACGGGAGGACTCCAATCTGGGACATGCAGATCAAACATGGGCTACGTTAGGTCTGATGGTGGCAAAATGCAACATATGCACAACATTGGGGGGGCAACCTTGCTGCCTAGGCTCCTGGATTGGAAAAGAGACATGGACTGGTGTATGGTGGCGGAAAAAACAATTTATGTGAAGAGAGGGTGCCCGAAAAACTAGGGGAAAATCTGGTCCAAATGGAATGACTACAGGGGCAATCCATGTACTCCACTTGTGGGAGAGACTTTACTTTCCAGGATTCAGGCAGAGACTGATGACATTCTGCAGCAAGGAGAGGTTTGATCGCTGCAGGGTTTTGAGAAGGGCTGAGATATACCCTGTACTGTGCTGTAATAATGTTTGGTTTATGAATATATGCTCACCAATGTCATGTTGTCATTTCTGCTCTGTTGAAATAAAAAGATATATAAAAAAAAACAATGGGAGTTTATTCCAGAATCTCACTCATTCTCTGCGGCTCCAAGCATCTTCCCCAGATTTCCCTTATGTCATTATCCGTATGATACACCTGGACTCCCAAATAATGTATCGAATTAGGGCTCCATTCCAATGGAACTGGAGTAGGTCTATATCTGGCCCTGTTGATGGGATTTCAGAGGGAAAATACAGGACTTAAGGATGTTGACTGACAGATCAAAGTGAGATCTGAAATGTTTTTGAACGCTCCAATATAGCTGGAAAAACTGCTGCCTGGTCCTACAAATATATCAGTACATCATCAGTGTACAATGATAGTGCATGTGTGTGTCCTTATACTGTGACCCTCCCCGTGGGAGTCAAACGTATAGGGAGTGGCTGTCATTGGCTCCATAGCCAGCATGATTAGCAAAGGAGATAAGGGGCATCCCTGATGCATGCCCTGTCCAACGTGCTAGGCCTCCAATACAGCTCTGCCCATTTTCAATGTTGCTACAGGTTTTGTTATAGTAACTGTACCCAGCCTCAGAACCCCCCCTACAAACACCATCTCCTCCATTACCACATGGAGGTCAAGCCAGTCTAAGGTGTTTTAGGCCTTTTCCATGTCAACCACTGCTACTGCAGGGGTTTCTGGGCCAATAGAGGGTTTTGTACTAGGTGTAAAAGTCTACATATATATGGGGTGGTGTTCCTGCCCGGTTTAAAACCCATCTGGTCAGGGTGTATTAAACCAGTCAGAAGGGGGGAAAGTCTATTCAACAAGAGCTTGGCAAGAATCTTTTAGTCCAGATTTAACCTGGACAAAGGACAATACAATCCCACCTCCAGAGGTTTCACTTTTGGCTTTCAGTAGTTGCGGTACAATCTGCATACTAAGCATAAATTCTTGGAGTAACCCATCCCCATCAGTGTTTTCCCAGGAGCAAGCTGCCGGGCAGCCACATTCATTTACTCAGCCGAGATAGTTGAGTCAAGGTCAGTGGAAGCAATGGGTGTCCGCAGACATCTTTTTTTTTGGGGGGGGGGCATAATTTTAACCATCATCACATAAAGCACAGGCATGCAAAGGGTTGAGAAACCTGATGCAAAAGCTAAATTGAAGGATCAAGCTGCCATTGTTGGATTGGCAATTTCGAAACTGTTTTTATACTAACACTATTGAATGCACCACATTATTCATATCCACATGTAGAATCTGCATTTGGTATTAACATGCACAAAGGAATGACAATTAAAATAAATGACAAATGAATTTATTTTGAAAATGTATTAAATTAAATATATAAAAATCAATAACATTCAATATACTGTACACACACATATATATTCACTGAAAAACCCAGAGGTTTCAGGGACGTTATAGTTAGGAATTAGCAGTTAAAAAACCTTTGAAATTCACTGAAAAAACCACAGGTTTCAGGGACGTTATAGTTAGTAATTAGCATAAAAAAAAAAATATTTGAAATTCACTGAAAAAACCATAGGTTTCAGGGACGTTATAGTTAGAAATTAGCATTTAAAAACCTTAGAAATTCACTGAAAAAACCACAGGTTTCAGGGACGTTATAGTTAGTTGGACATTTCACTCGTGCAAAACCAGAGAAATTCGGCCTTTCTAATTAGTTGAGATAACTATAACTCGCGCCCCCGCAATGCACTGCTGATGACGTCACATATTACATCACTCATGACATGGTCAGTGACATCACTGATGACATCACTGATGACATCTCAAATGACATCACTGATGACATCATCCAGTGACTGTGTTTCTGTAAAGTTTAAATATGTTTTGTATATATATATATATATATAGGCAATGGTAGTAGATTGTGCACTCCTTTAAGATAAATTGAATTCAAAAACGTTTTCGTTCAAACGAATTTGCGTTTTAAACTGCCATTTCAACCTGGCAAAATAAACCTTTTGCCAAGCCTGAACCTTCCTTTTTAATACTTATAAGTCACCTCTCAGGTAGGCCCTAAAGCTTTATAGAGAAGGGTGCATTGTATTTAAAAGATAGGACATGTTTACTTAAGTTTTACATGTCCTGGCAGTGAAAACTACCTAAAGTCATTTTATACTGTTGAAAGGTCTAGCTCTCCCTTTCACTAACACAGGGTTAACTTATTACCTTTAATAAGCGTTAACTTTAGATAGGGAGCAGATACAAATGTTGGACTTGAGTCACAAAGGTAAACTTACACTTTTGTGTAAGTTTATAACAGTTTTTGCTATTCATAAAGGTATTTTACTAGTATAATCTTTTCGACTATGGAGTTTCTCCACATAAAAAGATGAGACAGCCCTATCTTTTTATGTGCGGAGACTCTGCAGTCGTACAGATATTACTAGTAAAACACCATTGTGTCTAGCAACCAACCACAAACTTACGCAAAATCATAAGTTTACTATTGTGAATCACGCCCATACTGTTTACACTCAAATTAATTGTAATCTAAAATCCTCCTAATGGAAAAGTCGAATTTTCTAAAAATGCCACTTTTAGAAAGTTGGCATTTTTTTATCCCAACCATATTAGCCTTCTGCCAGTGACCTAGGTCACATGACTGTGGAAGGCTCTGCTGTTGGGGTTTGGGTATTGCTTCTAGACAGTAAAACAAAGGGGGGTTTAGAGGTGTATAGGATGGGCCATCCTTGCAGGATGAAAGGGAGGAGTTGTACCCAGCCCCACTTACACTTCAAAGGCCTTTGCCTCCTGCACAGACAAAGAAATCCAACACCAGGGTTGCATGGTCGACCCAGACAATTTGGAGCCGTAACAGGGGAAGAACTTTCTTGAAACAGATTTGGATGGTGAACAGCTAACCATCCCTTACACCCCACCTCAGAAGCTGGAACCAGGTATACATATTAGACCTCCAGAGCCACTCATCAGAACACCCCTGGAGCTGTGGAAGTTGCAGAAGAAGGGCTACCCTGCTGCTCAAGGACTTGCTGTCTTAGAAAGAACATTGGACCTGCTTGCCTTCATCCAAGGCTACCCAGAGTGACTCCAAGGATCAGTTGGCTGATGTCCTGTGTGACATAACAGAGAATCAACAAGCTTCAGAGGCCTCCCTGCAACTACTCAGATACCCTGCTGCGCTGGATCTGCAATTGGACCTGCCTGAACCCTGCTGCTGGCCTCTGCCTGCAGTGAGTCCTGATCCCCAAGAAGTTCCCCTCAGGTCCTTGACCATTGGCTGGCATCAGAGGGTACTCCTCCCTACCTAACTGTGGGTTCCATCAAAACTAACACAGCGTGGCTCAGCTTGATGCAGGACCTCGCATTGCAGCCATTGCAGCTCCTGGCCCTCCTGCCCCAACCATTTTTGGCTTCTTGCAGTGTCCTGGTCACATGACTGTGAATGGCTCTGCTTTGGGGTTTGCTTATTGCGTCTAGACAGTAACACAAAGGGGGGTTAGGTGAGGACAGGATGGGTGTGACTGGAAGGAGCAGTACCAAGCCCCTCAAAAGGCTTTAACTCTTACACACTCAAAGGAATCTGACACCAAGCCTGCCTGCCTTTTTTCAACCCCAGCAGTTTTGAGTGTTGAAAGGGGAAGAACTTTCAAGAATCTTATGTAGGGGTAGGACAGGGAATCCCCCCCGCACAAAAGCTGGCACCAGGTATCAATATGGGAACTCCAGAGCCACTCATCAGAACACTCCTGGACCTGTGGAAATTATGTTATGTTATGTTATGTTATACTATGTTATGTTATAGGGATGTATAAAGTGCGCTTATCACCCGAGGTGTACCAGGCACCTGTGTAGGTGAGTAGGCAGATCGGGCTCCTAGTTGAATAGCCAGGACTTCAGTTTTTTTCAGAATTCAATAAGGGATGGGGAGGTCCTGATGTGGTGTGAAAGATTATTTCAGTATTTGGCAGTGATATTATAATTTCATTGTTTCTACAAGTGAAGAACTTAATATAGGAAGAAATATTTGTCTACCATTTAATATGGATATCACAGATTTATTGTACCACAGATACAGTTGCCTTAATATGAATAACTTGTTTAACACAATTAAGCATTCCTGACAGGATCATCTCTGGTGGAAACGAGGCTCTGGCAGATGTATTAAAGATTTCCTCTTGGAATAGAGCAGGCATGGAGCATCATTTGTGTAAAATTATATGCTTGCAGGAAATGTGGAAGATCAACAAAATTAAATTTCAGAACTTCCTACGCTTTGATTTACGGGCAACCAAAAATCAAATGGAGATAGGCTCAGTGGTGGCATGTTGGTACTTATAAAAACCAATCTATCTTTACACATAGAATACCATTAATTACTAAAAATATAGTTGCAATATGATTGATGTTTTGGAGCAATACATCCATCCATCTTAATAATGTTTATATCCCTCCTACCCTAGCAAAAAATAGATTACAGCTCCCAAGATTAATCAATGAAATTGAAACGATATGCACTTTGAACTAATACAACTAACATTATAAGAGGTAATTTTAATACTAATTTTCTTGCAAACACAGAGAGCAACAATAAAGATTCAGTTGACTCTATCTACTCAATTCCTGATCCAATTTTTTTAAATAAAAAAGCAAACCTGACTTGGTGAATTGATTAGCACAACACTTTATGACCTAGGCTTTTGACATTTAAATGGGAGACATATAAGAGACCAGTCTGCACAAACCACTTTTGCACTTATGGATAACAAAATCTATTATTGATACCATATCACATACCACTGATTTTGAACATTATTAGATTTTAAAATTGTAAGTTGAGGTAAAAGTGATCACTATCCTTAGCAGATCACATTGCATCTCAAAATTCATTTATAGAAAACAGACAAAAATTTGTTAGACGATAGAACTACAGTTGTAAGAGACAAACAAATAGTGTGGAATGCCTCATTTAATGTAAAACACTAAACTTATGGGATCAAGAAGTTATTAAAAAATGTACTTAACTCAGAGAAAGTGGGAATTCCGATTCCATTATGAACATTACAGAGTGTACTCTACAGATCACAGCTTCCTATCTTGTAATTCTAATTCCATCCGCAGCAGCTGGAAAAGACAGACACTGACATGCGCTGCTATATAATCCCCCCAAAAAGTATTTTGGAAAAAAAAATGACAACTATTAAAACAAAGCTAGACTGCAATTATAGGTCAGAATATAAAACCATTTTTAAAAAGGCATTAAAACAGAGAAATTGCTAAAGTTAAAGCTATGAAACAGGATTCCATGTGGTCAGAATGGCACACATCTATAATGACAAGAAATGCATGTGGTGGAAATTTATATAAAAAAGCAGTAATTATCATGTACCTTTCAGGGTCAGAAATGATTCCATTCTATTAACTTTGGTATTCATTGCTGACCGCAACACAGTGAGATAATTGATTGGAGTACAAGCTACTAAACATTTCATTTCTGGAATTAATACCTCTCAAGCATCAGGTCCGAATGGTCTGTAAGCAGCTGTCATAGAGCTTCATGCTGAGCGATGAATTCTCCTGCTGACTCCCATTTTTAATTCAGTAATTCAGCTTGGCTAGGTCTTACCATCACGGAAAGGCTCTATATTGCAGCCAATTTGTAAAAGAGGGCCTAAAGATTTACAAAGCAGGTACAGCTTCACTCACTGAGAACAGTATTTTACAATTTTATGGACTAAGGGTCTAAATTCCCCTTTTAAACGGCAGTACAATTTTTACTTGCCTGTATGTCCTACTGTTCATCCTTAATAATCAATCACGTCATGTACCACACTATCCACCAAGCAACAACAAAAAAGTTTTAGTATTTTCACCACATTACGTTGTGGCGGACACTAGGGAGAAAAAATGGATCACATATAAGGAGGCTGATTTCCTTGTTAGTAACAAACCAAGGGTCCCCGCGTTTTATATTCTACCAAAGATCCATAAGGCCCAGCGTCCGCCACCGGGTCGCCCGATCGTTTCTGGCATTCAATCAGTATTGGAGCCTTTATTGCAATTTGCGGATTTCTTTTTAAGAGAAGCAGTAATCAATCAGGCTTCCTTTGTGCAGGACACCGCTGATGTTCTGAATATTCTGAACACAGTGGTATATGATTCTGAAAAACAGTTCTTGGTAACAATTGACATAGAGTCGTTGTATACCAGCATACCCCAAGATGCTACGTTGGTGGCAGCAGCACGTGCTCTTGGGGATTGCGATTGGTTTTATGATACTCCACAGACTTTTGTCCTGCAATGCATTGAATTGGCATTAACCAGGAATTATTTTGAGTACAAAGATCAGCTCTACCTCCAGGTGTCGGGGACATCTATGGGGGCTACATTCGCGCCAAGTCTGGCCTGCATTTATGTGGGCCAGTTTGAGGCGAGTGTCATCCAGCATGCCTCCAATCCCTTCAGGGAGAATATTTCTCTCTGGAGGAGATTCATTGACGATGTCCTCTGCATCTGGACGGGATCAGAGGAGTTACTCCAGACCTTTCTAACATGGCTGAATGGAGCAGATGAAAGTCTGCGGTTCACTTGGTCCATCAGCAGAGATTCTGCAGTGTATCTAGATGTGGATATAAGAGCCAAGGAGAGTGGTCTTTCCACGACAGTGCACCAGAAGGCCACCGATAGGAACTCCCTATTACATTATCGCTCGTTCCATCCTAGAGCACTCCGCAACAATCTTCCAGTGGGGCAGTTCCTGAGATATCGCAGGAACTGTTCCTCCACAGTTGATTTTTTGGAACAATCTGAAGAATTGGCCACTAAACTAAGTAACAGGGAGTATCCAGAGAAGGTGGTGAAACGGGCTCGTAAGCGAGCATTGAATACTCCTCGAGAAGTTCTGTTGGAGCGAAATACCAAACAGAAAGAAAAGTGTATACCGGTTGTGACCACATTTGACCCTCTGTCCACTAAGGTGAGACAGATTATCAGAAAACATTGGTCTTTATTAGATGTAGGGGAAATAAAGATGCCTCCCCTAGGTTCGCTTCCGCAGGGCGCAAAATGTAAAAGATAAGTTGGTCCACACACGTCCAGTCACCAACAAGAAGAAAGATTCAACATTGCCTGCAGGTCACTATCCTTGTGGTTGTTGTTCGGTGTGTGAACTCACCGAGCCGGCCAAAAGTGTTATGTTGACAAATGGTATGGTCTGGTATTTCAACAAGTTCACCAATTGTAATACGACCCATGTAATTTATAGGCTTACATGTCAGTGTGGTTTACACTATATTGGACTAACGTCATGAAAAGTTAAGGTCCATGTGCAGGAACATCTTAGCACCCTGAAAGCAGGCAAACTTACTACTCGCTTGGTTCAACATTTCCGGGAACAGGGGCATCATTTTCGGGACTTAAAATGGACTGTCCTTGAGAAGGTGGTTGGCAATGCAAGTAGCATTGATGAAATCTTGGCAAGAAAAGAAGCACGATGGATTTTTTCAGAGAAAGTTGATGGCCATGGGTTAAACGACTCCATTGAATGGAATAAAGTGAGCAGATAATGTTCTTCGACTATTTTATTGTGAAGAAGCATTGATGAAATATGAACTGAGCTATTGTGATTCTGCTAATGGAGGGGATGGTGAGCCTTAATATCATGGGATTTTTTGTGCACTGTGTGTATTGTCCCTTGTTTTTAGATTATAAGACACAAAAAAATCTTATTAGTCCAAACTGGTTTATGCTCCTTGATGCACTGGGTTATGCACTGTTCGTGAGCGCCTTCTGGAGTGTCCATTATGAAGACAGTGTAATGGCTAAATGCTCGTACTTTCTTTTTTAAATGCAGTGCAATCTTGGTCATGTAAATTAGAAGTAGTTAATTTAGTGCCACCTTGGTCATGTAAATTGGAAGTAGGTAAGGTACACGCATTTGTTCATTGTTGGGGGTGAGGTGCGACTGCTCAGGGGTCGATTCCGATTCGGGCCGGAAATCTCTCCGACCGAGCCGGACCCGGAGAGATTTCCGACCGAATCGGCCCCGTGCAGTCCGACCGAACGAGTCCGATGCATTCGTATGCCACCGGACACGAGTCGGTCGGACTCCCATTGAACTCAATGGGAGCCGGTCGTACAACGCGTATGCGGGCTCCCATTGCCTCAATGGGTGCGAGGCGGACAAGGGCGCCCCTACAGCGAGTACGCCGCGAAGCGCCCGCGGCGTTCACGCACAGGTTGGGGGACCCATGGGTCCCCCTGTGTGCGCCTCGCGCGGTACGCGCGACAGGGGGTCCGACACGGACCCCCAAAGTACGGCTCCGACAGCGAGTTCCGAGTCGGACGGGCGCGAGTCGGTCGGAGCGGTCGAGGTGCGCATCGTACTTACCCGGCCGGAAAACGTCTCCATTGCGCGGTGCGAATCGGGTCCGAGCGAGTCGGTCGGAGCGGCACGATCCGGGTACGAGTCGGTCGGAGCGGTCGGGTCGCCCGGACGAGTCGGTCGGGCGACCCGCATCGTACTCGCCGGCCGGACCCGCGCACGATTCGGTCGGGAAAAAGGGCTCCGATTCGGATCCGGTAAAGCCGAATCCTATTCGGAGCCCTACCGGCCGAGATCGGAATCGGCCCCTCAGTGTGGGTTTAGGGTATAACTGAATTTTAACCCCCAAAAAATTAAAAACACTCAGTTGTAACACAAGTGGGCTGTCAATACAAAGGGAGAAGTGTTGTTGACTGTGAGCTGCTGAGCGCGAGCGGTACTTTAAATATGGCCGCTTTTGTGCTCAGGAGCCACTGGAGGGTTGTGCCGGTATTCTATTTCCGGGCCTTCCATTTCCGGGTTGTCCGTTTTCCCTGGATACTAATTTTACGCAGGCTCGCGTCCCGATTACTGTGGAGCGGGTCGGAGCACAAAGTAGAACAGAACACCGCGGACGCGGTAAGGGGATCAGAGGATACCAGTTTCTGACTGGCTGTGAATGGAAGGTGAGAGTATCCATGCTGATATGGTTGAAATGGTTGTTGCAGCTGACATAAAAGGTTAGTTGGGACAAGACTACCTGGCAATGGCGGGGCAGAGAGTCTGAGAGCGGCAGATTGGATTGGTCTATGGCGCTGTATTTAAATTGAGGTGTCGCGGTCCTTTTTGACAAAAGTAGGAGACCTGCGAATAAAGAATCCCCGGTTTTAACAATATGACCCATTGTGATTGTAGGTGATACTGACGCTAGCAGGATAAGTGGAATTGCGACTTTGTAGCGCTATATCCCAGAAGGTGGCATGCAGGTACGACGGACTACAGCAGCCCCTTGGTAAATGTATATTAAAATGTATATATACAGTCCATGAGTGAGGTCTTTGGATTTCACTGTTTATAGATTTGGTTGTGTTTTTATTGGCATTTGCAGCACAGTTGTGTTTTACATATTTCTTTCTGTCATGTAACCACAGGTATGAGTGACCCACAAGCAAGGTGTTAAGCGGTCCCACACTTGCCCTGATGAAGTTGCCAGAATTACAGTAGGCAACGAAACATGTTGGCTTATATAGTGATAAATGGCCAATTAGATGCCGTTTTAAGTGAGGACGCTTGCTACATTGAATAAATCATTGTTGTAAGCAAGCGGTACCTCGCTTTAATTGAGGATTGCATCTCCTCTCTTGTGTGTGTGGGACATGGGAGGCACGCAGTGATTCTTCATGCTGAACATGTCATCTTTATGCACCTATTCTTTTTCACTCATTTTGTCATAGATTTCTCAGTTCAGAGGAATCTCTTTACTTTCAAAAAAAAAATTCCACTTGGAGAGTTACCGGTGATGATAAGTGTGGGCATACTGGTAAATCATATGCCAGCAGCCCCCCTTGGTGTTACTACCGTGAGGTACTTTCCATTCTTTTACATATATTTTCTACACAACGTAATGTGGTGAAAATACAAAAACTTTTTTGTTGTTGCTTGGTGGATAGTGTGGTACATGACGTGATTGATTATTAAGGATGAACAGTAGGACATACAGGCAAGTAAAAATTGTACTGCCGTTTAAAAGGGGAATTTAGACCCTTAGTCCATAAAATTGTAAAATACTGTTCTCAGTTGGTCAGGTCTTATTGTGAAACATATTGTTGAGTGGGGGGCGACCTGACTACTTACCCCTTGGTGCTCCTTTTTGTTACTGGACAGCTTCACTCACACCTGGAAGATTGGTAGAAAACACTAAAATACTAACCAATATTGTTGCTTTATTCAGTTTGACTCAAGCGGCAATTTCATCGAAATCCAGGAAACTTTTTGCCTTCTTTATAGACTATTCAAGTGCTTTTGCCAAAGTTGACTGGCATCAACTTTGGTCCAAGCTATACTGCTGGACCTTGGATCCTGGATTACTACATCTTCTGATTGAATCACATAAATACACTTGGATCAGGGTAAAATTGTCTGAAGACCAGGGGTTGAATCCAAAGATTTTTATGTACAATGGTTTAAAACAAGGATGCATTCTTGCACCACTGTTAATTTCTAGTTACAGATCTGATTTAGTTGCAATATTTAATCAGAGCAATGGAGCTCCCCCAAAATAAGCAACTAAGCATATTCCTTTACTGTCCTATGCAGATGATTTTGTACTGTTAACAACTACAGAGGTAGGTTTTGAAAGATATCTCTCACATCTTAATGATTAATTTACGGTTAACAACTTACAATGATGATCGAGCAAATATAACAATATAACTACTTTGGCATTAGGGTAGATGAAAAACGTAAATGGAATCTGCAAATCAAACATCTATGTTGCAGAATATCAACAGTTACAGGAGCAATAAGAAGATTTACACAAACATATGAGGGAAGGGCAATGAGCCTTACTATAACCGTAGCAAAAACTAAAATGAATCCACCCCTTAACTATAGTTCTCTCCTGTGGGAATCTAATATGACAGAAAATCTGAACATCTCTTTTTCAATTCCATCCAGAAACTATTCACTCTAAGAAGATCGATCCCACAATGGCATCTGCAACTGGAATTTGGGCTTACCCCCTTGAAAGTAATCCTACTTATAAATCAATTAAACTAATATTTGGATTGTCAGTCCTCTGGTAATAGCACATTGAAATCAATGATTGGGAGTGAATTTACCAGACAAAACTGTGAAATAGTTCTGTAGAAAGAAAACTTAAGTAAAATGTTATTAAGATTTAATCTCACAGCTTTAGACGGTTTATCAATAATGAATATGACTCGCAAATTGCTTTTAAAAATAGACTGAAAAGCTAATTTCTTTCATATTGAGTATGAGAAATCAATAACATATACATCCGGAATTATATTGTAGAAACCTACACTTTGCACAGTCAAAAATACTTGGGGTTTAATACCGCTACTAAGGTAAAGAAAGCCTATTTGCGGTTCAGATTGTTTTACCTTCCTTTTATTCAACGTGATGGTTCTTGGAAACAAGTGGCTCAAGTAAATCAACATTGTCCTCTGTAATACTGCCATGAAGTCAATTGAACACATAAACATAGGAAGACGATAATATAGAATGTAATTTAAAAGTACGTTCCTATGTATGTGGGATTTGTAAAGCACAATCCTAACCAATAGTCAGCAGAGGGCTGTGTAGGGTGAAGGCAAAGATCCATTTAACAATTGATGGGAGTTGTAGCTGGTTTCTGAGAGCCCAAGTGGACTGTTAGTGCACTGTGATGTAAAGTTTTTTTTAAAGAGCTGTGTCATCAGCTGTCTTCTAGTTTGGGGCAGAGTTTGGGCGGTCTTGATGGAAATGGGGAGGGTCTTGCAGATCCTGTGTACAGATGGAGAAGGCTTGTTCCCATATAATTTCTCTTTTATCTGTTCTTTGTCTCCAGTCTGAAGGTGCAGAGTGCCTCTTGAGGTGATAGGTAAGCATAAAAGCCAGATACTAAAGGAAGACAGTTTTAATCAATTGGATGCCAAGGATGTGCTGGAGCCATCCTCAGTACCGGTGCTAGGGTACTGAGGAAGGCTCCTGCATGTCTAGCACCCCCTCGGGAGAAGCGCTAACTGTCCCGCATGGGCCCCTACCCTATATGCCCGCTTCGGGGGTGGCAACAGGAACGATTCCACTGTCACCCCTTCCCAGGTGATCTGATGGTATTAACCCACGCACGGCACGCCAACATCATCAACAGGTGCTGGGGACTCACTGGAAGCCAATTACTTTCAGCGCATTCAGGGAGCAGGATGTTTTTGGTAACTCCTCGCTCTCGGGAGGACGGAGAGACACTTGGGGAGAAGAAAGACTTTTGCCTTTCCCCCTGTGTCTTTCTAAAGTGCTTGCCTGCTGCAGGATAATGGGTGAGCCAGTGATTGAACATCAGGAATGAACTTCTTGACACCAGAGATGTCTTTTTTGGTGTGGGGAGCGGCCCATTGGGCATTGGTTGCTCCCCTTCAAGTGTGCAATTTTCCTCTGGTTTGTGCCTCCCTGGGGGCAGATTAGCCATTTTTATGCTGATCTGCCCCGGGAGGTGAAAACCCACTGGAGATGAGGGAAACAAGTAATTATTTTTATGGGGCGCTCCCCTTTGGGCCCCATTTTTTAGAGAGATATATTTTGCCCGTTTTCTGTGCAAGGAGGAAAACCACTAGACACTAGGGATTTGAAATATATGCATGTCGGAGAGTGGCCCCTTAGCAAGGGCATGCCCTTTGTTTTCCGTACCCCCTAGGCTGATCCGCCCCAGGAGAGGCGGAAACCACTAGACACCAGAGAATGTTTCTATATATATGTTGGGGGAGTGGCCCCTTGGGCAAGGGTCACCCCCATTTTGAAATGGGCATGTCCTTTGTTTTTGCCCCCACTGAGGGCAGATCAGCCATATTGTAGGCCATTCTTTCCCTGGGGTGGGCAGAAAACTACTAGACACCAGGGAATAGGTTTCTGTGTGTGAACCAGCATTTGGTTGGTGGTGTATGTTAACTTGTTTTTGATGGTGGCGTATGTGAACTGCCGTTTGGCTGGTGAAGTGTGTGGATTTGAGTGTGGCTGGCAGTTTGTGTTGGCTGACATTTGGCTGGTGGTGTATGTAGACTGGTGTCTGGCTGGTGATGTGTATGGAGTGGCATATGTGAGAACTGGCACTTGGCCAATAGTGTGTGTGGACTGGCTTGTGGCTGGTAGTGTGTGTGGACGAGCGTTTGGCTGGTGATGTGTATGGGCTGGCATCTGGCTGGGAGTGTGTGTGACTGGTGTTTGCTGGTGTATGTGAACTGGCATTTTGCTGGAGGCTTGGGTAAGTGCCATTCCCTTCTCGCCAATTTTTACCCTTTGTTTTGTGCCCCCTTTGGGGGCAGATTGGACGTTTGTGATGCCTATCTGCCCCAAGGAGCAGATTTCATAATGTTTTAATAATATTATTTGTTAATTTTCTTGTCATCATTGCCATTTGTGAACGTAACGCTTTATTTCTCTTTTTTATTGTAGTGAAAAGCTTTTGATTTCCTTGGTGGCAACTCCTGCTTATGGTTTTGTCATTGGTATATCTGCTCTTTGTGTAGTTGGATGTGATTAGTAAGGAAAGCTTTTTGTCATGTTCATTTCAAATGAGTATCATTGCCTTGCATGAATGATTTGTTTTTTACAGTTGTAATAATTGTAGCACATCTAGCTTATCATTTGTTGTGTTTCATATTCATGTTTGGATTTGTGCAAGATAATTATTGTGCAATTTGTTTTTCCTTTCTTGTGGGATATCTATGGTGATTGCTGTATCTGATTGCTGTATCTGTCCAGAGTAGGTGAAGTTGATCCTCAGTCTAGCTGTCTGTGGCAAGTGTGAGATATCTTTTTGGAGAATAAAGTTCACTGTGTGATTTGCATTCATAGTTTATTCCAGGCCATTATGTCAATACTTATATTTACTGTTTGATACAGATGAGTTCGTTGAGTGCTAATTTGACACAGTGTTGTTTATTGCTGTCTTGTTTGTTGTGTTAGTTTCATTAGTAAGCATAATGGCTGTCCGCAGGCTGACCACCTGGCAGCTTATAGGTTTACTTTTTGAATCTGCCTCGGAACGTGGCGCTAAGACTGATTCTGCATCTGAGGGAGAGGACCAAGTTTATGATTCTGGCAGTGAATTTTCTGTCTGACAGGAATCATCTGATGATGAATCCACTATTAGTGTTGATGAAGTGCCTCTTTTAGAGGAGGACAGCAATATGCAGGTACTGCAGCAAGAGCAAGCTGAGTTGCAGCCAGGGGTTGGAAGGCTTCCCATTGGAAGTGCTGAACCCTGGGTTGCACCTCACATCATGCAGCCTGTTTTTCCTGCCTTTAGTGGTGTTGCAGAGTGTAGATTCAATAAGAGAACTTTTTGGCTATCAATTTCTTCCAACTGTTTATGTATAATATGTTTTAGGATGATATTGTTGAGCAGAATAATTTGTATGCAGAACGGTTTTTGAGGGAACACAGTGCCACACTTAAGACCCATTTCAGAGCAACTTGGTGGACTCCACAAATCTCCATGAGATTAGGTGTTTCTGGGGTTTAACTTTACTGATGGAATTACTAATGAAGCCATCACTGTCTTTATATTGGTCTTCAAGTCCCTTGATGGCAACTGCTGTATTTCCAGCAACTATGAGTCAAGATCAGTATTTGCTTCTGCAGCAGACTCTGCATTTTGTGGATAATGTTACAGCATTGCCACGCGATCACTCTGAATGTGACCTTCTCTTCAAGATTCAACATGTCATTGAACATTTAGTAGATTGTTTCTCAGAGATCAATGTTCCAGGGAATGATAAATCTGTGGATGAGTCTCTGGTCCTGTTAAAGGGCCATTTAGTTTTCAGATAATACATTCCCAGCAAGAGACACGTTATGGTATTAAGGTGTATAAGTTGTGTGAAAGTGCCACTGGATGTGTTAGACCTGTCAGCGTTAGGGTGGTCTTCCCCTAACCTTTTCCTTACTCCTCCATATTTTTCTGATCTCGTTTTTATTGGCCTTAGGACTCTGTGACCTTTACCACTGCTAACCAGTGCTAAAGTGTGTGTGCTCACGCCTTTAAAAGTGGTAACATTGGCTTATCCCCAATCAACATATTTAATTTTCTTATACGTCCCTAGTAAAGTGGTACTACGTGTACCCACGTCCTGTAAATTAACAGCTACTAGTGGGACTGCAGCACTGATTGTGCCTCCCACTTAAGTAGCCCTTTAAGCATGTCTCAGAACTGCCATTGCAGCATGTGTGTGCAGTTTTAAACTGCCATTTCGACCTGGCAAAATAAATCTGTTGCCAGGCCCAAATCTTCATTTTTAATAAATATGTCACCCCTACGGTAGGCCCCAAACATCCCATTTGGCAGGGTGCAATGTATTTAAAAAACAGAACACGTACGTTTAATTTTTACATGTCCAGGCAGTAAAAAACTCTTAAGTTCATCTTTTAACTCCTGCACGGTCTACCTCTCCCATAGGATAACATTGGGGTCACCTTATTACATTTAATGAAGATAATTTCTAAAAGGGGACAGGTAATCAGTTTATGTTTGGTGTCTTTGGAATTGTAATTAAAAACCCTCTTTCCTGGTAAAGTTGGATTTTTAATTACAATTTTTAAAATGCCACTTTTATAAAGTTGCCATTTCCCTGCCTTAGCTATTTAGTGCTTGCAACCTGTCTCTGGGTCACATAACTGGGTGTAGTTGGTGGTTGATCTTTGTGTATTCCTCCTAGACAGCCACATGCAATTAGGTGTGCCTGGATGGGCCTTCACTGGCAGGATGGGAGGGCAGAGTTAGGCACAGCCCCGCTTACACCTGAATAGGCTGTGTCCTGCCTTCACGCAAAAGATTGAACACCCCCTGAAGGTAGTCTGGGACAAGGATAAGGAAAGCAGGAAACCTGTGCCCTTCAAAGGGAAACGTCTAGAAGCATTTCTCATTTCAAAGGAGGCATCAGGTATAAATATTGGACCTTAAACACCAACTCTCAAGTACACATCTGGACCTCTGGAAGACTCAGCCAGGAAGAAGAACTGCTGTGCTGCTGAAAGGACTGCAACTCTGCTGTACTGCTGCACTGCCGTTCTGTCCTGCTGCTCTCTTGCCTGGGTAAGAAGGACTGGACCTGCAACTTGTACCCAGGACCACCAAAGAGCCTCCAAGGTCTTATCCTGTGTAGCAAACACCTGAACTCTGCAACTGAAAGTCCTACCCTGCCAAGTGGTTCCACCCCAGTCCTGGGCCTAAATGTGCTCTGCCAGCCCATCTGTGGACCCAGCAGAACCGACGCATCTCCTCTGTTGTGTGGAACAACCCCAAGCAGAACTGATGCATCGCCTTTGCTGCATGAACGTTCCCCTTGCAAAGACTTTGCATTGCCACTGCAGCCCGCAGTCTTATATGAACCTCCGCTGCATGATGCGCCCTTGATTCAGACCCTTGCATCGCAAGTCCCTTGTCAATGTCACCCTCAACGATGACGAAAGGACTCTGCATAGCAAGCCCCACAGCTCCTTCAGAACCAGCTGATGCACAAGGCATCCTCGATGCAGGACTTCGCATCACAAGCCTCCTCATCAACAGCCTCCTTGATGATGGAGAACCTTGCAGCGCAGCCACGCAGCTCCCTGAAACTGACACTGCATGATGCATCTCTGACTTGGAACTTGCATCGCCTCAGCTGCGCAACACACCCTCCATGCTAGACCTAGCACGCTGCGTGACCAGAATTTAAAGTACTCTTGTTCAGCGGCCTAACTGGGTCCCTGTAGCCAGCCTGTGCAACATTGTCGTCTGCCTGAACTTGTGACTTTGTCCTGGTCTGATTCAACCAGATATACACAGTTGGTGCTTTGTGCTTTTTGATGCTATTTTCAATGAAATCTCTGAACCTGCATATCTCCAGTTCTACCGATTGGAGTTTTATTGTTTTGGTCTTGTTTTATTTATTAAAGATTACACTATTTTTCAAAATTGGTGTGGGATCCTTCTTCTGTGGTGTTTGCACATTATTACTGTTTGAAGTGATGCACAAATACTTTATACATTTCCTCTAAGTTAATCCTGACTGCTCTGTGCCAAGCTACCAGAGGGTTGAGCACATGCTAATTTGTCTTCATTCTGACACGGATTGTGGTTACTACTTGTAGTACTTTTTAATACATGTCACCATTTATACGTGGACAAGTTCTACACAGGTGTGCAATTATTTAAGGAATTGTTCAAATTAGGCACTCTGGCATGTGGCACAATCTGTTCTAACCATTAAGGTTACCTTAAAGGGCTTGTGTGTAAAAAACCTGAAAGGAGACAGAGCAGTGTTTTGCATAGTAATGAACCTCTTGCTTTGAAATACCCAGAATGCAGATATGTGCACATGCTCACAACTATTCATGATAAAAAGCACCTGTTACTGTTTGGGGTCAAGTAGCAGAAGATTGCAAACCTGTGTGCTCTTTCACGTACAACAAGCACATGGGAGGTATAGATAGAACAGATCAAAGGTTGGAGCCTTGCAATGCTGCTCAAAAATCATATAACTGGTACAAGAAGTTGACAGTTCGTTTGTTTCATTTGGCATCCTTTAATGCTTATGTTGTTTTCAAAAATTGTTCTCTGGATTCCAAGATAGGTTTTGTACAGTTTCAGCAGTCTGTAATAGGCAGCCTTGTTTAGTTGAGCAGGCAATTGTTCCCAGAATCGGAGTGGTGGAGGATGTGGGTAGATTTAAAGATCACAACTTTCAGAGTTAATTCATCCAACACCTAAAAAAGACTTTCCTTTTTGGAGATGTAGTGTCTGTCTCCGAATAGGAGGACAAAGGGAGAGTTGTATGTACTGCGCAGAGTGTCCTTCTAGTCCTGACCTATGTGTGCCCAAATGTTTTAAATTGTACCACATGCAACTCAAGTATTGGGAGCAACAATGTGAGTAAAATGGAACTGACTGTGGGCTGTATTGCTATATATTTCCTGTCTAGCTACTTGGTTGGCAGGAATTTGGTGTGTTTAGTTACACCGGTTGTGTATACAGTAATAGTTGGTATTTCATCTTCTACCAATAGGTTGGTTCTTTCTACTTAAAAAAAGTGCTGCGTTTAGTTGGATGTTTTATTTTTTCCTGTCTTCGCTTTGTGTGTGTAATATGTTCATTGTGGAAGTGTTTTAAAATTTGAAAGTAGCATGGAGCTTCATGGTGATGTCTGAGTGACATTTGGTTGACTATATGTGAAGATTGGTATTTGGCTAGCAGTGTGTGTGGACTGGCATTTGGATTGCATGTGTGTGGATTTGCATTTAGCTGGTGTGTGTGGTAGATGTCTGGCTGGTGTTGTGTGAGAACTAGTGGTGGGCAGATCTTGCGGAGTTGCACTCTGCATAATTCCTCTGAGTTGCCAGCAACCTCTACCTAATTCCGCTGAGTTCTGTGCACATGCGAAGTAGGCAAGTTAAGGCAACCAGATACAGCTTGTGCAGGTTCCCTTGGGTCCTAAGTGCCAGTGGTGCTGTGGTAAGCTTTCGTTATAGGAAGAAAAGCTGTACATGGAGTTAGAATGGTCCATTCCACGTATGTGAATAAATATGCATCTGCTAAAGCACAAATATATATTTTAATAGTGTGGAGTCCCACTTACCTTGACTGCAGCCCGGACACCCAGAGCAGGGCAGCTCCACCATTTGCCAGTCCTTAATCCATCCCCTCTTCTTTGGGCCCGGAGGGGAGATCTTCTGCGGGGCATGCCATTAGGTGTCACCAAGCCACCCACAGGCACAGAGGCAGATCCTGAGAACAGCCAGCTCAGTGAGTGCACAGGAAGGATTTCATGTGTGATGGACGTCCAGGGCAGCCCACTCCACCCATGCCAAAAAGCACAGAGGGGAGGTGTGCAAAGACAGGCAGAGAGGAGGATTAGGCAAGATGTGCACTGCCCTGGGTGGCCCCGCCTATGACTTGCAGCATGGGCCATCAACAGCATGGCTGACTCTACGTGGCATAACTTACTGGCGTGAGTCACTGCATTTACGATGTTCATTGTCCACCACATTATTGGAAACGCTGAATAAAGGATTCTCTGAGAATGTACAAAGAGCCCACATACCCCAATGTTTCAATTTCATAGCTCGTGAACTGAGGGGCTACAACAACTGATGGATCGGTGACAGATTAGTTAAAAAATGTACACGCTCGGGCCAAAGTTGAGGAGTCAACGGAGCACTAGACCAGGTAGCAACCACAGATATGAAAATTTGCCCATAGGGATACCCCCTGGAGCTGCCTTGAGAGAAAACCTACCAAACCCAGATATTTTTTGCAAACTATACACCAAGAGACTCCAGGGTGGTGTGTTTCATGTGGGTCTCACAAGTGTTTCTTACCCTGAAGCCCTTGCATACCTCAAACGCAGGCTAAAAACACACATTATCTTGATATTTCCGGGAGTCAAAGTACTAGAATCCTTGCGGAGCAGCAGATTTCCTACCACTCAATGTTCCAAAACACCTCCTGATAAAAATGGTAGGTAACCTGTGTGTGTGGGCCTAGAACTCACAAAAGGATGGGGTCCAAGACGCAATGTGGCAGCATCAACAAAGGGGGTAGCTAGGGTTTTTGGGCCCAGGCTCGCCGGCCACCCAGGAAATCCTACCAAACCCAGGCATTTCTGAAAACTAGACACCAAGGGAAGTCCAGAGTGGTGTGGCTCGTGTGGATCCCACCAAGATGTTTTATCAACAATGCCCTGCAAACCATCAAAAGTTGCCTAAAATCACACATTTCTCTTGCATTTCTCTAATGTAAACTTCCAGAATCAGAAGGAATGCACACAATTCCTACCACCCACGTTCCCCCACTTGTCCTAATAAAAATGCTGCCCCACTTTTGTGGCTGGGCCTAGTGACCACGACAGGAATGGATCAAAATAAGGTCAATTGGAGTCCTCTCAAAGGGATTCATTGGTCTACTAGTAGTATCTTTACATCTGTGAAGTCTACACACATAAAAAGATAAGACTGTCCTATCTTTGTATGTGCAGAGATTCAGGACCACTGTTTGCAAAATTCTGTGGGCTCATAGCAATCCACCATTTTTTGAAGTGAGCACAGCTTGGGAGGGCTCAATTGAACTGGCATGACTAAAATTACATTTTTATTTAGACGTGCACCATGACAATGTTTTAACATGCAGTTATTTAACTTATAAGCACACTAGTGAAGTGAAAAAAGGTAAACTGAGAAGGGCATACAACAAATAGGGGGCTACCTTTTTGGGAAAAGCCTGGCATTGTTTAATGGCTAAAATTATGAAGTCTCATCTCAACAGCACAAGGTCAGTAATATCATTTAATTGCTTGCTGCACCTAAAATTGAAATGTGTATGTAACCATATGAAACTCTTTTGAAATTACATTTGGAGTCATTTTCAAGTATTCAATGGCCACTCTCCATCAATGAAACCAGATCATGACCAGTTAATGGACATAGGTACCTTCTCCCTAATTAAAACGATTTTTAAATGCACCGACAAACAACAAGGCATGGACAGAGAAAATGCACTTTAAATGTGTGCTTATGCTAGGCCACATTTCTTTCGGAAGCAACTGTCTGATAAACTCCGGTAAATACATTTATTTAGTTAGACTTTCGAAAGTAATTGCTTTAGACATGGATTTGCCACAACTAAATTGTTTAAATTGTTTAAATTGTAACAATGATTAGCAATAATTCTTTAAGTCCCAGACATCAAGAAATCATTGACTATATAAATAGTTAACAAGCACAAGACAATTATTGTTGCTCTCGCTGAAGGTCTCTTTTTGTTTTCTTCGTCACCTTCTGTATACTAATACTTTGCTCCGAGTTTGCGTTGGTGTAAAGTGTAGAAAAGAGCTTTGGAAGGTATCCCTAAATTAATTCGAATAGGTCTATGCCCTAGTGTGCCTTATCTCGTGCCAATATTCCCATGTACCACGAATGGTACATGGGAGTTCCTATGTAACCACCAATGGATTTTGATGCAAAGCCCTATTTACATTTTTTGTTTTAAGTGGGCAGGGCTTATTGCCCAAAAATGTACACCTCTTCGAGTCAAGCACAATGTTGGAGAAAAGTCTCCTTTTCTCCAAACTTCCAACATTGCATGTGTGCTGTAATGTCTTGTTACTTACCGGTAATCTTCATTACCCCGATTAGGGTCCTCCTCGTCCCAGTTCTAACAGAGTGAGGCAGGTCCTGCCTCCAACAGCCAATCAAAATGCCTAAACTTTCAGTGCAGAGGACACATATGCCCCTCCCACCCACCGCTATGCCTGTTATCAACAATTCCAAGACACAAACACAGCGGGAGGGAGGGAGGGAGGGAAGAGGACTGGGACGAGGAGGACCCTAATCGGGGTAATGAAGATTACTGGTAAGTAACAAGACATTACCCCCTCATGGGTCCTCCTCGTCCCAGTCCTATCAGAGTGAGGAACTCACAAGCAGAGAACCAAGAATAAAAAACGCAGGACACCAGAGATCCAGGCAAAAGTACAAAATTAAATCAAACAAATGATTAATGAACAGCAGCGTTCAAAACGCCAACAGCAAAACTGCCAACAGAGGCATGTAAAACATCAAGGTGAAAATGCCGAACAAACGTGTGATGGGACTGCCAAGTGGGCGCTCTACAAATCTCCAGGACAGAGACCCCAGCCGCCGCAGTCCAGGAAGCGGACACAGAACGTGTCGAACGACCCTGCACCTGAGACGGAGGAGGCAGACCCACAAGATAGGCAGACCGCCAAACACATAGCGAGTGAAGGCGGAAAGAGAAACCAACCAACTTCGAGCCACACTCCCACAGGAGACAAACAGGGCAGGAGAAAGACGAAACCCCAAGGCACGGAGGAAGAAAAACCGAAGGGTGCGAACATCCAAGGATGAAGGAACAAAGGAATCCCCAACCCCAGGCAAAATAGGAAGGAATCACCTCCAGCTGCAAAAGGAACACAGAGGAAACCCAGGGAGAAAAGCCAGGCACCAGCCGCAAAACAACCCAATCCAGCAGAAACTACAAATAAGGGAAGGAGAGAAGCAAAGCACCCAACTCACCCAACCGAAGCGCGGAGGCGACGGTCAACAAAAAAGCCACAGTTGCGGACAACCACAACAAACAACCTCCAACAAAGGCACAAAAGGGGGTAACAGCAGACCCCGCAAAACAGTAGGCAATCCCAAGAAGGCACAACCACAGGAGAGACCGGACGTTCAAGCCGAAAACTAAGCAGAATCCGACTCCCCAAAGGAGCAACAACCTCCAAAGAGGCCCGGGACCCCGACAAGCCTGAACCGCAGCCCAACGACCAGACAAGGCGGAAGGGGAGCGGTCCGTCGAAAACCCATCACGGAGAAAGACAAGAATAGAAGCCGGATCTCCAACCATGGATCCAGACCAAGAGAAGAGCACCAGGAGACCAAAGAGCCCCAACGCGCACCATAGTTCTTAAGTGTTGAAGGCCAGCGCAACAACTGAATGCCACAGGCCACCACACAAGAACAGCCCAAAGACGCCATCGACAGCCGCTCAAGAGCCAGGCCATCAGATGCAAGCAACAAAGACAGGGCAAAGACAGGTGCGGACACAGAAGTGGAGCCGGAGTCAAGGAAAGCCGGCCAAACCCGCCCCTCTGCCAGCAGCAGCAGGAGCGGAAACCAAAGGCAGCGAGGCCAAAAAAGGAGCAACCAACAGCACAGACACCTGCACCCCCCTGAATCCGCTGCAGCACCCTCAGGAGGAGGGAAATAGGAGGGAAGGCATACAGAAAGCCCGAAGCCCAAGGAAACGAGAGAGCAACCCCCAAGCCTGAGGACAGACCACCACGGAACAAAACCGGGGGAGAAGAGCGTCAGGAGGGGAAGCAAAAAGACCAATCCAGAGAGTTCTCGATCCGAAGACAAAGGTCCCAGAACAGGGGAACAGACAGACAGCACAAAACAGAGGACGGGAGGAAGTGGCCCAAGCCGTCCGTATGAAATACAGACGCCCCGGAACACAAAAAACCCTCAATGCCAACAGACGAGATTGTGCCCAGACACAAATCACGGAAGTCAGCAGGTACAGAGACGCGCACCAAGACCCCCCATTAAGGCGCAAGTAACAACAAGCCACCAGATAGCTGGTACGAACCAACAGACTCGTCGGCCACCAATGACCCCAACGCGGCCCCTCAACCCCAAGAACAGGCGACGGAGGCCAACAAGAGGAGAGAAGGAAGCAGAAAACGCACCCCCCGACACCAGGGAGGGAGAGCAAAGCCACCAATCCAAAGAAGGAATCAGAACAGGGGAGAGAGGAACCAGAGCCACGCAACCCGCATGGGAAGGGTCCCAACGAGTCAACAGAAGTATCACCAAGGACCTGAGGCGCAAGGCGAGCCCAAGGAACCACAGCCGTGGTGGCAGCCACCAACCCCCGGACCTGCAACCAACCCCGAGCCGGGGCAGAAGGGTGACCCAGCAGGACCCGCAGAAGAGTCAATAGGAGGGCCTCAAGGAGGGTGGAAGCAGAAACCAGACAAAAGCAACACAAGGAAACACAGGGAAACCCAGACCCAGCAAAACCCCCACAGCAGGAGCCAACACCGTGGAAAAACCCGGGGAGCAGTAGAGAGGCTGAAAAGGCAACACCAGGAACTGGAAATGGAACCCGTCCACCGCAAACCGCAGGAACCGCCGACCCGCCGGAAGGACGGGAACGAGAAAACAGGCAACCACCAAATCCAGAGAAGCCCAAAAATCGCCCACCAAGATGAGGGGAACAACGGACTGCAAGGGGATCATCCAAAAATGACCCAGCTGCACCAATCAGTTCAAAGCCCGGGGACTCCGAATCGAGCGGAAGGAAACAACGGGCACCGGGACCAGGAACAGAGAGGAACAAAACCCCAGGTCCCGCACCGCCACCGGAACCAACACAACAGAGCCCTGCGACAAAAACAGGCTGCCAGAGAACATGGCAAACCGCATCACGGGGCCTAAGGACAACGGAGCAACCTCAAAAACAGTCCAAAAGGGGTACCGCCCCGGAACGGAATCCGGCAACCAAGATCGATGACCGACAGGCTTCACCAGTCGGAAATCCGACCGGACCAACGATCCAGGAACAACGGAGCCGAGCCCCCAAAATAGCAACATCGCCAACAATGTAGACAGGAAGCCACAACCAGTGAAACACTAGGAGTGGAACACATAACCTCTTGAGGAAGAGACCACAACCACAACCACCAGGCCACAATGACACCACCTGGGCATACCACTAATTGACCAACCCCCAGGGGCAGCTGCATGCGCTGCAGAGGCCGGGAACCAAATGGAACGTAGCCCCCCCACCCCCCCGATCACTAAAGGGCCGAGAAGAAGACAGAGCACCCGGAAACTCCAGAACACGGAAAAAAGACAAGTCCCTCCGCATAAACTGTCTGTAGAGGTAGTCAAAAAAAGCCCGGGATCCACAAAAGTCAGGTAACGGACCAAGGTGTCTGAGCATCGTCAAGGCACCAAAGCGCGGTCCAGAGAAACCGCCTACCAGCCACCGCCGCCCCAGCAGCCGAGGAGAGGGCCCTCAGGGCAACAAAAGCACAGCGGACAGAAACCGAGTCAAGACCTCCATCCGTGCCAAGACAGGAGTGAGATCTCCCTGACCCGGAAGACAGTCAAACAGGTACCCAAACCCTTAGAATGGACCTGCGAAGCATAGGCTGAAGAAGCGCCAGTACGCACCCCAAAAGAGAAGTAGCAGAAGAAAGCTTAAGAGCGGACTCCACCACCCGCACAACTGGGACAGCCCAGGAAGGGAAAAAGAAGAAGAAGCCATGGAGGACAAAATAGAATTTACCCCAGGAACCAGAGGGAACTGGGCGACAAAGTCCGCCAGGCCACACCGCAACCCCAGAAAGTGCGGAATCCCCTGCATTTCGACAGCAAGCCATACCACAGACAGAAAATCTGCGAGGACATCATAAAAAGGCAGGATATCTACCACCGAGGAACTACACAGGGAGTAAAACCCAACATCAGACAAGGACCGGGAGTCAAATCCCAGCACAGCACAAACAGGGATCAACATGTCCGAAAAACCTTGCCTCAGATGGACTTTCCCTCAGGAGAATTTTCCATGGCCACACAAACATCCCCAGCCAGGTCGCAGAAGGCTCAAGCAGCGCAGCCCGCACAGCAGAATGAAAGAAATCCTGCAAACAGACCATGAAAGTCGCAAAAGGACATTACGCTGCACGGATAAAGATGTCGCAGGCACTTTGAGAGGAATACTCAACACCCATGGCCACAAGCAGGAAGAGCAAACCATACAGGAAGCCCAGCACACACCAGGAAGTGCCCAGCCACTCCACTTTAACACTGTCCCCAATCAACCAAGTCCCGTGAAACACGAGACATGGAAATCACAAAGGACAGCCCTGTAGTCACCCCCCCACCCCCAGCCACAGAAGAAAGCACCATGGCCGCGGGAGCCGGACGCTGCTGGAAGACCCCAGCGCCGGAACGACCCGAGGCCAGAACACAAGTAAAAGCTCCCCGCCCCAGCCCAGCAAATGCGCGGGGAGCGTGTTCTGACCAGGGAGCAGGAGCGCATCCGACCGAAATTCCGGTGTGGCCGCGCGCAGAAAACGCAATAAACAACAATGTAAAGGCAAAAAAGTAAGCAAATAACTCACGGCACCGAATACACAGCCTGCCCTACCCAGAATCCAAACAGGAACCAACACGGAGCAGACCAGCGTTCCGACCGCCGTCAGACAGCAAAAAGAAACAGGCATGGCGGTGGGTGGGAGGGGCTTATGTGACCTTTGCACTGAAAGTTTAGGCGTTTTGATTGGCTGTTGGAGGCAGGACCTGCCTCACTCTGTTAGGACTGGGAGGAGGAGGACCCATGAGGGGGTAATGTACATGTTGTGTGTCCTAGCATAGTATTCTATACTAGAAGGGTACTGTTCCAGTACAAATAACTATTCTAAACATCATGCACACTCCCGTGTACTTCAGTGGAAAGGTTTTTCGTGGCTCAAGTCAGCCTAAAGTGGGCCAGTGCAGGAAGAGTGAGCAGCGCAGAGCAGCTACGCTGCGTTGAGTGACTTTTTAGTAAATTTGCCCCTAAATGTCTATCTGAAGTGTGACGCACTTGCGACCAGTACATGACTATTTCCTTTTCCAATCTGCATTGTCTTCGCAATAAAAGATGAGAGGACAGGATAACTGACTAACTCCTTTCAGAAAAACGCTCAATTTATTAGGCTAATTGACAATGTATTAGACTACAACTTGAGAAACGGATCCTAGTCACGATTCATCTTTTGTAGCAGAAAATACATCGCACCTATATTAGGAATCCTGTAACTTTAATAACTCATTTATATCACCTCATATTTAATGTGATTTCCCATTAGTGTAGCGGTGCCCAAGATAATGTGATACTGCACACTGGTCTCTCAACAGGTCATGCAGTGCACAGACATTCATTTCAAATACTAATTTGTGGCATGTAGAGACCTTTAAAACCCTACACAAAAACTAATGCTGAAAAGGCCTGGTTGAATTGACTGAATCCATTAATCTGTATTAAGCCTGGGTAATTTGTAATTATGTCGTTGTAATGCGCATAATTTAACAAAGTTTGTGCCATGCTTGTTACATGTAATTTCTAAAATTAAGACAGTGGCACTTCGCGTAATTAAGTGACATTTGAATAAAAAATGTACAGCATACTTATAATTTAATTTATACTTATGTACTTATAGTTTACAGGGGACACACCGAAACAGAACAGGAGCAGCTCTTGTTCTCAGTGCTTTTGTGTTTTTTGCACTTTTCTTTAGCGCAAAATATATTTTTGCTTCAAAAATTAACGCGAGGACGCATTTCTCCCGAAAATATGTCACTAAACGACTGATTTGCAATTTGCATATTTACGGAAATTTCACACCCCCCTAAAGTTTGTTCATGAAGGAATCAAATCATCGCACAGCACTCTCAAACAAACTGCTCTTTGCGACAAGCATTTGATAAAGAGCAGGGTGGTCCAGGAACCAGCACAGCAATCGCTAATTCCTAAGCATCTGTGTGTTGTCTGGTGTTTCAGTAAGCTGGTTGAGTGATAGCTTCCAGGTGGGACCAGATATTGCGATCTTCTACTAAAGGGAATTTGTGTCTTTAGTTATTGGTGTGCATATTAGTTGATATGGTAGAGGCTCCATTGGGCAGTCTGGTTTTGCTCTCTTCTACTAATCGCGGTGTATTTCTTTGTTCATTGTGCATGGTTAGGGTACATAAGTCTGCATGAGTCTACAGTAAACTGTCCTACTTATACAGATAGGTTTTTCCAATGACAGAGTCACAGAAGGGAGGTCAGTCTTGCCACTCTGCACTACCCTATGAGTTCCCAGTGAGGGGGTGCTAGTGTGTTGGTTGTAATAGGGAATACGATGCTGTTGGGAGCAGGATGTGAGGTGAGGATGATAAAGGGGAGAGAAGTGGAGACAGTGAGATATGGCAGATACAGAACAGACTAAAAATGTACCCATCAAAGAATACCATATTATTGTGCACTCCATAACCTAACCTTTCAGATACTATGAGTGACCGGAGAGACTGAGGCTGTTCCCTAACCCACTGCACAGCTTCATAAACTGGTGCTCCCGTGAATATCCAGCTTACTATTTTTCAGTTTAAAATAATTCATAGAATGGTCATATACATTATGACAAACTGTCAATACATATAAATAATATCCAAGGGGGTCAATTAACTCAAATTAGGGGGTACATTCTACGTGTAAAACAAGTAACCCAAGTTAGGAATCATTTTCAATTCCAACACCCTGGATTGTTTTGCGTTATCCGGCGATCATATAGAACCAATTAATAGATCATTTTGTTTTGCTGAAATGGAAACACTCAATTTGTTGAAAAGTAATGAAATCCTGTCAGTCGTGATTTTAAACATGATGGTGGTGGACTTTCTAGAGTATCTTTTCAATCTTTAATAGTGGCTAAACTTGTACTGGCGAATTGTGACTATTTTCTTTGCAGATGCTTTGATGTATTCCTTTCTATCTGCATAAGGCAATCACAGGGTAAAAGGGCCAGAAACAGATTCTACCCAAACTGATTTGGCCCGAGAGTTACACTTGAAACAAGAAGAGTTATTATACCAGGCTAAATTATTAAAAGTGTTTTCTGGTTCTTCTGGTAGATCACGTTCAGTGCTTCCCCAGGACACTAGTTCCTCTGTTAAAGGAAGTGGACCCTAGTAAGTGGTTCTAGCTGACATGCTCCTTAAATTCTGAGGGGCTTAGTTACAATCTCCTTGCACCGCTGGTGTGTCACTTTTAAAATGGGGAAAAGTGACGTTCTGGCGGCGCAAGGGGCTTATAAATAGGCTCCTGTGTATTCTTCTACTCATAAAACACCAGCTTTAACACAGGTTTAAGGCTTACTTCCTGGAATATGTTAGGAAGTACAATGGATAAACGAAAACTGGTCTGCCTCTCGAAATTGGGAGCTGATATAATTTGTATTTAGGAAACTTGGAGTTTAAATGATATTTTGCTTGACAACTGGTGGGATTTCTATATTGTTGAATACTAATTTAATCTGGCCCTTTTACAGTAAGATCCTTTTGTTAGTTAACCTATATATGTAGCCAGATTATTGAACCCGAGTGTTGCCCCTGATGCAGCTGAAAGCTGTAAGAATCTTTACTTGTCACATAAACTGATTTCTGACATTTTGAGTAACACATGAATAAACGTGCACCAACTACATGTTAAAGACCTATAAGAAAAAACGTGAGAGAACTTAGTTACAGCATTGTAAAAGCGTGCAGATAATTGCAGGATAGAAGAAATCTTATTAATTTGAATACAATTGGTTTATATTCTATTAACTATCCTTAGCATATTATTTCAATGTGTAATAGAAATCCTAAATTGATGTACTCATGTGTTATAAAATTCCTAACCATCCTCATGAAAATAGTAATTTGTTTGAAGAATTATTGAAATTGAACATAATTTAGATAACTTTACATGTGATATTGAAGGTTTCATTCCAAATTCCGTAATCTACATATGTGAATATGTGCACCAAATGAGAAAAGCATAAATGGTGCTACACAGTCATATTGAATGTAAATATCTTGAAACCTTCAGATTATAATCTTCATATATATATACTAATATAGAACACCTGAAACAAGACTAATATTTTATGATTTGAAATAACTTTACACGTTGGTACTTTGGAATTGCAGTAAAACAACATAGTTACATGCAATCTTTGCAAACAGATAATTAACTTCTTTGAATGTTCATAAGTTGAGATGGTCTTTTAGAATTTTGATTTACCTTTATGAAAAGTATATATCACTACTTTATAGGGCAAAGGGGTTTATTCCTAAATTGACTTTATTCTAGGCCTGCATTTTTACTATTCTGTATTGTCTTATACTTGTGAGGAGCTTTCCCAAACTTACAATGGGTAGTGATACTGTTGCTTCCTAGAAGAGTTCTCACTTGCTTAGAAGGACTGCTTGCAACAAAGTTGACACTTGGGAACATTTGCTATGGGACGGTGTCCTCCTGAACTCTAAAAGAGTTTGAAGCTTGGCGTGTGCCGGATGACCCTACAAATTACATGTTTAGTATCACCTCTTTCTATAACATGTTTCTTTCGTTATACCTCATGACAATCATCTTCTATGAACTGACCAATAGACTGAGTGGTTTGACACAATGTGGTGACCATGAAAGTGTCACCCCAGAACTAGAGGACTATATTATACATTGATTTGATGGATGAAAGGGACAGAACCTTTCCGTTGGGAACTCTTTTCCTGACTTCGTTCATGCTCATTCGTCTTGTGGACTCTGCTGGCCCCTTCCCTTTGGACTGACGCATACGCTGTGTGCGCCATACTTGGACTCTTTCTCGATGGGACACTGCCTATGAGCAATTGTGGCTCATGTCCTGGCAAAGTTTCCTAATCCTTAGTCACTTTATGGCAAGCCCAAATTAACTAGACTATCTTGTACTCTTTAGGCAAGGAATGTTTATTAATAAAGTGATGACCTTTATTGAAATCTTTGATAAACTAGTCTGTAACTAAAAACCTGAGTCTATGGTTTATCATGACTTATCTCCTTGAGTTGATTGTGCAATCTAAATTCATTGATTAATGTCAAGGAAAGATCAGTTTAGAGAAATCTCTGAGCATCAGGTACTAATATTATTGTTTTGTATTGCCCTAGTAAAATTATTGGTTTGCATGATTTTAGTCCAGCTTAAATTTCTTCAGAAGGTTCGGACTATCAGTGATAATTCTTTACTTGTACAGTCTGGTTTTGAGAGTCATATACATGAACCTAACTATTGGCTTGTAAGTTGGTTGTCAAATTCCTGGCCCTCAGTGGATAGCTGGATATTAGATCCCCTGAATCCAACCCCTCATTGGCACAAAGCTAGGTCAATCAGAGGACCAAGTGAGTGATGGAGAGATTATGATAAAAAGAGAAATCAAAATGGAGGATCTAAATATGAAGGTTTTAAACATGCGGTAGAGGTGTATGTCGGCCTAGAATAAGAAGGTGCATATAAAACCTGGGCCACACTTTTCATGTTAAATCTAAAGGTCATGTCTGCAGAAAATTATTACTGGAATTTTTAAGAGAAATAAATTGCACAATACAAATTGGAAGAATAAGTAAATATATCCTTGCTTAGTATACATATAGCTGCATCTCTGGGCCATCAATTCTTGATTAATGAATCTCTTCTTATAGCACGTTTGGTCTGTTCTTTGAACTAGAGGTCATTGACAATCCCATGAGTGATCATAAGATTTTATCATTGTTATTGTTGTGTCTAGAATTGAACCTCGTGCTTGGAATCAAACTTGAGGCCTTCTTTCGATTGGTAAGCCTAATGGCCACACATTTTGGGATAAAAGATAAATCTCCAAATTAAGGATAGATTTAGTGCAGGTCTTCAATGAGATAACCCGTTTAAATATTAATATTTTGGATACGTTTGAATTTCTCATGGAAAGTTTGACGGGAAAGAAAGCCATAAAGATTAATTCCCCCCATTAACTGTTCAGAGGAAAGAAGATTCCAAACATTGAACTTGCTTTATCAAAGAAAATGAATGGTTTAGGCAGCAATTCAAATTGTATCCAGTGAAAGGGGTAAATATTTAATTCATTAAATAAAAAAATCAAGACAAAGAGCCCTCACAAATACATTTATTGCTGATCAAAATTGGGTGGCGCTTAAGGAGGCCTCGCTATCACAGAAGCCTTGGCAATTAGATGCGGAGGCACCCCTATATTTATTAGCAAGGAAATGTGAGTGAAATATATGTCAGAGGTATATGCTGATAATGAAGGGACTGGTTTTGTTCCACAGGTTGAGATCCCTGCCTGTTTAGGGTCAGTGAGAGAAAATTGCCCCTGTCTGCATTGCTGATTAAAAGTTTCATCTTAAAAGCAAGACCTTCTGGGCTATGGGCCTGGATGAAATCCCAAAGTCTGAAATAAAGAGAGAGGACTTTCAATGACCCATTTTTTTAGCCCCTGTCTTTAACTTCTGCTGTTATAATGGGGTTATAACACTATCTTAGAAGGGCAGTATATTGTACTATCTGCCTAAAAAGGGATATAAGACCTCTCCCAAGAATTACAGACAGTTAGCATTTCTTGATACAGCAGGGAGAATCTTTGCTAGAAGCATACTAGAAAACCTTCAAGGATGGGTAACAAAAAGGGAGTTCTTACCCCTGCAACAAGCAGGTTTTAAGAAAAATTGCGCTTCCATAGATAATATTGCAGTGATGCACGTTATTTTGGGAAAACTCATGGGGGTCAGAGGCCAGTTTGACTTTGCAGCATTTATTAATTTTGCCACTGACTTTGACCGTGTTGGTGGATCTACATTATGGAAGAAAATTGTTACATTGGGAATACTTTCAGCCCTTTTACATTGAATAATAGCCTTACATACCTCTACCTGAGCCCATATTATACATTGTGGTGGGGGCACAACCTGTGTGTACGCCCACTTTGAGCACCCCCGGGGCACAATGGTATTACAGAAGGGGCCGCAGACGCTTGTATGTCCCCTTTTGTAATACAGATAGTGCTAGCCACATGTTGTGCCAGTGCTATCATAAGGGTGTTTCCTCATTTGCATGAGGGTGTGGCCCCATGAACAGGAGGGAATAATTCCTACTTGTAAAGCGTGAACATATCACCCTCTTAAGGTTTTCAAGGCACTGGGGGCCGTCGGGGAGATTAAGTGAGCGATTGCCCAGATTCACATGATGCTGAGCTGAGCTACCGCTGGTGCTGGAAAATCACGTTGCCTCTGTACCCACGCTGTATTAACGATGTGGGCGCAGAGGCAAATATGCCATTAAGAGGTGTACTGAAAGTGTGCCACAAAAAGGTGGCGCACTTTCAGTGCACCCCCTAAAGGCAACCCTCTGGGCGGGAGAAAGGGGGTTCCATGGACCCCTCAGATATTCCTCTCCCAGGGGGTGCAATCATTCACTGCACCCTCCTGCAAGGGGATCTCTAATCCCTCTTAAAATTGCAGGCAGGTTAGTGCTTGCACAGTGAAACACGGAGCAGCTTTCAAACAGCTGCTCCATATTTCACTTGAATGAGCTGCCCTGGGGCAGCACAGGTTTGCGGCTGACCTGGGGGCAGCTCATTCATTCTAATATTTCACACTTTCCTTGTTTGTGCAGAGTGCACCTTTTGAAAGGTGGGGCATGTTGCAAACAAGGAAAGTGCGCTGTTCGTAATACAGCCCCTGGTGTCGAGTTCTCATGTGGGGGGGTCACAGGATTTTAACTCAAATATACAACAAACAATGGGTTAAAGCAGGGTTGTCTCCAAGACCCATTATTATTTTCCTCATCTAGTTATGATTTACGAGCGGCATTATTGAAGTCTGCAAGAGATCCTCCTTTGGGCGGTGGTTAAAAACTATTTTGTTTGTTACATGCCAACGATATTGCACCGTTAGATTTGACACCCATAGGCCTACAAAGAAGATTGAAAAACTTAAAAAATCACTTTAAGTAGTACATGAGGAAGGTGATTCTGGAATTGGTAAAAGCATATACATATCTGGAGAAGATTTTCAGTGCTCCTTAAATTATAAAGCGCATATATCTCATATTACTCACAAAAATATATAGTCATGCAAGTGGGTTAAGAATGATTTATAATGCACACAGGTGTAGACAATGTTTCCATCTCAAATTACCATACCAATTGAAAATTCCCCCTTGTCTATTATATGCAGCATAGGCAATTGACCAAAAGAGCTGGGATTATGTGGACACAGTGAAGGGGAAAATTCTCCAAAACCAATGCTCTTTGAATATGTCAGCATTAGCCACTGCTATTCAGTTGGAACTTGGTCTAACCAATGTATATGTAATGGGGATGTCATTCTGAAGAGAAAACACTGAAAACTTATTAGCTATTGGACTTTTAAAGCTGAAAGTTTTGATTATTTTTTATGTACAAATCTATCACTCACTTTGAATTTGTTGGATTTGGAAATAGAAGAATTGATTGCGATGTCTAGGCTTGAGTTAAAGAAATTTCTTAAAAATGCCTCTCCAACTCTTATCAGGCAAATTGTTAGGGATTCCTATACTAGTAGAGATAAGTTCCCTTTTATATGTTCCTCTTGTAGGGGAAAAAACTCACAAACATATCTGAAGTAGAATAAACTATTAGTATGCGTGAAGTAAGCAAAACACCCAAAGATTCAAAGGAAAATTCAAATTGATTATAGTAAAACTAATTTACTGGATCTGAAGTCCTTACACTATTAGTAGATACTCAAGTTTAAGAGATATACCAAACATCTTATTAATAAAGATGTCTAAATTGAAAGTCCTTCAGCATCATTAAACTTTAGTAATATTCATCATCCAATGATAATTTAATTGATTCAAATATCCAAACATCAAACTGTCCATATAATGGCACAAAAACACCAATTCTGACATATCTTGAATCAGTGCTGCTCCATATGGACGCCAGTCCCCACTTTCACACTCTGGTAGCTCTCCTGTATTCGAGACCTGCAGCCCAACTCCTCGTTAATGGTGTGCTCTCCTGCGAATTCCCAATCCAACGAGGGACCTGGCAGGGGTGGCCCCTGCCTCCACTCCTCTTTCCTTCACCATAGAACCCTTGGCCCGTGTCATCCGTTGTGATGCCTGGCTGTGGTGCTGGAGAGGAGGTGAGACCCTGGAGGAAAGGATCGCATTATATGCGGATAATGTCCTCCTATTCCTAGCTGACCCTGCGGTGTCCGGCCCGAGTGTCCTTGAGATACTCCAACTTTTCAAAGAGGCCTCGGGTCTCCGAGTAAACAAAGGGAAGTCCCTTTTGATTCCTTTAAAAGGTGATAATAGGTCACTTTAGTGACAATCTGATATTCCAATCCACCGCCTGAGTTTCAAGTAATTAGGGGTCCATATGACGACAGTGCTGGAGCTCACGTGCCAACTCAATCTCACCCCCCTTCTTAAAGGGACTAAAACTAGTCTACCAGCTTGGCACAATCTCCCTCTTAACATCCTGGGCCGAGTTCCATTGATCAAGATGATGATACTCCCCCGCTTTCATGTAGAAATTTCTACTCCAAATCCCCAGCGCCTGTTTCATTGAGGTTGTGGTGGTGCTCCGGTTGTTTCTCTGGCAGGATCGACCCATGCACATCGCTCAGGTTGTGTTGTTGGTCAGTGTACGATGGGGGTCTGGGCACAGTGGATATTCACCTATATTACTGGCAATCTCACCTCCTGGTTATTAATGATTGGTTGCCTGGTGGTTGGAATGACCCAGCATATCAGCTCGAGCTGTCAGGCCTTGGTCTTGATGGGGTGCTTCACTATCAGTACAGTCGGCCAGTCCCCTTTGGTGTCCCAGAGGTCACCAAAGTAATATTCCTGGTGTGGAGGTCAGCCAATAGATTCACCGGCTGGAATGGGTGACAGACCTACAAACCCCTCTTTGGAGGTGATGCTGGCTAGATAATATGGTACGGTTGGGGGGCTTTCAATAGCGGGATCTAATTGGGATTTCAGTGTTGGGTAATGTAGGGCACCGGTCCGCTATGTATTCCTATGCAGATCTACAAACTCAATTCACACTTTCCCCTACTCAATTCCACAAATACATGCAACTGCGACATGCCCTAGATCAGTACTGCACCCGTTTAATAGACGTACCCGATTTTTTATGCCCTGGAGGCGCGATTGTTGATGGGGAGTCTGAGTCGAGGGGATGTCTCCCAGATATATCGCTTTCTAGTCAGTAATGCCCAGTGACACTGGAGCCACTTAGATGGAGATAGGAGGGATGGGTGGGAGGGAGAATTGGAGGAGGTGGAGTGGTGGGAGGCATCCATGGTACCCCGGGTGTTTGAGATAACTGTGAGGTTCAGATGAACCCAATTACACTACCTCCACCTGACCTACATGATGCCTCAAAGACTCTGGCATGCGGGTATTCTCCCAGAACCTAACTGTACTCAATGTTCCTCCCCTGGGCAGACCTTTTTGACATGTTTTGATAGTGTTGTGAGATCTCCCAGTACTGGGCCCAGATAGATGTTGCCTTATAGACAATCCTGGCCAGATCTCTTAAGTTGGCCCCAAGGGTGACCCTCCTGGATCTCATGGATGAGTTTGGTGGTGCAAAGGGTGATAGGACTCTGGTAGGTCTGGCGGCACTGATAGCCAAGAAAGACATTGCAAGATCCTAGAAATTGCCAAAGCCACCTAGTTTGACATTGTGGAGATCCAGCATGGATTGGTGTGCTAAACAAAAACCAATTTTTATTTCCAGGGGTTGTCTTCGGAAATTCTCAAAAATCTGGGACAGATTCAGAAAGTACTGCCTGTCCTGGAGATGAGCCGATATCTGTGTAAATTACTGAAACTGTGGGTGGGAGAAGGGTTGGGGCTTCAACTGGGACCTACTGTTTTCTTTTATTGTGTTGCTGAATTCTTATTAAAACCACCTGACTGGGTCTCACAATCCAATCTTAAATCACTGTCAATACCATTATCAAAGTCAGGTCAAAATGTTCATAATTCAGCCTAAGTATTTTCAGCATTGGCTCCATGTCTTTAAGACCATCCTTTGAGGACAATAACAGGGCCATAGTTATAGGGTGTTAGCTGTGTAACAGTAAAATGAATACCCTCGTAGCAGATAAACAGCAACAGAAAAGCTGTGATAATCACATTGTGGATCACTAGCAGATCACTATTCCCTCACAATTTGGAAATTCAGAAAGCAGAGCATTACTTCCAGATATTGACCTCTTTTAGAGACAGCATATTGGCCACTGCACTCTCACCATTATATTGCATGTTATGATGTTAAAATACTCCCATGGCATGGAAAATTAAATGTCACTCGTGGACTGCAGCACTTATTGTGCCATCCACTTCAGGCCTACCGATGTGGCCCAGTTGCTGTAGTTTAAGCTTGCAGTCTGACCTGTCAAAATGATCCTTTTGACAGGAGAAAAACCTTCAAATTAAATATTAATAAGTCAGTACTATGTAGGCCTTGTAGCCCAATAGGTAGGGTGCATGGTCTTTTGAAGTGGGACATGTAGAAATTTAATTATGCAGTGACAACCCCGAAAAACTATTTTTAGTGTGAACGTCTCTGGCTGTCCTATGAGAATAAAGATTAAAATATTATTTCTGTTATCTCGGGCTTGAGAATATCTAGAAAAATGATTCAACCACTATTTTTAATGTTTATTAACAACCCAGTCTAATGGTAAAGTTAGATTTTAAATAGATATTTAGGAAAACCAACACTTTGAAAGTTACCTTTTCCCTGCATGAAGCTACCTGGAAGCTAATATGCAATGAAATGTAAAAACTGCTCCCAGAGCAGAAACAATGGCTTAGAACTGGTCACAGGATTGACTAATATTAGAAAGTGTGATACATATCAGCCCAGGAAGAGCATCTGAGGACGTTCTAGGTTCTTTAATAGCTTGAAAGGGACAGAGCTGAAGCCTGTCCATTCGTAGTTTAGTAAAAGGAGAGGGCGCAGGAACAAACAACATTGTTCTTTATTCCCATGTCAGCCAGTTGGCCACCAGCCCAGTGGGAGGGGAAGTACACCCCTAATTAGCACACAATCTCTCCCCAATGGCAGAAACCCTGTGCCATCTTGTATTTCCTCTAAATAAATCTGAAAATAGAAACTAAATCTGAGGTAGAAATTTTGACTGTGCGAAGACACCAAAAGTATCTGGCTGATGAGAGGACTTTTACTGCCAAAACCAATGGCTTCAGCAGAACCTTGCTCAAAGCCTATCTGGCTTTGAAGGGACTTTACCAGATGCAGTCTGCTATCTTGCTCCACTGGACAATTTTGACTTTCATTTCAGAGACTAAGTCAGAAGGTAAAATATTTATCACGGACAAACCTGCTTGGTAAAAAATACCTGTCTATAGGCTTTAATATAGAATAATAACAATCCACACTTAAAACGTCTATTGACTTTAACATATGCTTTGCACAATAAATACCTCAGGCCTAGTTTCTTTTTCATAACATTTTGTAATAAACAGATCAAGCCTATAGCCATAGTCATTGCCTTGCCACCATAAGCAACTCAGTCCTTCTGTATTGAGTATCAGCCCTGCCACAAGGCAAGAAGTGCAATACAAGCAGTCCTTTTAGTGGAAGAACACAAACACAATCCAATCAAATCCTGTACTCAGGGAAAACAACATGTGGGTGGAGCCTAAGCCTGTCTCCTGGTAGTGCTTCACAAAGCCCTTTTCTAGGTTGATCACATAATGTCTGGGGACAGCTGCTCTGTCAAGCCAGACCTAAAAATGTGCATTTTGAGCATGTTGGCATACGTCAGGCCATATTCAATCTATTAAATACAAAAAAATAAATTATAAAATGCCCAGCACAGAGCAATGAAATTATCAATATCATCCACAATGTTGGGTGTGTGAATGAAATTGTACTGATGATGCCTCCTTCTAGGATCACACTCAAGCACAACACACATCCTGGCTGCATCCACTTTCCAAGAATGCATGCTGATCAAGTCCAAGGATACAGACACAATACCAGTAATGTACAACCTTCTCGCTCTAAAAAGCAATGTTCATACATGTATATTTTCAGTAAAAATGAAAAAGGTATTCCATACCTAGGAACGAATATATGCGTATATCACTCCATGAAACAGTTGACACTGGCACCATCTTTGAAAGGCTGCTCATCTTACTTTGTTTCATTTCAAGACCATGTGACGTTTCCAGACAGTTTTGAAATTCATTCGTCATTGTTATGTTTTTGAGGGTGCCTCTTAGTTTTCTTTCTTGTTGCTTTAATAATGTTTGAGATTATTATGTTTCTTATAACTTTCTGTATTGTTGTGATTTTAACTTGTAACATTGCAACTTTATTCTCCCTCACCGGCGTTGTTTCACTCTACCTATTAATTTCTGGTGGTAACATATGTCTCATTCATGCTTACTTTTTTGGGAGTTTGATGCAAGAAGCTTAACATTTGTCTCATTCCTGCTTGCCTTTTTGGGAGTTTGATACAAGCAGCTTAATTTATTTCACCACTGTGAAAAATCACTTTGACCCTCCCTCAAACGACGTGCAGTTGAAAGGAGTTTCCTGGCTAGAGTTTCTCTCAATTTCATCTTTGACCGGTTCTGTCCTTTGAACAGATATATGCATTTCCATATTGGTTCTGTATCTTAATTAGTGACAACATAACTATCTCACACACTCTTTCCAGCTTCCTGTTTTCATTGAAGCTTTCATTATACATGCCCTCTTTTTCGTTTACCCATATACCTAAGGGCAACCGCCCTCCCCCCTTTTAAACCGCCTCAACCCTATCCATGAAACCTTTCCCAGACCTATATGTCGTATCCATATTATTTTCCACTGCTTATTTTGAGGCAGTGGTTTAAGGTGCTCTGCACGTTACTTAATTGTCAACACAGGCGCTTATTACAGTCTGCCACTGGTGGAGCTGTTTAGCTAATTTAGGGATGGGTACAACATCAGTTGTTTATTAGTTAAATATACAGTAAAATGACTAATACATGCCGTCCAAGCCATTCATATAGCTTTGGGGGCCTGGAATAGTATGAGCTGTCACACATATAGGAGTGTGATGGTTAGTAGTTGTGTTGGTTTTGTCATTGGCAACAGCAATGGGTGGTGCAGGCAGCAGTGGCCTCCTGATGAGGGCCTCTCTTTCTTATTTTTTTTTACAAATTAAGCACTGCAAGCCTCTATCTGAACATAAAATATTTGAACAAGGCATTCATTCTGGCCGACTGGGTTCTTTCAAATTTTTGGACCATACATGAACTTTATGGACTCCAAGGGGTATATTCACAAGAATGTGTGATAACTACCACAAGAGTAGCGTAACGCAACTTCCAATATTGCAGCCCATCGCGGGAAAATATCCACGTGTCAACGTGGAATTCACAACAAGGCGGTACCATGCGATAGCCACCAGATAAAGCGTCAAATGTCAGTGTCAAAATCAATGCCACGCCGAAAAAATGCGATACGCGAACGCGAGAAATCATGCGATGAGGCCAATCGCGGTACAGAAATCAGCGAACACCAGCCACAGGCCTGTAAATCCCACGCGGCCGGCGGGAAAAAGCACCATAAAAGAAAGAAAAAAAAAAGAGCCCAAAAACAATTCAAACTGCGTAGCAACATGGATGCACCCGGACCGAGTGCAGAGGACAAGCCGAACACCACAAGCCCTACGGAGGACCAGCCAGGAACCCCGCCTTCGGGGAAGGGCAAGGACAAGAGGAAGAGGAAGACCGGGTACAGTCTGCAGGAAGACCAGATCATCGTCACAGGGGTGACCGAACACCATCAACAACTGTTCGGCACCTCCACTGCGGCACTGGCAACCCAAACCGAAATATGGCAGGCCATCCTCACCAAGGTCAATGCAGTCAGAGTGTCCAGGAGGTCACTGGAGGAGGTCAAGAGGCGCTGGCATGATCTGAAAAGACAGACCAAACATGAGCTCGCCGCCAACAGGGAGGCAGCAACGGCGACTGGAGGTGGGAGTCCTGCGACTCAGGAGGAGCTGGAGCAAATGGTGGCCACAATCAGCAGTGAGGAGACGGTGGCAGATTGGGGGGCCTGGACACAGCACGATACGACCTGACCCAACAGCAACAGGGTGAGTAACCACTAGGGACGGGGGGAGATAGGCACAATGGCACACATGCACAATTACGCGCAGCACACAGCACACCCACAATGACCGTGGAACATGTCCCTGAATGCCTTGGCACACTGCAGCACACATAGAAACGCCAAGTAGGCCCCCATCCACAATGTGCACAGAGGGTCCCCCCCTATCACCAATATCACAACCGACCCGTGCACATGTGCTGAATCCAGCAAAGCAGCTGCTCCGTGACCCACACTGACTATGCAAGTAACACTGCATGTCCGATAGCACGGCAGCTGCCCCAAAAAAATGACATGGCCCACGAAGCGACATGGAGGTAGCCAAGTACGGATCACATCCTTAAAGGAGCAGGTCACACTCCGACGTGTCCACGTGCACACACAACCCATGCCTCACAATACACGCAGCAGACGAACAATGCACCAGGCCACAAAAACAGTCCACGAGCACACATGACCCAAGTCAAAAGCAAATCATGCCCCAAAAAGCACACAATTCAAAGGCACCCTGCCTCAAAGGGAGAAGGCTACACGAAATCAGAGCTGCAGGGGCAACTCACCCACAATGCAGCACACACACATAGCAATCACAGAACATCAGCAATTAAGGCAATGTGGTACAAAGTGCAACACCAGCACCACATGACGGAGCTCACAACAGGTTCCGCTCATGCGTAGTAACTGTCCACCTACATCTGGCATTGCCTGACACTGTGTGATGATAATGTACGGGCACTACCACACATCCGTCATGTAGTCGAAAAACACACTGACTGCCATCAAATAGCCAGCACCCCCCAAACAGTCACAATGTACATTGGCATCCAGTCTGAATGTATACATCTGCAAATTATCACCATACATGTGAAACTCTGTTAACCTGCATCTCCCCTTTACATTGCAGAGGGACAAACAACACCCCCTGCAGAGCACACCATACATCCCACCATTTATGATGAAGAGGACAACCTGCACACATGTCAAGACACCCTCCAACGCATGTTGGACAGCCTCTGCACCCCACCCCCAGGAGCAGGCCAGGCCAGCTGCCTCGAGGTGACCCCACCACCTGCACAGACCACACAGCAGGAAACACACACCACCACGGCTGTCTCCCAGGACCACCCCGACCAATACATGGAATTCCAACGGCGTGTGTTGGGTTGCCAGGTGGAGTTGGCTCATCAGCTGCGGGTGGGTTTCGAGCTTGTGGCAGCCAAACTTTATGCCATACGTGGGTGTCTGAGTCCCATCAGGGACCACGTACAGTCCCTATCGGACACCCCCTGTACGCACCATGCTCCGCCACAGACCTTGGCTAACCTCGCTGGTGCCATGAGTCTAATACAAGCACTGTCTGGTCAGACAGGCATCAGCCATGACAGCACAGAGTTGGCACAGATGCGGAGGGCAATGGACACCATGGAGCAGATGCAGGCTGGAAGGATGTCCGCCACGGCTGGACACCAGCGAGCAGTGGCTGGGAACAGCAATGCCCTGCAGTACTCCAACTTGCCATTGCTGCCACTGAGCCATTCCCAGATGACTTCAGCGGGAACATCGACACACACAGCTCCGACCCCTGATGTGTCCGAGTTACACTGTGATGCTGCCCCATCACCTACGCAGTCTGATGTGTCAGGGGCACACAGCGATGCAGCCATTACCCCGCCACACACACCGGACACACCGGACACAGAACCCGTATCAGGGGAGTGAGAAGGGGATGGGAACTACTGTGTGAGGAAGGAGGCAGTACATCCATTACCGCCATATGGCCTGTCCCTGCCTGGTCATGACCTATGCATCCTGCCCTGGGAAATACCTCCTACTGACCTCCGGAACACCCTGCGACATTCACCCGGACCCCGACATGGACTGCCATTTCTGCACCGCTGGCCAATCACACAGCAATCCTGCTGCGGACTGCACTCTCCCTCTTCCCAATCACTGTGCAATCCCCAAAGGACTCTGGTTGGCCCACCACTGGGCTTCCATGTGATGTGGGCTTGGATGGCCAGGTACAGCTCCAGCTCCGTCAATCACCTGAATGTGAATAAAACATTCCTAATCACACAGATGTGTCATCACTATGTTCACTTACGTATGGAAGTATGGCTGGATGTGGGGAGGATGATTGCACATGAAGGTACACCCTGGTAACTGACATCTATGCACATTTCTATCCCTGAGACACATGGTCAATTGGATGACTGGGAAGGTGAGTACTAGCTCTGTCCCCATTGCACATCAACAGCAATCTCACAACACCCCAAAGTAGGCACACGTCCATGTGTTGAATAGGGCCGTGTGTAGGAGTGACCAAAACGGTGGCAGGCCAGGAATGGTATCCCACACCACGTGTGACAGCAGAACTTCACGTCGCAGACCGACTTACACACATCTGTGTGGACACAATCTGTTGTGATGTATGACATTGCTCCACATGGTCAGAGGTTGGACACCATACACACATAGCTGGAGTCATGTAAGTGCACATGTTGTCCAGCAACTATCTGAAAACAATGTCTGGCTCACAGAGGCGGAGCTTGCCAAAGGGACACACCCCCATTGCACATGCGTCAGTCAGTTCCTCCCTGTGTTGAGACGAGGCTCATTGTGGCACACGAGTGGACAATCTAAACAACACACCTCACAGTTAGACACCAGTGGAGTGGCATAGGCTTTATTGGCATGTGCGTGTCAGTACGGACGAGGCAACGGCCACAACAGGCAGGGACATGCTTAAGACACTTACACGCAGCATGGGTACATGTCGAGGTTCAGTTGATGGTGGGGCTGAAATGGACAACATTCATCATGGATGGCAACGCTCACAGCCCACCTTGCCTTGCTGGATGAGTCATGTGTTGTTTGGCGTCTGCACATTGCCCCGTGTGAGGGGGCACGACTCACTGCACGTAGGGTCTGCATGGTGCTCTGCCTCCGGGGTGCACCGATTGTCTGCTCTGCTGACAGTGATCAGGTGTGAGGGTCCGACAGGTTCACATGTCGTGCTACATTGCCATGTGTGCTCTCACCCAGCAGTGTGTCCGAATTGGCAACGTTGGCAGACGACGCTGTGTTGCTCCGACCATGGACCTGCGTCGCCTTGCACAGGTGTGTGTACAGACGCGTTATTCCACGCACATGCATCCAGAGCCCGACCGAAGGCAGACGTGTCCTCTGTTGTGGTGGGATATGTGAGCAATCCCCACGATGCAACAAGTTGTTGGGCCATGTGCTGTGGGTGGCAATCGGATGTGGCTGCAGGAACGTAGTTACTCGTCCATGAATGCCCGTGCAGCTTCATGCGCAATGTGTTCCAATAGTATGTCATTGTCGTGTTCAAGGAACACCAGGGTGAGCCAATCCATTAGGTGGTCCGGGCAGGTGTGCTCAGCCCACGCCGTCTCACCGATCCGCAACACAGCCCAATAGGGGAGCGCCTCGATGTGGTCACTGCACACGAGAAATTGTGCAATCTCCCATACACAACTACCAATACATACGCAGTATGTCAAGGCATCCCATGCACGGCTGTCTCTGTTACACTCCTGTTCGTGATCCAACAGGGGGCGCAGACACAAGTCATAGTCCACTTCATCAACAGTTGTGTTGGATAGGCAGACATCCATGGGACACTCGAATGTGCATGTTCGGGAGTGGAACCAGGGCTGGACGCAGGTGACGTGGGCAATGCGGAAGCTGAGCCTGTAACTGATCCGCAGCACTGCCAGTGGCAGTGCACCCAGTAAATGCAGCATACGTGCACGGTACTGTTCCACGTGACGGGGCTGTGCATGTGCCCGGTATGGCCTGCCATTGCGTTAGTGCGTCTCGTAAACAGGCACTCTTCTGGACTGCGGCAGTTATGTGGAGGATATGCCACAGCTCTGAGCAATGATTCGTATGTGTGTGCAACGTTGTGGTTTATGGGTTGCTGTTTCCGTGAGTGTCAAGGGCATCCCATGCGGGGGTACCACAGGCAGGGGCTTCTATGTGTGGGCTGTGGATGAGTCGGATGGTTCATTTGCGGAATGCGTGGTGTGGGAGTCGTCCCCATGTGCCATTGCATCTCTATCAGGGTGTTCCAGGCGCGTTCTGGACCAAGGTCAGAGGTGCAGGTGTCCTCCCGCATTCTGCATTGGGACAATGGTGCTTTCATCCCTGATGTTTGTCTGACTACTACTTTCGTTTTCGGAATGTGATGTGGGTCTGGCGCTGAGATTGGGACACGGCCTTGGGCTCATGGTGTACGGATGGCGATGCACACACATATGTTGGCATGTGGAGCCAGGTGCCCGAGCGGCCTTGCGCTGCTTGTGCGTTCTCACTCCGTCTCTCTCCCTCGCTCTCTCCCTCTCTTTCCTTTGTTGGGCGCATGGCACACCTTCTTCTCTTGGATTTGGTCTTCCAGGCTGTGTGCTACGAATTGTCCAGTGAGGAGCAGCTAGGACTCATCCTGAGGGTTGTTTCTGCTTTTGTTTGTATGGTGTTTTGTGTTGGTGATTGCATTGCTGTATGACTGATTCTCCATTTTCTGGCCACGCATGTATGTTTATTTTCCTGCTTGTGCGACATCAGGCAAAATATTTGTTTTGGGATTCGTGGTGTTGGTGTGCAATTTCTTAGTCCGGGGTTGGGGGTGGTCCCGGGGGGGGGGTGTTGCGGGCCTGGGGGTGGCGGCGGTGGGTGTTGTGGCCCTCTTGGGTGTCCGGGCTGCATGATGAGTGGCTCCAAGGCATCTGTTGCCCTTCGGATGTGGCCCTGGGCTGTGCTCCCTTTTGTGGTGCTGGCTGCCGTCCGACTTTACACTAGGTCAGAGCAGGTGTAAATTTCCTGGTGCTAAAGCGCCTTATCGCCTGTTTTGTGGTCTTATCGCCGATGTGGCTGGTCGTTGTGAATGTTGAGGTGTGATGTCTCGACTTTTGGCACGGGAACGCCTACTCTGCATCTCATTAGCGATATTTGCGGGGGTCCTCTGTGGCGATGTTTTTTGCGCCTGCTATCGCGGGTAAACTGGTGCTGTGGGCTGTTTACACCGGCTTGTGAATGGGAGGGTAAATTTATCACGACTTTGGCTGCGATAAAGTGCCGTTAATTCGGCGATAGCTCCTTGTGAATATGCCCCCAAGTGTTTAAGCTATAATATCTGGATCGTCAACAGGTTCAGACAGACTGGTGACTAGACAATGGAAGAAAGAGTTCTGCACCATATGACTCAATGTATGTTCTCTATAAAATAATCTCCCCTATTTTCCTCAAGGATACTTTTTATCCTAGGCTCAGTGTGTACATGTAGTGCACACAGTGCAGCACAGACAGACCTCCAGTGACTGTTTGTCTCACTATATCATCTTAGTAAACCTGGGGTTTACTGTTCATCCCAAATTCTTTTGGTCATACTGTGAATAGTGGGGGGCATCCAGAAGACCTGTGTATGCATTATGGCAAGATGTCTTAGCTCAAGGCAACGCCAGGCCTATCCTTTGGTTGCTTGCAAAAATGACAATGACACATATTGGGGTTGTACTTGCACTTTAGGAAGCTGTGTTCATTACTTTCATTAAGCCACACACAAGACATGGGTAGAGAGTGGGTGTTCCCACGTATCCTCCCATGGATTTTGGCACATTCTAGATTTACCATTAATGATAGACCTGGGAATGCGTCAAAATGCTACGCCTCCCCAGATGAGGCGTAACGAGTAGAAATATTATTTCTCCTCGTTTTTTCATCTTTCTTTGTTTGCTGCATTTTGCAAAAATTGCTAAATCTGCCCCATATTGTGGAGAGGTTTTGCCTCTTCTACCAGTGTAGCCTTCCTAGTGGTAACCACTAGAGCTTTCGCTCTCATGCTGTAGTCCAGCCGGATAATGCAGTGAATATTACTATGACTTGGTGAATACAAAGTAAATCATCATGAAGAAAAGATGAAAACCGTAACGACTTCCAAACCATTTACAAATGAGGAAAGGAGGGAGGACGGGACAGGAAATCAACAAAAGTTAAACGGACAAACAAACAAAAAAATAATGAAAGAATAAATGAAATAGAAAAGAACCAAGGATAAAACGCAGTCAGAATATTAAAATCTGAAAATCATGTTCTAAATTCCAAAATGTTGAGGGTTAGAGTCGTGTTTACATTGTAGCGCGATAGCCTTTTAACCCTTTCAGTGCTCATGACGGAATGGTTCCATCATGAGCACAAGTTCCAGTGTGCTCATGACGGAACCATTCCGTCATGAGCACATGCTCAGAAAATCCCTCTGCTGCAGACAGCAGAGGGATTTCCCATTTTTTTTTTTTGCCTGGGGAGGTGGGGAAGAGCTTCCCCAACCTCCCCAGGCCTCTTTTTGAATTTCGTTGCAATGACGATCGCGCGCATGGCGCGCTATCGTCATTGCAACGAAAACGAAACTGAAACTTAGTTTCAGTTTCAGTGTTTCAGTGCTCGTGGGGCTATCTCAGCCCCCGAGCACCGAAAAGATGGGAGGGTATCATTGGAAAGGGAGAATCTCCCTTTCCAATGGTACATCTTCCTAGTGGATCTCTGCTTGGGGATCACCCCAGGGGGGCGATCCCCAAGCAGGGATCCACCCACTAGACACCAGGGAGGGGGGAGCAGCCCTTTGGGCAAGGGCCTTTGCTCCCCCCATATTTGTTTGGGCACCACAATCTTTCTGCGGGGCAGATGGAGGCAGTAGCCCCCAATCTGCCACCCCGGGGGGGGGGCGGAAAGCCCACTAGAAGCCAGGGATTATTTTTTTTTATTGACATTGGGGTGGGGGCTGCCCAAAAAGGGCATGGCAATGCCCCCACCCCCCACAGAGAAATATCAGTCTTTCTGCCCCCCCAGGGGGCAGTAGCCCCTAATCTGCCCCCCAGGGGGCAGAAAGCCCATTAGAAACCAGGGATTTTTTTATTGAGGTTGGGGTGGGGCTGCCCAAAAGGGCATGGCAATGCCCCCACCCCCCTGGGAAATGTCAGTCTTTCTGCCCCTGATCTGCCTCCCGGGGGCAGAAAGCCCACTAGGCACGAGGGATTTTTTATAATGTAGGGGTGGGGGCTGCCCAGAATGGGCATGATAATGCCCCGCCCCAAAAACAATTACCACAGTCTTTCTGCCCCTCCCCAGAGGCATATTGGGGCAATAGCCCCATATCTGCCCCCCGGGGGGGGGGGCAGAAAGCCCACTAGGCCTCAGGATTTTTTAAATTTTTATTAGGGGTTGAGGTCAACCCAGAATGGGCATGCCAATGCCCACACATCCCCAAAAAAGTGCCACAGTCTTTCTGCCCCCCGAGGGGCGGATGGGGGCAGTGGCCCTTGATCTGCCCCCGGGGGGGCAGAAAGCCCACTAGGCGCCAGCGATTACGCTGGCTTTTTTTATGCGTGGGGGCTGCCCAGAATGGGCATACCAATGCCCCCACCCCCCAAAATAATAGCCAGTCTTTATGCCCCCTATGGGGGCATATCTGGGTAAACCCTCCCCCCCCCCCGATTCCCCCTCAGGGCGGCAGAAAGCCCACTAGGCACAGACTTGTTTTTAGCAATGTGCCTACCTGTGGATTTTGGGGGCCTAGCGCAGCCGGCACATAGGGAAACCTAGCAAACCTATACATTTTTTAAACTAGACACCCAGGGGAATCCAGGATGGGGTGACTTGACTGGCTCTCACCAGGTTATGTTACCCAGAATCCCTTGCAAACCTCAAAACTTGTAAAAAAAACCATTTTCCTCACATTTCTGTGGTGGAAAGTTCTGGAATCGGTGTGGATCCACAAAATTCCACCCACCCCGCATTCCCCAAAGTCTTCTGAGAAAAATGGTACCTCACTTGTGTGGGTGGGTCAAGTACCCGAGACAGGCAAGGGCCTAAAACCTATTGCGGCGACATCAAAATTACCTATCACAAAACAACCTGGTTTTGAAACGGGGGTCCCATGAGTTTTTGGCCCCAGGCTCAGCGGCCATCTAGGGAAATGTGAGAAGTTGGCCTGGTATATGCTGTTCACTAATTAAAGTGGACACCTTGCACCAGAACAATTCGACTCTTATGGTAGATAGGTTTAAGACAACCTTTATAGAAAGCTATCCTAGTGGTAGCTGTGGAGAGCAGCCTTCAGGCTAAGTCTTGAAGGAATGTAAAGCAGCTTGTTTTACCACACAATCTCTTGAATCACCAAATGAAAAGACACCACACAGGTATATATATCAAATATATATGTATTTATTAATAAACACTCTCTACTAATCTCTTTATGAGATTAGAGGACAGGAACATATGTACAAGTCAAATATTATCAGAATAAGTTTAGCACAATTGAATATTACAATCTTAATTTGCTAGACCTAGGTCCAGGGCATCTAGAATCGAGGGACCCCCAAGAACCACCCCAGGTAGTTGTAGGAGACCCACAGGGGACGGACGCGGTGACCTGGCACCGATGCGAATCCTGTACGAGTCTATGCACTCAGACGCGATTGAGATATCAATGTTAAAGGTCCCTTGCGTGTTCGAGGCGAACACACCGATCGGTCCTTGTACGAGTCGAAGGACGCGGTTACAGATGGAATTGCAAGGGAGTTGGACGCGGTGTGTCTAACACAGACGCGAACCTTGTACGAGTCAGTGCGAGAGTCGCACTTGGAAAGTTAGAGTTTTAGGACACTTCGAGGAAGCTACAAGCAAGTCACTTACAGGGTAAGTCGTTCTAGGGCCCACACCCACAGGAGCACCGTAGTGCTGAAGTTACCTCACCCAGGGAGCCGGGTGCATAGGTGTTCTTTGGTGTCGGGTTGCGGCGTCGTTTTCAATGGGAGCCAGTGAAGTCTTGCTGCTTGCGGCGACAGGAGAAGTGTCCGGAGGAATCCAAGCCTGGATTCGGAAGATGGAAGACCTGAAAGCAGAGGGGACAGTGTTCAAAGTCACTTGGCAGTGACTCGGGGCAAGGAAGATGGATGCCCACCGTCGTCGCAAGATTCAGGTCGTTCGCGGTTGCCTTGACTCTTCAGCCACGAGGTCCAGGAGGCGTCGACGACAACTAGGAGCTGGATTCGGCGCGTCCCACGATGTCTGCAGCTTACTGCGGTGTCGGCAACTCAATCGGAGCCAACAAGCCTTGGTAACAGCAAGTCTCGGGGAAAGTGCGAAGAGGCAATGGCGCAGACCAGCAAGGTCTGTGGGACTCACCCAGCGAGGGTAAGTCAGGGCAGGCCTGGAGCAACCAGGGGAGCCCTTCGGTTTCTTTAGTAAGTCTTCTGGGGACCCACAAGCCGGCTGGCAAGGGATCGCAAAGACACCTCAGGAGGATTCGCTCACAGGGGCCCACGGTCACTCGGGACGTGGTAGGCTGCTGATCTTAGGAGGGATTCCTGCTGGAGGCTGGGACCACACGTGGTCCAAAGCACAAGTTCGTGGAACGTTGTGAAGGGGTTGTACTCGACAATAGTGCACGGTACCCAGGGGTCATGGTTCCTCGTTACTCTTGGGGTCCACTGGCCTCAGCTTCGCTGGGGACTCACAATGGCCTTTGAGAAGTCAGGAAATCCACTTCTTGGGCTGCAGGGACTTCGGACTCCGGCGGGAGCGGCGTAGTTTGCGACCGTCGTTTGTAGTTGGTGGTGCCTGCCAAGCAGGGGAGTCCCTCCTTGACTCCAAGGGAGATTCTTCAGTCTTCCAAAGGTAGTGGAACGTCGAAGGTCCGGGATTCTTCTTGTAGAGCGTCGTCCAGGGAAATCTAGGTTGCAATGCACAGGTTCCCCCTCTTATACTAAAAGAAAGGGAGGGACTAGCTCTATGACCCTACCTATGGGAGGGTCAGGGGAGTGGGTGGCTACACCCACTTCCCTTTGTCCAGTTTCGCGCCAGAGCATGACAGGTAGCCCCTGAGCCGGTTTGAACTGGCATATGCACAGAGGAGCCTTCTGCTCCCCAGTGCAGGACTTCAAAGCACTCTAAGAGTGCACCCACCCAGCCCCAATACACTAAACCCTGTCTGGAAGGTGGTCACACCCCTTGGGACAGGATATCTATTGTTGGGCTTCCTCCACTGCGAGTGTTGGTCATCAGCAGGAGGGCAGCCCAGTGTCTGTGACTGGTGGCATCCATTTTGTGATGCCAGGGCTCTGCAGGATTCTACCGCGTTTCCACAGTAGGTACATGTCTATCCCTCTAGAAGGGTGGAATGCTACCCCCGCCGCCAGGACTGGCGGGGGGGGTAGTATTCCAAGATGTTTGACACCAAACACGACATGTTTCGATGCAGCCATTCCAAAGTTAGCATTTTACCGCGAGGATATAATGCACTTAAAAGTATTGGGTTTAACCACATCCACAAACAGCCTCAGAGAATGGACTCTGAGAGCTGCAGAGGGGCCCTGCTCATGCAGAGGCACCCTCTTACATAGGAACCAAGCACCCTGCCCTCAGGATTGATAGGGCCTGCCTTAGGGGTGACTGATAGGTTTAAATGTGTGTGCAGGAGCGATATAGGAAACCTATATCTCAGTGAGGGGTGCTAGCACTTCCTCACCCAGGCTGCAGTAGCAGGCCTGTGGTGTCAGATTTAGTCTGCTTCCCAGGGGTGGCATAATACATGCTTCAGCCCCTGGTAGGCCTGTGAAGTACCTATGCCCTTGGTACCTAAGGTACCATATACTAGGGACTCATAAGGTACCACAGTATCCAATCACTAGTGCACCTAGAGTGCACTCCAAGTCATTTAGAGAGAACAGAGAGGCTGGGGCCCTGATTGGCAGGGACCCAGCCAGACTATAGCCAGAAACCAGTGTAAACATCAGAAAAAAAGTGGGGGCAACATAAGAGGCAGATCCTACTCTCCTACACAACCCCCCAAACGCAGGGACACTAAACTAACCTTGACCAGTTGAGTCTTCGTGTTCAAAGTGGAAATACCTTGAGGGTCCATCTGCATTGGCATGTTGGGTCCCAGGTCTATGTTCCACTGTATAGTCCATCCCCTGTAGGGAAATGGACCACCTCAAAAGTTTTGGGTTTTCTCCTTTCATTTGTTTAAGCCATTGGAGGGGCTTGTGGTCAGTCTGAACTATGAAGTGAGTGCCAAACAAGTATGGCCTCAGCTTCTTCAGGGCCCACACCACAGCAAAGGCCTCCTCTCTATAGCTGACCAACGTTTCTCTCTAGGGGTCAGCCTTCTGCTAATAAAAGCTAGTGGCTGGTCTTGACCTTCATCATTCAGTTGAGACAGTACAGCTCCCACACCCAGCTCAGAAGCATCTGTTTGGACAATGAACTTTTTGGTGTAGTCTGGACTCTGTAAGATGGGGGCAGTGCACATGGCCTGCTTTAGGACTTCAAATGCCTTCTGACAGCTAGCTGTCCACTGAACCTTTTTGGCATTTTCTTTGAGGTCAGATCATTCAAGGGGTCACTATAGATCCATATCCCTTGACAAACCTCATATAGTACCCAGTCAGGCCTAAGAAGGCTCTCACCTGTGTCTGGGTGGTTGGAGCAACCCATTCCATTATGGTTTGGATTTTGCTCTGTAAAGGCTGAACCTGGCCTCCACCCACAAGGTGGCCCAGGTATACAACCTGACTCTGCCCTATCTGGCACTTAGTGGCCTTGATAGTGAGGCCTGCTTTCTGCAGGGCCTCCAAAACATTCCTGAGGTGGACCAGGTGATCCTGCCAAGAGGAACTAAAGACAGCAATATCATCTAGATAAGCTGAGCAATAAGTTTCCATCCCTGTCAGAACTTTATTCACCAACCTCTGAAAAGTGGCAGGTGCATTTTTCAATCCAAAGGGCATCACCACAAAGTGGTAGTGCCCACCAGGGGTCGAAAATGCTGTCTTGGCTTTTGCATCATCAGCTAATCTGATCTGCCAGTAGCCAGCTGTTAGGTCAAACGTGCTTAGATACTTGGCTGAGGCCAAAGTATCAATCAGCTCATCTGCCCTTGGTATGGGATAGGCATCAGTCCTAGTGACTGCATTGAGGCCTCTGTAGTCTACACAAAACCTCATTTCTTTCTTACCACCCTGGGTATGAGGCTTGGGTACCAGGACTACTGGACTAGACCAAGGGCTATCTGAAGGCTCAATTACACCTAGCTCCAACATTTTCTGGACTTCTGTCCTGATACAGTCCCTGACATGGTCAGGTTGCCTGTAGATTTTATTCTTGACAGGCAGACTGTCTCCAGTGTCCACCTCGTGGGTGCACCAGGAAGTCTGACTAGGGGTCAGGCTAAACATATGTCTAAACTGTTGCAGAACTTGTCTGCACTCAGTTTGCTGATGGTCGGTGAGGCTGCTTGCCAAAGCAACACCATCTACTGACCCATCATCAGGGTTCTGAGAGAGCAGGTCAGAGAGAGGGTCACTCTCCTCCTCCTGGTCCTCATCAGTTGCCATGAGCAAGCCCATGTCAGCCCTGTCAACATATGGCTTTAATCTGTTGACATGGAGCACCCTCAGGGGGCTCCTGGGAGTTCCAAGATTCACCAGGTAGGTGACTTCTCCCTTCTGTTCAACTATTGTATGGGGGCCACTCCACTTGTCCTGGAGGGCTGCTGGGGCCACAGGCTCCAACACCCACACTTTCTGTCCTGGCTGGTATACAGTCAGTACAGCCTTTGGTCATGCCAAGCTTTTTGTAATTCTTGGCTGGCCTCCAGGTTTTTGGTTGCCTTTTTCATGTACTCTGCCATCCGGGAGCGGAGACCAAGTACATAGTCCATCACATCTTGTTTGGGGGCTTGAGAGGTAACTCCCAGCCCTCTTTTACCAAACACAGTGGACCTCTCACAGGATGCCCAAACAGAAGCTCAAATGGGCTGTAGCCAACCCCCTTCTGTGGAACCTCTCTGTATGCAAACAACAGGCAAGGAAGAAGAAGGTCCCATTTCCGCCTAAGCTTCTCTGGGAGTCCTTTAATCATTCCTTTCAAGGTTTTGTTGAAGCCTTCAACTAAACCATTGCATTGTGGGTGATAGGGGTGGTGAACTTGTAAGTTACACCACACTCCTTCCACATTGCTTTTAGATATCCTGACATGAAGTTGGTACCTCTGTCAGAAATGACCTCCTTTGGGAAACCCACTCTGGAGAAGACTCCAATGAGGGCTCTTGCCACCACAGGGGCTGTGGTGGTCCTCAGGGGAATTGCTTCTGGGTACCTGGTGGCATGATCCACTACCACCAGGATAAACCTGTGCCCAGATGCAGTTTGAGGGTTAAGGGGACCAACAATGTCAATCCCTACCCTTTCAAAGGGTACCCCCACCACCGGTAGTGGTATCAGGGGGGCCTTTGTTGTGCCACCTGCCTTACCACTGGCTTGGCAGGTGACACAGGAGCGACAAAACTCCTTTGTGTCCTCTGACATATGTGGCCAATGAAAATGTGGAACAAGCCTGTCCCAGGTCTTGTTTTGGCCCAAGTGTCCTGCCAAAGGGATGTCATGTGCTAGGGTCAAGAGGAACCCCCTAAACTTCTGAGGTATTACCATCCTCCTGGTGGCTCCAGGGGCTGGATCTCTACCCTCAGAATATAGGAGTCCCTCATCCCAATAAACATTATGGGACCCACTAGCACTCCCTGCAGCCTCAGCAGCAGCCTGCTGTCTGAGGGGTTCAAGAGAGGGGCAGCACTGTTGCTCCTTCCTCAGATCCTCCCTAGAAGGGCCCCCTGCCCCCAAGAACTCAACCTGATCAGGCTCAAGTCCCTCTGGGGCAGTTCCTTCTTCAGGATCTGCTTCACCTCCCTCTGGGGGTGAATCTGTGATCTGAGACAGAGGGGAAGGCACTGCCTTTACCCTACTGCTCCTCCTCTTGGGAAGCATCTGGTCCATTGTTCCAGGATCCAGAGCTGGTTCAGTGTCATGCATTCTTGCTTGTGACCTGGTCACAGCAAATACCTCTGCAGGGATGCCCAACATCTCAGCATGAGTCCATAACTCTACTTCAGACCAGGCTGAAGTCTCTAGATCATTGCCCAATAGACATTCGACAGGGAGGTCTGCACTGACTACAGCCTTCTTGAGGCCAGTTACCCCTCCCCAGGAGAAATTCACAACTGCCAGACTATGGTTGGTCTTGACGTTGCTTGCATTGGTCACCTGGTACATTTCGCCCAGGATGATCTGTCCAGGGTCCACAAGATCCTCTGCCACCATGGTGACACTAGCACCTGTGTCCCTAAATGCCAAAGCCTGTTTGCCATTTATTACAGGCTGCTGTTTGTATTTGCCCAGGTTACTGGGACTCACTAGGAAGGACATATTAAGGTCTCCCTCACAAATCAGCATTGCCTGAGTGGGCACTCTGACTAGGTCAGAGTCCACTTCAGAACCCAGGGTCAACCCTACTACACCCTTATTCTGTGTACCACCTCCACCAGTAGCTGAACTAGGGGGAACAGTTGCCTTAGGGGCAGGAGTGGTGGTGGTTTGGTCTTTGGACTTGTTACAGTCAGAAATCCAGTGCCCTTTCTGTTTACAGAATTTGCACCAGGGCTTCTTTTGGCCTTTTCCCTTGTTGGATTGTGACTCCCCACCAGATGCAGATTTTTGGGGCCCTTGTGAAGACTTCTGGTCTTTTGACTTATCCCCACCTTTCTCAGAACCCTTAGGATCTTGCTTCTTGGTGACACCCCCTTGGTTCTGGGGTTTCTGCCTCACCCTGGTTCTGACCCATTTGTCTGCCTTCTTTCCCAATTCTTGGGGAGAGGTCAGATCCGAGTCCACCAGGTACTGATGCAACAACTGGTTCTGGCAATTATTAAGGATCTGTTCTCTCATCATCAGATTATACAATCCCTTGAAATCAGTAACCCTACTGCCAACCAGCCAACCCTCCAGAGCCTTGGTTGCACAATCAACAAAGTCAGTCCAGTCCTGAGTCTGTGCCTTCTGGGTATCTCTGAACTTCAACCTGTACTGCTCAGTGGTTAAGCCAAACCCATCTATCAGTGCACTCTTCAGGACTTCATAATCGTCAGCATCCTCTTCTCTAACAGTGAGGAGCTTGTCTCTACCTTTATCTGAAAAGGAGAGCCACAAGATTGCTGCCCACTGCTTTTGGGGGACCTGCTGTACTCTACAGGCCCTCTCCATAGCAGTTATCCACTTGTGGATATCATCCCCACTCTGGTAGGGAGGAACAACCTTGCTCAGGTTCCTATGGTCTGGAATAGATTCTCTGCCTCTAGGGACACTGTTGCTGCCACCAAGGGGTTCTAACCCCTCTCTTCTAGAAGCTCTCTGGACCTCCAGGGCTTCTCTATCCAGTGCCAACTGCTTGGTTCTGAGGGCCACTCTTGCTTCCTCATACTGCAGCAGTTTGCACATTCTTTCAGAGGAGGTCTCTCTTATGGGAAAGTATGAGTTCCTCTGGTGGACAAATTCTCTGCCAGAGTGATAAGAGTGCTCAGATTCCCTGGAAGGGGACCTATGCCTCTCATCCACTCTGTCAGTTCTCTTAGGGAGAATTCCTCTGTCCTTTTCAGGCCCCTTGAGGCCTGGCCCTTCAATCACAGAGTCCTGGTCATTCGGATTTTCATCGTCTGACCCAGATACTGTAATTGACCCACCCACTGATTCAGACCCATTAGCTCCTAGAGCCAATCTAAGATCATCTGCTGTCAGCAGATCTATCAGGTGCAGGGTTGAGGGACTCTGTCCTAGCCTCAGGTGTCTTTCAACACACATGGCTCTCAAGTCAGAGAACGCCATGTCCTTATACTGAGGCTGAGTGGATCCACTGGTTCCACCCTTTAAGGACATTCTAGTGTTGTGCAGTGTTGTACTACCTACACTAGTTTGTGGCATACTGATACTAGCTTGAGCTGTAGAAAGGGTGTGCTATCCCTTGGCACACAGCTCTAAGTTCAGTAGAACTTATCGATACTAAGCTTGACTTTATATGTACCTTAAGTACCTATATTGGTTTTCAGTTAGTAATTCTGGTAAAACAATAGCAAGCTGGAATCCCACACGCTGCCCACCAATGTGAGAAGTTGGCCTGGTATATGCTGTTCACTAATTAAAGTGGACACCTTGCACCAGAACAATTCGACTCTTATGGTAGATAGGTTTAAGACAACCTTTATAGAAAGCTATCCTAGTGGTAGCTGTGGAGAGCAGCCTTCAGGCTAAGTCTTGAAGGAATGTAAAGCAGCTTGTTTTACCACACAATCTCTTGAATCACCAAATGAAAAGACACCACACAGGTATATATATCAAATATATATGTATTTATTAATAAACACTCTCTACTAATCTCTTTATGAGATTAGAGGACAGGAACATATGTACAAGTCAAATATTATCAAAATAAGTTTAGCACAATTGAATATTACAATCTTAGTTTGCTAGACCTAGGTCTAGGGCATCTAGAATCGAGGGACCCCCAAGAACCACCCCAGGTAGTTGTAGGAGACCCACAGGGGACGGACGCGGTGACCTGGCACCGATGCGAATCCTGTACGAGTCTATGCACTCAGACGCGATTGAGATATCAATGTTAAAGGTCCCTTGCGTGTTCGAGGCGAACACACCGATCGGTCCTTGTACGAGTCGAAGGACGCGGTTACAGATGGAATTGCAAGGGAGTTGGACGCGATGTGTCTAACACAGACGCGAACCTTGTACGAGTCAGTGCGAGAGTCGCACTTGGAAAGTTAGAGTTTTAGGACACTTCGAGGGAAGCTACAAGCAAGTCACTTACAGGGTAAGTCGTTCTAGGGCCCACACCCACAGGAGCACCGTAGTGCTGAAGTTACCTCACCCAGGGGAGCCGGGTGCATAGGTGTTCTTTGGTGTCGGGTCGCGGCGTCGTTTTCAATGGGAGCCAGTGAAGACTTGCTGCTTGCGGCGACAGGAGAAGTGTCCGGAGGAATCCAAGCCTGGATTCGGAAGATGGAAGACCTGAAAGCAGAGGGGACAGTGTTCAAAGTCACTTGGCAGTGACTCTGGGCAAGGAAGATGGATGCCCACCGTCGTCGCAAGATTCAGGTCGTGAGAGGCACCATTTTTATCGGGAGACCTGGGGGAACGCTGGGTGGTAGGAAATTTGTGTCAGCCCGGTGATGCCACAACTTTCCCACACAAAAATGTGTGGAAAAAGTGATTTTTTCAGCTAAAATTGAGGTTTGCAGGGGATTCTGGGTAAGAAAACGTTGGGGGATCCACGGAAGCCATAACTCCGTGGAACCCCCCAGGTGTCTAGTTTTCAGAAATGTGTGGGTTTGGTAGGTTTCCCTAGCTGGCCACCGAGCACAGGGCAAAAAACCCAGGTGACCCCCCTTGCAAAACCAGGGGGCATATTCACAAGGAGCCATCGCCGAATTAACGGCACTTTATCGCAGCCAAAGTCGTGATAAATTTACCCCCCCATTCACAAGCCGGTGTTAACAGCCCACAGCACCAGTTTACCCGCGATAGCAGCCTCAAAAAACATCGCCACAGAGGAACCTCGCAAATATCCCTAATGAGATGCAGAGTAGGCGTTCCCGTGACTAAAGTCAAGACAACATCACACCTCAACATTCACAACGACCAGCCACATCCACGATAAAAACACAAAACAGGCGATAAGGTGCGTTAGCACCAGGAAATCTACACCTGCTCTGACCTGGTGTAAAGTCGGACGGCAGCCAGCACCACAAAAGGGAGCACAGCCCAGGTCCACATCCGAAGGGCAACAGATGCCATGGAGCCACAAATCATGCGGCCCGGACACCCAAGAGGGCCACAACACCCACCGCCGCCACCCCAGGACCACCCCTCCCTGGCACCCCCCCCGACCAGACATGCCACATCAGCCACACCTAAACATGTACAAAATATTCCGCTTGATGCCGCACAATCACAACTGGTGACATGGATGTGTCGTCACAGAAATGACCAGCACACATTCACTTTCGAAGCAACAAATGAAACTTTATTAAAATGAACACCGAAATGAAATGAAGACACATGGCTGCTCCCCTCCGGACAATACGTAGGTCACAGCCTGTAAGACAAAAAACATGATGAGAAGGTGTGTCCTGCGCACATCAGAGGACAGAGAGAGAGCAAAGGAGAGAGAGAGGAAGAGAGGGAGGGAGAGAGAGAGGAAAAGAGGAAGGGAGAGAGAGAGGAAGAGAGGGAGAGAGAGAGAGAGAAGAAGAGAGAGAGAAGAGGAGAGAGAGAGAGGAAGAGAGAGAGAGAGGAAGAGAGAGAGAGAAGAGGAGAGAGAGAGAGAGAGAGAGGAAGAGAGGGAGAGAGAGAGGAAGAGAGGTAGAGAGAGAGAGAGAGTGCCGCCCCTGCGCACCCACGCCACACTGCTCACCTGCTGCCACCGGTGTGTCTCCAACCACGTGCCGGTATGTAGGGCAGTTCACCAGGTCACACATCTGAGTCAGAGCCGTCAGCTGAAACAGAGCCCAGACACATGACTGGCACAGTACACACACTTGCACAAGACAACATTGCCTGCCCGCCCATGCACATCCTGGCCGAGGCACCCCAACCCCTCCCGCCGCCCATTGGAGCATGCCCGCACATGCACACCCAGGCCTCAATGCTCACCTTCCGCCACCGGCGCTTAGACAGGAGGTCCCACCACGTGCCGCTGCAAGCCACAAGCCCGCGGCCCGCCGACATAGCACCCTCCACATCATGCAGCCCCACTCCGCAGGCCACCAGGTCTCACGTTTGGTGCTGGGTCTTGATTACTCAATGGCAGAGGACAAACCAGTGCACACAGCACCATCGCAGGCTGCACACCCGCTCAGCCCAATGGGTGCCACCAACTCTGGGATCCCGGAAGCGACGCCACGTGGCGGTAGGCCCCTGCTGTCCGCTGGCTCTGGCCTACCCTGCGGTCCAGCAGGGCACACAAAACCTGAGCCGTCCGGACCGCCGGGACGGGGCTTCATCGCAGGCTGCACACCCACTCAGCAGCTCAAGGTGCCACTGACTCAGTGCACCCAAAGTCACCGTCCCGTGGCGGGGTGCCTGTGCCATCCGCAAGGCCTCTGGTGCCACTAACCCTGTGCAACCCCAGTCTGCACCACGTGGCGGTAGGCCTGTGCCGTCCACAAGGCCTCGGATGCCACTAACCCTGTGCGCAACAACTCATGGGTCCTATATGAGTGCGAACCGTGGGGCGTCTGTCATCCAGTCGCCACCGGAAGAGGGGAATGTGACGTCGTCGGACGCTTATGTTGGCGCAGTCACATGGCCTGTGACGCCTGTGCCGGATGGGTGTGGTGTTTGTGAAAACCTTCCCTCAGGGAGTGGCTGTGACATGCTGACGACTAGACCAGTGACCTGCACACCACCAGCGAGTACGGCTGTGACGGGTAGCAATGAGGGCCCCCCCTCGGGGCGTAAGCGGAGTGGACTGGCCTGCCGGACCAGCGCAGGGCTTGCAACAATGTCTCGTGGGCTCTGGGCATGGTCCAGTCCATGTCCGGACAAGGAAGTGACTGATGTGTGTGTCCCTGCTGCAGTGTTCACGGAACCCGCTACACAAGATGCAATGTCGCACCCCCTTACTGGCATCCCACAGGATGAACATCATTGACTCAAGGGAAGGCACTGTCCCCACATTCATCCACACAGGAATGACGAAAGACATTACACAGCAGTGCGTCACTGGATGTTTATTTGCACATCCAGTGCAGTCATGCAGCTGGAGCGGTACAGGGCAATGCCGAGCACACAATATGGGCCCGTGGAGGGCCAGCCAGTGTCCATCCCGGGATGACCTGTACTGCGGAAGAGGAAGGGTACAGTCCGCAGTCTGTCCGCCGTGTCATTGGTCGTCAAACAGGATGTGGCAGTCGATGTCGCTGTCCAAGGTGAGTGCCTCGGAGTGTATCGGGGGTCAGTGGTAGGTCTTGAGGCCATGTGCGGCACCAAGCAGAAACAGGCAAGGTGGCGGTAATGGATGCTAGTGCCTGGCCCTCCTGATCACAGTCCCATCCACATCCTCGTCCCCGGGTGTGTGCCCTGCCCCACCTGTAGGTGTTGCAGTGCCGGCTGCGGCACTGTGTGCCACTGACTCATCAGGGGCCTGAGGAGGATTGTCGGTCGCACTGTGTGGCAGTGACACATCAGGTGCCGGAGTGGATACGCCTGCCGCACTGGGAGGCACTGACACACCAGGGGGCGGAGATGTGGATGGTGTGGGGGCAGCAGCATTCATCATCGCCACGCCTTGTGGCAGCAATGCCATGACGAGGACATGCAGGGCATGGTAGATCCCAGCTACATTTCGCTGATGTGCAGCGGCGGCTGCCATCCTTTCCGCCTCCATCCGCACCATGTCCTCTATGAGCCTACGCATGTGTGCCAGCTTAAGGCTGGCATCGCTGGGGCCACTGTGAGCGGACAGGTATTCTTCCCTCCGCGTCATGACTCCAGAGATGTCAGTCAGGGCTCGCTGGAGACCATGGGGCGGACATAGACACCCAAGGATGGCGTCCAGTTTGTTAGCCATGAGCTCGAACCCCACCCGCACCTGCTCGGCTGTCTCCCTCTGGCCCTCCAGCACATGGCGTTGGAAGGCCATTTGTTGTTCCTGGGGGTCTTGGGAGGGTGCCGGGGCTGTGGCTGCCTCCTGCTGGGTGGTTTGGCTGGTGGGTGGGGTCTCATGGATGTAGCTGGGCTGCCATGATCCTGGAGGTGAGTTGCGGAGGTAGTCAATGAGGTCTTGGATGGTTTGGATGTCGATGCTGGTGTTGTCCTCCTCCTCGTCATCAGTGAAGAGTGGCTGTGACTGCTCTGCAGGAGGTGTTGACGATGCCCCTGCGATGTGAAGGGGAGATGGTGTATTACAATTTGTCCACATGTATGTAGCCGCATGGTACAGGTTGACATTCAGACAGCATGGCATTTTACATTGTGACAGTCTGTGGGTCTGGGCGAGGACCCAGGGTGATTGTGGGTGTGCACTGTGCCCTGCTTGCTTGTGCATGTGTGCCATTGTGGCCATCTCCCCCCGTCCCCCCTGTACCTGTTGGTCACTCACCCTGTTGCGGTTGTGTTGTGTCCTGTCGAGCAGCGTCCGGTCCCACGACTCTGGCCACAGTCTCCACACTGATGACTGTCGACACCAGCTCCTCCATGTCATCCAGCTCCAGCTGTGGCGCTGGGCCCCCACCTCCGGTCTGCGTTGTTGCCTTCAGGTTGGCGGAGAGTTTATCCTTGGTCTTCCGCTTGATGTCATTCCATCGCCTCTTGCCCTCGTCCATTGTCCGCTTGTGCTCTCCGACGGCATTCACCTTGTCGACGATGTCCCGCCATATTCCATTTTTGGTGCCCAATGACACGTTGGAGGTGACGAAGAGTTGTTGATGGTGTTCCATCACCTCCGTGACTATGATCCTGTTCGCCTGCGGACTGAACTTGGTCTTCCTGGTCTTCTTGTCCTTGCCCTTCCCTGTCCCCGAGGTCCCAGGCTGGTCGTCCGGGGTGCTTGTGGGGTTGCGCTGGTCCTCTGCGCCTGCTCCGGCTGCCTCCATGTGCTTGTGTGTTGGTCAGTTTGTGTGTGGTTTTTTTTTCCTGCTTTAATGGAGGTTTCTGATGCCTACCAGGTGTGTGTTGCAGGCCTGGCGCTGCTTGTCGCTGGTTTCCTCATCGCGCTTTGGCCCATCGCGTGTTTTTTGGTGTTGTGGTTTGTGTATTTATCTCCATCGTGGTGGTTGTACCGTGGACTTTGTCCGCTGTTTCGGCAGGCTATCGCATGCTACCACCTTGTTGTGAATTCCACGTTGACACAGGGTTATTTTCCCTTGATAGGGTGCGCTATTGAAAGTTGCGTTACGCTACTCCTGCGCTAGTTATCACACGTTCTTGTGAATATACCCCCAGGTCGTTTTGTGATAGGCAATTTTGATGTCGCCTCAATATGTTTTGGGCCCTTGCCTGTTGTGGGTACTTGGGCCTCCCACACGAGTGAGGCACCATTTTTATCGGGAGACCTGGGGGAACGCTGGGTGGTAGGAAATTTGTGTCAGCCCGGTGATGCCACAACTTTCCCACACAAAAATGTGTGGAAAAAGTGATTTTTTTCAGCTAAATTTGAGGTTTGCAGGGGATTCTGGGTAAGAAAACGTTGGGGGTCCACGCAAGCCATACCTCCCTGGCATCCCCGGGTGTCTAGGTTTAAAAATGTATAGGTTTGCTAGGTTTCCCTAGGTGCTGGCAGAGCTAGGGTTCAAAAACTACAGCTAGGCACTTTGCAGAAAAAGGGTCATTTTTCACTGTGAAAATGTGGTGTGTCCACGTTGCGTTTTGGGCCGTTTCCTGTCGCGGGCACTTGCCCTACCCACACAAGTGAGGTACCACTTTTCACTGAAGACTTTGGGGAACACGGGGTGGGTGGAATTTTGTAGATCCACGCAGATTCCAGAACTTTCCACCACAGAAATGTGAGGAAAATGTGTTTTTTTTGATAATTTTGTAGGTTTGCAAGGGATTCTGGGTAACAGAACCTGGTGAGAGCCAGTCAAGTCACCCCATCCTGGATTCCCCTGGGTTTCTAGTTTTCAAAATTGTATAGGTTTTCTAGGTATCCCTAGGTGCCGGCAGAGCTAGGGTTCAAAAACTACAGCTAGGCACTTTGTAAAAAAAGGGTCATTTTTCACTGTGAAAATGTGGTGCGTCCACCTTGCGTTTTGGGCCGTTTCCTGTCGCGGGCACTAGGCCTACCCACACAAGTGAGGTACCATTCTTCTCGGAAGACTTTGGGGAACGCGGGGTGGGTGGAATTTTATGGATCCACGTAGATTCCAGAACTTTCCACCACAGAAATGTGAGGAAAATATGTTTTTTTTGACAATTTTTTAGGTTTGCAAGGGATTCTGCGTAACAGAATCTGGTGAGAGCCAGTCAAGTCACCCCATCCTGGATTTCCCTGGGTGTCTAGTTTTCAAAAATGTATAGGTTTGCTAGGTTTCCCTTGGTGCCGGCAGAGCTAGGGTTCAAAAACTACAACTAGGCACTTTGCAAAAAAAGGGTCATTTTTCATTGTGAAAATGTGGTGTGTCCACGTTGCGTTTTGAGCCGTTTCCTGTCGTGGGCACAAGGCCTACCCACACAAGTGAGGTACCATTTTTATCGGGATACTTAGGGTAACACAGAATTGTAGCGCAACTGTTATTACCTATTGACTTTCGATGCATTTCTGCCTTCCAAATGAAAGACAATGTGTAAAAAAGAAGTCATTTTGAAAAATGACCTATAATTCTCATGCTAGTATGGGTACTCCCAATTTCGGAAATGTGCAAATATCTACTGTTTCTAAACTCTATATTTTGTTCCTATTTCAGAAATACATAGGTGTCTTTCATACCGATTTTTCCATGTATACATTTTCCCAAATGAATTGCTATATACCCGGTACATAATAAAAAACCATTGCAAGACGCTGCTCAGTTATTGGCTCTGGGTTCGTCGAGTTCTTGGTGAACCTACAAGTCCTATAATCCCCACAACCAGAAAGGTCTAGCGGATGTAATGGTATATTGCTTTCAAACAACTGTCATAATTAGAAGAAGTTACAGGTGAAACCGTTGACACAAATGGCTGTTTCTTTCAACTAATTTTCAATTTTTCCTATATTTAACTGTTAGTTTCTATGAAGAAACCTTGAAGGATCTACACAAATGACCCCTTGCTGAATTCAGAATTTTGTCTACTTGTCTAAAATGTATAGCTTTCCAGGATCCATTATTGCTTTCATACCCATTTCTACCATTAAGTGGAAAGAGCTTGAAAGCACAAAAAATAGCAAAAATAGGCTATGTCCCAGAAAAATGCCAAAACTGTAAAAAATGTTGGTTTTCTGACAAAAGTCTGCTTGTCTCTGAAAGCTGGGAAGATGGTGATTTCAGCACCACAACACCTTTTTTGATACCATTTGCAGGGAAAAAACCAGACGTTTTCATCTGTAGCCCTTTTTTCCCATTTTTCAAAAAACAAACAACATTTTGCTGTATTTTGGCTAATTTCTGGGTCCCCTCCAGGGAAATCCACAAACCCTGGGTACCTTTAGAATCCCCATGATGTTGGAAAAAAAGGACGCAAATTTGGCGTGGATACCTTATGTGGTCAAAACGTTACAGAGGCCTAAGCGCGAACGATCCCAAATAGCCAAAAAAAAGGCTTAGCACAAGGGGGGGGAAAGGCCTAGCAGCGAAGGGGTTAAATATGTTCGGTCTGTCAACGCAACACAAATAAATACCAAAATTCCCTCACAAAAAGCAATGCAGATGACTTGGTGTTTACTGAGATATACATTTGTTGGCTTACTTTCAAACATACAATGACAAAATTGCTGCTCCTTTAGGGTAGAAAATCAATTACTTTATATTCATCTGGGGACGCAGGAAGCTTAGCAGAGTGAGCAGGAGCACACATTATCACGTGGCAGAGAGCTACGGTGGTAAATCAGGAGCTACATGCTTTACAATAATGAGATGTGCATTTGGGACAGCGAATGATATTCTGTGCCTTTCCCTTGAAGGAAACAGTCAGTTTATCTCATAGACAGCAGCCAGTGTTTGTCTATGTTTACTGTTTTTTTGTCTCTTGTCGGGAAGTTGTGATTGTACTCACTCTTCGGACATTTTTCTGAATTATTGAATGCGTTCTATTTGGCTGCGCGGTGGTGTGTTCTGTAAATTCAGGATAATATATTTTTGCATTTTTATATTTTGGGAGTTTGTTCATCTATAAATGAAAAACCAAGATTTTCCACTACAGCAACATCATTGATTATGTTGTACTGTTCTAAATACATGGCTTATAAATTCATGAAAATGAGTCACAGACTTTTGCTACATGAAAGCTAATCTAATGCAAAGTAATTCTTTCAAATTGTGCTTTAGCAAATTAAACTATAGGTTGTACCTTATGCAGTGCATAATGTTCCACCATATTATCTGATAAATTTATATTTTTCATCATTCTATGCAGTATTGATCAGTGACATTACTGAACCGGTCAGTTACAAGTAATCCTCGTTACTCCGAATATCCTTTTCTCGTACCAATACTTGCTATCAGAGTCCTTGACGATTACCACTACTTACTTTATGAGGACGTACCAGAGCGTCAAATAACAACTTGATTCCCCTAACAAAAAATTCCCAAACATATGTAAAAACATGCATTTTAATGCAGTAATGCAAATACAAGGAGAAAATAAATTGTCTAAGTGACTCTAGCATCAAAGTTCAACGACACACAGTTTCCCACATACAACCGGTAATGTGAAACAAACATAGAAGGAGTAGCCCATGGGGCTGCTTCACAAATATCTAAAATAAAAGTTGCATGAACCTCTGCCCATGATTCCTCATGTATATCTGCTTGTTACGACCCCTGGCAAGGGCATGTCCTGAGAAGCATAGGTCATAGAAATCAATTATCTCATCCATATTCTCGAGGTCACACTTGAAGTCTTTGTCCATTTTCAAAAGATATGGAAATGAACAAACACGTTTTCACAATGTCTGTAACTGCGTGTCATTGACAAATAGATCTTTACTGTGCATTGAAAATATAATATATGTAAGCGACGCCACGTGGCGGTAGGCCCGTGCTGTCCGCTGGCTCTGGCCTACACTGCGGTGTAGCAGGGCACACAAAACCTGAGCCGTCCTGACCGCCGGGACGGGGCTTCATCGCAGGCTGCACACCCACTCAGCAGCTCAAGGTGCCACTGACTCAGTGCACCCAAAGTCACCGTCCCGTGGCGGGGTGCCTGTGCCATCCGCAAGGCCTCTGGTGCCACTAACCCTGTGCAACCCCAGTCTGCGCCACGTGGCGGTAGGCCTGTGCCGTCCGCAAGGATTCGGATGCCACTAACCCTGTGCGCAACAACTCATGGGTCCTATATGAGTGCGAACCGTGGGGCGTCTGTCATCCAGTCGCCACCGGAAGAGGGGAATGTGACGTCGTCGGACCCTTATGTTGGTGCAGTCACATGGCCTGTGACGCCTGTGCCGGATGGGTGTGGTGTGTGTGAAAACCTGCCCTCAGGGAGTGGCTGTGACATGCTGACGACTAGACCAGTGACCTGCACACCACCAGCGAGTACGGCTGTGACGGGTAGCAATGAGGGCCCCCCCTCGGGGCGTAAGCGGAGTGGACTGGCCTGCCGGACCAGCGCAGGGCTTGCAACAATGACTCGTGGGCTCTGGGCATGGTCCGGTCCATGTCCGGACAAGGAAGTGACTGATGCGTGTGTCCCTGCTGCAGTGTTCACGGAACCCGCTACACAAGATGCAATGTCGCACCCCCTTACTGGCATCCCACAGGATGAACATCATTGAAGCAAGGGAAGGCACTGTCCCCACATTCATCCACACATCCACACAGGAATGACGTAAGACATTACACAGCAGAGCGTCACTGGATGCTTATTTGCACATGAAGTGCAGTCATGCAGCTGGAGCGGTACAGGGCAATGCCGAGCACACCACACAATATGGGCCCGTGGAGGGCCAGACAGTGTCCATCCCGGGATGTCCTGTACTGCGGAAGAGGAAGGGTACAGTCCGCAGTCTGTCCGCTGTGTCATTGGTCGTCAAACAGGATGTGGCAGTCCATGTCGCTGTCCAAGGTGAGTGCCTCGGAGTGTATCGGGGGTCAGTGGTAGGTCTTGAGGCCATGTGCGGCACCAAGCAGAAACAGGCAAGGTGGCGGTAATGGATGCTAGTGCCTGGCCCTCCTGATCACAGTCCCATCCACATCCTCGTCCCCGGGTGTGTGCCCTGCCCCACCTGTAGGTGTTGCAGTGCCAGCTGCGGCACTGTGTGCCACTGACTCACAGGGGCCGGAGGAGGATTGTCGGTCGCACTGTGTGGCAGTGACACATCAGGTGCCGGAGTGGATACGCCTGCCGCACTGGGAGGCACTGACACACCAGGGGGCGGAGATGTGGATGGTGTGGGGGCAGCAGCATTCATCATCGCCACGCCTTGTGGCAGCAATGCCATGACGAGGACATGCAGGGCACGGTAGATCCCAGCTACATTTCGCTGATGTGCAGCGGCGGCTGCCATCCTTTCCGCCTCCATCCGCACCATGTCCTCCATGAGCCTACGCATGTATGCCAGCTCAAGGCTGGCATCACTGGGGCCACTGTGAGCGGACAGGTATTCTTCCCTCCGCGTCATGACTCCAGAGATGTCAGTCAGGGCTCGCTGGAGACCATGGGGCGGACATAGACACCCAAGGATGGTGTCCAGTTTGTTAGCCATGAGCTCGAACCCCACCCGCACCTGCTCGGCCGTCTCCCTCTGGCCCTCCAGCACACGCCGTTGGAAGGCCATTTGTTGTTCCTGGGGGTCTTGGGAGGGTGCCGGGGCTGTGGGTGCCTCCTGCTGGGTGGTTTGGCTGGTGGGTGGGGTCTCATGGATGTAGCTGGGCTGCCCTGATCCTGGAGGTGAGTTGCGGAGGTGGTCAATGAGGTCTTGGATGGTTTGGATGTCGATGCTGGTGTTGTCCTCCTCCTCGTCATCAGTGAAGAGTGGCTGTGACTGCTCTGCAGGAGGTGTTGACGATGCCCCTGCGATGTGAAGGGGAGATGGTGTATTACAATGTGTCCACATGTATGTAGCCGCATGGTACAGGTTGACATTCAGACAGCATGGCATTGTACATTGTGACAGTCTGTGGGTCTGGGCGAGGACCCAGGGTGATTGTGGGTGTGCACTGTGCCCTGCTTGCTTGTGCATGTGTGCCATTGTGGCCATCTCCCCCCGTCCCCCCTGTACCTGTTGGTCACTCACCCTGTTGCGGTTGTGTTGTGTCCTGTCGAGCAGCGTCCGGTCCCCCGACTCTGGCCACAGTCTGCACACTGATGACTGTCGACACCAGCTCCTCCATGTCATCCAGCTCCAGCTGTGGCGCTGGGCCCCCACCTCCGGTCTGCGTTGTTGCCTTCAGGTTGGCGGAGAGTTTATCCTTGCTCTTCCGCTTGATGTCATTCCATCGCCTCTTGCCCTCATCCATTGTCCGCTTGTGCTCTCCGACGGCATTCACCTTGTCGACGATGTCCCGCCATATTCCATTTTTGGTGCCAAATGACACGTTGGAGGTGACGAAGAGTTGTTGATGGTGTTCCATCACCTCCGTGACTATGATCCTGTTCGCCTGCGGACTGAACTTGGTCTTCCTGGTCTTCTTGTCCTTGCCCTTCCCTGTCCCCGAGGTCCCAGGCTGGTCGTCCGGGGTACTTGTGAGGTTGCGCTGGTCCTCTGCGCCTGCTCCGGCTGCCTCCATGGTGCTTGTGTGTTGGTCAGTTTGTGTGTGGGTTTTCTTTCCTGCTTTTATGGAGGTTTCTGACGCCTGCCAGGTGTGTGTTGCAGGCCTGGCGCTGCTTGTCGCTGGTTTCCTCATCGCGCTTTGGGCCACCACGTGTTTTTTGGTGTTGTGGTTTGTGTTTTATCTCCATCGTGGTGGTTGTATCGCGGACATTGTCCGCTGTTTCGGCAGGCTATTGCATGCTACCACCTTGTTGTGAATTCCACGTTGACACGGGGTTATTTTCCCGTGATAGGCTGCGCTATCGAAAGTTGCGTTACGCTACTCCTGCGGTAGTTATCACACGTTCTTGTGAATATACCCCCAGGTCGTTTTGTGATAGGCAATTTTGATGTTGCCTCAATATGTTTTGGGCCCTTGCCTGTTGTGGGTACTTGGGCCTCCCACACGAGTGAGGCACCATTTTTATCGGGAGACCTGGAGGAACGCTGGGTGGTAGGAAATTTGTGTCAGCCCGGTGATGCCACAACTTTCCCACACAAAAATGTGTGGAATAAGTGATTTTTTTCAGCTAAATTTGAGGTTTGCAGGGGATTCTGGGTAAGAAAACGTTGGGGGGTCCACGCAAGCCATACCTCCCTGGCATCCCCCGGGTGTCTAGTTTTCAAAAATGTATAGGTTTGCTAGGTTTTCCTAGGTGCTGGCAGAGCTAGGGTTCAAAAACTACAGCTAGGCACTTTGCAGAAAAAGGGTCATTTTTCACTGTGAAAATGTGGTGTGTCCACATTGTGTTTTGGGCCGTTTCCTATCGCGGGCACTTGCCCTACCCACACAAGTGAGGTACCACTTTTCACGGAAGACCTTGGGGAACACGGGGTGGGTGGAATTTTGTAGATCCACGCAGATTCCAGGACTTTCCACCACAGAAATGTGAGGAAAATGTGTTTTTTTTGAAAATTTTGTAGGTTTGCAAGGGATTCTGGGTAACAGAACCTGGTGACAGCCAGTCAAGTCACCCCATCCTGGATTCCCCTGGGTGTCTAGTATTCAAAAATGTATAGGTTTGCTAGGTTTCCCTAGGTGCCGGCAGAGCTAGGGTTCAAAAACTACTGCTAGGCACTTTGCAAAAAAAGGGTCATTTTTCACAGTGAAAATGTGGTGTGTCCACCTTGCGTTTTGGGCCGTTTCCTGTCGCGGGCACTAGGCCTACCCACACAAGTGAGGTACCATTTTTCTCGGAAGACTTTGGGGAACGCGGGGTGGGTGGAATTTTGTGGATCCACACAGATTCCAGAACTTTCCACCACAGAAATGTGAGGAAAATTTGGTTTTTTTGACAATTTTTTAGGTTTGCAAGGGATTCTGGGTAACATAACCTGGTGAGAGCCAGTCAAGTCACCCCATCCTGGATTCCCCTGGGTGTTTACTTTTCGAAAATGTATAGGTTTGCTAGGTTTCCCTAGGTGCCGGCAGAGCTAGGGTTTAAAAACTACAGCTAGGCACTTTGCAAAAATAGGGTCATTTTTCACTGTGAAAATGTGGTGTGTCCACCTTGCGTTTTGGGCTGTTTCCTGTCGCGGGCACTAGGCCTACCCACACAAGTGAGGTACCATTCTTCTCTGAAGACTTTGGGAAACGCGGGGTGGGTGGAATTTTATGGATCCACGTAGATTCCAAAACTTTCCACCACAGAAATGTGAGGAAAATATGTTTTTTTTGACAATTTTTTAGGTTTGCAAGGGATTCTGGGTAACAGAACCTGGTGAGAGCCAGTCAAGTCACCCCATCCTGGATTTCCCTGGGTGTCTAGTTTTCAAAAATGTATAGGTTTGCCAGGTTTCCCTAGGTGCCGGCAGAGCTAGGGTTCAAAAACTACAACTAGGCACTTTGCAAAAAAAGGGTCATTTTTCATTGTGAAAATGTGGTGTGTCCACGTTGCGTTTTGAGCCGTTTTCTGTCGTGGGCACAAGGCCTACCCACACAAGTGAGGTACCATTTTTATCAGGATACTTAGGGTAACACAGAATTGTAGCGCAACTGTTATTACCTATTGACTTTCGATGCATTTCTGCCTTCCAAATGAAAGACAATGTGTAAAAAAGAAGTCATTTTGAAAAATGACCTATAATTCTCATGCTAGTATGGGTACTCCCAATTTCGGAAATGTGCAAATATCTACTGTTTCTAAACTCTATATTTTGTTCCTATTTCAGAAATACATAGGTGTCTTTCATACCGATTTTTCCATGTATACATTTTCCCAAATGAATTGCTATATACCCGGTACATAATAAAAAACCATTGCAAGACGCTGCTCAGTTATTGGTTTGGGTTCGTCGGGTTCTTGGTGAACCTACAAGTCCTATATATCCCCACAACCAGAAAGGTCTAGCGGATGTAATGGTATATTGCTTTCAAACAACTGTCATAATTAGAAGAAGTTACAGGTGAAACTGTTGACACAAATGGCTGTTTTTTTCAACTAATTTTCAATTTTTCCTATATTTAACTGTTAGTTTCTATGAAGAAACCTTGAAGGATCTACACAAATGACCCCTTGCTGAATTCAGAATTTTGTCTACGTGTCTAAAATGTATAGCTTTCCAGGATCCATTATTGCTTTCATACCCATTTCTACCATTAAGTGGAAAGAGGTTGAAAGCACAAAAAATAGCAAAAATAGGCTATGTCCCAGAAAATTGCCAAAACTGTGTAAAAAATGTTGGTTTTCTGACAAAAGTCTGCTTGTCTCTGAAAGCTGGGAAGATGGTGATTTCAGCACACAACCCCTTTTTTGATACCATTTGCAGGGAAAAATCCAGACGTTTTCATCTGTAGCCCTTTTTTCCCATTACAACATATTGCTGTATTTTGGCTAATTTCTGGGTCCCCTCCAGGGAAATCCACAAACCCTGGGTACCTTTAGAATCCCCATGATGTTGAGAATAAAGGACGCAAATTTGGCGTGGATACCTTATGTGGTCAAAACGTTACAGAGGCCTAAGCGCGAACTACCCCAAATAGCCAAAAAAAAGGCTTAGCACAGGGGGGGAAAAGGCCTAGCAGCGAAGGGGTTAAATATGTTCGGTCTGTCAACGCAACACAAATAAATACCAAAATTCCCTCACAAAAAGCAATGCAGATGACTTGGTGTTTACTGAGATATACATTTGTTGGCTTACTTTCAAACATACAATGACAAGATTGCTGCTCCTTTAAGGTAGAAAATCAATTACTTTATATTCATCTGGTGCCGCAGGAAGCTTAGCAGAGAGAGCAGGAGCACACAATATCACGTGGCAGAGAGCTACGGTGGTAAATCAGGAGCTACATGCTTTACAATAATGAGATGTGCATTTGGGACAGCGAATGATATTCTGTGCCTTTCCCTTGATGGAAACAGTCAGTTTATCTCATAGACAGCAGCCAGTGTTTGTCTATGTTTACTGTTTTTTTTTGTCTCTTGTCGGGAAGTTGTGATTGTACTCACTCTTCGGACATTTTTCTGAATTATTGAATGCGTTCTATTTGGCTGCGCGGTGGTGTATTCTGTAAATTCAGGATAATATATTTTTTGCATTTTTATATTTTGGGAGTTTGTTCATCTATAAATGAAAAACCAAGATTTTCCACTACAGCAACATCATTGATTATGTTGTACTGTTCTAAATACATGGCTTATAAATTCATGAAAATGAGTCACAGACTTTTGCTACATGAAAGCTAATCTAATGCAAAGTAATTCTTTCAAATTGTGCTTTAGCAAATTAAACTATAGGTTGTACCTTATGCAGTGCATAATGTTCCACCATATTATCTGATAAATTTATATTTTTCATCATTCTATGCAGTATTGATCAGTGACATTACTGAACCGGTCAGTTACAAGTAATCCTCGTTACTCCGAATATCCTTTTCTGTACCAATACTTGCTATCAGAGTCCTTGACGATTACCACTACTTACTTTATGAGGACGTACCAGAGCATCAAATAACAACTTGATTCCCCTAACAAAAAATTCCCAAACATATGTAAAAACATGCATTTTAATGCAGTAATGCAAATACAAGGAGAAAATAAATTGTCTAAGTGACTCTAGCATCAAAGTTCAACGACACACAGTTTCCCACATACAAACGGTAATGTGAAACAAACATAGAAGGAGTAGCCCATGGGGCTGCTTCACAAATATCTAAAATAAAAGTTGCATGAACCTCTGCCCATGATTCCTCATGTATATCTGCTTGTTACGACCCCTGGCAAGGGCATGTCCTGAGAAGCATAGGTCATAGAAATCAATTATCTCATCCATATTCTCGAGGTCACACTTGAAGTTTTTGTCCATTTTCAAAAGATATGGAAATGAACAAACACGTTTTCACAATGTCTGTAACTGCGTGTCATTGACAAATAGATCTTTACTGTGCATTGAAAATATGATATATGTAAGCGACGCCACGTGGCGGTAGGCCCGTGCTGTTCGCTGGCTCTCGCCTACACTGCGGTCCAGCAGGGCACACAAAACCTGAGCCGTCCGGACCGCCGGGACAGGGCTTCATCGCAGGCTGCACACCCACTCAGCAGCTCAAGGGGCCACTGACTCAGTGCACCCAAAGTCACCGTCCCGTGGCGGGGTGCCTGTGCCATCCGCAAGGCCTCTGGTGCCACTAACCCTGTGCAACCCCAGTCTGCGCCATGTGGCGGTAGGCCTGTGCCGTCCGCAAGGCCTCGGATGCCACTAACCCTGTGCGCAAAACTCATGGGTCCTATATGAGTGCGAACCGTGGGGCGTCTGTCATCCAGTCGCCACCGGAGGAGGGGAATGTGACGTTGTCGGTCCCTTATGTTGGCGCAGTCACATGGCCTGTGACGCCTGTGCCGGATGGGTGTGGTGTGTGTGAAAACCTGCCCTCAGGGAGTGGCTGTGACATGCTGACGACTAGACCAGTGACCTGCACACCACCAGCGAGTACGGCTGTGACGGGTAGCAATGAGGGCCCCCCCTCGGGGTGTAAGCGGAGTGGACTGGCCTGCCGGACCAGCGCAGGGCTTGCAACAATGACTCGTGGGCTCTGGGCAGGGTCCAGTCCATGTCCGGACAAGGAAGTGACTGATGCGTGTGTCCCTGCTGCAGTGTTCACGGAACCCGCTACACAAGATGCAATGTCGCACCCCCTTACTGGCATCCCACAGGATGAACATCATTGACGCAAGGGAAGGCACTGTCCCCACATTCATCCACACATCCACACAGGAATGACGTAAGACATTACACAGCAGTACATCACTGGATGTTTATTTGCACATCCAGTGCAGTCATGCAGCTGGAGCGGTACAGGGCAATGCCGAGCACACCACACAATATGGGCCCGTGGAGGGCCAGCCAGTGTCCATCCCGGGATGACCTGTACTGCGGAAGAGGAAGGGTACAGTCCGCAGTCTGTCCACTGTGTCATTGGTCGTCAAACAGGATGTGGCAGTCCATGTCGCTGTCCAAGGTGAGTGCCTCGGAGTGTTTCGGGGGTCAGTGGTAGGTCTTGAGGCCATGTGCGGCACCAAGCAGAAACAGGCAAGGTGGCGGTAATGGATGCTAGTGCCTGGCCCTCCTGATCACAGTCCCATCCACATCCTCGTCCCCGGGTGTGTGCCCTGCCCCACCTGTAGGTGTTGCAGTGCCGGCTGCGGCACTGTGTGCCACTGACTCATCAGGGGCCGGAGGAGGATTGTCGGTCGCACTGTGTGGCAGTGACACATCAGGTGCCGGAGTGGATACGCCTGCCGCACTGGGAGGCACTGACACACCAGGGGGCGGAGATGTGGATGGTGTGGGGGCAGCAGCATTCATCATCACCACGCCTTGTGGCAGCAATGCCATGACGAGGACATGCAGGGCACGGTAGATCCCAGCTACATTTCGCTGATGTGCAGCGGCGGCTGCCATCCTTTCCACCTCCATCCGCACCATGTCCTCCATGAGCCTACGCATGTGTGCCAGCTCAAGGCTGGCATCGCTGGGGCCACTGTGAGCGGACAGGTATTCTTCCCTCCGCGTCATGACTCCAGAGATGTCAGTCAGGACTCGCTGGAGACCATGGGGCGGACATAGACACCCAAGGATGGCGTCCAGTTTGTTAGCCATGAGCTCGAACCCCACCCGCACCTGCTCGGCCGTCTCCCTCTGGCCCTCCAGCACACGGCGTTGGAAGGCCATTTGTTGTTCCTGGGGGTCTTGGGAGGGTGCCGGGGCTGTGGGTGCCTCCTGCTGGGTGGTTTGGCTATTGGGTGGGGTCTCATGGATGTAGCTGGGCTGCCCTGATCCTGGAGGTGAGTTGCGGAGGTGGTCAATTAGTTCTTGGATGGTTTGGATGTCGATGCTGGTGTTGTCCTCCTCCTCGTCATCAGTGAAGAGTGGCTGTGACTGCTCTGCAGGAGGTGTTGACGATGCCCCTGCGATGTGAACGGGAGATGGTGTATTACAATGTGTCCACATGTATGTAGCCGCATGGTACAGGTTGACATTCAGACAGCATGGCATTGTACATTGTGACAGTCTGTGGGTCTGGGCGAGGACCCAGGGTGATTGTGGGTGTGCACTGTGCCCTGCTTGCTTGTGCATGTGTGCCATTGTGGCCATCTCCCCCCGTCCCCCCTGTACCTGTTGGTCACTCACCCTGTTGCGGTTGTGTTGTGACCTGTCGAGCAGTGTCCGGTCCCCCGACTACGGCCACAGTCTCCACACTGATGACTGTCGACACCAGCTCCTCCATGTCATCCAGCTCCAGCTGTGGCGCTGGGCCCCCACCTCCGATCTGCGTTGTTGCCTTCAGGTTGGCAGAGAGTTTATCCTTGGTCTTCCGCTTGATGTCATTCCATCGCCTCTTGCCCTCGTCCATTGTCCGCTTGTGCTCTCTGACGGCATTCACCTTGTCGACGATGTCCCGCCATATTCCATTTTTGGTGCCCAATGACACGTTGGAGGTGACGAAGAGTTGTTGATGGTGTTCCATCACCTCCGTGACTATGATCCTGTTCGCCTGCGGACTGAACTTGGTCTTCCTGGTCTTCTTGTCCTTGCCCTTCCCTGTCCCCGAGGTCCCAGGCTGGTCGTTCGGGGTGCTTAGGTTTGCGCTGGTCCTCTGCGCCTGCTCCGGCTGCCTCCATGGTGCTTGTGTGTTGGTCAGTTTGTGTGTGGGTTTTTTTTCCTGCTTTTATGGAGGTTTCTGACGCCTGCCAGGTGTGTGTTGCAGGCCTGGCGCTGCTTGTCGCTGGTTTCCTCATCGTGCTTTGGGCCATCGCGTGGTTTTTGGTGTTGTGGTTTGTGTTTTTATCTCCATCGTGGTGGTTGTATCGCGGACTTTGTCCGCTGTTTCGGCAGGCTATCGCATGCTACCACCTTGTTGTGAATTCCACGTTGACACGGGGTTATTTTCCCGTGATAGGCTGCGCTATTGAAAGTTGCGTTACGCTACTCTTGCGGTAGTTATCACACGTTCTTGTGAATATACCCCCAGGTCGTTTTGTGATAGGCAATTTTGATGTCGGCTCAATATGTTTTGGGCCCTTGCCTGTTGTGGGTACTTGGGCCTCCCACACGAGTGAGGCACCATTTTTATCGGGAGACCTGGGGGAACGCTGGGTGGTAGGAAATTTGTGTCATCCCGGTGATGCCACAACTTTCCCACACAAAAATGTGTGGAAAAAGTGATTTTTTCAGCTAAATTTGAGGTTTGCAGGGGATTCTGGGTAAGAAAACGTTGGGGGGTCCACTCAAGCCATACCTCCCTGGCATCCCCCGGGTGTCTAGTTTTCAAAAATGTATAGGTTTGCTAGGTTTCCCTAGGTGCTGGCAGAGCTAGGGTTCAAAAACTACAGCTAGGCACTTTGCAGAAAAAGGGTCATTTTTCACTGTGAAAATATGGTGTGTCCACGTTGCGTTTTGGGCCATTTCCTGTCGCAGGCACTTGCCCTACCCACACAAGTGAGGTACCACTTTTCACGGAAGACTTTGGGGAACACGGGGTGGGTGGAATTTTGTAGATCCACGCAGATTCCAGAACTTTCCACCACAGAAATGTGAGGAAAATGTGTTTTTTTTGACAATTTTGTAGGTTTGCAAGGGATTCTGGGTAACAGAACCTGGTGAGAGCCAGTCAAGTCACCCCATCCTGGATTCCCGTGGGTATCTAGTTTTCAAAAATGTATAGGTTTCCTAGGTTTCCCTAGGTGCCGGCAGAGCTAGGGTTCAAAAACTACAGCTAGGCACTTTGTAAAAAAAGGGTCATTTTCCACTGTGAAAATGTGGTGCGTCCACCTTGCGTTTTGGGCCGTTTCCTGTCGCTGGCACTAGGCCTACCCACACAAGTGTGGTACCATTTTTCTCGGAAGACTTTGGGGAACACGGGGTGGGTGGAATTTTGTAGATCCACGCAGATTCCAGAACTTTCCACCACAGAAATGTGAGGAAAATTTGTTTTTTTAAATATTTTTTTAGGTTTGCAAGGGATTCTGGGTAACAGAACCTGGTGAGAGCCAGTCAAGTCACCCCATCCTGGATTTCCCTGGGTGTATAGTTTTCAAAAATGTATAGGTTTGCTAGGTTTCCCTAGGTGCCGGCAGAGCTAGGGTTCAAAAACTACAACTGGGCACTTTGCAAAAAAAGGGTCATTTTTCATTGTGAAAATGTGGTGTGTCCACGTTGCGTTTTGAGCCGTTTCCTGTCGTGGGCACAAGGCCTACCCACACAAGTGAGGTACCATTTTTTATCGGGATACTTAGGGTAACACAGAATTGTAGCGCAACTGTTATTACCTATTGACTTTCGATGCATTTCTGCCTTCCAAATGAAAGACAATGTGTAAAAAGAAGTCATTTTGAAAAATGACCTATAATTCTCATGCTAGTATGGGTACTCCCAATTTCGGAAATGTGCAAATATCTACTGTTTCTAAACTCTATATTTTGTTCCTATTTCAGAAATACATAGGTGTCTTTCATACCGATTTTTCCATGTATACATTTTCCCAAATGAATTGCTATATACCCGGTACATAATAAAAACCATTGCAAGACGCTGCTCAGTTATTGGCTCTGGGTTCGTCGGGTTCTTGGTGAACCTACAAGTCCTGTATATCCCCACAACCAGAAAGGTCTAGCGGATGTAATGGTATATTGCTTTCAAACAACTGTCATAATTAGAAGAAGTTACAGGTGAAACCGTTGACACAAATGGCTGTTTTTTTCAACTAATTTTCAATTTTTCCTATATTTAACTGTTAGTTTCTATGAAGAAACCTTGAAGGATCTACACAAATGACCCCTTGCTGAGTTCAGAATTTTGTCTACTTGTCTAAAATGTATAGCTTTCCAGGATCCATTATTGCTTTCATACCCATTTCTACCATTAAGTGGAAAGAGGTTGAAAGCACAAAAAATAGCAAAAAAAGGCTATGTCCCAGAAAAATGCCAAAACTGTAAAAAAATGTTGGTTTTCTGACAAAAGTCTGCTTGTCTCTGAAAGCTGGGAAGATGGTGATTTCAGCACCACAACCCCTTTTTTGATACCATTTGCAGGGAAAAAACCAGACGCTTTCATCTGTAGCCCTTTTTTCCCATTTTTCAAAAAACAAACTAAGGGGCATATTAGCAAGACCCACGTTAAAATTATCGCCGTTTTAGCGGCAGGAAACTGCCGCTAAAATGGCGATAATGGGCTTGCTAATATGTGTTATGGAATTCCAATAGAAGCCCAGGTTAGATGTCCTGCACATCTAACATGGGCTTCTATTGAATTCTATAACGCATATTAGCAAGCCCATTATCGCCGCTTTAGCGGCAGTTTCCTGCCGCTAAACGGCGATAATTTTAACGTGGGTCTTGCTAATATGCCCCTAAATTTTGCTGTATTTTGGCTAATTTCTGGGTCCCCTCCAGGGAAATCCACAAACCCTGGGTACCTTTAGAATCCCCATGATGTTGGAAAAAAAGGACGCAAATTTGGCGTGGATACCTTATGTGGTCAAAACGTTACAGGGGCCTAAGCGCGAACTACCCCAAATAGCCAAAAAAAAGGCTTAGCACAGGGGGGGGAAAGGCCTAGCAGCGAAGGGGTTAAATATGTTCGGTTTGTCAACGCAGCACAAATAAATACCAAAATTCCCTCACAAAAAGCAATGCAGATGACTTGGTGTTTACTGAGATATACATTTGTTGGCTTACTTTCAAACATACAATGACAAAATTGCTGCTCCTTTAGGGTAGAAAATCAATTACTTTATATTCATCTGGTGCCGCAGGAAGCTTAGCAGAGAGAGCAGGAGCACACATTATCACGTGGCAGAGAGCTACGGTGGTAAATCAGGAGCTACATGCTTTACAATAATGAGATGTGCATTTGGGACAGCGAATGATATTCTGTGCCTTTCCCTTGAAGGAAACAGTCAGTTTATCTCATAGACAGCAGCCAGTGTTTGTCTATGTTTACTGTTTTTTTTTGTCTCTTGTCGGGAAGTTGTGATTGTACTCACTCTTCGGACATTTTTCTGAATTATTGAATGCGTTCTATTTGGCTGCGCGGTGGTGTGTTCTGTAAATTCAGGATAATATATTTTTTGCATTTTTATATTTTGGGAGTTTGTTCATCTATAAATGAAAAACCAAGATTTTCCACTACAGCAACATCATTGATTATGTTGTACTGTTCTAAATACATGGCTTATAAATTCATGAAAATGAGTCACAGACTTTTGCTACATGAAAGCTAATCTAATGCAAAGTAATTCTTTCAAATTGTGCTTTAGCAAATTAAACTATAGGTTGTACCTTATACAGTGCATAATGTTCCACCATATTATCTGATAAATTTATATTTTTCATCATTCTATGCAGTATTGATCAGTGACATTACTGAACCGGTCAGTTACAAGTAATCCTCGTTACTCCGAATATCCTTTTCTCGTACCAATGCTTGCTATCAGAGTCCTTGACGATTACCACTACTTACTTTATGAGGACGTACCAGAGCATCAAATAACAACTTGATTCCCCTAACAAAAAATTCCCAAACATATGTAAAAACATGCATTTTAATGCAGTAATGCAAATAGAAGGAGAAAATAAATTGTCTAAGTGACTCTAGCATCAAAGTTCAACGACACACAGTTTCCCACATACAACCGGTAATGTGAAACAAACATAGAAGGAGTAGCCCATGGGGCTGCTTCACAAATATCTAAAATAAAAGTTGCATGAACCTCTGCCCATGATTCCTCATGTATATCTGCTTGTTACGACCCCTGGCAAGGGCATGTCCTGAGAAGCATAGGTCATAGAAATCAATTATCGCATCCATATTCTCGAGGTCACACTTGAAGTTTTTGTCCATTTTCAAAAGATATGGAAATGAACAAACACGTTTTCACAATGTCTGTAACTGCGTGTCATTGACAAATAGATCTTTACTGTGCATTGAAAATATAATATATGTAAGGACTTCTCGTCAGAGGCAGAGGGCACTGGAAAGAAAGTACGAAGGGTTATTTCCTGTTCAGGAAGACCTCACCTTTTGACAGAGCCCTGATCCTAGCTTAAGAATCAACATATCTGGAAAACAACTTAAATTGAGTGGTTAAATGGACAAAGAACCTAATTCACCCAATCTTCGTGCTCCAGTTATGGCCAGTTATGTTAGTAAGAGGTTCAAAGGGATGGGATTGTATACCTTTAAGAATCAAAGGATGAGGGCGTGGCCAAGGTGGCCACCGGGTAGGACAGGTTTTAGCTCGTCTCCCCGCTCCACTCTGCCTGCCGCACCAAGAGCCGTTGCCTAGACCATTCGCAGCGCCCAATAGCGAATGGGGACGAGAGCAATATCGTCTGGACCATCCCTGGGGGAGCTTATGACCCAGATAAAGGCCTGGGCTTGCCGCAGAACGAACAAAGAAGACGAGCCCAAACATACAAGATGGTGGAGGCAAAGTTGAACCAAGCGCGATCACTCCATAGTGCGATCGGGCGGCGCATCGGCGATTGAGCACAGCGATCGCTGGGCTTGAGATTCACCATCGAAGTGAGAGCACGGGCAGAGCCGAGGAGATTGGGGCCCCTTTGCAGAGAGCGATACAGAGGCGGAGGGCACTGGGGTGTGGTCGGGAGCCCGGATGGCGCCGGAGCGGTGTGCGGGCATCGCAGCAAGGCTGGGGGCCCAGGCCGCGACTTGGACAGAAAATCGCTCCCGAGCTAGCAGCGCAGAGCCACCTCCTAGAGGATAGCGGATGAGGGCAGGCCAGAAGCGGCAAACCAAGTATTATGAAGCCCCCTATAGCAGCGCCTTCTGAAACGCGACGACACGCTGGAGTGAGGGCACAACCGCCCATAGGCAATAGATCCACCGCAAGTGGATGAGACGCAGGCATTGGCGAATGCAATAGATCCTCACCGAAGCTGGTGGGCATTGATCGCGCACCCGGACCTCGACACAACACCAGAAGCGGTATACACTTACACGAGTGGCAAAAGGGGGCCAGGGTGCTGCGAACCCGCTAGAGATAGTGGACGAGTGGCGTCGGGGACTTGGGGGCCCGGTTTCACGGGGGCTACTCTGTCGCCAGCGTGCTCCAGAGAAGGACAAACTGCAGAGATGAGATCGCTGCCACTTGTGAGCCCAGAGTAGCGGTGCAGGAAGAGCTGAGAGACCCCTCGAAGGTAACCAATCTTCACCAGGAGTGGCTAGTGCGAGGGGCGCTCCATACCAGCTACCCGAATCCTCTAATCTCGCTGCCTGCTGTTAGCTGACCCAGTTTCGGTCATCTTGCTCCATTGTGCTGACGCCTAGAGTCACCAGAACAGGGTGCGGCAGGAGGCCCATACCGCTCTGGACCAAGCATCGATAGCAGGGTGTGGCCTGGGGCTGGGCTGCGTCCCCTGGGGTCTCTGCTCTGGTGCGGGATATAGAGCGGACACCCAAAAGCGACACCAAGAGGCTTGCCACCAAGAGAGGAGGTCCCGTCCCCTGGTGGGGACAACTGCAGCTGCCCTGACGTAAGGAGGTCTGGAGGCAAAGAGAGCAGAATCCCCCTCCAGCCAGTGACCAATAGAAAGCGAAAACTGTATCCGGCAGGCACCGGTAAGGATTTTGTCACATACTACGATCGACCTGGGTGAGCGGCCCTCTGTGCCAGGTGCTTGGGATACCTGAAAAGACGACCCCTAGGTCTCCCTTACTCATAGAGACAGCGGCAACAGGAAGGAATGCAGTAACAGGACACCGAGACCTAGTGAAGACACACACTCTCCTCCCGCCCTTAGCCTCTGCTCCGTAAAGCACCAAAGGGCCCCCCGTGCTGTGGCCACGCAAAACAGAAATGTGGGACAATAGAAATAATTTAGGAAAAAGGCGAAACAAAGGAAATAATGCCTGATAGTGGGCAAAGGAATCTACGGGAGGAGGTGGCGAAGAGTGACCCCACCCCCCAGATGCGAAACTCACACAAGAACTAAAAACACAGAATTGTTGAGCGGGCGAGGATACCCCCTAAGACGTCACTTGACATGCCTCGTAACATCCAGAAGGCCCAGAGCAAGGAGTAAGAAGTACAAAGCCTTAATCTCCAGACCACCTGTACTATAAGGTCCACACGTTAACTGGGATCAGTCAATCAGACCACAGCTGTATAATAAGCAGACAGGGCGGGACTCGAGTCAACCCAGGGGCCCCTAGCCACGTTGAGAAATAAGTGGACCTAATATTACTAGGTTACCCACCTAAGGGAGACCAGGACGCCGCTTTCTAGATTGCTTGGGCCTCGACTGCTACCTTAACCAACTAAACCTCCAGGGCACACTCCAACTTAGTCTGAAAGGCTTCAGCTCACACACGACTTCAACACCTCCCCGCCATCTAGACAGTAGCAGGATGGAATCAAGACCAAGTCAACCCAGTGGTAAGGAACTGGCGACTCGTAGCTGGATAGGTTGCTGTGGCTAGAGGAAAGAAGGAGAGAACACTGAAAGAAATTTTGAGCAAGCTACCTGGCGCGCCGGGAGGGGATGGCCAGGGATTGATTAGCAGCCCATCTAGGCAAGAAACTGAAACAGAAGAACCAGTCACACGTTCCTTCATGAAAGCCTTGTACTCTATGCTTCAGGACAGTGCTTAATTTGTAAAAAAAGAAGTGCCAGGGCCCTTGTCAGGAGGCCACTGCAGCTTGCACCACCCATTGCTCCCACGAGCGCTACCAGAGGCAGTACTATTACTACTAGCCATTAACCTCATGCAAGTGTGGCAAGTCAGACTTTAAATATACATTAAAATGACTAATACATGCCGCCCAAGCTAATCTTATAGCTTCGGGTGGCAGATGTTAGTGATTTTATTGTACATTGAATTTTTAAACAACAGCTGTTGTGCTCCTCAAAACATTTGACAAATAGCACCACCATATAACAGGCTGCCATAAGAGGCAGTGTTGACAGTAAAGTGCCGGTGCTGAGCACCGGAAACCACCGGCTCAAATTAAGCACTGCTTCAGGATGATCTACAGAACCTCAGAGGGGAGATATCAAAAGATATTAAAGAAATTAGACATGATATTGATTCTTTGGGAGAAAGAGTAGCGAGTATCGAGGATCAGAAGCACACCTGAGACGAAGAGGTGGAACAACTGCAACAGGAGGTGATTCGACTGCGGGAGCAACAAATAGATCTTCAAGCACACGCTGAAGATCTCGAAAATCGTTCTAGGAGAAATAACATCCAAATAAAGGGCGTGCCCTCCCAAGCGGAAGGATCAGACCTCGACCTCAAAGACCTTTTCAGTGACATCCTGGAGACCACCCCAGATACAGAGATAAAGATCGATCGGGCACATAGGGTGGGCCTCCCGAGACGCCCTAATGCTCCACCTCCAGATATCCTGGCTTATCTCCCGGACTTTAAGTTGAAAGAACAGATTCTACAGAAAGCTACAGACAAGCAACCCCTCACATTCCGAGGCCACAACCCGTCCCTCTACCAAGATCTGGCAATGATTACACTCCAGAAAAGGAGGGATTTTAGACCAGCTACTTCACACCTGAGGGATCTGGGAATAGCATATTCGTGGGGCCACCCCTTTCGACTGATTTTCCATTGGGAGGGGAAACTGCACCAACTCCGGTCACTACAAGAGACATGTTGGATCCTTGGAATCGAACGCACCCTAGAAGACACAGTGAAGAGAGGAGATATGGGGGCCTCTCAGGTGAGAAATCGATGGCAGACGATTTGCCGCATGCGGGAGAGTAGAGCGAAACCTGATCCTACCACAATGGCCATGGAGAGACAAGCTGTGATCGAATCACTTTCAGGAGAGAAGCAGAATGAAGGAGAAACATGCGATCTGGGGCATACATAGGGCTTCATAGCTTGGCTGGGGGCGGCTGGCGGAAATGTTCTTTTTGGGAGCGGGGGGGTGATGTGGGACCACAGTACGCACCCAACTATCTTACTCACCAGGGACTCTGGGACTCGAGCTTCGGGTCCTGGACATCACTTGACTACATACTGTTACAAGTTTAGTTTAAATGTGATTTGTTGGGGAATAGTACTCAAAATAGCACGCTATGGGAGAATGGAGCGCACCTAGAGATTGAGAGCTGGGGGCCGGTGGGGGGGGGAGGGAGGGAATACCCAGTGAAGCCACGCATGGAGGACCCCCTTGACACCTATCATGGCAACTCGAGTAATTAAGGTTCTTATGCTTAATGTGAAGGTCCTTAACAATCCCATTAAGAGGCGAGCATCCTCTTGTTCTTAGAAAACTCCCAAGTGGAAATCTACCTCCCTCAAGAAACTCACCTTCTTAGCAAAGATTGGCATTGCCTCCGATTTCAAGCCTTCCCACAACAATTCTACTCGTCAGGCCCTGATAAGAAAGCAGGCGTAGTGATTTTGCTAGCTAAAAAGTTCAGGGGAGAGGTGGGCCACAAGGTTGCCGAAGTTAGGGGAAGGTTATTAGCTTATAACATACAAATAGGAGGTCACTCCATAGTGGTGGGATCGATCTACTCGCCCAATGTGGGACGGGAGGGATTTATGCAATCGGCAATATCAGAAATAATGACCGCACAAGCACGTATGACATTGGTGCGTGGTGATTTGAACTTAGTCTCCAATACAACACTGATAGATCTGGCAGCCGCTCGATCCAATCTGGGGCCCTATCACACGGGGGAGTGAATGGCTGAGAGAAATTAATTTATGGAGGCATGCACACCCTAACTCGACACAATATACTTACTTTTCAAACGCTCACAAGACCTATGCACGTCTTGACTACTTCCTTGGGACGGCTGAGTTACGCAATATCACGGGAGCAGTAGAAATAGAACCAGCGGCCCTTTCAGACCACGATGTAGTAACACTCACGTTAAAATTTCCCCCCTCAAAGAGACAGTTTGGGACTTGGAGACTACGAGAGACCCTCAACAGCTGGAAGCACCACCGCCTTTCGCTTCTCAGGCAAATTGCTGCGGTCAAGCTGACCATCCTTCCTAAAGCCTTATATATGTTTCAAACCATTCCAATCACTCCCCCTAGGGGGACTCTCATTACCATACAGAGAGAACTACACCGGTTTATATGGTCTGGGGTCCGCCCGCGGATGCAACGAGAAGTAAGTTATCTGAAACCGGAGGAGGGAGGACTGGTGATTCCAAATTTACAGCGCTATTTCCAAGTGACACAATTAAGATACCTGGTCGAATGGAATAGGGAGGAATCGGAAAAATACTGGCTCTTCAAGGATAGGCGCAAGAGCACAGCTTCCACTCTGGAAAGTTCCATTTCTCAAGAAAACGGACGGGCCACGGAGCCTTCAAAGCTCTCCATTATGAAAATGGTGATGGAGGTCTAGGATAGTGTTGTCACTCGTAGTGGGCTTAGGACTTTCCTGTCCCTCATGACACCGATATTTGAGAATAGAGACTTTACCCCAGGCCTAGACAGAAAAGCTTTTGTGGCGTGGCAACAGACACAATGTCGAGCCGCGGGCCACATGTTTGATGAGAATAGCATTATGCCCTTCCCACAATTGTGTATGCAGTACAATTTGCCAGAGTCTGAAAGATTGCGCTATCTCCAAGTAAGACATTGGCTACTACACCCCACTAATAGCTAAACAGTCGGTCAACACTTAACCAGATCCGAAAAATGGATAGTCACAAAAACTTGAGATAAATGGCTAGTCTCCGAACTTTACACCCTAGTAAGCCCGCCAACCCCTCTATTTCCCACAACCAGTCGACGGAGATGGGCTATAGAATTAGGCAGAGAGTTGTCCACGAAAGAATGGGGAGAAATCTATTATAGAGCCAGACACACAGCACAAAATACCTCCAGCATAGAGACGGCTACTAAGATTGCCACCTACTGGTATCTGACCCCAGTACGCCTCAATAAAGGAAACCCGGAACGCAGTCCCACCTGCTGGAATGGTTGTGGTGCCACCGGCACCACTGGTACATTGGTTGTGGGAATGTCCACACTTAACATCTTATTGGACTAAGATCCTGGATGAAATCGATACACAGATTCCTCGTTTCCCGGCAAACACAGTACTAGGGTTGCCCAATCCATTAACATACCCACTTAAATCACGCATAGGGAGATAGATGGGGCTTGCATTGGGGGCTGCACTACAAAACATCCTCACTCACTGGGGGACCGCAAACACCCCCACACATGTCGGTTGGCTTCATCGATTCTGGTTAATATTAGAAATGGAAAGGATGTCCACCACACTCATGATCAATAAATCCAACTTTCTTGAGATCTGGAAACCATTCCTTGCTATCCTGTCCATGGAATTTAGGGAACTTACCTGCCCCAAATATCTCCGTATCCTCCGCCTGACGGAGTCAGAGTAGACTTACTAATATACAGGGCGCCATTAGTTCAGCTCCACCTCACCATGGTTAATGCATAAGTATTTTCCAAGAGTACTAGGGGAGGGAGGGTTGAGAGGGTGGGTGGGTTGTTGCTGTAGGGTTAGGTTATAGTTGTTTATGTATGTTTCTTCTTTTCCTTTTTTTTCTCTTTGTTAGACCTGGCACCATTGGCGTGGGTCTCCCTTCCATTTTTCGCTGTTGTCTCCTCTGTTTTACTGGTGTTAGATGCTCTGGGCGCTGTGCCACTGCCATTCAGTGTCACAGCGCGAATGCTCCCTGTGTAAATATGTCTATGTGAATTGGTATACCCCTGATTGGCTTATTTGGTTTACCTGTTAGTCCCTAGTAGTGTGGCCTATTTGTGCCCAGGGCTGGTAAACCAAATGCTGCTGGTGGGCCTGCAGCACTGATGTGTGCCACCCACAGAAGCAGCTTGTAAAGTGTGTCTCAGACCTGCCACTGCAGTGTCTGTGTGCAGTCCAGAACTGCCATCTTGGCTGTGAAGTGCACTCACTTCCCAGCCCCTGAACCTTCCCTTAGCATCCTGTAAGTCACCCCTATGGTAGGGTGCCTTGTATGTGTAAGGCAGGACATGCCTTGGTGTGTAGCATGTCCTGGTAGTGAATTATGCACCATTTCGTTTTTCACTACTGTAAGGCTACCTGTTCCTCATAGGCAAGAATGGGCAGCTTGACTATTACATGCTATAGTCCTAACTGACCCCAGGAACATGGTAGAAAAACGAATTTAGTATGCCTGAGCTCAGAATATTAAAATACACCTTTTAGTGAAGTTTATTTTTATATTTCTGTGTTTGAAAATACCACTTTTAGAAAGTAGGTATTTTCTTGCCTAAGCCTTCCAGTGTGCTCTGCCGTTATGTGTATTGGCTGTCTGGTTTTAGAGGGGCAAGACAGGCTGAGTCAGACCTGGGTGGAATAGAGAGATCTGCATTTAGAGTGTGGGGAGGGGTGGCTCTTTGATCTGAATAGGGCTGTGCCTGGCAAGGTGAATACTGGCTCCACCTCCCACTGTGTGTCTGCTAGCAGACCCCTCTTTCTGAAAGGAAGGATGCAGCCTGGTAAACAAAGTGCTCCAGGCCTGAGCAGAACTGGTTCTGGCTAGGTTCAGGGACTGGTAGCTTCAAGGATCAAAGGTTTTGGGATATAAATATCTGTGCTCAAACCCCTGCTTTTGTATTGCTTTTGGATCTGGAGAGGAAACTCTGTCCGTGCCACTGGAGGAATCTGCAGGAAGTGACTGTCCCTGTGCTGTGTGTTGTTTCTTGCACTGGCCTGCAGCAGTGACCACTGGACCTTCAAGAAGAGGAAAAGGAACGCTTGAGAGAACTTTTATTTTTGTACAGCAATCACCCAAGGGCTAGGAAAAGAGCTAGCCTCCTGCTGGAGTCTCAGGCACATCAGACTCCACCACCAACCTCCTGCTTCCTCCCTGCGAGGACTGCTATCTGCTGAGGAGGCTCCTGTGAGTTCCAGGGCCTCTAGTCTGCATCAGAGAAAAGAGGGTAAGAAATCGACGCTAACGCATCTTTGCGGGCCGCTGCAGTCGAGAGCGCTGGGAAAATCATCGCGCTACTGCCGCCGAGGGCCCGCAACCCGAAACCATCGCTGACGCCCTTTGCGAGCCGCTGCAGCCGAGACGCGCTGGAAAGTTCATCGCGCTGCTGTCGCCGCGCACTCGCAACCCTGAAAGAAATCATCGCTTCGAGACATCGCAGTGCGGACGCCGTGCGTTCGCCACTTTGATCGCATCGCACCGAACTTCGTCGCTCCTCGCGGAGCGTCTTGTCTTCGCATCGCAACACGATCGCACAGCGCAACCGGATCACCGCATTGACTTCTCCCACGCGGCAAGAAAGTCATCGCATCGGCGGTCCAGCGTGCAGAAGTTTGTCGCATCGTCTCCGCACGCATCCCGCAGATCGGCGCATCATCCTCCCTTGCGGCAAGGATTTCAACGCATCGCCGGCCTCGCGTGCCGAGAATCATCGCTACAGCTTGTTTGCGACACTTTGTTGATTTTGCTACTAAACCCAGGTACTTTGTGAAAGAAAGGGTCGCAGAGACCACTGCTTTGAACTTGAACCTTATTTTTGCAACCTTTGAACTATTTTTGACAGCCCTTCAACAGCTATCCTATTTTTGACAGTATTGTGGCTTTTACAGTTATTGGTCTTGTGATAAATCTGCCTTTATATAAAGATACTTATTTTTTATAATAACTACTTGTGTGGTGTCCCTTTGTAGTGTTCCTCACTGTGTTACTGTGTATGATCATAAATGCTTCACACCCTGCCTCTGAGATAAGCCTCACCTGCTCGTGCTACGTTACCACAGGGTTGAGCAGGGGTATTAAAGAGGGTAGCCCTCTCACTCTGACTTAGGAAGAAGGGTCCCTACTTGGACAGTGGCCAGCCATTGCCAACTAGAGACCCCCATTTCTAACATTGGTGGTCAGAGGTGAGGATCTGGACTTGCATTTATGATCGCATACAGTAATTATAGTGTACACTACTAGTGAGTGCAGACCATAACGTACCGCATACATTTTTTTTGAGAATTTTTTTTCGCTCCTATATTGTGATTGATATTGCCGGTGATTTTTCACCCGCGCACATTTTCTGAGAGTTTTTGGGATCCTATATTGTGATTGATATTGCCGGTGATTTTTCACCCGCGCCCATTTATTGAAAGTTTTTTGATCCCCTATTGTGATTGATATTGCTGGTGATTTTTCACCCACGCACATTTCTGAGAGTTTTTGGGATCCTATATTGTGATTGATATTGCCAGTGATTTTTCACCCGCGCCCATTTATTGAAAGTTTTTTGATCCCCTATTGTGATTGATATTGCTGGTGATTTTTCACCCACGCACATTTCTGAGAGTTTTTAGGATCCTATATTGTGATTGATATTGCCGGTGATTTTTCACCCGCTTACATTTTTTGAGAAGTTTTTTTCTGTCCTTTATTGATATTGCCAGTTATTTCTACAATGGGCAAGCCCAGATCCAATGCCTCAGAAGATCTCTCCTGGGAAGAAGAGAAAATAGAAACCTACAATGCCAAGCAGCTCAAATATTTTTGCAAGCAATTCACAGTCCCTATCACAGGTCTCACTAGAAGGGAGGAGTATTACAAGGCGCTGAAGGCCTGGCTAGAAGCCAGGGATGCCCCTAAGGATCTAGGAGAGCTTGTGGAGGGAGGAGAGCAGCAGGGCGATGTAGTAGACTTAGTAGGAGATCCAGCCCTTTCCAACCTGGGCTCTAGTGAGTCCGCTAAGGGTCTGTCCCCAGAAGAGCTGGAGGACAGGGAGAGAGATAGGCGGCATAATATGGAGATGGCTAAGCTTAAAATGGATGGTCACCGGGACCTAGAGAACAAGAAGTTAGAAATTGAGATTATGAGGATGAAGCTTGAGCATGAGAGAGTATTGAGGAGTTGGAGATTAAAGCTAAGAGCATGGAAATCTCCCCTCTGGTGGCAGCGTACCTGTAGTGCACCCTGAGAGTAGGGTGTATATACCCAAGGAGGTTATTAAAGATTTCCACAAAAGTGAAGATATTGGGCAATGGTTTGCCGCTTATGAATTAGCCATGGTGTCCCACCGGGTCCCTGAGAAGGATTGGGGAGCGGGGTTGTGGGGACGCTTTGTGAGTGAGGGGAGGGATACCTTGTTGGACCTGCCCCCAGAAAGTAGGATGCCCACATGAAGGAAGCGTTGATGACCAGCTATGGTTTGACCCCTGAGATGTATAGACAGAGGTTTAGGGTCTGTAAGAAGCTAGAGGGTACCACGTGGGTTGAATATGTGTCCTTTTTGCAGAGCCATGGAACGCTGGGTAAAAGGTAGCAAAGTAGAAACTTTTGCACAGTTTTATGATTTGATTGCATGGGAGCATTTATCTAGTAATTGTTTTCCTGAGCTACGCCAGCACCTAATTGATTGAAAGCTGACTAACCCTAGAAAGCTTGCTGAGGAGGCGGACCGCTGGGTGAGCACCCGGGTCCGCAAGGGTCCAGTGGGAGACGTCGCCAAAGGTGGGCAGGGTCCCCAGCAGAGGAGTGGGGGGACAAGGGTCAACAGAGGGAGTTCCACCGAGGGCCCCAAAGTAATCCCCCAGGGAACCAAGCAGTGGTGTCCCCGCCCCCCAAGAAAGGAGGACCGGGCCCCCAACAGGTAGGCCTGTTCCCAGGGGGCCCCCACGTGTTACAACTGTGGTCAAGTGGGCCACAGATATTTTGATCCCCAGAGCCCCCAAGGGGGCCAGTGCACCCCCGTGCACCACCCCGCCAGATTGCTAGTGTAGCCCTGGGAGAGGAGGAGATGGGTGCCCAAGAGGGGTGGGATCCCGTAGAATTGACCCTTGTCTCATTAGGGGACTTTGAGATGGTCCTCAAGCCTGCACTGCCTGCTAACACTAAAAATACAGGCAGTGGGTGACCATCAATGGCCATAGGGTGGAGGCTCTAAGAGACACAGGGGCCAGTGTAACTGCTGTCAGCTCCCGGTTGGTGTCCAAAGAGCAGGTTGTCCCCCATGCATTCTACCCAGTAGTGTCCGCAGACAACTCAGAGAGCCAATGTGAGGTGGCTCAGGTTCCCTTTGAGTGGGGGGTCTCAGGAACTCTTCAGGTAGCTGTGAGGCCCGCCATGCCTGTAGACTGTCTGCTGGGCAATGATTTAGAGGACTCCCCGTGGGCTACGGTGGAGAGGAAGGCTCACTTAGAGATGTTGGGTCTGCCTGAGTGGGCGTGTGCTACCACTCGGTCCATGGCAGCCAAGGAGGGTGTTGAAAAGGATCTGGAGCCTGAGAGTAGGGCCCAGATCCCTGCCTTAGAGAGAAGGGGCAGGGGGCGCGGGAAGCCGGCCCCCTTGGTTCCCACGGCCCAGGAAGGAGCAGACCCTGAGGGGGATGCCCTGGAGCCTACCGGGGAGCAGATCACCGAACTGGGGGACCTGCCTGAGCTGACCCATTGGCAGCAGGAAGGGGGACCCACCAGGGAGGAATTTTGTGAGCAGCAGAGAGTTTGCCCTCTCTTGAGGGTATGCGGCGACAGGCTGCAGCCCAGGCAGGAGGTGACATGTCTGGTTCACATCTGATTTATTGGGAGAACAGTCTCCTGTATAGTGAGCCTAAGGTTGCTGAGCCAGGGTCAGCCCGTGTGCTGGTGGTACCCGAGTGCTTCAGAACCTTCCTACTGGGGTTGGCTCATGACATTCCATTGGCAGGACATCTGGGGCAGACCAAGACCTTTGAGAGGCTGGCCGCCCACTTTTATTGGCCCCAGATGCACAAGAGTTCAGACTCTCATTGCAGGACCTGTGAGACTTGCCAGGCAAGTGGGAAGAGTGGGGGAAGATCAAGGCCCCACTCCAGCCCTTTCCAGTTGTGAGTACCCCATTCGAGCGAGTGGGCATTGACATTGTGGGGCCTCTGGACCCCAAGACAGCCATGGGCAACAGGTTCATCCTGGTCTTGGTGGACCATGCCACCCGGTACCCTGAAGCCATCCCGCTCAGGACAGTGACGGCCCCCGTGGTGGGACGTGCACTGATGGGGATTTTCTCCCGTGTGGGATTCCCCAGAGAGGTGGTGTCTGACAGGGGACCAACTTCATCTCCCAGTACATGAAGTCTCTGTGGAAGGAGTGTGGGGTAACGTATAAGTTCACCACTCCTTACCACCCCCAAGGTAATGGTCTGGTTGAAAGGTTCAACCGGACCTTGAAGGGCATGATCATGGGCCTAGAAGAGCCCCTGAGGCGTAAGTGGGACGTCCTCTTGCCATGCCTGTTGTTTGCCTACCGTGAGGTGCCACAGAAGTCCTTAGGGTTCAGTCCCTTTGAACTCCTCTATGGCCACCCGGTTAGAGGACCTCTGAGTCTGGTCAAGGAAGGCTGGGAGCAATCTCCCAGGAAACCTCCCCAAGATGTATTTAGCTACATGTTGGCCTTCAGGAACCAGACTCGGCGTTTCAGAAAAATTGCTGAGGCAAATCTGGAAGCCAGCCAAGAAGAAATGAAACGTTGGCACGACCAGAATGCCACTCTGGTCGAATTTCAACCTGGTCAGAAGGTTTGGGTACTGGCCCCAGTGGAGCCTTGTGCACTCCAAGATAAGTGGACCGGTCCCTTTGAGGTGGTGGAGCGCAAAAGTCCAGTTACCTACTTGGTGGACTTTCAGTCTCCCAGGAACTCCTTGCGGGTCCTGCATGTGAACCGCCTAAAGCCCCACTTTGAGAGGTCTGAAGTGGGCTTGCTTCTTGCCACAGATGATGGGGTTGAGGAGGAGAGTGAGCCTCTCCCTGACCTCCTGTGTGCAGAAGAGAAGGATGGGTCAGTGGAGGGTGTGATCCTCTCCACCACACTGACCCCTGAGCAGCAGAGAGATTGTCACCACCTGTTGGGGCAATTTTCTGATTTGTTCTCCCTGGTACCTGGTGTCACTGATTGGTGCGTCCATGAGGTGGATACCGGGACAGTTCTCCTGTCAAGCACAAGGCTTACAGGGTAACTGACAGGGTCAGGGCTTGCATTAAGGAGGAGGTCTCCAAAATGTTCGCCCTAGGGGTGGTTGAGTCCTCTAGCAGCCCCTGGTCCAGCCCCGTGGTCTTGGTACCAAAAGCTGCGACGCCTGGTGCCACTCCTGAACTTAGGTTCTGTGTGGACTACCGAGGTCTCAATCCGGTCACCAAGACCGACGCGCACCCCATCCCCAGAGCTGATGAGTCATAGACCGGTTAGGGGCTGCCCGGTACCTCAGCACGTTTGATCTGACGTCTGGGTACTGGCAGATCGCCTTAACTGATGGGGCAAAGGAGAGGTCAGCATTCTCCACACCAGATGGGCACTACCAGTTCCGTGTGATGCCCTTTGGGATGAAGCATGCTCCTGCCACCTTCCAGAGATTGGTCAACCAGGTGTTGGTTGGGCTGGAGGCTTTCAGTGCCGCCTACCTGGATGACATTGCAGTGTTTAGTTCCTCCTGGGAGGACCACTTGCGCCACCTCTGGGAAGTGTTGATGGCGCTGCGCAGAGCAGGCCTCACAATCAAGGCCAGTAAGTGCCAGATTGGGCAGGGTTCTGTGGTATACTTGGGACACCAGGTGGGGAGCGGCCAGGTGGCGCCCCTGCAGCCCAAGATTGAAACCATCCTGGCTTGGGAGCCCCCAAGGACCCAGACCCAGGTGAGGGCCTTCTTAGGACTCACGGGTTATTACAGGAGGTTTGTCAAGGGGTATGGCAACATTGTTGCACCCTTGACTGAGCTGACTTCCAAGAAGCGGCCAAAGATTGTGAACTGGACTGACACCTGTCAGAAAGCCTTTGATGCCCTCAAAACTGCTATGTGTACAGCACCCGTACTCCAGGCGCCCAATTTTGCTAAGGAATTTGTTGTCCAGACAGACGCTTCAGAGCATGGGGTGGGGGCCGTTCTGTCACAGATAAATGAGGAGGGACTAGACCAACCTGTAGCCTTCATCAGTAGGAGGTTACTTCCACGGGAACAGAGGTGGAGTGCAATTGAGCGTGAGGCATTTGCTGTGGTCTGGGCACTGAAGAAGCTGAGACCATACCTGTTTGGGACTCACTTCCGGGTTCAGACAGACCACAGGCCCCTCAGATGGCTGATGCAGATGAGGGGTGAGAATCCCAAGTTGTTGAGGTGGTCCATTTCCCTACAGGGTATGGACTTCACGGTGGAACACCGCCCTGGTACAGAACACGCCAATGCTGATGGTCTGTCCAGATTTTTCCGCCTTAGCGATGAGAACTTCCAAGGGGATGGGTAGTTCTCCCCACATTTCAGCTGGAGGGGACGTGTGTTAGACCTGGCACCATTGGCGTGGGTCTCCCTTCCATTTTTCGCTGTTGTCTCCTCTGTTTTACTGGTGTTAGATGCTCTGGGCGCTGTGCCACTGCCATTCAGTGTCACAGCGCGAATGCTCCCTGTGTAAATATGTCTATGTGAATTGGTATACCCCTGATTGGCTTATTTGGTTTACCTGTTAGTCCCTAGTAGTGTGGCCTATGTGTGCCCAGGGCTGGTAAACCAAATGCTGCTGGTGGGCCTGCAGCACTGATGTGTGCCACCCACAGAAGCAGCTTGTAAAGTGTGTCTCAGACCTGCCACTGCAGTGTCTGTGTGCAGTCCAGAACTGCCATCTTGGCTGTGAAGTGCACTCACTTCCCAGCCCCTGAACCTTCCCTTAGCATCCTGTAAGTCACCCCTATGGTAGGGTGCCTTGTATGTGTAAGGCAGGACATGCCTTGGTGTGTGTAGCATGTCCTGGTAGTGAATTATGCACCATTTCGTTTTTCACTACTGTAAGGCTACCTGTTCCTCATAGGCAAGAATGGGCAGCTTGACTATTACATGCTATAGTCCTAACTGACCCCAGGAACATGGTAGAAAAACGAATTTAGTATGCCTGAGCTCAGAATATTAAAATACACCTTTTAGTGAAGTTTATTTTTATATTCTGTGTTTGAAAATACCACTTTTAGAAAGTAGGTATTTTCTTGCCTAAGCCTTCCAGTGTGCTCTGCCGTTATGTGTATTGGCTGTCTGGTTTTAGAGGGGCAAGACAGGCTGAGTCAGACCTGGGTGGAATAGAGAGATCTGCATTTAGAGTGTGGGGAGGGGTGGCTCTTTGATCTGAATAGGGCTGTGCCTGGCAAGGTGAATACTGGCTCCACCTCCCACTGTGTGTCTGCTAGCAGACCCCTCTTTCTGAAAGGAAGGATGCAGCCTGGTAAACAAAGTGCTCCAGGCCTGAGCAGAACTGGTTCTGGCTAGGTTCAGGGACTGGTAGCTTCAAGGATCAAAGGTTTTTGGGATATAAATATCTGTGCTCAAACCCCCTGCTTTTGTATTGCTTTTGGATCTGGAGAGGAAACTCTGTCCGTGCCACTGGAGGAATCTGCAGGAAGTGACTGTCCCTGTGCTGTGTGTTGTTTCTTGCACTGGCCTGCAGCAGTGACCACTGGACCTTCAAGAAGAGGAAAAGGAACGCTTGAGAGAACTTTTATTTTTGTACAGCAATCACCCAAGGGCTAGGAAAAGAGCTAGCCTCCTGCTGGAGTCTCAGGCACATCAGACTCCACCACCAACCTCCTGCTTCCTCCCTGCGAGGACTGCTATCTGCTGAGGAGGCTCCTGTGAGTTCCAGGGCCTCTAGTCTGCATCAGAGAAAAGAGGGTAAGAAATCGACGCTAACGCATCTTTGCGGGCCGCTGCAGTCGAGAGCGCTGGGAAAATCATCGCGCTACTGCCGCCGATGGCCCGCAACCCGAAACCATCGCTGACGCCCCTTTGCGAGCCGCTGCAGCCGAGACGCGCTGGAAAGTTCATCGCGCTGCTGTCGCCGCGCACTCGCAACCCTGAAAGAAATCATCGCTTCGAGACATCGCAGTGCGGACGCCGTGTGTTCGCCACTTTGATCGCATCGCACCGAATTTCGTCGCTCCCTCGCGGAGCGTCTTGTCTTCGCATCGCAACACGATCGCACAGCGCAACCGGATCACCGCATTGACTTCTCCCACGCGGCAAGAAAGTCATCGCATCGGCGGTCCAGCGTGCAGAAGTTTGTCGCATCGTCTCCGCACGCATCCCGCAGATCGGCGCATCATCCTCCCTTGCGGCAAGGATTTCAACGCATCGCCGGCCTCGCGTGCCGAGAATCATCGCTACAGCTTGTTTGCGACACTTTGTTGATTTTGCTACTAAACCCAGGTACTTTGTGAAAGAAAGGGTCGCAGAGACCACTGCTTTGACCTTGAACCTTATTTTTGCAACCTTTGAACTATTTTTGACAGCCCTTCAACAGCTATCCTATTTTTGACAGTATTGTGGCTTTTACAGTTATTGGTCTTGTGATAAATCTGCCTTTATATAAAGATACTTATTTTTTATAATAACTACTTGTGTGGTGTCCCTTTGTAGTGTTCCTCACTGTGTTACTGTGTATGATCATAAATGCTTCACACCCTGCCTCTGAGATAAGCCTACCTGCTCGTGCTACGTTACCACAGGGTTGAGCAGGGGTATTAAAGAGGGTAGCCCTCTCACTCTGACTTAGGAAGAAGGGTCCCTACTTGGACAGTGGCCAGCCATTGCCAACTAGAGACCCCCATTTCTAACACTCTTCTTGTCTCTTTCTTTTATTTTTCTCTTAAAAATACACATGCTGAGCGCTGCAACGCTCTCAATAGGAAAACAGCTATTTGGTGGAGAATACGAGATAGAGTGCATATAAATGTATCCTTATTGCGCAAATGTGTGAATAAAATATTTAAACGATAAGAATCAAAGTAAGATCCCCGGAAGGGGCTGTCGACTTAAGCAGTGTTTTAATGAATGAAAACCCTTTCAGAAGCCGACTTCGTAGGGAGTGCAGTTCAGAAATGCCCCCAGGCCTCTGATCACTGTTATTCCTGCCATTGTGCCATCAAAGTAGCAATCCTTATTGAATCCATCCTGGAGAAATGGAAGCACCCATTTAGATTTTAAGTTTAAAGGGTTCAATGATTCATTACAACGTTATTTAGAAAAAGATACCCAATGATGGTTGTAGGGCTTCCTAGTAGCCAAGAGCCTAGGTTTCTGGATTGATAAGGCAACAGGAGAGGAAAGGCCCAAAAACTTCAAACTCCTCCTCTCAACATGCATGCCGTCATTCTCATTCTTTGACATAGAGCTAGGGGAAGAAGTGGGTGATCAAAAAGGGCATTAATATATCAGAAAAATCCATTCCGGTAATTTGGACACCATTCTGAGCAATGGGAACCATGCTATTTTGGCTAAAAGAGGGCTACCAAAATCATATCTACCTTCTCTCTTTGGAGTTGAGCTGCGAGATTGGTGATCACTGGAAAGGAAGGCAAAGTATATTAACAGTAGATGCGGCAAAGGGGATGTTAGAGAATTGTCCCCCAACACCCTTTCTCCTGAAACCTGGAAATAAACTTCAGAAGCAGAAACGTTTCTGCATTGGCAAAGATGTCCAGTTGTGGAACCTGTGAACTGTTTCCTTGAAAATATGAGAAGTTATAGAAACATTGTGGGGAGGGGGGAAACCCTGTTCAACATATCTGCCAAAAAATTAATTTACTGACCAATTGATTATCTGGTAAATCAGGAGAGTTAGGGATTGAGAACCCATTCCTGACTGCTTGTTGAGGTAGGACTTTGCTACAGTATTGTCTGTCTGTATCAAATTAACCTGATTTTGCAGGAGATCAGAGGAATGGAGAAGTGCATGAAGCACTGCTCTCCTTTCCTTCTAATTCAAAGTCATTTCCGGGGAATTATCTGGTGTTCTAGAGTGAAACCCTACATCACTTTGCTCACATCTGAAGTTATAACACCGTAGGGGGCATAGCTAATGGAATTCCCTTGACAAGCTTTATGGAATTCATCCACCATTGCAACTCCTCCCAAATCCTTTTTGTGACTGGTACCAGATGCTCCAAGTCTTGCTGAGCTGGATTACAATGCTCCAGTAGGTGACAACCCAAAGGAACCAGATGGAAATAAGTCCAGGGCACCACAAAGACACATAATGCCAGCAAGGGAGAACAAAAATAAAATAAAAGAATACTTTGTAGAACTTAATCAAAGATCATCATTGTTCATCTAGGGAAGCCACACAAAGACCAGGAATTACCTTGTGACCCTGGACCTTGAGGAATATGCGATGTATCGCATGCGATGTAAAGGATGTCTCCCGACCTGGAGCCAATCCCTTGTAGAGGCTGCTGTTTGATTCCCCAGATTTTGCAGCAGGAGCTGTATCTTGACTGCCCTTGTCTGCACCAGTCTCACAACCTCTAGCCTCTATGAACTCCTGGTCCTGCGTCAGAGTTAGCTGAGATTTCTTGTGATTGATCAGAAACCCATAATCCAATAAAGTGTGACAAACCAGTTTCGCATAATCTTGAACAATTGTTTTTGAAGTTGAATGGCCCAAACAATCTTTGACATAAGAACAAATCAAAATCCGTCTGCTATGAAGTTGAGTTACAATTGGTGCCAGCACCTTTGTGCACTCTTGGAGAGAAAGGCAAACTGAAAGGGAGGATTTGGAATTGCCAATGGTGACCTACAGCAAAAAATCTCAGGAATCTCTGAAGGAATAATGGGGATATGAAGGTAGGCGTCTTCGGATCCACTGCTGTCATACATTCTCTTGGTGTGCCAAGTGGAATAATGTGCTTCAAAGTTTCCATCTCGAATCGAGTCTCGGAGAAGAACTGGTTCCGTTTCTTCAAGTTAATTATTAGCCAGAAGTCCTATGATGATTTTCACATCAGAATTATGCTGCAATAAAAACCCTGCCCTTCCCGGGACTCTAGAACAGGACAGATCAGTACATATGAAATTTCTTGAGTCAATGATTGATGTTTTATTGGATCTTTGACATAGGAAAGGTAAATAGGATCTGAGTCGGAAGGGAATTTCTTCCATATATTGCATATTTTTTGCAAAATCCAGTCGTCTGAAATATTTTTTGCCAAATCTGATGAATATATGAAAGGTGGCCCCCTGCCAGGAAACCAGTATAGTCACAAGTGCGTCTTGGGCTTCGAAGGACGAGGTCTAATACTCTAATTGCAAAGGAATGGTTAAATGTATTCCTTCCTGCTTGAAAATGAAACCCCCTCTGATGCCTTCACTTTGATGGTCTGTAAAATGGATTCAGTTTAATCTGCGTCTTGAATAACTGGGCTTCTTTCTGGTCCTTGAGATCTCTATAATGCTAAATGCTCCAATTGATTCCCAAACAATCTGTTACCAGAGAAGAGCATATGGATTAGACCAGCATTCGGACCCTTTATGCCTTCCAGTCTCCACGGTAAATATGGTGAAGGGCTGCAATTTTAGAGACTGTAGAGAATGTTGAAGCCTTCAAAATATAACAAGAGATTTGACAGGATTCCAGCATGCATCTCCACATAAGAAAAAACAATCCATCCCTTCCTGAATATCTGCTGTGATGATCTGAAAGTCCTTCATTGGGACTGGGATGCATATACAGCATAAATAAGCAGCCCTTAAAGCAAATCTTTAGCCAAAAAACCCTTTCTTTAAAAAGGTGTGTACCTTGTGGTCTACCAAAGCTGCCACTTTGTAGAACGACCAGCCAAGTTAGCTGATAATGGATCCACCTTTATTGGCGATGGCAACTCCATGTCCCCTTTAGCCAAGGGGTATAAATGTGTGAACAATTTAGAACGGTCAGCTTTTTCTAGATTCTTCTAAACTCTGAGAACAAAATCCATAATTTCTTTATTAATCACATGACAAGGAGGATGGTAAAATCATAGCTGTTGAAAAAGACTTGTACCAGGCTGTTCATCACCCATAGGAATTTATCACCCAAATATCTGAAAAAAGTAGCAGGATTTCTCCTCATCGAACCATAAGGACTAGTAAGACTCCTCCTCATCACACCCTGGGGAGGGCCAATATGAACCAGAAGAAGGTGGTGAAATGTTCAAGGTAGAAATAGAGAAAGTAGGCAAAGAAGGGGAATAACGACCACCTGAATAATCTGTAGGCTCCAGAATCGCAACAGTCAAAGAAGAAAATACAAGCTGCCTCTGTTCATCAGAAAGGAGATGTCAGGGACTGTCCGGGACTGTTTGGGACACAGTCAGGGACTTGGGCAAGGACTGGTGACTGGGTAGAAAACGTAAGCAGAAAGAGGAGCATAGCATTGCCCAGGATCACACAGGAAGTCAGAGGAGAAAAGGGATCCAAAGGGGAAGCCTGCACAAAGGAACAAGGTAGCTAGAACTCAGAAAGGATAGGCACTCAGGAGGGGATTTAGCATTCAGAATAGCTACACCCAGTACAGATATGCAAGACATATATATAAAGCAACATTAATAATAAAGGGAATGTGGGGTAAAGCACTCGGGAGCTCCACACGGTAAGACTGAAGCTCAGTAAGTTCCTCACCCACATTTGCTGTTACAGATACTGACTGCAAATACCCACATAAAGAATATGCATTCAAAGGCAGGGTCTGCGGAGCTGATAGCTATGGTGATGCTATAAATGTAACTCAAAGACAATACTTACAGTGAACAAGAAACACCACCTAGGATGTCAGCTGTGCCCATGGATCCTGGCGATCAAACAGGAACACGAAAGGCAGTAACAGCAAGGGTGTAGAACTAAACACAAGCACGATAGACAAGGAGCTAGCAAGGAGGAGTGCTTAACAGGAAAGGAAGGAAATCACAGGGCACACTTGGCAGAAAGCAAGTGACAAACATACAAGGCAATAGAAGCAAGACAGCAGGAATAGAAAGACAGCAAACAAGGAACTGGAACCAAGCAAATGGGAAGAAAGGCAGGGACTGAAAAACGATATACAGAAGGTTAGGCCACAAGGGTATACTAGAATAGTCCTGGTTCATGAATCAAGAAACAAAGTAGCACTGAAAGCAGTGATGGAGCAGGAACTAGAATTGAGCTAAAGCTCAGGAGTCAATGTAGCACTGCAGGCAGTACTAATTCAGGAACAAGTAATTACTAAAACTCAGAAACAGGAACAAGAAATGCTAAGGCTCAGGAGTCGAGGTAGCACTGCAGGCAGTGCTAATTCAGGAACAAGGAAAACAGCAGCAGCTCAGGAATAAGGAATAATTAAAGCTCAGGAAACAAGGGTCGGTCTCACCGGTACACAGCTACAATGACCAACCCTGGACTGAAAGGAGCTGGGGCTTAAAAGAGCTCACAGTAATTACATGCATCAGGTGTGAGCAGGCTCGCAGCAGCCAGCCACAGGTGAACTGAATTTCCCCATCCATCCTTGACCTGCAGGGGTGGAGACGAAGCAGTGAGCAGGGAATTCTAAGTAATAGGGTTTCAGGCATGAGCAGGCTGGCTTCAGGCATGAGCAGGCTGGCTTCAAGCATGAGCAGGCTGGCTTCCACAAAACCCGGCATGGATTGGAAATGGATGGCTATTTCCAAGTAGAGTCTAAATGGCTGGAAGTCAGTTTGTGCATGTAGGGGAGGGTCCAGAAGCTTATTATAACCGTGGAAAGTCCCACTATGCAGCCCCCTGGTGGTGGGCACAAGAGCGAATCGTGGCAGGAGAAAACTAAAAGGGGGAGAATGAAGAGTGGTACCTTCTTCTTTGCGCTTCTTTTTATCAACGAAATTGTGCTTAAGGCAATGGTACCTCTTAGAGGAGCATTTTCTGTGCTCCATGATGAATCACAAAGGAAGCGCATAAAAGATTTCCTTTATTCCGCAAAATAAGGGCCCAAAGTTGTCCAAGTTAATGCCTGCAATGGCTCCTTTCCCTTTCTCTTTCCCATTTTTTAAATTAAAGGACGGAAAGCAAACCAGCATATATATATATATATATATATATATATATATATATATATATCTACTGGCGGTCGCCAGTAGATAGTTATAGTTAAAACCTATTATCCATAGGAAATCCGCGACATTCTATTTGAAATAACGTTGGTGCCGGTTGACGAATCTTCGCGAAAGTTTCCAACTTGTTGGGGCGCTCCGGTCCGCTCCTATCCTGAAAGTCTCGGGGTGATACGTTAAGCGGGGGCCGAGAAAAAGGGGGTCCCAAAACGCGTTTTCCCATTCATTTTTCCATAGGAACCTTTAGTCGCAGCTACAGCCCGAACTGCTGAACGGAATTACACCAAATTTGGCAAAGAGGTAGCCCTTGGTTCAGTGTCGTGCCTTTTGCTTAAATGGTGTAAATCCGTTCAGTAGTTCCTGAGAAAATCAAAAGTAAAGTCACATATATATCTGGGCGGAGCCTAACCACACATGTCATCGTGAGATCTGATTGGCTGTCAGCACTTCATCCTGGAATTGCTGGCAGCCATCTTGGGACCAATATAAATGATAGTACCTCATTGAAATGCATTGTAGTGAATAGAAGATTTTGAGGGTCACCTAAAGGAGAACTATAAAGGGTGATAACAGGCTTTAGTTACATTAGAATTTATTTGTTGATGGTACCATACTAATTTTAGGAATTGTGGTGTATTCTAAGGTGATTTTACCATGTGAAAAACCTTCTGCTGGGATATCATGAATCATGTTTGAGAGAACACTATTTTCTCATGCTTGTCCCATGGAGGTTTGGAAGGTGCTCCAGAAGCTAAAATGAGAGCATATTTTCTGTAAATTCACATTATCTTTCTCACTCATGTGAGAATGAAGTCTGACATTCTCAGTAAAACATGTACATCCAACAAGGGCAGAGACTGTCAGTTGATTCCTTTGTGTTCTACTGCAGCTTCCCAGAGTGTTCTAAAGAACAACTAGAGTGCTAACAGCCTTACTTATGACAAAAGTATGGCACACCTGAAGCCATCTTGATTGGAATAAACTGGTAACACTTAAACAATTTAATTTAAAAGGAACAAAATGATGGGGTTCATTTTGTCATAGAAATTATGGTTAGTGCTGTAGAAAGAAAAATTAGGACATGTTTCAAGTGTGATCTCAAATATCTTCCTGTTATATTTCAACAGGAGCAGCCTGCCAGTTGATGCCTTTGTGTTCTACTGTAGCTTCCCAGAGTGTTCTAAAGAACAACTAGAGCGCTAACAGCCTTACTTATGACAAAAGTATGGCACACCTGAAGCCATCTTGATTGGAATAAACCAGTAACACTTAAAACATTTAATTTAAAAAGGAACAAAATGAGGGGTTCTTTTTGAAATAGAAATTATGGTTAGTGCTGCAGAAAGAAAAATTAGGGCATGTTTTAAGTGAGATCTCAAATCCTCTTCTATTTCATTAGAAAATTCTGACATGCAGACTGAAACAATCACTTTCAATACCAGCAGCAGACTACCAGTTAACTCCCTGGTGAGCAGTAGCTTTACTCCAGTGATCTAATGAGCAACTAGAGTGCTAACATTCTGAATTTATGGCAGATGTGAGACATCTGAATGCCTTCTTGATGGAATCAAAGTAAAAACTGAAAGCATTTCCTACTGAGGAGACTGCAGTAAATGAAGAAATTAGGAAACTTCATAACAAAGAAGTCTTCCAAGATGGCCACCAGTGAAAAAAGAGCCCAAATGTAGAACAAATATTACCCAGATGTAGCCCACATATAGCCCAATGACAAAAGTGTGCAAAACACTTTTTATTTTTAGTTTTTTGCAGTTTTATGTAGTGCAGACTGGTCAGGTATTGGAGCATTGCATCTTAAAACATGACCCCCTACACTACAAAAACACCACTGCACTACCTTAAACCCTAAAACACTACCCCCAGCACGACCCCCTACACTACACAAGCACCACTGCACTATCCTAAACCCTAAAACACTACCCCCAGCACGACCCCCTACACTACCCAAACACCACTGCACTAACCTAAATCCTAAAACACTACCACCAGCACGACCCCCTACACTACCCAAACACCACTGCACTACCCTAAAACATGACCCCCTACACTACACAAACACCACTGCACTACCCTAAACCCTAAAACACTACCCCCAGCACGACCTCCTACACTACACAAGCACCACTGCACTACCCTAAACCCTAAAACACTACCCCCAGCACGACCCCCTACACTACACAAACACCACTGCACTACCCTAAACCCTAAAACACTACCCCCAGCACGACCCCCTACACTACCCAAACACCACTGCACGAACCTAAATCCTAAAACACTACCCCCAGCACGACCCCCTACACTACCCAAACACCACTGCACTACCCTAAAACATGACCCCCTACACTACACAAACACCACTGCACTACCCTAAACCCTAAAACACTACCCCCAGCACGACCCCCTACACTACACAAGCACCACTGCACTACCCTAAACCCTAAAACACTACCCCCAGCACGACCCCCTACACTGCCCAAACACCACTGCACTGCCCGAAACCCTGAAACACCAGCCCCTGCATGACCCCCTACACTGCCCGAACACCACTGCACTGCCCTAAACCCTGAAACACCACCCCTAGCACGACCCCCTACACTGTCCGAACACCACTGCACTGCCCTAAACCCTGAAACACCACCCCCTTCACGACCCCTACACTGCCCAAACACCACTGCACTGCCCTAAACCCTGAAACACCAGCCCCTGCATGACCCCCTACACTGCCCGAACACCACTGCACTGCCCTAAACCCTGAAACACCACCCCTAGCACGACCCCCTACACTGTCCGAACACCACTGCACTGCCCTAAACCCTGAAACACCACCCCTTCACGACCCCCTACACTGCCCGAACACCACTGCACTGCCCTAAACCCTGAAACACCACCCCCAGCATGACCCCCTACACTGCCCGAACACCACTGCACTGCCCTAAACCCTGAAACACTACCCCCAGCAAGACCCCCTACACTGCCCGAACACCACTGCACTGCCCTAAACCCTGAAACATCACCCCCAGCAAGACCCCCTACACTGCCCGAACACCACTGACCTAAACCCTGAAACACCACCCCCAGCACGACCCCCTACACTGCCCGAACACCACTGCACTGCCCTAAACCCTGAAACACTACCCCCAGCATGACCCCCTACACTGCCCGAACACCACTGCTCTGCCCAAAACCCTGAAACACCAGCCCCAGCACGACCCCCTATACTGCCCGAACACCACTGCACTGCCCTAAACCTTGAAACACCAGCCCCTGCACGACCCCCTACACTGCCCGAACACCACTGCACTACCCTAAACCCTGAAACATCACCCCCAGCATGACCCCCTACACTGCCCGAGCACCACTGCACTGCCCTAAACCCTGAAACACCAGCCCCAGCATGACCCCCTACACTGCCCGAACACCACTGCACTGCCCTAAACCCTGAAACACCAGCCCCAGCACGACCGCCTACACTGCCCGAACACCACTGCACTGCACTAAACCCTGAAACACCAGTCCCAGCACGACCCCCTACACTGCCCGAACACCACTGCACTGCCCTAAACCGTGAAACACCAGCCTCAGCACGACCCCCTACACTGCCTGAACACCACTGCACTGCCCTGAACCCTGAAACACCAGCCCCAGCACAACACCCTACACTGCCCGAACACCACTGCACTGCCCTAAACCCTGAAACACCACCCCGTGCATGACCCCCTACACTGCCCGAACACCACTGCACTGCCCTAAACCCTGAAACACCACCCCCAGCGCGACCCCCTACACTGCCCGAAGACCACTGCACTAAACCCTGAAACACCACCCCCTGCACAACCCCTACACTGCTCGAACACTACTGCACTGCCCTAAACCCAGAAACACCATCCCCAGCACGACCCCCTATACTGCACGAACACCACTGCACTGCCCTAAACCCTGAAACACCACCCCCAGCACGACCCCCTACACTGCCCGAACACCACTGCACTGCCCTAAACCCTGAAACACTACCCCCAGCATGACCCCCTACACTGCCCGAACACCACTGCACTGCCCTAAACCCTGAAACATCACCCCCAGCAAGCCCCCTACACTGCCCGAACACCACTGCACTAAACCCTGAAACACCACCCCCAGCAAGACCCCCTACACTGCCCGAACACCACTGCACTGCCCTAAACCCTGAAACACCAGCCCCAGCACGACCCCCTACACTGCCCGAACACCACTGCACTACCCTAAACCCTGAAACACCACCCCCTGCACGACCCCCTACACTGCCCGAACACCACTGTACTGCCCTAAACCCTGAAACCCCACCCCCAGCATGACCCCCTACACTGCCAGAACACCACTGCACTGCCCTAAACCCTGAAACACCACCCCCTGCATGACCCCCTACACTGCCCGAACACCACTGCACTGCCCTAAACCCTGAAACACCACCCCCAGCACGACCCCCTACACTGCACGAACACCACTGCACCGCCCTAAACCCTGACACACTACCCCCAGCAAGACCCCCTACACTGCCCGAACACCACTCACTGCCCTAAACCCTGAAACATCACCCCCAGCAAGACCCCCTACACTGCCCGAACACCACTGCCCTAAACCCTGAAACACCACCCCCAGCAAGACCCCCTACACTGCCCGAACACCACTGCACTGCCCTAAACCCTGAAACACCACCCCCAGCAAGACCCCCTACACTGCCCGAACACCACTGCACTGACCTAAACCCTGAAACACCACCCCCAGCACGACCCCCTACACTGCCCGAACACCACTGCTCTGCCCAAAACCCTGAAACACCAGCCCCAGCACGACCCCCTACACTGCCCGAACACCACTGCACTGCCCTTAACCCTGAAACACCAGCCCCAGCACGACCCCCTACACTGCACTGCCCTAAACCCTGAAACACCACCCTCAGCATGACCCCCTACACTGCCCGAACACCACTGCACTGCCCTAAACCCTGAAACACCAGCCCCAGCACGACCCCGTACACTGCCCGCACACCACTGCACTGCCCTAAACCCTGAAACACCAGCCCCAGCACAACCCCGTACACTGCCCGAACACCACTGCACTGCCCTAAACCCTGAAACACCAGCCCCAGCACGACCGCCTACACTGCCCGAAAACTACTGCACTGCCCTAAACCCTGAAACACCACCCCCAGCAAGACTACCTACACTGGCCGAACACCAATGCACTGCCCTAAACCCTGAAACACCACCCCCTGCATGACCCCCTACATTGCCCAAACACTACTGCACTGCCCTAAACCCTGAAACACCACCCCTCAGCACGACACCCTACACTGCCCGAACACCACTGCACTGCCCTAAACCCTGAAACACCACCCCAGCACGACCCCCTACACTGCCCGAACACCACTGCACTAAACCCTGAAACACCACCCCCTGCACGACCCCCTACACTGCCGGAACACCACTGCACTGCCCTAAACCCTGAAACACCACCCCCAGCACGACCCCCTACACTGCCCTAACACCACTGCACTGCCCTAAACCCTGAAACATCACCCCCAGCACAACCCCCTACACTGCCTGAGCACCATTGCTCTGCCCTAAACCCTGAAACACTAGCCCCAGCACGACCCCCTACACTGCCCGAACACCACTGCACTGCCCTAAACCCTGAAACACCACCCCCAGCATGACCCCCTACACTGCCCGAACACCACTGCACTGCCCTAAACCCTGAAACACCAGCCCCAGCAAGACCACCTACACTGCCCGAACACCACTGCATTGCCCTAGACTCTGAAACACCAGCCCCAGCAAGACCCCCTACACTGCCCAAACACCACTGCATTGCCCTAAACCCTGAAACACCAGCCCCAGCATGACCCCCTACACTGCCCGAACACCGCTGCACTGCCCTAAACCCTGAAACACCAGCCCCAGCACGACCCCCTACACTGCCCGAACACCACTGCACTGCCCTAAACCCTGAAACACCAGCCCCAGCACGACCCCCTACACTGCCCGAACACCACTGCACTGCCCTAAACCCTGAAACACCAGCCCCAGCACCACCCCCTACAATGCCCGAACACCACTGTACTGCCCTAAACCCTGAAACACCACCCCTGCACCGCCCCCTACACTGCCTGAACACCACTGCACTGCCCTAAACCCTGAAACACCACCCCCTGCACGACCCCCTACACTGCCCGAACACCACTGCACTGCCCTAAACCCTGAAACACCACCCCCTGCACCACCCCCTACACTGCCCGAACACCACTGCACTGCCCTAAACCCTGAAACACCGCCCCCTACACTGCCCGAACACCACTGCACTGTCCTAAACCCTGAAACACCACCCCCAGCATGACCCCTTTACTGCTCGAACACCACTGCACTGCCCCAAACCCTGAAACACCACCCCCAGCATGACCCCCTACACTGCCCGAACACCACTGCCCTAAACCCTGAAACACCACCCCTGCACGACCCCCTACACTGCCCGAACACCACTGCACTGCCCTAAACCCTGAAACACCACCCCCTGCACGACCCCCTACACTGCCCGAACACCACTGCACTGCCCTAAACCCTGAAACACCACCCCCAGCAAGACCCCCTACACTGCCCGAACACCACTGCACTGCCCTAAACCCTAGAACACTACCCCCAGCATGACCCCCTACACTACCCGAACACCACTGCACTACCCTAAACCCTAAAATACTCCCCCAGCACGACCCCCTACACTACCCGAACACGACTGCACTGCCCTAAACCCTAAAACACTCCCCCAGCACGACCCCCTACACTACCCGAACACCACTGCACTGCCCTAAACCCTAAAACACTCCCCCAGCACGACCCCCTACACTACCTAAACACCACTGCACTGCCCTAAACCCTAAAACACTACTCCCCGCAGGACCCCTACACTACCCAAATACCAATGCACTACCCTAATCCCTAAAACACTACCCCCTGCACAACCTCCTACACTACCCAAAGACCACTGCACTACCCTAAAACACGACCTCCTACACTACACAAACACCACTGCACTACCCTAAACCCTAAAAACTACCCCCAGCACGAACCCCTACACTACCCAAACACCACTGCACTACCCTAAACCATAAAACACTACCCCCAGCAGTACCCCCTACACTACCCAAACACAACTGCACTACCCTAAACCCTAAAACACTACCCCCAGCAGTACCCCCTACACTACCCAAACACCATTGCACTACCCTAAACCCTAAAACACTACCCCCAGCAGTATCCCCTACACTACCCAAACACCACTGCACTACCCTAAACCCTAAAACCCTAAAACACTAACCCCAGCATGACCCCCTACACTACCCAAACACCACTGTACTACCCTAAACCCTAAAACACTCCCCCAGCACGACTCCCTACACTACCCAAACACCACTGCACTACCCTAAACCCTAAATCTACCCCCAGCATGACCCCCTACACTACACAAACACCACTGCACTACCCTAAACCCTAAAACACTACCCCCAGCACGACCCTCTTCACTACCTAAACACAACTGCACAATTTGTTACAGGCGTTGCAACGCAGGCCTGTGGTGCTTACTGGAAGTACCTGCTGGGCTGGTTGGGCCCCAGGGACTCTCAGGATTCAAGGTGACCTAATCCCCCAACTTAAAACGCGCCACGGGGCGCGTTTGCACAGTGGTGAAGGGAGGGGCCGGGGCCTCAGGTGACATGTGCGCAAACACGCCCTGTGGTGCGTTTTAAGTTGGGGAGTTAATTCCCTTTGAATCCTGGGGGCCAACTAGCCCACCAGGTACCTTCAGTAAGCACAACAGAGGTGCGTTGCAGAGAGGTGAAAAAGGTGCGTGGCCTCGGAACGCCTCTCTGCAACTCAGCTCTGTGGTCCTAACTGTAGGTACCTGGGGGCTAGTTGGACCCCAGGGACCCTCAGGATTCAAGGGGACTTAATCCAGGCAACTTAAAACGCGCCACGGGGCGCGTTTGCACACATGTCACCTCAGGCCCCCTCCCTTCACCACTGTGCAAACGTGCACTGGCTCTGGTT